>ML681963.1:30069841-30137316 GCA_007922195.1 Podocnemis expansa
ACCCTATGATTCTATGATTCTATGTGCGTGAGTCTGCACTGTTCTGTTATAAGCTCTGAGGTGACATTTGTATCTTGGTCTGCCAACATCTCTTTTGGAATCCCAACACGGGCAAAGATCTTCATCAGTTCCTTGGTGATATTTGAGGTTGTTGCCACATGTAAGGGAATGGCCTCTGGATACCAGCTTGCATAGTCAACAATGAGTAAGATGAAATAATTACCTGTCTGACTTCTTTCAAGGAGTCTTATGAGATCCATGCCAATGTGCTCAAATGGTGTGCCCACCACTGGAAGAGACACTAGGGGAGCCCGCAGCACACCTGAAGGCCCTGTCTACTGACAGCTGGGACACAAACTGCAATAATTTATCTCCAGATGAATGCACAGCCAGAAGAAATGTCGGGCTACTCATTGGAGCGTCTTCTCCCCACTGAGATGTCTCAACTACAGCACTTTGTGAGTTAGGTGTAAGAGGCCTCTGCAAAGGCATCGTAGCACTAACAGTTGGTGGAGTATTTCTCGGGTCTGGATTTCATATACCAATCGATACAGACAGTCTTCCTGGATCTTGAACAAGGTTCTCGCAAGGCCAGTATGTCATCATCCTGGTTTGGCTTGTGGGGTGTGGCTTATTCCCAGGCCTGACTCAAGGTTGGATCCTCTTGTCGCTCATGCACAAAGTCCTCCTCCTGCTTCAGCTCACTCTGAGATTCCTCTACAGAGCAACCTGGGTCAGTTCCCAGGCATACAATCAACTCCGAGGGGACTGAGGTCCCTTCTCAAGGGCTAGCGGTTGGGTGGCATTTGAGTAATCCTCTTTGAGGGTCCAGGCTCTGACACCTTTGAGGCATGCAAATCGTAAACCTGCAAGATCTCCTGGAATCTGGGCCAGTCTCTGCCAAGCACCACTGGGTATACCAGCCTGAGAAATGCCTCAGCTTGAAGGAACGCTGTCCACTGCCCCACCATGAGGTGTACTTGTGTGATTGGTTAGGGTTGAATATCACCATGACTATATTCTAGGTGCATTGTCAATCTCATTCTGTGGTGGTTGGTTATTAACCCTTCCCAAATGAGTGTCGGGATGCAGCTGGAGTCCACTAGGGCAAGGTCTTGAGTTTTTTCAACCCTCACAGGGACCATCAGTTTTTGTGGGATTCGTTTCCTAGCCCTGTGACCCATCACACACACCTGCTCATAATTACAAACCATGTAAGGGCAGTCCTTACAAAACTGTGTATCCTGGCCACATTTCCAGCATCGGTTCTGGAAGTCCTGCAGTGAGAGACCTGAGCTTACAGGAAGACTCTTGCTACCTCCTCGTTCAGTTTTTTGGAGAAACCATGACTGTTCTAGTCTGGTTGAACTAGTAAAGAGCTGAATGGGATGCAGCAGCCCTCTGGGCAAGGCCTTAAAGCGCTCTCTTCCTTTCAGATTATAGCCATTCCTTGGGCTTCCAAGCTTCTGCAGGTGTGGGCTGGGTCTCTCAGCTGCCATGTAATCCTCAAGCAGGAAGACAGTCATTGTCAGCGTTGATGTGTGATGTATCAGGATGCATTCCTTCCCCCACAGAAAGTAGGAGCTGTACAAATTGCACCAGCAATACATTTGGCTACCTGGAGCCCAGTTCATTCTTTGGATTCTAGGCAATGCCAAAAATCATCATGAATCTGCTGGGCTATGGCCTTAGGCTGAGCCCCTGAAGGGCACTGTGCAGAGCAGAGCCTCCGCCAGTAGGTTGCAGGGCTCACTCCTGTCTTATACAAAATTACCCCCTTAATCTTGGGATATTCTAAGACTTCTTGAGGATCTATGTTGCAGTACATGGCCTGGACCAAGCCTGTCAGGCAAAATGCCCAGTGTTCAGGTAGCTGTGGCAACCCTATTGAAGGTCACCAAGAAAGGTTCTGGGTCATCCCCAGAGTCCCATCTTCATGAAACATATGGTACACTCATAAATCCTCCACTCAATTCTGACTTTAGAGGGTTGGGGCCAGTGGCCGGGAAGGATGTCAACAATGCAGTCATTTGTTGAACCATTTGCTCCTGGTGGCCCTGTGTCATGGGATGCACATCTGTGTATCCTGGGCTATTATTTATATGATTTTCCTATTCACTTGTACACGTTGACTATATGATTTGTTGCCAATTACATCATGCAGTATTTCTTTATGGATGCTCATAACTTGTTCTACATGATTAGTATGATACCATGTTTCCTACAACCTCATGCATGTGCACAGAGGTATAACATGTTTTCCATGGCTCAGGAGGGTGGGAGACAGACAGAGCTCTCTTCCAGAAGCATTGAGCAAGCTGGCACCTGGAGGAGGCAAAAAAGATATGCTAACTGAGGTGACTCAGACTTTGACAGTGATCACCTCTGCCTGGAAGAGGAGGGGTGAGGGGGATTGGAACCAAAGAAAGACAATGGGAAGGATTTGGGGCTTTCTGCCTGGGGCTCTCCACCTTGAAATAAATCCAAGAAAGACCTGGGCTCTGCCTAGCCTCAGGCAGAGATTGGCTGCCCAAACATCTGACGGCCAAACATCTGGAGCATGAACTTGGACTATGAGGTCAGTTTAGGTAGATATATGAGGATAGCATGTGTGTTTTTATGTTTTATTTCATTGTGGTTGCTCCTGACTCATTTATATTGTGATTCTGCCATGATTGGCCATATTCTCATTAAGAATTATAATCTGATCAATAAACGTATAGTTGTTTTACCTAAAGCTGTGTGATCTTTAGGGGGTAAGAGTGAAGAAAGCTAGGGACAATCCATTTCTTTGTTAAATGGATGGGCTTGAGTGTATCGTGATTGGGAATGGGCCCTAATCTCTGTAGACAGTGGCTTCTGGTGTGGTAACTGGGGCCACGGGTGCTCACTTAGGGACTGTCTCTTGAGTACCCAGAAGATGCACACCCACTGCATGGGACCAATTGCACACCAGAGGCCAGAGGGAACTGATTCAGGAGTGGGTGGTCACTTGGCAAAGTGGAGCAAATCAGGGTTCAGGAGTCCACACAGTCCCTCCATAGGGGGATCACAGCAACACACCAGAACAGATCTAGGGAGCAGCCTGTTACACCCTGGTACTAGGCAGACAGTTCCCACATCAGTTACTGTTGCTGTTTCTGCTGCCAGGCTGCCTATGTTTGCTGCTGTTAAAGTAGCTGGGATTACTGTTGCTGTTGGGTGGCCTGTTGTTGTTAGATCTCCAAGAGCCACTTCAAAATCCTCTCTGTCTCCAATGGTATTCTCTAGGTGCTCAAAAGGAACCAAAAGAAGGGGTGGGGTCTTTTTTTCCCCCTTAAATAACATTCTTGATTCCTTAGAGGCCCTTCTTCAGAAGCTGATCATTCCCCTCATTCTCCACCATGTATTGTGGAGTAAGCCCACCTCATCACTCCGTGGTGGGGAAAATTGAAGAGACATGGAAAGTAGGTATGCCTCTGTGGCTTTGCTTGATTACTGGGGTTCTCTCAGGTTGTCATAGCCTTGACCTGCTCTGGTAAGCTGTCTCCTGCATATGGGCAGGACAGCCTAGTGGCCTGAGTCAATAGCAGGCCCTGGGGTCAGAGCACCATGACTTAGCAGCCAGAGTACTTAGTCAGTACTGAGGCCAGGGTACCATACTCTAGTGGCTAGAGTCAGTGGTGGTGGGGCAGCATCCACTATGGAATGTGGTGCCCAGGTAGAGTAGCTCAGGCCCTTTCACTCCACTGAACCCCAGTCCAGGGCCCTATAGGTGCTGAGGGCATGGCCCTAAATCAGAGATGTTCGAGATTGAAACACACCGTTTTTGATCCCATACCATTCCCAGCTCCCGGACTCAGGCCCCCTGGGCTACTTCCTACCCAGTCACTATAGAAGTCTGTCTACTCTCTCCTTCTGTAGTGGTCACCATATTTGTCAATGGAGAGTCCTGGAGTCTGCTGGCAATAATGAACTCCTGAGGTCTCTGGAATTGTTCCCTCTCATTGTTTATATCTACACTGGACTTTAAGTTGACTTGAGAACCCTTAAGTTGACTTAAATAAAGTCCAGGCCACACTGCAATCCAACAAAGTTGATTTTCTGCATCACTAAAGTTGACTTTATGACTTCCACTTATAAAGTTAACTTTACAGTTAAGATGAATTTATTAAGTCGACTTAAGGAAATGTGACCAGGAAGTTGCCTTAAGCTGACTTAATTGGCCTCCTAACTACAGAAAACATGGGGTGGGGACTGGAGAGAAGGCACAACACAGCTGGGAGCATTCCCAGCTGTGTGCACCACATCCAAACTCCTTATGTTCCCCAATCTGATCCAGCATCTCTCCCACCTCTCAGCCTAAACTGGCATCTCCCCGCATATCAACCTGACCTGGCATCCCCCCAGTTCTCAGCCTGACCCAGCTTCTCAGCTTGACCTGGCATCTCCCCTACTTCTTAGTCCGACCCACCATCTCCCACCATCCTCAGCCCAGCCCACCATGTTCCCTGTTCTCAGCCAAACCCTGCATCTCTCTCGTTGTCAGCCAGACACCGTGAGTCTCTTGTTCTCAGCCTGACCCCATATATCTCCCCTGTTCTCAGCCCAACCCTGCCTGTCTCCCCCATTCTTAGCCTGACCCAGCATGTCTCTCCCCTTCTCTGCCCAAACTGGTGTGTCTCCCCCCTTGCCCTTCTCAGCCCGACCTTGAATGTCTCCCCTTCTCAGAGGAGCCCCCGATATTGTTGTAAAACAAATAAGGAGTCCAGAGGCACTGTTTAAGGGTAACAAATTTATTTATTGGATGAGCTTTCATGGGAGAAAGTCCCACTTCATCAAACAGTTTGAAGGTGGGGGAATTTACAGAATGGTGGGACATAAATGCAGGGCAGTGTAAGACATAGGATCACGTCGCACTGTAACAGCAAATCAAAACAGTTGTTAAGATTCAAAGACTGGGAGACAGCACATAGAAAGAAAGGAAGAAAGAAAGAAAGAAAGAAAGAAAGAAAGAAGTTATTTCGTTTAGATTAGATTGTGTGAAAGCAAGATTAAATCTTGACTATGGATTTTTTTTCCCATTACAACATGTGATTTGACTTCACCTGCCTCTATGTGCTATGTCCTGGTGTTTGAGTCTTAACAATTGCTGTGCCCTTCCCCTGTGCTGGCAATTGCCCTGTGGCAACTGGTGCAGAGCCAGAGAAGTCTGGGCAGCACAGGGAGGGTGTGGAGTGCTGTGTTGGCACATCAGTGGGCTACATGAGGCTCCCTGGCCTTCCTGGTCTCCCTGTTGCCACACACAGAATGGAGGGTGGTGTGGTCACACACTTCCTACAGTTAAGCAGTGGCTGGGAGAGAGCAGCACTTTTGCTGTGGTGCACTGTGGGCCAAGTACCCACAATTCACCACTCCTAGGATGACATAGCACCTGCCAGCGTGTACGTGGGCAGTCTCCTGGCATTTTGAGTGTGGACGCGCTAAGCCAACTTAATAAGTTCTACTAAGCTGGCTTAAAGTAGACCTTATTTAGCCGGCTTAACCAAGCCCTGTATTATAGACATGGCCATTGGCGAGGGTTGATATGGCTCCTGGGAAGGAGCCTCCAGTGCATGTCTGACCTCCTCACTGGTCAGCCTTGCATGAGTTGAGCTGCTGCCTTTTATACTTGGGGCAGCAGTTGGAGCATGACCAGAACAGCTTAAGAAGTGGGATTTCTGCAGCCCATAGACTATGCTGTGCTTCTTTATTACAAGGAAAGCCCACCCCATAAGAGAGAGCTTATGTTGTTTTCCAGTGGACTTTGATGAGAGCAGGAGAAGACACTAGTGCATGTAGGATTAAGCAAAAACATATTTAAATAGCAAATTTCATGGATGTTATACTAGACAGAACTGTGCTTTGGCTTCTGATTGTCATTTGGAAGGAAGAAGTAGCCTGCTGAATTTAAATTTAGTAGCAGACCAAATCCTTTGCTTGAGGAACATTCAAATATGAATCCAGCATCTTCAATTCATCTCTACTTGAGATAATCATATCGGGGAGGGAAGACAAGGACAAATTTCACCTCGAAATAAATGTATTCTCTATAATGAAAAAAAAAAATTAAAAAGGCCTGCTAATTTCTGAATTACTTCATACAACCATTACTGATTATGGAAGGAAAGTTGGGGAAGCAGGACAGAACAGAAGACAGATCTGGGACTGGGAAGACTAAGGAAACAATATCTAGATATCAGGATGATGAGTGCTTTAAATAGTTAATTTAGCTGTATGATTAGTTATATGTCACTTACTATTAAGGGTAAATCTTTACTCATTTGATATTTCTAGCCAAAGTCCCAGAAGTAGAAGAACTTTGTAACTTTGAAAAGCTCTGCAGAGGCACTCTGCATCTTAAGAACTTTGGAGCCTACTTCTGTGAAGGCTCCACTAGTGATGCCATACAATGCATGTTGGTCTTGAAGCAGAGAAATAGTGGGTATGGGAATGGTGAACCTCCCATCATTGTCCATAGGACAGAGTTGCAGTGGTAGCAAAGGGTACTGCAATCTCAGAGCCAATTCAAGAGAGGCTTTGTAGAACCAACAGCTGGTTACTCTGTTTTGATATAGGGCAACTATGGCCATAAAGCTGTTTGCAAGAAAACACCCATTTACCCATCCCTACTACTAACTCAAAGGCATTACCTCTGTTTATATGCCTTCAATCTTTCTAACAGAAGACTGTGATTATTAGTGAGGAAGGAACAGTAGGAGCAAAGGATATCTTCCAAGCAGGAAAAATCTGTTCCCAAACAGATGTTAATAATAAAGAAAGAGAGAGAGAAAAAAAATGGTCAGGGATGGTTGTTACTGAGTCTAATGTTTTTCCATGGTTTTCCACTAGCTTCAGCAGCTTTTTTTTTTTTTTTTTTAAGGCTTATTTGAGTCTAGCTTAAAAGTCTGTCAGGTCTGTAGAAGTGATTCTTTGCCAGCCTAACCCTACGCTATTCAGTTTGTTGACTATGAAATTGAGACCTTTGTACAAAAGGAAGTCATGAGGAAGTTCCAGAACCTCAGCAAAATAAAGTAAGCAAGAAGGTAAAGGGAAACCAGTGTTACTACTCTAGCAGCTGAATGGGGTTATGATCTACAGTCCAAGGATGGGGCATATCAGAAATCTGCCTTACACTAGTTTATAGATCCCAAAGTAGCTGCTATACCTCTACTGTCAGGAAAAGCCTCACCCTGCTTATTGTTCTGTACTTTATGGCAATAAATATTAATGATATGAAATTAGAATTCTTCATGCCAGGGCCATCAATCTGTCCCTTGGGCCTTATAAAACTATACATTTAGGTTGATCTTTGTCTTCCAGATTATATCTTTAACCTTTAAGCTTCAAAGGATATATAATCTTAAAGGTTAAAGGAATTAGCTGGTACTCACACATACATATACATCATATATATGCAGACTGCCACTTTTCATGGTTTATATTTTATGTGTGTCTGTATTATAGAATCATAAAATATTATGATTAGAAGTGGTCTTAGCAGGTCATCTAGTCCAACCCCACTGCTTAAAGAAGGCCCAGCCCCAGCTAAATTATCCCAGACAGGACTTTGTAAAGTTGTGCATTAAAAACCTCTATGGATGGAGATTCCATCACTTCACCAAGCTTCACCACCCTTCTAGTGAAAAAGCTTTTTCCTAGTATCCAGCTGAGACCTTCCCCACTGTAACTTGAGATCATTGTGCCTTGTTCTGTCATCTGCCATCTGTGAGAACAGCCCAGCTCCATCCTTTCTGGAACTTTGCTTTATGTGGTTGAATGCTGCTACCAAATCTCCCTTCGCTCTTTTTTTCTGCAGAAAATAGATGCTCAGTGCCCTCAGTCTTTTCTTGTAAAGTGTCTTCCAGTCCCTAACTATTTTTGGTACCCTCCAGTGTATTCCCTCCAAGTTGTCCCTCCTGTAGCAGGGGACCAAAACTGGAAGCAGAAGACCCAATACGTCAAATGAGGCATCATCAGTGCTGTGTAAGGTGAATAATCACTTCTCTCCATCTGCAGGCAATGCTCCTAGTAAGACAGCCTAAGATTCTATTATCCGTCTCAGCAATGAGAGGACACTATTGACTCATATGCAGCTTCTTATCCACTGTAAACCCCAGGTCTTTTTCTACAGAATTACTGACTAGCCAATCAGTCCCCACTCTGTTCCCAGTGCTTGGGATTCTTCTGTCTTAAGTGCAGGACTCAGCTCTTGTCCTTGTTGAATCTCATCAATCCCCCCTGCCCCACCAGCACAATCCTCTAATTTGTCTAGGTCATTCTATATCCTGTACCTACCCTCCAGCATATCGACTACTCTCCACAAACTAATGTCACCTGCAAACTTGTTAAGGGTGCAATCCATCCCAACCTACAGGTCTTTAAAAATGTGTTGAACAAAACTGGCTTCAGGACTGATCAATATGGCATTCCATTTGATATTGACTCCAACTACACATTGAGCCTGATAATCTAGCCAGCTTTCTATCCACCTTATAGTGAATTCAAGAAACTAATTTTTGTAACTCACTGGCAAGAATATGATGGGGAATCATATCAAAAGCTTTTCTAAAGTCAAAGTATATGACATCCATCTCTTTCCCCACATCTATAAAGCCAGTAATTTCATCACAGAAGGTAATCAGGTTGCTCAGTAATGATTTCCTTTGGTAAGTTGATGCCAAGTCTTCTTCTCAATCACTTTCCTTTGCTCCAAGGCCTTCAATATCAATTTCTTGAGGACCTGCTCCATGATTTTTTTTTTTTGTGTGTGCATCTGAGATGAGGCCATCTGGTCTGTAGTTCCTTGGATCCTCTTTCTTTCCTTTTTAAAGATGGGCACTATCTTTGTCTTTTTCCAAGCATCCATGACCCCATTGGATCTCCACAACTCCTCAGAAATAAAGTCCAATGGCTCTGCCATCACATCAGCCAATTCCCTCAGCACCCTCAGATTCATTGAGTCTGGCTCCCTGCACTTGGGCATTTCCAGCTTTTCAAAATCATTACAAACCTGTCCTTTACCACTGAGGGCTGCTCACCTCCTCCTCATACCATGCTGCCCAGTACAATAATCTGGGAGTTGACCTTGTCTGTGAAGACAGTGGGGAAAAAATAGTAACTTTGAGT
This sequence comes from Podocnemis expansa, assembly GCA_007922195.1. NCBI lineage: Eukaryota > Metazoa > Chordata > Testudines > Podocnemididae > Podocnemis > Podocnemis expansa. Next base: position 30,078,989 of record ML681963.1, read on the forward strand.
ACTTCAGGTTTTTCCATGTCATCTGGCAATAGCTTGCCCCCTCCATTAAGTAAGAGGCCCATACTGTCCATGATCTTCTTCTTGCTAATGTATCTGCAGAAACCCTTGTTGTTACCATTCATGTCTCTTTCTAGTTGCAACCACTGTTGTGCTTTAGCCTTCCTGATTTCACTCCTGGTTGCTCAAGCAGTATTTTTATAGTCCTCACTAGTCATCTTCTGAAGCTTCCATTTCTTGTAAGCTTTCTTTTTGTGTTTAAGTCACCTGAAGAATTCTCAATTATGCCAAGCTGATCACCTGCCATAGTTGCTATTCTTTCTGAACATCAGGATGTTTGTTTTGTTCCTTTGTTTTCAGTAAAGTTTCTTTAAAATAGAGCTGGTTCCCTTGGACTCCTTTCTGAATAAATTCTAGTTTGAACAAAAACACTTCACCACCCCATGTTTCCCTCACAATTTCTATCTTGGGGTATGGGCAGAACTAGATGAAGTATTCTTCTTTATTGTCTTTCCTGAACTAGACTGTAATATTTCTGTGCTCTGTAAAGTGGCCAGCATTGCTGAGAGAGAGAGCATTCCTGAAATCCTCACCTGGCTCTTACTCAGGACATCATCTAATTGCTGCCAGATGAAGGGATAAATTTCCATTCTCTTCAGTGAAAGTTGCATCAGGGTCTCAGTCATTACTCAAGGAAAAGCAGTTAAAGAGGCTGATGAGAATTATACTGCACTGAAGACTGAGTAATAACAACAGCCGTTAAGCAGAAATGGGATTCTGACAATGATTCTCAGCTTTGCTTCATTGAGGAAATAGGTTTTTCCAATCTTAGCCAAAGGAGAGATCTACTTAAAAATTCTGCTTAAAAATTGATGTCCCATATGTGTCCAGATAAGTACTCCAGTTTTTTTTTTCCTGATACGTATATCATATATCTGCTTAAGAAAACATAATTTGATTGGGATTGTTTTGCTAAACCTGCTGAAAAATATTAAATTACCTCCCAAAATCAAAATGAACTGTGTACATAATCAGCAGTATGTAATGCATTAATAAACCAAGAATCTTGTCATGATGTGGAAATATATATAAACATAAGCTATTTCTGGTCCAGAGACAAAGTCATTCAGAAGTTTGCTTAACTGTGGTCATAGATTTTAAAATTTCTGTCAAAATGAGGTTTTCATTAGATGTATCCCACTGGAATATATAAAAACAAGAGACAATGCCATTAATAGATAAATGAATAAAATAATAAAATAATCAAAACAAAGCCAGTCTATTACTAAACCTCAATCTTCATTTTTTTTTCTTAGCTAAAAACCTTTCCAAAGCAGAGGAAGAAAAAAGATACTGGTGTCAGAATTAATGGTCTGAAATCAACAAGAAGACATTCAGCAAGTGCAAAGAACTACATTAGGAAGGAAAATTCAAATGTGCAACTTCTACATGGGAATAACTAGGTAGATGGCAAGATTTCTGAAAAGGATTTGGGGCTTCTAGTGTGTCAGAAATGAAATGAATCAACAATGTTATTGTAATCAGGGGATGTGGCCTCCCTCAGAGCCAGAGCTGGAGGAATGCTCCAAATGCCCTCTCTGGCCAGACCGGGAACTGCAAGACCTAGGCCCCAGAAGCAGAGGGGCGTGGCCAGGGCAGGAAGGGGCAATATAAAAGCGCAGGCTGGGCACTCTGTTAGGGCTGAACTCCCAAAGGGGAGGGATGTGCCTGCCCAGAGAGAGCAGCCTGCAGCCCCAGCTGGTCAAGTGACTGGGAGGAGAACCCTGAGATGTCTGACTGGGGTGGGTATTCAAAAGCCTGCTGAACCCTGAAGCAGTGTCCCCACCCAGAGGCAGACTTGGAACCTGGGGAAGCGGAAGATGCTGTGACCTAGATGAGTCACCCTTGGTGGAGGAAGAGATGCCAGCAGCCTCTGGGCCATGTGAGCTAGAGGAGCTACTCTCTGCTGAGGACATGCCAGCTATGTATGGGCCCCAGAACCTGGAGGAGTTGCCCCTCATGGAGCAGCCTGTGGAGTATTTTGACCTGCTGCCCATGGACAAAGAGGGGTTCACTGGGATCCCAAAGGTCTTCTATAAGGGAGACCCTGAGCACAGCTACCCCTGCTGGAAATAGGTACTCAGGGCTGGGGAAGGGTCAGGGTTGGAGGAAGTAGCCCAGGGAGGGCAGAATGGTGGATCATGTCCCTGGACAGCATGTTTCGGATGGAGCCTCACTGACCCAGTGGTGGACCACCCTGTCATGGTCTAGGGCCCTGGGCTGAGATGCAGTGGAGTGGGTGGGCGTGTGTCTCTCTCCTCAACCCCCTCACTTGGTGAAAACCGTGAGTCATCCCTGACAGCCCGAGCTATTACTTTAGATGGTATACCTGCCCGCCCCGCCTGGGGGCCGGGGCTACAGATGGTGATGCATTCACAGGAAGAAAAACCTAATATAATGTAGTTTGTTAACAGAAGTGTTGGAATCAAGACTTGAGAGATTACTGTCAAATTCTGTTCGACACTGGTGAAGCCTCAGCTGAAGTATTTTGTCCAGCTGGGGGGGGGCAGTAAAAATTTCTCCATATTCATCAAAAATAATATAAGCAGACCTCATCAATAGTAGGGGAGATCTAGGTTAGACTTGAGGGGGAAAAAATGTTCTAACTATAAGAATAGTGAAGCATAGGCTTAGGCTTCCAAAGGAGGTTGAGGAATCCCTGTCTTTGGAAATTTTTAAGAACAGGTTTGATAAATACTTGTCAGGGATGGATTTGGTTCTGCCTCAGCACAGGTATCTGGACCTGATGCCCTTTTGAGGTCCCATTGGCTATATCTACACTAGCAAATTAGTCTGGATTAAGGAGACTTAATAGTTTGAACTAAGGGCAGTTTGTTACTTTTAACTAAATGGAGTAATTTAAACTAACATTAATTCAAATTAGTCCATGTTGCTAATTCAAACTAATAAGTTAAGAGTTTAGTTTGAACTAATTTTGAACTTTAGTTCAAATTAACAAATCTGAACTATATTTTCCTAACATAGCCTGTGAGTTTTCTTCAGGCAAGGAACCTGCTATGCTCTGGGCAAAATAAAACTGCAGACCTTTGAAAGGCTGATGACAATTTTGCTGTATGAAGCATGCATAATGAATAGTAATGGGCAAGCCTCCGAATTTTTTTAGATATACGGAAAATTTCTATTGCTACAAAAAACTACCAATTAACTTGCACTTAAAAGTAGGCTAGAAATATAAGGAGAACAGGTTTAGTTGTGAGATTTTCAGTATTTTCTAGTTGTTATCAAATTGGCAACAAACAGATTCTGATATTCAGCCTTGATCCTGATTATTATCCTCAAATATCCTGCCCATCTGTTTACTTTAAACAGTGCCCTCCTTTGGTGGGGGATGAGTGGGGGCAATGATCCCAAGCCCCATGGTTCTATGGGCCCCCCGGGGTCTCATACCCCACTGCCAGTGGAGCAGCACAAGGTCTGTGCCACTGCCTCTCTCTGCCATGCTCTCTCCCCACACTGCAAGCCAAAGGCAAGGGGCAGGAGCATGAAGCTCGGCTTCTGCGTGGCCCACTTTGCCTCCCTGGTGCCGGGGTGGGGGGTGACTTCACAAGCCAATTGACACTGGGACCTGACCCTCTATACAGATGGTTCTGACTTTGAAATGTCATTGCAAAAATGACCAGAGAAAATGGTTACTGTTTGAGGTGAAACTTGCAAGAAGACAAGCTTAGAATTAAAGGCAATTTTAGGGTAATGATCTAATAAGTGTTCCTGTGAATGTGGTATCACTACCACTTGTAGTAAAGAGTATATGTTTTTTTGAAAGATAAAGATCCCTCTTGTCAGTGACCCATGGCATCCAGCAGGCAGGGAGAGTGCCTCCTACTGGTGAAACAGGGGAATTAGACTTGGGTGGCATCCCTCCAGGCAGATGGAGCATCACCTTTAGCCTGGCCACCCGGGTTGGGTGGGCAATTACAAAGTCAATGGCCGTGGCTCCTAGCTGGGGCAGGCAATCACAAAGTCAATGACAGCTTGGGCAGTGGATAATCACTCTGGGTGATCTAGCAAGGAAAGGGGTTGCGGAGGGGGATGCAGACCTGCCCACGTGCACTGTCCCAGCTCAGGGCCCTATTCAGTGACAGAGCGGGCCGCCACTAGGTCAGCTGATCTCCAGCCGAAACACACTGACCCAAGCCATTGCTTGGCACTCTGCTCTCCCTGGGCTACTTCCTGGCCACCCCAGTTCCAGGTACCTATTCCAAAGGGGGTAGACGTCCTTGTGGTCTCCCTTGTTGGTTGGCTGGGGGATTCTGGTGAAACCCTCTGTGTCCATGGGAAGCAGATCTGGGAATTCCTCTGGCCCATCAGCAAGGGGCAACTACTCCAGGTTACGAGGCCTGTACCCCACCGGCAGCTCATCCTCTGCCAACTGGAGCTGTTTTAGGTCACAGGGGCTGTAGGGATCTATGTCCACTTCCTCACTCAGCTATGGGTCAGCCCCATCGCAGGGCAGCTGGACGTGGTACTGACAGGCCCTGGGGTGCCCTCCCAATCACTAGGTCCAGGGAGGCTGGGTAGGCTATAAGGTCTTTCTGTCAGGGAGGACCATGTTTGCTGCCTGGTGAGGCCCAGGCCTCTTCCAGCTTGCTGCCTCCCTGCAGGCATGTCCTTCACCTTCATCAGCTCAGCCCTATTGAGGTGCCAGCTGAGGTTCTGGCTGAGCCCCGCCCTTCTGCTTCCGGGACCTTGGTCCTGCAGTTCCCCAGTCTGACTGGGAAGGTGTTCAGGCCCTTCTTGCACCTCTGGCTACCAGGAAGGTCAGTCCCCTGTTACACCTCTGAAGTTAGATGCAGAAATCAGTTGATGAAATTCTACAGCTATGTTAACAGAAAAAGCCAGACAAGATGTCTTGTGTTCTTAACAGCTATGATCTCTCCCAGGATCTTTGTTTTTAAAGTGGATTCAAATTCTGTTGTTTTCTTTAAGCTTTCAGAAATTGGGATTCTGAGACATTTCAGTCTCCTGCCAGTTCAGAACAAAGCCGTCAGATCGAGACCACATGAACACAGGCATCTGCAATTAGTAACAAAGGCCAGCAGCTGGGATAAGAGCTTTTTATCAGCCTGGCAATTGCTTGACCCCAATAGCAGGGGCACAGCTAATAACATAATTTTTAGAAGGTGATAGCTTCAGGCATTATCAGTCTTCATACACATTCATTTAAGTACCTTCCTAAGATAAGTCTTTGACTCTTCCTCAAGATACTGAAATACTACATGCAGGAGTCAGTAACCAGCAGCACACCTGTGAAATATGGAATGTGTGCCTAATCTGAGTTGCACACAGGAGCCTTGACTGGAGTTATCCCATGCCAGGCTCCAAATACTATGACTGTGGCTCTACCCATCAACATGACCCAGCTCCCCATTCCTCTCTCCCAAATCTCCAGGAAATGACTGGGATGACAGGAAATCCATGACCACCATGTGCCATGCTGCTTGGAACAGGCCCCATAGACCTCATCCCCCACTACTGACGCTGCCATTGAGAAGTTTAACAGTGCCTAACAGTGTTGCTAGGAACAGGCCCACAGCACTGGGAAAATGGAGGGGGGGAGTGATACAACATGTGCCTTAGTAAAGGTTACTGACCCTAAATTAATGCCGAGTCCCTGGCCCAGTGAACTTGCAATTTTGCAATTTGTTCTTTGTGTGTATAGCACCTACCATAGTTGGCCCTAGTCCTGGACTTGGACTCTTAGCTGCTACCACAATATAAATAAATGAAAAATATAGTTCCTCATTTGGACATGATTCAAGCCTAAGAGTTACTAGTGAAAAGTTCCACACCCTACATCTGGTTTTAAAACTGAGCCTTAGAATAACTAAGTATATGGTTCTGCATATGTACAGTTTGTAAAGCTGGTCAGACTATACAAGAATCCCTCTCTAGTCACTTCTAAGGACATCATTCACCTGAGGATCTGGGCACTAACTTTGCTGTTCAATCCTCTAAATTGGGGTAGGCAACCCCTGGCACGTGTGCCAACAGTGGCATGAAAGCCCACTTGGAGCAGCAGGTGGCACCCTCTCCAATGCCACAGAAATTGTGGTTCCTGCCACTGAAAGCCACTCTGGGTAGCTACTTTTCAAGGGCAGCTGGGGTGTCGAGGGTCCCCACCATGCCCCTGTTCCAGGCATGGTGCAGAAAGAAGATGCCTTGAATGCCTTCCCTCCATAGTGTGCAGCTGCCAAGGAGCCACTCTGGGTAGCTTCTTTCCTCAGCATGCCTGGGGACCCCCCAAGAGGTGCTGCTCCAGGCAGCTTCCTTCCATGGCATCCCTGAAGACCCCTGTACCAGGGCCGGCTCAAGGGGTTGTGACGCCCTGAGTCAAATTTTCCTTTGGCACCCCACCCATCTCATTCATGTAAGCTTAAAAAGATTTTCCAAACTGTATTTGAAACCTGAAATTCAAATAGCAAGATCAATTCATTCCTTTAATTTAAATACAAAAATAAAAAGTAATACTAATGAATTTAAATTTAATTAACAAGTAATATTTATCATGTGCATACTTAGTAAAATTTCAGCTTCAAAGGATAAGTTTTCGGGCCTTAACAACAGCAGATTGTTGTATCATTTCATCTTGATTTAAATCCTTGGAGTGGATGAATGGGGTGGGTAGAATGGGTGTTTTGGGGGCATAGGGGTGGTTGGGGAAAGCTGTGATGGGTGTCTGGCGGCTTGAGGTGTGTGGAGAGGCTGGGGTTTGTGTTTCTGCAGTAATGCGGTAAGAGGGCGAGGTTGGGGTGGGAGAGGCTGTAGTTGGAGTTTTTAATGGTATTGGAGTGGGGGGTTTGGGAAGGCTTAGGTGGATGGGGCTGGACATGGGAGGCTGATGTGGCTGTACATGCAGGTAATGGGCTTGGTGGGGGAGGCTGGGATGGATATCTCTGGGCAGGTGGGAGTGGGTGGCAGAGGCTAGTGTGGGTGCCTGTGGGAATGGAATTAGTGGGGAGCTGCAGGAGGTGAATCATAGGACAGCATTTTTTTTTTGTTTGTTTGTTTGTTTTTCTGAATTAGACTAACAGGGCTGCCCCTTGATGCTTGGAAGACTTTGTTTTCACTCCTCACCCTTCCCTTTCTGGCAAAGGTAATTTTTTGGTCTCCTCTGACCTACCTCAATTAGTATATCTTTGTAAAAACAAACAAGGAGTTCTGTGTAGGGTTACCAGATAAAGCATGGAAAGGAGGACAGGGAAATGGGAAAAGGAGGACATGGAGAAAATGTAATATTAATATGTGTCGTTACTACATTATGTTGTGGAAATGGGTACTGATTAATGAATGCATGGAAAAAAATGAAGAACAAGTTGAACAACAGATATATTCTTAGGTACATTCACTGTTAAAAAAAGATGTATAATACAAAACTGTAACACAATACAGTGACTACTGTTGTGAATATACAATTTGTGTAAGTAATGTCACGATAGCATTTAACTGACCAAATTATACCATTCAAAATGGTAAAGCCCATTCTTGATATTTATCAGCTGAACCTGTTTTTGGCAGTAGGCTATCACTGTCAAGAATATATGAGTTAAATTCCTCAGATGACATGTCATTCAGATTATACTGAATTAATATAATGCCCTTCACAGATTTAACTGATAATCAATTCTTGTCCTTTGTCCACTGAGCACTGATAAGAGAGAAAGCCCATTCTACACTGGCATTATGTCCAGGAATGCTGAAAAAAAAAAAATCAGCAATTTTCAACAATTCTGTAAAGCAGCCCACATTTTCAGTTTCACCCCAGCCCCCCCAATGCCTGCCCCCACCACCCTAGCTACTGCCCAGGCCTCCTTACTGGTGGGGAAAACTGGGAACAAACAGTGGTGGATTAATCAATATGTTTCTTGAGAAAGAGCTGGGTGGAGAGGAATTAGTAAGAAGTGTTAATTATCTCAAAAGGGCTGCAGTCTACTGCAAAATGATTCAGAGTTTGTACACAAAAATTGTACAGCTTTTTACTGGTGTAAAGCAAGACAACCCCCGCCATGGCTTGTACAGGAGTCTAAAAGAGGAGTTTAGCCCAGGGATGGCCAAACTTATAGAACTCAAGAGCCACACAAGTTGATTATTAAAACTTCAAGAACTGCACTGAGGCATATAGACATATACTTTTACCTTGTCCAAACTTACTCATTTTAAAATTTCACTGCGCATTTTAATTTTATCATAAAAAAGATGACAAATACTGACCCTACTGATGTCAGATTCTAATAATTACTTAAAGTTACCATGAAAATTAGGCCTATACAGTAAAAACTTAGCTGCTGCATGATATAGAAGACTGCAGGCTAGTGGTGAGATTTTAAAATCCCAACCATGCCACACTTCTCCCCACCATTGCCAACCATGCCATGCTTCTCCCCACTGTCCCAACCCCTTCCTAAACTCCTAGCCTGGGACTGCTTTCCTAAATGGATTTGCTGATGTTCTTCTGGGAGCCACAAATGTTTCATTCAAGATCCACAGTTTGGCCACACTTGGTTTAGCCCTCAAGAGGTATTTCCATTATACTGGTATAACTACAGCAGGATGGCTAAAAGCACTGACAAGTTTACTGGTATAGCAAAAACAACAAGAGTCCTGTGGCACCTTATAGACTAACAGATTTCTTCAGCCAAGCTTTTGTGATTAGTAGAATATCAAACAATGAATGTTGCTGAAGAGGAGGAGGAAAGAGACCTATTGTATTGTCACAGCACACAGAACTGCCCATATTACAACAAAAGTGAGAAGGTAACAGATTGTCTTAAAATGCCCTGGTGAGAGATCATCTCTTGATATTGGAAAGACAGTAGAATTGAAAGATGCTCAAAGAACAGCAACAAAAATATTAGACCTCTTTTTAATAAAAAAATCATAAAATAATAATGGATTAGGTCGTGTTACAGTATGCCATGTCTTGCACACCCTGCTTTTATTTTCATCCTATTCTGTAAATTCCCCCATCTCTTCAAAGCCTCTGATGAAATGGGATTTTTCTCCCACAAAAGCTCATGTGATAAATACAATAGGTTAGTCTTTAGAGTGCCACTGGACTCCTTGCTTTTTTGGCCATAGCCCAAGACATGTTTGTATTCAAATCCCAGGATGCATAAGGCTGCAGTTGAGGTACTTAAAAACCAACTATCTACTACTTCACATTAGCTCTCAGGAATCAGACAGTACATACCACACAAAAGCCAGGGGGCAGCTCAGCTTTAGAAGCAGGGTTGGGAAGGGACCTGCCAAGTAATTCACAGCCAGGGAGCCTGCCTGGCAGCCTGGGATCAGAGGGGAGGCTAAATGGTGCCTGCCCTGGCAAGAGGGACACCCTCTGCCCACACCGCTGGGGCCAGTAGGGTCATGACCCCTCTAGGCCAGGTACTGTGTGAGAGAGATTGGTGAGGGGAGGAAAGCGGTAGCTGGGCTCGTTTCCTTCCCACCGCAGCTTTGAGCCAGCCAGGAAAGCTATTTTTAAACTGTCATCCCGGACTCCAGGAGTATGGCAAAAAGCCACACAAAATGCAGTTTTTCTTGAATGCCTGGAGGATGGCGGATGGCAAGGCAAAAAGGAGGACATGTTCTCCTTTTGCTGGACTTCGGGTAACCCTAGTTCTGTGTCACTTAGAGACTAACAAATTTATTTATTGCATGAGCTTCTCCCACTTTGTCAGATGCTTTGAAAATGAGTGAAATTACAGAATTCTGTAATTTCCCTCATCATCAAAGAGTCTGATGAGGTGGGATTTTTTCCCACAAAACTTCATGCGATAAATAAATGTTAGTCTTTAAAAATGCCACAGGACTCTTTGTTTGTTTTTATTGAACTAGACTAACCTGGCTATTATGTAGTTGTATGTGTCAGGTTTGGTGAGTTTTTTTGTTTTTTTTTTTTTTTTACATTTGCAAATAAATGTAGTCTCTTGCCTAGTAGTAATCCTTGGGGAGGAAGGGGTTAACATTCTGCTCAGTGTGTCCCAGGACAGCCAATAGGAACAAAGCACGGTTTTTTGAATTGGAGCAGCAGCCTTGCCTGTTCCTGTCTGGATGCAGCGGAGCTCCTGGAAAGATCAGGAGAAGGCCAGAGGGGCCTGAGGAAGAATCCCCCTACCCTGTAACTACCTAAGTTAATTCCCAGAGAAACAGCTCTCTGTGTTTTTATCCATTCTTTTTTAATTAAAGATTTTACCTCTTAAGTAAGCTCTGGTTCTGTGTCCTGAAAGGCAAGAGGTTTGTGTGCATGTGCCTTAGACTGCACAGCCAGCTACTAAAAAAGGATTCTGTTCCAGTTTCAGCTGATATTCCAGCTGTGGTTCAGTCACTCTCTGGAGAGAGGAATAAAAGTGACTGAGGATATCTCACAGGAAGGAATTCCTGGGTTTCAAGAGGTTTTTGCATTTGGATGGTGGCAGCGATACCACTCCAAGGCCAGGAATTGGAGGCCTTGGAGAATTTTAAGACCAGGCTTTAAGGCCAGTTGGTTTTAAGGCCTGTTACAGTCCCCCACATTCTGCACTCAGAGTGCCAGAGTGGGGAAACAGCCTTGACATGCCTTGTCCCCTGAAGAGATCCTGTTGCTAGTATTGTGGGGGAGTATAGCCACCTTCAGCACCCCGCCCCTTGTGATGCCCCTGGGCTTGGGGGGGAGGGAGAAGACAGGAGAGACCCCAGCCACACTGGCTGGGCTATGTTGGGGGAGCCTTCCTCAGCCCCCTTTTGCAAAATGCATTGAGATGAAGAATGCTATAAGGCCTAAATCTAATAGGAGTGAAGATTATTTCAGTGTCTATTTAGCAGTTTTCAGCTGTAGATCTCAAAGCACTTTTCAAAGGGAGGTAAGCCTCATCACCATTTTTATTTTGCAGGTGAGGAAACTGAGCCCCAGGAAGGAAAAGGGACTTTCCCAAACAGCTCAGGGCAAAGCCAAGTGCTCTAGGAAATGCTGTCCTTCTGTGTATAGATTAACTTTTTTTTTTTTTTTTGAACTAGAGACATGTCATTGGTTTTAAACCAGATCATATTACTGTAAGCAAGCATTGGTATTCTCTCTCCTCCACCCCCACCCCAACAGCCACCAAGGGTAGGACTACCAGATACCAGAAGATGGAAAGGACGACAGGGAAGCATGAAAAGGAGGACACAGGAGGACACATGGAGAAAATGTAGCATTAATGTAATATTTTTCTGTTTTTAGGGGACCCTGGAAAGCTTTCCCCCTGAAAATAAGGTATTTTGTGGCATTCCAACATACGTTAACCCCTATAAGTAAAAAAACAGGCACAATCATGTTTTTTTAAAATGCCTGCCAGAGGGAGGGCATGAAGGTAAAAAGGAGGACATGTCCTTCTTTTGCCTGACATCTGGTAACCCTAACCAAGGGGAACTAGATGAACTTTCTTGGGAGAAAATCCCACTTTGTCAGGTGCTTTGAAGATGGGGGAAACAGATTCCTAAAAAGCCTGTGCCCCTTGCTTTCCTTGTTCTCTTTCTTTCCCTGCTGACCTGGCCCTGAAACAACAATCCAAAGAACCCCACTGAACTCACTGTCCTGGGTGCCACTTCAAGAAAAGGTGGCTCTCACCTCGGCTCCAGGAAACACAGCTGATTGGGCTCAGTGCAGGGGAAGATGGGAGGAGAAAGCCCCAGCCAGGCTGTTTGAGTTTGACAGGGGTGGGGAGTGTTTGAACTTCCTGCAATTCCCAGACCATGTCACTTGGGACTAGAGCTTCCTGCAGTCCCCAATGGCTAGTGTCCACCCCACTCCCCCCACAATGCTGCTTACCTATTGTTATTCCCTCCTGGACCATTGTAAAGGTATACATTCCATTAAATCTACACTGTGTGCCTGCAGAGGGATTTAAAGTGCACTCTGCCAACATGACATAAGCTGCAGGTTGACTAACAGTACCTGAGCTGCTAGGAAAGATTTAAAGAGGTGGGAGCCAGCCTGATCTTCAGGGGGGCTATGTGCCCCTAAGAACTGTCAAATGAACCCATGTCTGTCTCTTGCTTCATTGTAGAGCCTGCCCTGCCCTCTACCCAGGCATGCTGCCAAGAGGAGCCACTGCAGGCAGCTTCTTTCCATGAGTGGCTCCTTTCAGCAGCATGCCAGGGAAGCACGCCCCTCCCTGCTCCCCAACCTCCAGTAATGGCTGCCACCAAATTTTCAGGCAGCTGCCACTTTCATCTCTGTGGAGGGAGCCACTGGCACTGGCTGACAGTCGAGGAGGAGGGGTTGGCACAGGGACTGGCAAAAGTTGCTGATCCCTGCTCTAAAAGCCTGATAAATTCATATAATCTAGTTCATAGTGCCACCTCTCTATTTTATTTTGCAGGTCCCTACTGTCAGAATGGTCTCTCATTTCATGAGTGTTTTGCCATTTTATTATCCACTTAAATCTACTTTTAATGGGACCAAGGGCAGAAGCAACTTGTGCAAAATTGACTCCTTAGAAGTCCTCTTGCATTTGGAAGTTCCTAGTGGGAAGTGCATAGTGGCTGGTAAGCCTCTCTTTCCAATGCCTCCTTGCCTCCACAGCTGGACCCATAACCTTGGAAGCCAATAGATGCAAGGATGAGCAGTGGCCTCCTGCAACATGGTTGACTCATAACAAGCTATGCTCCATGGAGTGGCTCCTAGGCTAAACAGAGACTCTGGGTCATTGTAATTTTATTTTAATTATTCTTTGCACAATCATGACACTTCCCAGGGGTACAAATGTTGTGAGTAATCTTGCTAGTAACTGTCCATAGACATCCTGAACTGCAAAGGTGTTGCTGCCTGGGGGAGGGACTCGGGGCATGGGCCCAGCCCCACCCCAGCCCACAGGCCCCACCCTCAGCCTGCAGGCCCCACCCCCTGGCCAGGAACAGGGTCAGAAGCCACCATGCCACCGCAGGCAGCTAGGCCCCGCATCCCCAGCTGGGGACGGGGACGGAAGCGGCTGTGGGCGGCGGGGTCCTGCATCCCCGGCCAGGGCCGGGGCTGTGGCTGCTTCTGGCATGCGCCGCTGGGCCCCAGATTGCCTGCCGCAGCCGCGGGTGACCAGGCCCCAGATTCCCGGCAGGGGAGGGGGCTGGAAGTGGCCACGGGAGGCCGGGCCCCTCATCCCCAGCCAGGGATGGGGCTGCCGCTGCCACAGGTGGCCAGGCCCCGGATCCCTGGCCAGGGATGGGGCCGCCATGGCCAATAGCAGCTGGGCCCTGGATCTCCAGCCCGATTGGACCAGAGATCCAGGGCACTGGTGCTGGGGTTTGGGGCACGTGCCCCAGGGTGCCCAGCGCCAGCAACGCCTCTGCTGAACTGTGCATATTTCCAGCGCAGTAGCAGTGTTAGTCAATTCCAGCAAAACCAAAACAAAGAAGGAGATCTGTGGCACTGTGCCTGCTGTGTGTCAGCTCACCAACTCCACCAAGCAAAGGCAACACAAGCTAACCTCTCTGAGCCAACACATGCTTCACTGTCCCTCTGCAGGTCATCAGCTGACAAAAATGCAACCCCCACGTCCTCTGAGCATCCCCCTGAAATGGCCAGCCTCTCATCCTTTGGATACTGACAGAACTTTCTGATCTTTTATACCCTAGGGAACAGAGCACAGCAGCTTAGTAGGTACACTGCAGTACACATCTCTGCTTGAAATGTTTTAGACTACTTTATAAAGAAAGGAAGGATAAGTTTATCTAACAAAAATGGAGATTAAAATAATAGCAAGCAGAAATATTGTAAGCAAATGTTTACATATAAAATAAAATCACAAGCCACTTTCTGGAGTTTAAATTTAACATGAAGATTCCCTCTTGTCTAATAAGGTAGGTTTTCCCAGAGTTCTTCCCACAGAACTTTGAAAATGGGATAGCTGAGATGCTGTTTCCAAAAAAAAGAAGCCCTCTGGCAGCTCATTTTCCCAGACGAAGAGTGTCCATGGGGCCCCCTAAGACTGGTATATTAGACAAGTTCTTTGTTCTTCACCTGTAAATAAGCTTCTTTCTTCCCACCCAGAGCCAAAACTACTCATTTTGGTGCCTGGGGCAAGCCCCTTGCAATAAGCTGCATCTGAGGTGAGCGACGCGGAACATGCCCTTTGATACAGTGGCTCAACAGAGCCTTTCCAGGGTGCGCAGGGGAAAACCCCATTTGCCCTGCCATATTTACAGCCCTGCCCCCACCATTCACTTTTCCTGTTAATTTCTCCTCCTGAAATCCCCACAATCCCTACATTAGCATTTGACTCAATATGCAAATACACTTCTATTTTAGGACACACAATAATCAGCCAGAGAGATAAATATCTCCTGGAACTTGTCTTATGGCATGGAAACGTGGGTTCAACTTCAAGGCTTTAGGGTCTTATATGTATATGTAAGTCCCCAAAGCCTTGAAGTTAAAGCCAGGTTTCCAATTCCATAAAGATTATATGATCAGTGGGACATAGGCATTTAGTGGAGACATCATATGCAACCCTGTAATGAATTACTATGCTTAGAGACATCATATGTAACCTTGTAGTGAATTACTATGCTTATGGCTTATCTGGCTTATCATTTTGTTTAATTCTTTTTACAGCACAAAAGCATGAGGAGCATACTGCAAATGTGAATGACTGATTGACCAGTGATGAATGTTTATGGATAGTCCAAACTGCTTCCTTATACTTCAATTCTACTCCTCACTTCCTTACTGTTTCCTATTATTACAGTCAGTATAGTGGAATTTTGGCCTATCTTTGTAAACACATGAGTGGGGATTTCTTCTAAAGCAAATATCAACAATGTTGTATGGCTCAACCTGTAGGCAGCATTGTCGTTCCTGCAGTAACCTGAGTAAGCGATTTGCCCCAAGAGGTATTTATACAATACTTTTATCTCCAGGGTCAAATGACAAAGTGAATTAGATAACCCTAAATACAATGCAATGCCACTCTCAAAGCTTAGTAGTTGAGACGCTGCCAGGTTACTGGGGCATATAAATCAGTCTTTCCACTGGGTAAAATTTGTTGATATGCCAGCAAAACTGTCTTCAGTTGTGTCAGACCAACCAAGAAACTTTTATTAACACAATTGTTTGTTTGTTTGTTTATTTGATTGTACATGACTTTATTTAGACCGTCATGTCATGTGTCTTTTTCTTTTGACTCCCAAAAGGAAAGGAAGCAAGAACTCCAATTAGAGAGATCACGGATTAATGTTCACCGCTCTCAGCTGTCACTGGCCTCAGGAATTGTTCATTGAAAATATTCAGCTGAGTCTCAAAGCCAACAACAGCCCCCCCAGAGTAGCCATTAGGCAGAAGGGCAGCACAGTTGTAAACAATCTATTTTGTAAAGCCAAGGAATGTGATAGAAAAGACATCAAAGTATTTGGTAAATATTTCATACTCTGGAATGCACAGCTTGCAGGCAGAGAAAATGTGGAAGACAATTTAGAAACAGTTTTCCTAAAAAGGAAACCTCTCTATAAATACTCCAATAATAAAAAAAGCAATTGACAAATGCTCAAGTGGTGGGTGTTCCATATTCTAACATGTAGAATATGTACAAAACCAAAATCACCCAGTTAATGACAGAATGCAAGGAAGATGACGTTAACTGGCATTTATTATAAATAATAAACAATAAATAAATAAACAATAGATAAAATCTGCAAGCCTGTGCATGTAAATAAACATAATTTTAGCTTATTGTATCTTTCTCCGTGCACCCTTTGTTTATTTTCTCAGATTATAAACTTTTTGGGGCACTGACCCTGCCTGTTTGGGTGTTGTACAACACCTTGTGCAGAGAGACTGAGGCCTTCAAGAACCACTCAAATCTAATTTATTACTGCTAATAATATTGCCAGTACTATTTGACGGAAGTTGTCAGTGTCAGTCCTCAGTTGGTCATCAGGCCTAACTTCAGCACTGACTTCAATTATTAAGAGGAGAAACAAACTGCAGATAGTTCAGTTTCATTTTAAAACTCAAAGATCTAAAGTGAAACTGAACTATATGTAGTTTGTTTAAATAAATCACGTAGGTTACTGAAACACACAAGGAGTTGTGTGGTACTTAAAGATTAACAAAGCTATTCAGATGACAAAGTAGGATTTTCTCCCATGAAAGCTCATGCAAGAAATAAACTTGTTAGTCTTTAAGTGCCACAGGACTCCTTGCTTGTTTTCCTGAACTAGACTAACACGGCTACCCCTCTGGAACTTAAGTCACTGAGTAGGTTTTCGATTTCTATACTTTATTATTTGTATTTTGTGACTAGTTTCACGGGTCACGTGGTATTATTTTTGTCCGCTGATTGTTTTTACAAAGAAGAATAAAGAACTATAAATAAAATGACTAAGGAACTGTAACAAGTTTTCAGAGATAATCCCTTGTTTTTAATTTTTCAGGATTCACCCCCACTACTCAGCTGAATTCCTGTAAAATACAAATAATATAACCCAAGAATCATCACAATCATAATCAATGCTCTTATTCATCAAACCTGTTTGATCATCTTTAGAGGCTTTGAACCCAAATCAAAAAGCAGATTTACTTACCCAGAACTCCCTCTATGTTCATGGAGAGAATTGGAAAATTCAGCAAACTTTCTGGAGACAACTGGGTTAATTTCAGTTTTTAAGTGAGATCTAGAAACAACTTAGTTTCTCCTAGTTTCAGGTTATACAAAAATCTGAACAACTTGAAAGGCGATCCTTGACATGCACCTATCACTGTTTGTTGACTTGCCTCAGAGTGTATACAAACTTCATCTCTTGCATAAACATTCTGCTGTTCTTCTTAGTGTGTTGAACAACTCAAGTAATTATATTTGGACCCAAAGATGCCCCTGGGGGCTGCAGGATCCAAGGCAAATCACACAGTGTGACTCAATCCTGATACCAGCAGACCAGGCCCACATCTCCCCACAGGTCCAACCCATGGTCCCTGGCCCCAAGCAGAATTGTAGCAACCCCAGTTCTGTCTTTTCTCCACCCTTCCCATGTGTGTCTAGCACCCTAGTCGAGATCTCCTCCTGCCGCAGTGGAACATGGCAGCCCCCCGCTCTCCCACATGGGCCAAAGCACCACTCCCTCCAGGTTGGCATCTGGGGGCATGGAATCATTCTGTGCCCCCCCCACCTGTATGACACTGACAAGGCCCTTTGAAGCATGGGGTCCAGGGCAGTCTCCCTGATTCACCATACATTAGGTATGGCTCTGCTTGGAAACTTCTTATCTAAAACCACAGCAGCCAGAGCCTGGCACTTCCTGTAGTCCAGAATGCTTCTTTCCAAAATGGACAAGTCACATTTCTCTACAGCTGCCTCTGGCATCCTTAGACAATTATAGTGCCTGTTCCACACAGATACAACTTTTATATATTTGTAGTTGCAATACTCTGCCAATCCAGTGCAGCACACACATATGCAGATTCATCATAATTAAACATTTATATACACATTCAAAAGGAATAATACCCAGTAAAGCAATCCACACTCTCCAAAGCTTACACGAGGTTCTCTCTGCTCACTCTGGTTAGCTCTACAGTAAAGACCCACAAAAAGGTCTGACGGCGATTAGTTTGACTTCTATCTGAACCCAGTCAAGGGATGTGGAAGTGAATTCCAAACTCAAGGACACAGCGCTGAGAAAGAAAGACCTTCTATTAGCTCCTTATAGTTTCAATTTGTAGTTCTTAGCTTGATAGCCTCAACTGGCCTCACCTGATGCATTAGTACATAGAGAGACAGACTGTCTTTAAGGTAAATTCCAAAGGGGCAGCCATGTTAGTCTAGTCTAGCAAAGCAAAGCAAAGCAAAACAAAACAAACACAAAAACAAACCACACAAGGAGTCCTGTGGCACTTAAAGACTAACAGGTTTATTTTTTGCATGAGCTTTCATGGGAGAAAATCTGACTTCGTCAGATGCTTTGAAGATGGGGGAATTTACAGAATGGAATGCAAATAAATGCAAGGGAGTGTAAACCATGGGATCAGGTCATACAGTAGCAGCAAATCAGAGCAGTTAAGATTCAAACCCTTGGAAGGCTGAAGTCAAATTACCTGTTGCAATGGGAAAAGGACCCATAGTCTCAATTTAATCCTGCTTTCACACAGGCCGATTTGCATATTAATTCCAATTCAACTGTTTCTCTTTTAAGTCTTGATGTCCCACTGATGTCTCTGAGTATGGTTGTTAACACATCATTTATAGAGTGATTAGAAAGATGGAAGTGCTTAGCAGCTGGTTTTTCTGTTTTGTAATTTCTGATGTCAGTTTTGTGTTCATTTATTCTTTTGCGCAGGGATCATCCTGTTTGTCCAAGGTGTAAGGTGTTGGGGCATTTCTGGTACATGATGGCATAGATCACATTAGTAGATGAACAGGTAAACAAGCCTTTGATGGAGTAGCTGGAGTGATTAGGACCTATGATGGTATCTTTTGTGAAGATATGCGGGGGAAGTTGGCAACGTAGTTTGTTGCAGGGGTGCGTGCCTGTTTTAATGTTTCTGTTGTTAGAGCTGTAGTTGCTCTTGAGTATCTGTTTAAAGTTGGGTGGCTGTCAGTAGATGAGGAGACGTCTGTCTCCGAAGGCTTGAGAAAGTGACTATCTTTGAAATACTGTCGACTTCCTGAGGAAAATCCAATCCACTGGTGAGCTTCCAGAAAACACCATTCTGGCCACTATGGATGTAGAAGCTCTTTACACCAACATCCCACACAATGATGGATTACAAGCTATTAGAAGAAGCATCCAGCTTGATGCCACAGCACAGCTCATGACTGAATTTTGTGACTTTGTGCTCACCCACAACCATTTCACATTTGAGGATAATTTATACCTCCAAGTCAGTGGCACTGCAATGGGCACCCGCATGGCCCCACAATATGCCAAGATCTTTATGGACGACCTAGAACATTTCCTCAAGTCTCATCTCAAAGCACCTCTCCTCCACTTAATGCTACATTGATGACATCTTCATCATCTGGACCCATGGCAGGGATTCTCTTGAAGATTTCCACAGAGATTTCAACAATTTCCACTCCTCAATTAAACTCAGCCTGGAACACTCCACCCAGGAGATCCACTTTCTCAACATTACAGTATAAATTAGGGATGGACACATCAACAGCACTCTATACTGAAAACCTACTGATCAGTATAGTTGCCTACGTCCCTCGAGCTTCCATCCAAAACAGACTACACAATCCACTGTCTAAAGCCAAGCCCTAAGACATAACCACATTTGCTCTGATCCCTCAGAAAGAGACAGATGTCTTGATGATTTCTATCAAGGATTCTTAAAATACATTACCCATCTGGGGAAGTAAGAAAAAAAATTGACAAATCCAGATGGGTACCCCAAATTCATCTACTGCAGGAGAGGCCCAAAAAAGAGAACAGTAGAATACCACTAGTCACCGCATACAACCTTGAAGTCAGACCTCTACAACAGATCATTAAGGACCTACAGCCTATTCTACAAGATGATTCCTCATTCTATCAAGCCTTGGGAGACAGACGTCTCCTCACCTACTGACAGCCACCCAACTTTAAACAGATACTCAAGAGCAACTACAGCTCTAACAACAAACATTAAAACAGGCACACACCCCTGCAACAAACTACGTTGCCAACTTCCCCCGCATATCTTCACAAAAGATACCATCATAGGTCCTAATCACTCCAGCTACTCCATCAAAGGCTTGTTTACCTGTTCATCTACTAATGTGATCTATGCCATCATGTACCAGAAATGCCCCAACACCTTACACCTTGGACAAACAGGATGATCCCTGCGCAAAAGAATAAATGAACACAAAACTGACATCAGAACTCACAAAACAGAAAAACCAGTTGCTAAGCACTTCCATCTTTCTAATCACTCTATAAATGATGTGTTAACAACCATACTCAGAGACATCAGTGGGACATCAAGACTTAAAAGAGAAACAGTTGAATTGGAATTAATATGCAAATCGGCCTGTGTGAAAGCAGGATTAAATTGAGACTATGGGTCCTTTTCCCATTGCAACAGGTAATTTGACTTCAGCCTTCCAAGGGTTTGAATCTTAACTGCTCTGATTTGCTGCTACTGTATGACCTGATCCCATGGTTTACACTCCCTTGCATTTATTTGCATTCCATTCTGTAAATTCCCCCATCTTCAAAGCATCTGACGAAGTCAGATTTTCTCCCATGAAAGCTCATGCAAAAAATAAACCTGTTAGTCTTTAAGTGCCACAGGACTCCTTGTGTGGTTTGTTTGTTTGTTTGTTTTAATCTTTAAGGTAACCATATCTTGAATCTTTTAACAAACATTGGAAATAAATCAACACCTTGAACTGCATCTATAAAGTAGGTAGAAGCCAATGCACAGATATAAAATACACAGTGTGAGAAGCACTGATTAAGAAGAAAACAGATGGAATTTCTTCAGTCGACTGCAAGTATAGAAAGAAGTGGAAGATTTGCAATAAATTTAGTGTGGGGATGCAAAGAGCCTTTACAACAGTGATAAGAGCCTCATCAGAAATAAATGGTGACAATCTCCTCTGCAGAAAAGTGTTCTTAGTCATTAGCTGTGTCTACACTTACAAAATTCATTCAAAATAGCTAATTCAAAATAACTACCTCAAATTTAATTCAAAGTAAATATTTCAAATTAGCACTACTTTGAACTTATTATTTTGAATTAATAGTCCAGTGAAGACTCTCTAATTTCAAATAAGGTAGGAGTTATTATTTCCAATTAGAGAGTCTTCACTAGACGCTGTAATTTGGAATAGGGGAAGGCAGGCAAAAGAATAGGGCCATTATTTTTAATTATGCCTATTCAATAGCTTAGAATGGCTTAATTTGATATAATAACTTCAAAGTAAGGACATTTTCAAAATAAAACAGGTTTTGTTATTTCTATCTAGCACTTCATTATTTCAAATTAAGTAAATGCTTAATTCGAAAGAACAAAATGCACACATGGACAGGAAAAAAGTTATTCTGATTTAAGCCTCCTTAATTTGAAATACCTTCTAAGTGTAGATATACCCATCGTTATCTGGGTGTGTATAGATAAGTATAAAACAAAGAAGTAAAAGTAAAATGGAAAAGAAAGGTGAGTTCATTGACCATGCCTAGCAATTATGCTCAGAATGAGCAGTACCTCTGTTCACTTTACCAGTGAACAGGCTGAAATGTCACAAACTATAAGTCAGGTTTATTATAACCATCATTATTTAAATGGAAACTAATTCAAATTTCATTCTGGATGTGCACAAGTAAATGTGCAAGTTGTATACAGGTAAAAAATAATTTTGTGCAGAATTAAGAACATCTCTGAAGCAAATATTAGTGAATTAGCTATAATTTCCATGATATCAAGATAAACTAACAAGAGAGGAAATACGATACATGGAATCTGTGAAAATTCCCATACAGCAAGGAGTTAGAATACAAGTTTTCAAGCTAGCTATAGTTCTAATAAGAATTTCTTGTCCAGCATCTTTCAGTCTTCAAACAAATATTTGACAAATCTCACTGAATTACATAAGAATCAACATTTCCCTTTTCTGCTGGTTATGAATGAGCACAATGAGTGGCTTGGGTCTCATCTTCCCACTTATGCACATAAGTGTCAATGTTCCATGGACTGGTATGATGTCTTTGGCATCTTTTTTTTTCTTTTGCTGATCTGTTTTTATGTTTCCGCTCATCTGGCAGTCACTCCTGAATGCAATGCTATTACAGAACTGAAATAACTGTAGGATATAGAGAACTGAACACCAGCAATACATTATTCTCCTTTCTCTATGTATTCAGAATATGCCTGATTCCAACAGAAGAAACATGCAAATAATTTAAACTGTTTTTTTAGGTTCCAATCAAGTGTACTGTGAGGTTAGCAGAGAGATCCATTTACTCCAAAGGGAGTGGATTGGGCCCTCAGTAGTCACTTGATTAAAACTAGAAATGAAATACACAATATTATATTCAGCAGCTTCAAATGTAAATAGCAATAATTTTTAAAGAATAATATTAACTGTCCCACATTTTACACAGAATATAGACCATATTCTGCTTTAACACTGATTTAAACACCATCCCTCAGAATGTGGGTCAGAATTATTTACCCCAATAGGTCCAACAGCAATTCCTTGTGCTATCTGAGTAACTTAGCATAGAGGATAGAAATAGAGGTTTTAAGGGATAGAATTATAGCAGCAGCAGCAGCGACTCTGCAAGACCTTCCCTATGCTCTCCCAGGAATGGCTCTGTATAGTTCGGGAATCAGCAATGTAGGCTGAGAGAGCCACCTTTGGCTCCCTGAGTGTTCCCTTCTGGCTCCCCAGCAATCTCCTCCAAGGAGCCAGGTGTGCTCCAGGGACTCTCGGCAGGGCCCAGCATCACAGCCAAATCAGGGATGCTGAGGTTGCTCCACCCTCGCACCACAACTGCATGAGCTGGAAGCAGCCCAGCAGCAGCACCACGGCCCCTACTGCTGGTGGGGGGTATAGAAGCAGCATGTGCTGCCTCCATCCCTCCCTCCGGTGGCAGGGTGGAGCATCACTGCCCTGCCTACCCCCAGCCAGCCCTCCCTCCCAAGAGCGGCCGGCGGAGACCTGCAGCTTGCAGAGGTGGTGCCCTGGAATGGCCCCTCCGTGGAGTTCAGGCTGCTTTGACCCAGCCACTCCAGGCCTGAACAGAGGCCACCTCACCCCCAGGCCCTGGAGTAGCCAGTTCAAATCGGCCTGAACTCCACGGACCAGCCGTTCCAGGGCCCCACCTCCACAAGCTGCAGCTCTCCCCCAGCCACTCTTGGGAGGAGCTGCCAGCTGGGGGTAGGCAGGGAAGCACTGCTCTGCCCTCCCAGGAGAAGGAGGCATGGAGGGAGTGGGCGCCACCCCTGCCCCCCTCTGCCGGTGCTAGGAGCTGCGGCACAGCTGCTGGGCCGGCTCGGGCTCATGCAGTCATGGTGGGAGGGAGGGGGAAAATGGCTCTTCTGCTCTTTTGAGTTGCCTACCTCTGGTATAGCCAGAGACACACCAGCACTGTTCAGCCTTGCTGCCCTGCAGCTGTGCAGAGTCATTACTGAGAAATGAACCTCAGTGCACAGGGAACAAAAAGTCACCCTGTTTGGATATTCTGTGGGCTCCCCAAGCTGTAGGGAATTATAATGGCTTTGTAAGACTTTTTCTTGCCAGTCATTTTTGAAACAATTAAAGCACTGCACTTGTCTTTTAGTATTTTGTGTACTGGGGTCACACACCATCTTGATCTTAATTTTGGCAAATACACTTCTCATTGACTGATTTTTTCAATCGTTCTGTTTTGAAAATCTATCAGTTTGTAAATGACATCAAAGAGTATGATCTCACCCTTAGTCCTGATGCAACTGAAATGGGTTGCATTTTCTTGGAACTTATACACTGCTTGAAAAAACATTAAATTTAATATGTTGATCAAGAAAGGAGAAACTGAAAGTAAAGAAGACAGAAGAATGCCAGGAACTATGTCAGTGAAAGTCACACTGAGCCAAAATGTCTTGTTGTCATTGTCAATCTTACTATGCAGAAAGTTCTCTTACAGGGAGACTATTTTCTCATGCTCAGTTAATTGTTAGTCTTTATGCTAAGAATATTGTATTTGCATCAGCTCTTGAGATTTTATTATGAGTCTCATACAGGGTTCCCCACCTGCCCCCTTAAAGTCCAAGCTGCTGAAGTCAGTTGAATAAATAAGAATCTATGCTTTCATTTGGGTTTAGAAAAGGTAAAAGGAAGTTTCTAGTCCTTATGATTACAAAGAATACTTTAAAGTTCAAATACTAGATGACAAATAAGAAAAATCCTCTATACATTGTGAATTGTAAAATAATCTCCTGATTTTTTAAAGGTGGTGAGACTGGCGCATGGTGTTTAAATGTTGAATGTTGGCGATGCTGATAGTGATAAGGGTATCAAATAGTGCTAAGTGATTTGACAATTTTTTAACCCATTATAAAAAGATTCAAGATCATCATATAAATCCATACAGGTCAAACTGTAGTGAGAACTTTAGGTCTCAAAATGGATTTGATTTTGAGGAAAATGGCTCAGTATCCCATTATCAATCTCTTGAGGCAACTAATTTCCTGTCTTCAGCATCTTTAGGTCTATTTTACCTTATTCCTTCTTTATGATGAGGAAAACTAAAAGTGAACTTCTTTACTGCAAAGATTAAATAGGATAAGTAACTACTAAGTACATGGATTTTGCTTTATTTTTGGTTAACTGGAACATATATATATACATATTTATAATTCATTGCCTGCACTTCTTTTAACTCAGTAAAATGACTAATTTTAATAAGGTTAAACTCTGCATAACTTGGCATACTTATAAGTAAAAAGCAGTAACATCCATCTACTTCTGGTTTTTATTATTTATCTAACTAAAGTTGTCTCTTTGGGATTCTGTTGCACAGGTTAGAATTTGCTCTTCTACAGAAAAAGCATAAACAGAAAATACTCTCAATGTAAGTTCCTGCATAACATCTTGAAACACATAAGTGTTTTAGGAACCCAGGCCCCGTTGACTTTCAACAGCATTCAGACACAAGTCATATTTGGAAGTGAGAGTTTAGGCACTTCTGAAAATATTAACCCATGAGTCCATAATCTAAATAAGTGGTCTGATTCTCAAAAGTGATTTATCCTTAACAGCGCTCACCAAAATCAGCTAACATTGTAGGACACTCTCTTAAATGGATTTTAAGAGTCTAATTTTTTTTTTTAAGAGTTACTTGAATAAGTACCCTAAATTACCTGTGGCACTCTGGGTCATCATCCAAAAAGTGATGACTTGTTAGAAGGGAGTTAGATTTATCTTTCTGATCATTTAAATGAGATTAAAGAAGAATAATTACATAGGGTGTCACTAAAGTAATATTATATAACACTCTTCTTTCCACCATAGACTGTCTAAATGATTCTGCTACGCAATGTAATACTTTTTTCATTCTTAACCATGAAAATTATATTGATTCTCTTTAAAATAAAATCCAGCTCTCAGAGTAGGATCTGAGGTTTGCAATCTCCTTTATTCTTCCTAGAGTAACAAGACACCCTGATTTTTATAGGGACAGTCTCAATGGTGGGGCTTTTACTTACACAGGTATCTGTTGCCTGTCATTCAGCATCCCGATTTTTCACATTTGCTATCTTGTGACCGTAGACCAGACCAAAGCATATAGCCCCTATAAGTATAGCCCTGCAAATCCATGGATATCTGCATTATATCCACATCCATGGCTACAAAATGGATATCCACGGACCATTTCTTGTGGCTGCAGATCAGATATGGATCCACATATTTTATCTGCCCAGAGCTATAGTCTTGCAAATATGCAGATATCCTCATCCATGGACACAACACAGATATCCATGGACCATTTCTTGTGGATGCAGGTTGGAAATGGATCCACCTATTTGTATCCATGCAGGGCTCTACCTATAAGCTGAGGATCAGTTTCTGAGGGTAACAACGTCTCCTTTTTCTATTCTACAGGATGTCAGAATAAGAAATGCGTTAACATGGATCTTACAAAATTTTGTAGAAGAATCTGAGGAAACTCATGTCCTCAGGAGAGTATATGAAGCCCTGAAAACTGCAAACTCATATGCCACTAGTTTACTTCAAAAATGGGACATAACTCCAATGAAGCTCAACAGTTAGCCTACAGAGAAATTTAGTCCAGTATTTCCATTAGCCTGGAAAATCAAAGGCAAGGTCATATTTTTAAATATAACTAGTAATCATTATCTTAAAACAGTACAATGAAGGACTTAAAAGCATTTAGGTGAAAAGTGGAACTATAGCCTTCATTATAAGTATATTTGGCTTGGGACCTCTCCCTCTATCATGCGTTCTGTGCACAGCATATTACTCTTCTACTAAAGGTCAATTTTGTCCAAAGGAATTGTGACAGAACTAAGCTCACAGATAACAAATTCATAAAGGAGTGTGTGGGGTGGATGATAAATCAGATTTGTATTCAAAGTTTCCAACTGGCAATATTTAATAAATACAGAAAAAATAAGAATTAATTCTTAAATGATGTTAATGTATAAACTAACACATGTGGGTTACTGGAAGTACAGTGTGTATTGTTATCCATACAAGAGAACAAAATAAACAGTACCATTAAGCCATTCTTATTTTTGCATGCATTTGCCATGGGTATAATGTCTTTGCTGGACTATTAAATCCTTAATTAGAAACATTTCTACCAAGGTTTGCTACTGTGTTTATAAGCAGCAAATAGATCAAAGACCTCAAATTTTTCTTTCCTTTTCTTTTCATTAGTGAGGTCGAACATAAATCCAAAACTCTGTGCTAAAGAGCATTGGCGTGGGTTTGCTTTATAAAGGTAAAAAAAAATACAAAACCTCTCTCCATTAATATTTGTACTAGATGGACTTTATCTTTGATGCAACTCACTGCAAATACATACAGTTCTTAAAGTTTCCTAAGCAGGTCAGTTAAATAAGGCATATCATCTCTTAACTTACACAATGTACTGGGCTAAT
Source organism: Podocnemis expansa (assembly GCA_007922195.1). Classification (NCBI taxonomy): domain Eukaryota; kingdom Metazoa; phylum Chordata; order Testudines; family Podocnemididae; genus Podocnemis; species Podocnemis expansa. The sequence continues at coordinate 30,105,606 of ML681963.1, forward strand.
CTGCATAGAAGACTGAATCTCTGCAGTCTTTTAGAGTATGTGTTGATTATGCTGCTTTTCTTAATCACTCATTAGCAACAGTGAAGGATGATAAGTTTAAACCTGCATATATGTTGGTTTATAGGATTACATTAAAATACACTAGTGACTTCTATGGAGTGATTTTTCTCCTATTTTGATCTGATTTTTTTTTTTTAATTTGGAGTTATTAAAGTATGCCTGTTTCAGCCTTAGCTAGAGGCATACCATATAAATAGGGACATTAGAATAAATTAATACTTACTATGTGCTTTCTGCAGAGAATGTTATAAGGATGAGAATGATTAGGCTTTGTGTTGGCAACCTTTGCTGACCCCTGTTCAGGCCCCTCCTCCCTGACCCTCTGCTTGTGCCAGTGGCCACCTCAGCTGAGAAAAAATGACAGCCACCCGAAAATTGGCAGTGGCCACAGCTGGATTGTGTGGGGTGGGGGGACATATGCCAGACAAACTGCAAAAAGGAGCCACTTGCAGAAAGAAGCCACCCAGAGTGGGTCCTCTTGGCAGCATGCCTGGGGACAAGGATACCTAGGCCTACTACAGAAGGAAGCTGCCTGGAGTGGCTCCTTTTGGCAGTGGCACAGGCCTCAGTTACCCCCAAAAGAATCCATTCAGAGTGGTTTTCCATGTCAGGAGTGGCAATTTCTGTGGTAACAAGAGTTCTTCATTACCCGTGGGCTGGAGCCCATGAAAGCTTATGCCCAAAGAAATATGTTAATTTTTAAGGTGTCACAAGACTCTTGCTTTTGCTGTACATAGACTAACACAAATATCCCTCTGAAATTTCTGTGGTGCTGCAGAAGATGCCTAGAGCCATTCTGAATGGGCTTGCATGCAACTGTTGGCCCACAGATGGGGAGTTGCCTACCCCTGGACTACACAAATGAAGATTCAAATTAAAAATAAATAATATATATGGGGCCCATTCCCAAGTATTCAATTATTTTATGATGGTTCTTCAGTCTACTTGACTTTCCAACTGAGGTGACTGTAGAAGAATTAAGGAAATAGGTAGATAATGTGATGGACAGGGCTAAAATATGTGTAATTGTTGGAGTGAATGCACATCTTGAAAATGAGGTGTGCAGTTTCATACATAGGGTCCAGTTCAACTCATATGTTATTGGTAAAATTCCCATCACTTCAGTAACAAATGCAACATTTATATCCATTATGAATTTAGTCCAAACCATGTTAATAATTGCCTATCATGTGAGGACAAATTATCTAATGACTTAACATCATTGTCTTTAGTAGAGTTTTGCCTCTACATAATTTTGTCTTTTTCTTGTATTCCACTTGCTAACTCACTTTCTTGTATGTAGAAGTACATACTTATAAGGGTAGCAAAATTGAATTTAGAGCCATAATTTTGCATTTGATTTCATATTTCTAATGCCACAGATCTTTTGTACATGAAATCCCCTTAACCATAAGAGGGATAATGCTTTCAGTGCTCATTGTTTGAGGAAGGATTAATAGATTTTGTGGATTGGCAAACAAAGTCTTTGGTTCATTGTAACATTTTTATTTCTTGATCATTTTGTTGTCAAAGATGTTAAAGTAAATAGAAGAGAGTGAAGACAGCTTAAATTAACTGCTATGATAATAGAAACAATCTTTCCAAGCCAAAATGCAGAGCTACTGGCCAACTACCGCATACCATAACAAATCCTCAGAGCTACCTAATGGACAGATGCTGCTATTGTTCTGGCTGATGCTTCATAGATGTATTTCACATCTGGCATTCAATTGCTTTGTTCACCTTGTTTGGATTTGAAAATCTGGACTGACAAATTGAGCAGTGATTAGCATAGAGCCACGTGTGTGCTTGGCAAAGACTCCTTCGCATTGAATTACTTGGCCCAGTGACTTGCAGCACTGATCAGCTTTGCAAAAAATAATTAAAGTTTATTGGAACAAATTATGCCAATCTCTAAGCAGGTGCAATACTCATGGAAGTCAATGAGAGTTATGTTTACTTATGATGTGGCCAAATTTGGCCCAGTGTCTCTTAAGCAGAGCTAGGAAAATACCTCAGTTCTGAATGGATTTGTTTATGTGCTAGAAATACTTTGCATAACTTTGGACACCTTGCAGTTTGAAATGGTTCAAGGTGAATAAATCTATAATCAACTCTTGTCACTAAATTCTGGGTGAGATATAGATTCATATGTGTCAATATGCAGGATGACTGTACTTACATTCCCCTTTTGTGGTTCACCAAAGACACCCATTTTTAGACTTCCAGCTCCCAGCCATTAACTCTCTTGTGCAGAGACACATGCATCTTTTAAACCTGATTGGGATTTTTCCAGGCTACACAGTTCCCTGTGTTCACTGAGATATTTCTGGCAAGGCAGATGCCCTGAACAAGTCAACATCTGCAAGTTGTTTGCTCTCTGAAGGCTTCTAGACAACAAAATTGCCAGTAATTAAGTAACCACAAAGTCCCTTATAGGCAAGAACATTTATTGTTGAGGTAAGAGCATTGCAAAGAAAAAACAAAAGCTCTTATATGTAGAGCCCTGCATGGATACAAATACAATATCCGTATCCGAACTGCATCCACAAGAAATGGTCCACAGATATCCGTGTTGTATCCACGGATGCGGATATCCACAGATTTGAAGGGCTCTACTTATATGCATGCTAAAAGGATTAATCATATTGGGGCCTCAGTAGGCCAAAGTCCTTCCAAACCTTTCCAGGAAGAATTACCTCTGGGGACATAAGTCCTCATAGATTCTAAGGTCAGAAGTGACAAATACGATCATCAAGTCTGACCTCCTGAGCTTAGTCTGGACTAATTAAGCCCATGTCTACACTAGGCTTTGCCTAGTTCGAACTCAGAAATTTCTAAGTTCGAACTAGGCAAAGCTTTGTTTGAACTAATAAATTCAACTTAGTCCAGACTCAGAACTTAACTTGAAATTTAGTTGAAACTAGGTGCAACGTAGACACAGACTAAGGCTTAGTTTGAACTAAAAAAAGTTTAAACTATGCCATTAGCTTAAACTAGCCACGCATCCCAGTTCAAACTAAAAAGTTAGTTCGAAGTAGGACGCGTGGCTAATTCAAACTAAAAAGCTGTGGTTAGTCTGAACTAATCTTGAACTTTTTTAGTTTGGACTAGCATGTCTGAAGTAACAAAAAATAGATGTAGACATAGCCTAATTGAGTGTTACAGCCTGTGTGAATTTGCATAATCACCCCCATTGTTACTAGTTCCTTGAGGCACTGCAGTCACCATGCCTCATGGAACTACATACAGTCTCTGACATACAATGATATAAAAATTTCATACAGCAAGACTTCCCAAAGATATTGCAGGAAATTGCCATATCTATCACAATATTCACAGTGTCTATAAGGATTAACTGGTCCATCAGATAAGTGTCTATTTGATATTTTCCCAGCAAAGGCAGATCCTTGCACCAAAGTCATCAGCAAACAGCAACCTCTCGAGACAGAGCAGAAGAATGCATAGAATGTTTCACTGTGCAATCTCAAGATTAAAAAAAAAACAAACAAACAAACCTAATGAAGAAAATAGAGAGAGTAAATGAATATAAACCTCACCTCTTCAATCTAAGTTTCATGTACCACTAGAAAATAATAATTAAAATCCCAAAGTGTTTTAAAGAACTTTAGGGAGCTCTGGTTGATGCCATTAATTCTGGAAGATAAGTAGTATAAAAAGTTGAGCTGGCCTTTCAAGAGAGTTGGAGTGCATCTGCACCTGTGCCAGGCATAGCATATCTTCCTCATCAGAAGTTAAGAATACAAGTGTCACACGATGAGGAGCATGTGCGTAAGAATGAGGGCTGCACAGAAACAGAAGGCTAGCCTGTGATTTTTCAGAGGCAGCAGACTGGGAGTGAGCATTCCATCAAAAAGGAGGAAGAACATCAAGGAAAGAACCAGTGATGAGTCCTGAGTTGAGTTACTCTCCAGAACATTTTTGCTAGAAGGCTTCAGAGACTTGCAGGGAGTAGGGATATGTCTATTCTGATGGTGGCAAAATTGCTGCCATCAACCTGGCATTCTGGAAGCAGTTAGCAGCAAGTCTGAACTTGCTGCTCTGCTCCTGGATGTCAGTCCAGGAACTCCTGGGGGCCAAGGGGTGCACAGGAAAGCCCACTGCAAGGGATTTGTGATCAGCTTTCCCAAATGTGTACCGGTGGCTAAAATATCACCAGCAGTTGCAAAACGAATTTTATGTTCCTTTCATAACTGCCAGTCGACTGCCAACAAAAACTGGCCCCAAAGTAGATTAGGGCTAGTTGCCCGGTAGAAAGGCTGGCTGACCAGAAGCCCCTTATGAGCAAAGTCTCAGCAGGAATAGGAATAAGAGCCTTGTTCCAAGGTGGAGGTTCACTAACATGACAGGGTGGAAGATTTTTGTATAGCTTTGAGCTGTCTGTTAATAAACCAGATTCCCAAAAGGTTAGAGACATAATATATGTCTACACGGGAGGCTTAAGTTAAATTAAGCAGGCTTATGGTAAGTCAATTTAAGCAACTCCATGGCCACATTTGGAGTTTATTAAGTTGACTTAAGCATTTGCTGAAGTCAGCTTAATAACTCCTGCCCTTAAAGTCAACTTTAAGGGTTAAGTCGACTTTATTAAGTTGACTTAACACAAAGTGCCTGTTAAAGTTGACTAAATAAAGTTGACTTAGTGCATTAGAGCCATTTAAGTCAACTTTATAAAGTCAACTTAAACAAATGGGGCCTGACTAAGCTGACTTGATGAAGTCAACTTTAAGTTGACATTATTAAGTCAACTTGCCTGAGCACTGTAATGTAGACATAGCTATAGAGAATACGATTCACTTATGAAGTCTGATTAATTGGGGAAGGACAAACTGAGGGAGTGTCAGTTCCAGAAGACATAACAAGTAAGGCCTACTACAGATGATCAAATTAGGAAGACATAGGAAAGAAAGAAATTTCTTTAAATCTCTGTGTATTAAAACAGAGATGTGCAAGCTGAGAAAGAAATGTAGGGATTATTCTATTGTCCCCTTTATATCTCTCCAGGCTTTTCTGTATTTTGCATCCAAAGCAGAAAACTAATCTATCATCTAATTTCCATGCCTCAAGGATAAGAAACAAATTGTTTACATCAATTCTTTTACTTCCTTTTCTGCTCAGCTTTCTGCTCCCCTCTCTTAACCAACTGTAAAAGATTAAATGGTTGTCTGTTCTACTTCATTACACAAGATGCACTATTTTTATTCTGACATTTTTTCAAATATTTATGAAATCATGCACAAGGGACCAAAATTATATAGTGTTTTTGAATATAACAGTCAAATTAACCTCTAACTAAGGTGGGAAGGGTGTTCCTTGTTTCTTCTTCAGTTGCTTATCATAATAATTGACATAATCACACCAAATTCATTTTACTTGCCGAAGCCTGGAAGCCATGTTAGGATTCTGCTTTTGTGACTAAACTTATTTACATTTTTTTCTTAACAGTGTTTGCAATGCCTATCAGCTATTCACTACATTTGTACTGCATATGATTCTTTATAGGGTCTGAAAAGAAAACATATTAGTCATTAGGTAACTCGTAGATATTTGGGATGACCAAGGTCAACTTCCTCTGGGGGGGGGGAAATCCCTCATAAAAAATTAACTTCATTTTAAAAATCAGATTTCAAGAACAATGAAAAATATTTACAAAAACAATTATAACCTGTTACATTACGATCAAATTCATTACTATTACCACTACACAGAAGCCCATTGAAATACCGATTTGAATCAGTGCTGAACTTGACTCAGTGTAAAATGCATTTTGTAGAGCATGGAAGCATACTTAAGGAGGGCTGTGTACATTTTATAGGCAATTCTATGCACATTAAACATTAAAGTTGAACCCTTTAACTGCAGTTGAGATGTCCAAGATGAAAAATACAGCTCTGCATTTAGATCATGAGCCCTCCAACACTTGAGGTTGTTCAGATGTGATGGGTAAGTTCACCCCAGGAGTCATTTTCGAAGTTTAGCAAAACAAAGAAACAAGGAGTCCTGTGGCACTTAAAGACTGACACATTTATTTTTTACATGAGTTTTCATGGGAGAAAATCCCACTTCTTCAGATGCTTTAAAGATGGGGGAACATAAGCTCAGGCAAAAAATTAAATGTGTTAGATAGTCTTTTAAATGCCACAGAACTCTGTGTTTGTATTACCATCATAAGAGCTAACCAAACCAATTATTCCACCAGAAGCTCATTCAATTACTCATCCACCAATGTGATATGTGCCATCATGTGCCAACAGTGCTCCTCTGCCTTATATATAAAAATTCCACAGGACTCCTTGTTTGTTTAGCTGTAGTGTGCTAAAAAACAAAGTAAAATGTCAACTCCTCAAATACATTTCCAGAAAAAGAAGTAGTAGAAAAAATCTGAAGATACAGGACAAAGCAGTAAAAAGCAGAGAAGGATAAGACAAGAGGAAACTCATAAATAACTTTGCCAACAAGCTGAAATAGTTGCTAAAAGAAGTGATACTAAAGCACTTAAAAAGGCTGTAACTGACTCGTTTAAATCATTGAGAGGTGTATCTTGAAGACAACCAAGGAAAAACCTTAACAGAAAAAGAACAAAGAGAAAGCTGGGTGTGCTACATTAAAGGAGGTAGCCACATTAGTCTGTTGTACAGTAAAAACAATTACAGTCCTGTGGCACCTTAAAGACTAACAGATTTCGAGCATACGCTTTTGTGGGCTCCAACCCACTTCATCAGATGAATTCCATTTCATGCATCTGATGAAGTTGATTGGAACCCATTAAACCTTGTATCCCAAGAAATCTGTTAGTTTTTAAGGTGCCACAGGACTGGCTATGTCTACATCAGGAGGCTATTTTAAGTTGACTTAAAGTCGAACTTGTGAAGTCGACTTGTGTATGTCTACATCAGTAGACATAACCCAGCCCAGGCTCAGGCCCCACCCCCTTCCCCACCCCAAGGCATGATCAGGCTCTGGGGCCCCAATCTGGCCACAGGGCCCCGATCTATCTCCTGCCATGCAGTGAGGAGCTGCGGCTGGATTCAGCTCCCAGCCTATCTCTGCAGGCAGCAAGGACCAGCAGCCTATTCCTGCCATCTGCAGAGATCGGCTGGGAGCCCTATCCGGCTCCCAGCCCCTCTCCGCAGGTGGTGGGAACTGGCTGCTGACTTCTGCCATGGCCACTTTCAAGCAGCCAAGGGTACATGGAGTCAGCTTCTGCCTTGGCCGCTCAAGCAAGTTTCTATTGTATGGTGTGTATGCAGTAAAAAAAACCACAATGAAAATAACAAAGAGAAGTCAGTAACACAATTGCAACAAATAACAGTACTTTACACTCCTTTCAGTGACAGTTAAAATATTCAATAGTATTATCTTAAGGAAAATTAAAAGAAAAAAAATACATGGTTGTGACAAAGCTAAGCAAGTAAGGAAGACTGGATTTTGAACTGGAAGATCATTTATCTATCAGGATTTCACAATAAGAATAATCATAGAGTGTCGAATTGCAAATTCCACTCATTATAAATAGATAGATAGATAGATATAACCGGCCATGGGGTGCTGTTCCAGGAAGGACTGCTAGGTAGAGATGGACTCCACTTTTGAGGAAGGGAAAGAGCATATTTGGGTGTGGACTGGCTAATCTAGTGAGGAGGGCTTTAAACTAGCTTTGAAGCGGGAAGGTGACCAAAGCCCACAGGCAAGTCACAAATGTGGGAGACCTGGATTCACCTCAATTACTGCCCCTGAAACACCTACTCCCATCAGACCACTCTTTCCTCATGTCTTCCTCAGCCCCACTTCCAATTCTGTAAGCTCTCTGCCCCCATGTCCCCACTATAGCCCTTCTAACCTCCTGCCCCCCCAGCTCCCTTATCTTCACTTCATCCCCTTCAGCCCCCAACTCCCTCTACACCTCCCCAGCCCACCATCCCAACCCCTTCTTCCCACCCCACCTTACCCTCACACTGAGCTGCCGACTACCTGACTGTCCCCAGACCACCCCCCTGGGGCGCCTTTACCTGTGCTGCAGAGGTGGCTGAGGAGCTGGGCCAGACCAGGCTCGTGGGAGGGAGGCTCTGCTGCTGGCCATTGAGAGGAGACATGGGCTCGAGACTGGGTCCAGGCTGTGCATGCCTTCTGGCTGGGGGAACGCACTGGAACACTGTGTTCCTGTGCATTCTTCTATTTTTAGGGGGCCCTGGAATGTAGCATTCCAGTGCATTCCTCTATTTTTAGGGGGCCCTGAAACACTGCCCCACCTAAAAACAGGGGGCCACGGAACATTGTTTTGGGGCGTTCCAGCTTACTTTAACTCGTCTGGGATGGTGTGAGCTCGTGTATCCCTGTAGAGTTGCAATGCATCACCAAGTGTGTCACCACTCACAAAAGGTTGAAAATCACTACTCTTAGTAAAGTTGTGCTTCAGTGGTTAGGGCCCTAACATGCACAGTGCAGATTCACAAGAACACAATGGTGTTCTGGGTACATATTTTCCACCAGACAACATCTCCTACAGAAGATTTGGTAAAGAACCACAAAACTTCTATATTCTATAATGGCTGGAGATTATGATGATGACTGTTTGACCCTTTTAGCTACTGGAGCACTACAAAATAGCCATAGTTGGACCAAAGATCTGGCCCACTGTTTGTAGTGTTTCCTGTCTGTGTTCTAGGTAATAACAGGAGAGGACCACAGGCTTAATAAACTAGCATAGACACTAACATACAGACGAATTTACAGACTATCATATGGACTAAATTACTAGTGCCTCTTCCAAACTCCTCCATCCTGTAACCTCTGCTCCTTTTCCCATGTTCCAAGCAGATTGCTGCACACAGGGAAAGGAAGAACAGAGAGTTCTCCTTCGAGCACTGCTCGGATACGTACAGTGTTTGGTGTCTCCGTGCCGCAGCACACAATTGGTTGGAAGCTTTTGCCCTAGCCTGTCAGAACAGGGCTAGAGGCTGATGCCCCCTCTGGCCATTCCTGTGGCTATACATACAGCCCCAACCCTGATCCTCCCCAGTTCCTTTTTCTGACCTCAGCAACGGTCTTGGAACAGCCCACTCCTTGTGAACACAAGTGCCTGTCTTGTTGATTGTGTGAGCCGCTTGTTTAGATTAGAAGACCTGTTTCTCAACATCATTCCAACAAGAACCAGCGCTTCCTTAGAACATGCAAAATCAGAGCCAGAAGATCGCTTCTGACAGCCACCTAAGATGCCAGGCTTCAAATCCTGTGGTTCTTGCAGCAAGGCCTTCCCACAGGATGACCCCCACGAGAAGTGCCTTTGGTGCCTGGGTGAATCACACCAGGCCACCATCTGCTCCACCTATCAGTCCTTCAAGCTGAGGATGCTAAAAGACAGGGAGCAAAGGAAATGTGTATTGGCCTTGGAGCAAGCACAGCAGCCTATCCCCAGATAATCGGGTTTGCCTTTGGCACTGGCACTGCGTGCAAGTTCGGCACCAGAGCCCTCTCAGTGCCACTCCCCTCAGAAGCAGATGATGACACAGTGGGCATCAACATCAGTGCCAAAGCGCACTCATCGCTCTAGTTCTCCCCACTCGGGCCCTTCTTGGCACCGGGGTAGGAGACAGTGGAGATTCCTGGCACCCCCGAGGCTTTTGAGGCGGCAAAGGCTCTTCTGCTCTTTCCTAAGCCTACCCATCCAAAAACCCTAAAGCAAAGAGGAGATTCTGCTTTCCTTTCAGGAAAGTGCTCTCCATTAGGACAGCATCGCTCTCTGGCACCTAGTACAGTGCCAAGCTCCCCAATGCTGCAAGGTGAAGGAAAGTAGCTGGTCAGCACTGCCCTGGGCCCTTCTCTAAAGCACTCTAGATCACACTTGACTTCCCCCTGGCACTGCAATACCACTGCATTGCCAGTACTGCTTACTTAGCCCAGGACTGAGTTGCCTCCATCAGCATGCCGAGAGAGCTCTTGCTCCCCGAGTCTGGAGGAGATCACTCCCTCCAGAAAAGGCAGGTGAGCTCAGGGATAGTCACTGGCACTGAGTGCCTATCGGCAGCAACCCCATGAATGGTTGGTACTGAGGGAAGTCCCCTCCCAGCAGGTTTCTTTCAGTACCACAGGGCCACAGACCATAACTGTAAACCCAGATAGGGTGTTGAACCCTACACCAGGGTCATACAGGGAGGACACCATGACACATTTTGACCACCTACATTGGGTAACTGCCCACACAGGCATAGAGGTCAAGCCCATTAAGGGGACCAGGACCCCTTATTTTACCCTGGGTTACCATATCGGTGTTTCTCTTGGGACTCCAAAGAGTAAAGGATATCCCCTCCAGGTAGGATACCTTTTTTCAGGCACTCTTCTAAGGGTTTGAAATTGCATAATGGGACAGCCATGATGATGGCAGAAAACTTCAACTCCGCACACCATCTGTGGTACAGCTAGTAGTCACCTAACACTGAATGTATCTGAGCAGTGCTCAAAGAAGAATGGCAGGTTACTTACCAGTAACGGTCCTTCTTCGAGATGGGCTGCTCACATACATTCAGGACCCTCCCACTGTCCCTGCCATTCAGAGTTGGCAACCATAAAGGGATTAGGAAGGATCAGAGTCAGGGCTGTATATATAGCCATGGGAGTGGCCAGAGGGGGAGCTGGCCTCTGACCGTGCTCTGACAGGCTAGGGTAAAAGCTTCTGACCAGTTGTGCACTGTGGCACGTAAACACCTAACACTGAATGTATGTGAGCAGCCCATTTCGAAGAAGGACCGTTACTGGTAAGTAACCCGCCATTACACTGGAAGCATTCTAAACCAGCTGCTTGTCATTCAGTTACATTATGTAGACACTTAAATTTCTTCTTAATTAGCAAACCACATTTAGAAGTATGTTTACTAGGGATTCTTAAACTTTGACAGTAATCTTCACTCTGACTTGTTAGTTTTCTAAGTCTGCATTTGGCAGAGATCAATGAAAAAAAATACTCTCAAGAAGGTGCCAATCTTGTATGCAAAACTCCCTATTTCCTACAGGCACAGTGCTTCATTACGCTTATTACTTAGTTGATGCAAGCTTTGAAGTGGCCATGTTATGCAGCAAGCTGTGGTAGCCTCTGGCTATCTTCTGCCAGGTCTGTCACTTTACAGTCTGCATCTTGGTTCCAGAGTGGTTAAATCAGGGAAACTAAAGGAGATTGTGTACAAACAAGTGCCTAGACAGGAAAAAAAATCTTTAGCATCAGCATGCTATAATATCGCCCACCACAATAATCCAGTCCCTTACTGTTTTGTTGGAAGTTTATTTCTAAGATAAAGTTCTCTATTGTATCAACATTAATTGGTACAGAAAACACAAACACAACCACCTGCTAGGTGATGGGAGATATCTATTGGGAGCTGCAAGTATAAAAGAGCTTATAGTCTTGGTCCAAAGTTCTCAGCAACAACAAATGGAGCCACAGCGTTCATCAGACATATAATGCAAGATTAGATCTGGCATGGGCATCGCTGGCCGGGGGAGGGACCCGGGGCCCAGGCCCAGGCCCCGCCCCTGGCCCACAGGCCCTGCTCGCAGCCTGCAGGCCCCGCCCCCTGGCCAGGGACAGGAACAGGTGCCACTGCACCACTGCGGGCAGCCAGTCCCCAGATCCCCAGCTGGGGATAGGGCTGCCGCCACCGCGGGCGGCCAGGTCCTAGATCCCCAGCTGGGGATGGGGCTGCCATGGCCGCCGGGGGCTGGGCCCTGGATCCCCAGCCAGAGACGGGGCCGCCGTGGCTGCTGGTGGCTGGGCCCCGGATCTCTGGCCCAATTGGGCTGGAGATCTGGGGCACTGGCGCTGGGGTTTGGGGCACATGCTCCAGTGTGCCCAGCGCCAGCAATGCCTCTGAGATCTGGGGTAATTTATAGACATTAAATTCTTGCTCAAGGTCACACAGAATAAGTAGCACATGTGAGAAGAAAAATTCAGGAGTCATGACTCCATGGTCTCTCTTCTAGACACTTGTGGAAGAAGTGTGGCTTTTCTCCAAGGAAAGTGACAACATAGGTCAGTGAAAATAAAAAAAAGAAAAATAATGCTTTCTCGTGAAACTAGCTCTTCTTCCAAAGAGCATGTATTCAAATTAAGTAACAATGATTTGCACTGAGGTCAACTCAGTAATTTGCTTTTGACATATAGTCACTTGATAAACACATCATGCAATAATACTTCAATTATTTTATTTCAGACCATTGCTCAGTCTCAATCTGTATGTTGTTTACTTGTACAAAGTGTAGCCTCACCCAGGGACCTGAACCTTGAGAAGAATGTGAAGTAGAGAAAAGAGGTGTCTTTGTCATCTTATTTAATTTAAATGTTGCTGAAATAACAGCTTACATTTATATAAAGCCTTTCTTTCCTACGGCTCCCTATGTGCTTGGCAAACTATATGAATATATTAATCACTTTGCATAGATAGGAATAATTTCCATCATTGAAATGAAATAACTATGTTGGGTAGGACATGGCACAGCAGATTGGGAATAAAAATGAAGGCACTGGCACCTCATATTGTAGGCAGCGGGAGGCAAGATCTCTCCAATCAGATGCTGATCACTCCGCCTCCCCTGTCGCTGCTGGGAAAGCAACAGGCACTATGATGCAGACTTCCCACCCACCCCGCATTCTTACTTTTATTTTAGCACCACTTGCTTTAGCCACACTGCTTTTCTTGAGTTTCATTCTCACCAAACCTGTTCTGCATTTTCTTCCAGAGCTGCTTTCCTTCTGGTAGGCAGTGCAGAAGTGCATAACAAGGATGATGTAAATATATAAATTAAACTCCCTGGCCCAGGGGAAAAATGTATCCCCTCATTCCTGGAAGGAGGGGGCCGACTAGGGGAGTGGTTTCAAGAAAGAAGTACATACACTTAGAACTGTTCCAAACTGTTTTAGAACTGTGATGGACAGTAAGTGATGAGTGGGGGGGATGCAGGAGATGCTGAAGGCACCCCTCAGTGCTCCCTCATATGGTACCCAGTCCTCCTCCTCTCCTCAGGAGTGGTGGGGGTGAGGCTGCTCTGTCCCAACCAGGGGCCAAGCTAAAGCAATGGACAGTAAATGCTGGGGGGGGGCACTTGGACCAGGCTGGCCCTTCATTGCTGGGATGCAGGAAGTGCTGAGAGTTGCCTCTCAGTACCCCCTGAATCCCCTCATGGTGAAAAGTAAACCTGACCACCCTTCCCTCCCCAAGTGGAATGGGGGAGGCTGCCTTATCACACCTGGACTGCTGCAGGGGACCAGTTAAGTCAGCCTTCCTTGCCTCCTATTGTGGTTTTTTATAGTAACAACCTCACTACAGCTCATGGTTTGGACCTTGGTACAACGGGGCTCTCACAGCCTCATTTACCCGAGTATCCAAAAACTGCTTTTGATAAGCAAAGGCAAAATCTTTCATTTTCATCAGAATATTACAAGGCATTTTCGTTTTTAGAGTACAGCAAGCAGACACAGTTTTCTGCTTTTCTTGCAGACGGTTTTCCAGTGATTTCAAAGAACCCACGTTTACTGAAATTGGAGTAAAGGACTGAAAAACTACAGCATAAAAGCTTCAGAAGCATACACAATTTGCCATAGGTACGCAGTGTTCTGAAAGGTGGCATTTTTTTCAAACAGTCAAAAGAAGGGGGCTCTGTACTGGTGTAACCCATACTTCTAAAAAGGAGTAATCTCTTTTAGGGCTCTCTTAAGGCTAGGTTATGTTGCTGGGCAGATTTAGCTGTCCAGCTCCAGAACCTTCTGGAAACAGTGAGTGGTAGGATTTTGAGCATGTTCCATAAGGTTTTCTGTTGCTGATGTAATGAGGAGCCTGAAAGCAAGAGCCCTGAGAGCAATGACTACAGAGAGCTGCAATGAGAAGAGTCCATGTGCTCAGAGTGTGTGACTGAGAAAAAAAAAAAAAAAAAGGCTGACCCAGGAGTGGACAGCAAAATGTTTTCTTCTTGTTGTGGAGCATTTTGCTGCAGGGTGTTCTCTTATGTGACTGAGGGGTGGTTAACCAGTAAAATGACTGCATGGTGCTGGTTCCAGAGGAGAAAGAAAGGACTGCATGGATTCCTGCTGAAGATCTCGCAGACAATGAAGAAGAGGATTGCTACTTTTTTTTTCTCCCCCCCACTCAAGCCTCTGGGCTTCAAAAGAGAGTGCAACTAAGATATGGGTGACTCCACCTGAACTTTGGGACTCTTGGGTTTCTTTCCCATGATGTTTCTGTGGGGACTGTTCTGTTTCAATTAATTTTGTTTTCTTAGGAGAAGAAGAACTAAGTTAGTAGCTAATAAAGCTCATTGTTATGATTTTTTCTAAATAGTATGTTGATGTGGGATGGTAACTCTGAGCAATCTTTGCTGTGAGTCCCTTCATACTGAATGCTGGGTCTCCAACTGCTTCTCCATAAGAGTTGTGGCTTTATTTATTTATGTATTTAGGTGGCACTGGAGAAGGGCAACTGAATGAACTTTAGTCCACCCTTGAAGTTTACTTGGGCAGTTGTCAAATTCTCATACAACAGCAAAATGTGAAAACAGAAAGAATGCTACAAAAATCACCATATTGCAGCTTTATGACTAAACAAGGTATAGCATTGTGGGGTTATGACAAGAGAGAAGAATCATCAAACCATGGGAACTTTCTGGAATTATGCACAGGACTGTGTCCACCTTTCCTTGCTCTCCCCAGTTCCCCCTCCCTGATGGACTGGAGCCATGGTGGTCCTGCCTTTCCCTTCCTCCCCAACTCCCTACTGGGTTGGCTCCACCTTTCTCTGCCATTCCAGCCTCCCCTATTCTGCTGGGAAAGGCCCATGGGGGAGTCCATGGAGTGGCTGCTGTGATGGGGAGCAGGGCTGGGGAGGTGCATGGGAAAGGGCAGGGTGCAGACTTAGCTGGGGCCTGGAGTGGAGAAAGGGTGTCTCTGAGGGCATGGTGGGGTAGTGCATGGGCCAGGGGCCAGGAGAGGGACCTGGGTCATCTGTGGAGATGTCTTCCCCAGGGGAAGCTCCACCCACCACCCACGCTGAAGGCAAATGCTAAAAATAAAGTTTGACAAAAAGAAATTGATTAATCGCACATATCAGAAGAAAGGGCATTCCTTAAGAAGAGAAGAAAGCAAACAAAAAACAACCAGTCCACCTCCCCAACCTAAATTACAGTTTCATTTGACAATTTATAAATAATAGATGCAAGATATAAAAGCAAAAGAAAAAAAAAAGATTATCAGCAGCTGTTCCTGATGCTTAACCAAATCAGATAAAAACAAGTGAAAAGATAATCTCATAAACAGATGAAAGCTAATTTTTTGTACTTCATGCAACAACTTTTTGAAAAGAAAAAATTGCTGAGAAAGGGATATAGCTCCATGGTATTTCTGCAGTATTGCTCAGGTGGCACAGGTGCTTGGACAGATTCAGATAGAATTCACATAGAAAAACAAAAGGAGGAGTCCTGTGGCAATTAAAGACTAACAAATGTATCTGCTGCATGCGCATTCATGGGAGAACATCCCACTTTGTCAAACATTTTGAAGATGCTTGAAAGCATCTGATGAAGTGGGATTTTCTCCCATGAAGACTCATGCAATAAATAAATTTGTTAGATTTTAAGTGCCACAGGAAAATTTGTTGTCATAAGCCTTTTTATAAACATGAATCAATCCTGATTACTCACCTGAGAGTTAAGCAAACTTTTATTACAGGAGTTGACAGACTGGGAAACAGAGAGGTTAAATACGATTGCCTACATTAAGACTGTCAGAATCCACAAGAGATGACAACAGTCCTGCCGATCTCCAATTCCCTGAGGTACCCAAGAGATCAATTTTATTCCTCACAGTAACATAGAGGTAACTAGTTAAAGCTTTTAGGGGGCTGTTCTATCCCATCTCATGTTAATGTTACCTATGAGGTTGTTTAGCTCATGCAGTGTTAAACCACAATATATCTTAAATGTAGCACCTAGACAGCAGAGGTCATTGCAGTTTAAAGAACTCAGAATCAATGTTTCTTTTAAAGTACATATAGTATTGTAATTGTGTATCACACAGCTCTATTAATAATAAATATCCTTTATGCGTAATAGTCATACAAATAATTTATGTAGGTAGCTTCCATATACTTTCATCCACAAAAGCCAGTGATGTATTGCTCAGAAAACCATGCCAAGATCAGCGTCTTTTACCATTATTTCTGATGGACAAACAGCTGTAGCATTGTAATTTATTTTCCTTCAGGTACTTAGTCTCCTATCTAGAGGCAGAAAAAGAAGGACTACATTACTGGAAATTTCACAATCTTATTATTGAAAATTGCCTGCTGGAAACAGAATGGAGATTCCAGCCAGCTGTGGTGCAACTGGATGCTAAATTGTTCAAATATGAACACAGAGAGAGGGAGATTACTTGGGCAATGGTTTCAGGTTTGCACTTTGATAAATACATTTCTACATCTAACACAATTCCAGCTCTCATCATGGTAGTGAGGATTGGGATTTCAGCAGTGTCAGGTACTAGTGGCCCTTGGGCAGAGTTCATACTTACTTGACCTCAGTGCAGAGTTCAGTGCAGAGTACTGAAAGGCTATGTCCACATGTACATCTTTATTTCAAAATAAGTTATTTTGAAATGAGTTATTTTGAAATAAAGTACTTATTTCAAAATAAGTTAATTTGAATTAAGAAAATGTTAATTTGAATTAAGGGAAAAAGCTCAAAGTGAAATAGCATGTCCAAACACAGGACTTACTATTCTGTTTTAGGAGAGGGGCGCCATGGGAGGTGTGGCAACATGGCCCCCTCTCTGGGCCATTCTCCCACCCAATATAGACTAAAAGGAAGGCACCCTGGAAAGGAGAAAGGCAAAACTGTTATTTCAAAATAATGGTTATTTCAAAATAACACATCCAAACGGCGTTATTTCAAAACAACTGTTTCAGAATAACAGCCATTTCGATGTAAAGAAGGTTTAAGCTATTTTGAAATGACAGCTCTTACTTTGAAATGATGGAGCCCATCATTTCAAAATAAGAATACGTCATGTGGACTTAATCTCTTTTATTTCAAAATAACCAGTGTTATTTTGAAATAAAAGAGACATGTGGGCATACCCAAAGAGAGTAACTGTGGCCCAGACTACATTGCCAGGAAACTTGGTGGCAGTTGATGGAGATATGTAAGCTTTGAAGTTCTTTCTTAACAACTTAACAACGACTTTCTTAACAACTCTGGCCACTAGACTCTTAAGATCCTGGACTCACCCACTGATAGACATGACTTGCTTGCGCCACATATGAACATACAGCACCTGCCCACAAGGCAGCTAGCAATACATGATGCATGAAATACAATAAATTGGATAGCTCCCTACAATACTGCTGGACTTCTGCTTGCATAATTTGTACTCTTGCAGGAATTTTTTTGTTTATTTTTTTAAATTTATTTTGTCTAATTTCAGACAATGTTTGTTATTTGTACAGGTTGGCTGTGTTTTGCTTATTTCTTTTCTAGGGCAGTTTCTAGCATCTTTTCAGTTCAGGGGAGTTAAGGGGCTGCAGGGTCTCTGGGCCTCCCTCACCAGTGGCCCTCCTCTCTTGGAGTCATGGATCTCCTGCCAGCAGAGAGCCCTGACCCTCTGAGAGCAGGCTAGCATGGGGGGGGCGGGGGGCGGCATGGCCAGCTGGTCAGCCCCTGGGTCTGGTGGTGCCAACTGGTGCACAAGGTACAAATTCTGGTGTGGTCCATGTGCCATGTGCCATAGCTGGCGCTGCCCCTACAGTGTAATAGCCAGTCTAGCTAGCCCACCCTGCCCCTGGGGCTGGACTGGCCAGCCCAGGGGCAGGGTGGGAGTGCAGAGCCCAACCTCTGGGCTGGCCCACCCTGCTTCCCCCACCCAATGCAGGCAGGAGAGAGACCACCCACATTGTGGTATGGTTATATCTGGTGTTTGTAGTTCCTCAGCCTCTCCTCTTGCATCTGAAATCTCACACCTTCCTAACTCTCCTAATCTCAGTTGCTGACATTGTTCCACGACTCTCTTTGTGAGCTGAGTCTGGAAGGAATGCCACCCTAAACTCCCTCGCAGAACTCTCCTCTTTCCTGTTCCTGCTCACTATCTGCTCTGGTCACGTAGAAGTGAGTTTTTAAAATCCTAGTTCTCCTTGCGTTAGTCTCATCCCCTTGCCAAAAAGTCTTGTAAATATGTTCCATAACAAAGACCAATGTTCTCCAGGGGAGGTTTTGGAAACCAGGGAATATTCTGGTCATAACTCATTTCCCCAGGTGCCAATCAAGCTTCTAGAAATATGGTGACACAGGGGCCACTAGCCTTGATCTGTAGCACTCCAAGATTCTGCTTAAGCAAATAGTTCCTTTGAGAACCGATGCCTTGCACTTGAAAAGTTTTGTGTGCATGGAACAATAGAAAGCAACCATGGTGCAGCCCACAGATGGAGTCATGGTCTCCTCTGTTTATCTCACTGCTACTCTGTAGCTCTTGTAGTTTTGTCTCCACAGTCTGCTCTCAAATACAGTCTAAATTTCACAGGCCATGCACAGAACACTCAGAGTGACTCTGTCACACTTTTTGAATGGTCCCCAAGAGTCATGACTTTAAATAAAATGAGTCACTGTCTGTACTAGACATGATGACTTCTGAGTGTGAGAAGCATATGTACAGCTGTTGGATGTGTACAAGTCTATTCATTTTAAATTGCTGCCACAAACTCTTTGATTTCCCTTCTTTAAAGTTTGTGAGTGAAGGTAGTAGTCCTGAAAATGACAGCAGAATTAGTGCTATCTCTCTAGGTATAGTGTAGATGATAACAGGTTTTCACATGAAGTGATGCCAGTGAACTTCAGTTCTGACCTTCATCAGCCATGATATGTAACACTCTGGGCCCCATGATATGCCATAAAACTAGCTGTGACCAGATGCCTGGACTGAAATCTGGGGCAGGGAGAAGTGCATCTAAAGGACTGAGCTAAGGATGCCTAACATGTTGAGAGAGAGAGATCAGTGTCTTATTTTTATATCTTTTTCATTGTAAATTAATATCCTGAAGTTTACTTAAGAGCTTTCAAGGATTCTAAAGCAGGTGAATGCTACAGATAGAAATCACCTCTACTCCAGAAGTGAAAAGATTTCACTTAAGAATGGAATGAAACAGGTTAATAACACAGACCAACACCAATGCACATTTAAGATAGAAGTGAAAAATTATGTGAGAAATTAAGTGTGAGGGGAACTTTAGTTAATCAAATTGTCTACTATTCTATTTTCACTAAGAATGCTCATCCCCAAATCCAATGATCAGTGGTAACAGTGCAAAAAAAACCCCAAACTCAACACCTATTGGATCAGTTCTGAAAATGACATTTTAAGTTTGTGTTTTACAATTAACCATAGATAACATATTGCACAGGGGAGTGTTTGCATCAAAACTGCTATATTAAATAACAAATGCCAGTGAAAATAAAGTAGGATATGAGGCTAAAATAGGGCAAAAACAAGTTTAAAACTATTTATACAAGTTGGATATCTTCAGGTCACCAGGGTCAGATGAAATACATCCTGGAATACTCAAGGATATGACTGAAGAGATATCTGAGTCATGTTGGAAAAGTCATGGAAGATGGGAAAGATTCCAGAAGACTGGAAAAGGATGAATATATTGTCCATTTATAAAAAAAGAAAAATAAGGATAAGCTGGAAAATTACAGACCAGCCATTTTAATTTCAGTATAGTAGGAGCTTGTTGCACCTGACCTGCTGGGAGGGCACCTCCAGCTGGTAGACTGGGGGAATTAGTCTCAAGGCATCCCCCTTCAGGTGGTCAGGGCTTCCCCAGCTACATATTGGACACTCCTCTGAGTCCCTCATTGTGTCTTAGCCCTCCGGCCAAGCCTGCTGGTCCTCCCCTTCCAGGTGTCTGGGTACAAAACAGTCCATAGCTCCCTGGCAGGGCAGGGCAGGAACAAGAGTCCATAGCCCCCTGGTGGGGTGAAGCAGGCATGAGAGTCCATAGCCCCCAGCCTGGGTGAGGTAGCCTGCGCAGATGGCTGAGAACCCTGCTCAAGCCCCTCAGTAGCCCTGGCAGGAGGGTCAGGCACTCTGGGTGGCTGGAAACCCAAAGAGAGGGTGGGGTATGCAGGCCTGCCCAACTGCACTGCATCCAGGACCAGGGCCCTTCCAGTGGCTGAGAAGTCAGTCACTGGGTCAGCGGAGCTTCTGCCACAAAACGCTGAGTTGCATGAGCTGAACCAGCCAAACCAGGCTCAGCTCTCCTTCAGCCACCTCCTCCCACCCTGAGCCCGGGTACCTGTATCCAAAGGAATTCCTCTGGGTTCAGAGGGTAGATCATCCAGAGAATCCCAACAAGCCCCTCACCATCCATGGGTGGCAGGCTGGGGAAGGCCTTGGGTCCATCGGCTGAAGGCAGGTCCTTCAAGTCGCGGGGTCCCTCTGCAGCTGGCGGTTTCTCGGCGCCCAGGGGTCCTCAGAAGAGGGCAGGTTCTCCAGGTCACTCAGCCCTCTCCCAGCCTCTCAGGGTCATCAACTCCCTTCGTTTTCCTGGGATCCTCAGGGGTAGGCTGCCCCTCAGTGTTTTCAGGATCCTCTGGGTATCTGCCCCAGTCCATAGTCCTGTGGACTCCCTCCCATTCTTTAGAGCCAGGCATGCTGGGAAGGCCCTCAGGTCCCTTAACCGCTGAGGACGGGATCAGTTTTGCACTGAAACCCTGTTCTCACCTGGCTCACCACTCAGAGAGGCAGTGCCCTTATTCTAGGGCAGCTCAGCCCCAACTGAGCTGCCAGCCTGGTCTTTTATACTTCCCCTTCTTGTCTTAGTCCCACCCCTCTGCTTCCAGGGCTTTAGTCCTGTAATATCTGGATCTCGACAGAGAGGGCGTTCAGGCCCTTCCTCAGATCCAGGCTCCGAGGCAGTCCATAGTCCCTTGCTACAAGTACCCAGAACGATAACTAAGCAAATAATTAAGCAATCAGTTTGCAAATACCTAGAAGATAATAAGGTGATAAGTAACAGCCAGCATGGATTGATCAAGAACAAATCATATCAAACCAATTTGATAGCTTTCTTTGATAAAGCAACAAGCCTTGTTGATAGGAGGGAAGCTACAGATATGGTATATTTTCACTTTAGTAAGGCTTTTGCTAATGTATCACATGACCTCACAAACAACTGAGCGAAATACAACCTAAATGGAGCCACCATAGGATGAGTGCCTAACTGGTTGGAAAACTATTCCCTGAAAATAATTATCAGTAATTGACAGTCAAAGGCATATTGCATGTGAATGAATTGACTCACAGGGATCAATTCTCAGTCTGATTCTATTTAATACTTTCATCATTGATTTAGATAATGGCATAACGAGTACACATAAAATTTGTGAATGATACTAAACTCGGAGAGATTGCAAGTGCTTTGGAGGATAAAATTAAAATTCAAAATGATCCAGATAATCTGGAGAAATGGCCTGAAATACATAAGATGAAATTTAATAAGGACACATACAAGTCCTTAATTTACGATGGAAAAATCAATTGCACATACACAAAATTGGAAATGACTGCCTAGGAAGGAATATTGAGGAAAGGGATGCTGGGGGTCAAAGTGGATCACAAGCTAAATATGAGTCAACAGCATAACACTTGGAAAGAAAAGCAAAGATCATTCTGGGATGAATTAGCAGGAATGTTGTAAGCAAAAAACAAGACATAATTCTTTTGTTCAAGCCTGTGATTATGTCTGATTAGGCCTTTCTCTCCAGTTTGGGATGCCACATATCAGGAAAGGTATGAACAAACTGAAGTAATTCCAAAGAAGAACAACAAAAATGATTAATAGTCTAGAAAACATGATCTGTGAAGGAAGATTGAAAAAAATTGGATTTGTTTATTCTGTAGAAGAGAAGATTAATGGGGAAATGATGACACTTCTAAAGTACATAACAAGGTGATTATGAGGAGGGAGAAAAAATCCTTAATTTCTGAGAACAGGAAAAAAAATGGTCTTCAACTGCAGTAAATGCAGTTTAGATTGGACAACAGGAAAAATTTCCTTACCCTCAGGGAAATTAGGCATTAGGATAGATTACTTAGCAAGGGTGCTGACTCCCTGTCATTGGACATTTTTAAGAGCAAGATTCTGGATTATTCTTGCTTGGGCCACAATGCATGGGACAGAACCGGATGATCTCACAAGGTCACTTCCAGTCCTATGATTCTAAGATATTGATTTGAGGTGGGTCATTGCCTGATGCAATAGTAGGACAGAGGTCTGAAAGACCTGCTCCTCCCACTATAGGTTACACACTGGAGATGGTTAGAACATCATTACCAAAATGGTGTATCACCAAAACAGAAATATTTCACAGAAATTTTAGCTGAAAAGGTAGGTTGGATGGGTTTTGTTTGTCTGTTTGTTTTGAGATTTTTTATTGTTTTTGTTTTTCAGGGAAGGAGGAAGGAGGAACCAGAAGAGAAGAAGGTGAAAAAGCAAAAGCAACAGAGACAAATAGATACCAACAGAAGCTGAGCTGATGGAGAGCTCAGCTCAAGTTCCTGCTCTAGCTGATTCTGAGGAGAATTCTTCATTCCAGATCATGCCAAACCAGGACTCAAGAGAGTTTTGAGATGAATTTTAGGTTATTTATGTTTGAAAAACTAAAGGCATATAAAACATTGATTTATATAATTTCATGAATACTTAGTTAGGTCCTTCTGTTATACCCCCTCTCAGATTTCAGTGCAGTCATTTGGTGACATTTCATGATGTTTATTAGTGACATCTGATGATGACCAGTAGTGGGTGCAGGATGAAATTGAAGACATTGACATCGCTACATGGATCTTCAACATCTCAAGCTACATACATACAAACACTTTGCCTGACACAACTCCCTTTTTTATGAAAATCTTCCAAAAAATCTGCTTTTGTTCCACTGCTGTTGTGAAACAGAGTTACCATTCTCTAGTTATCACTACTACATACACATATGAAAATATATTGAATTTTGTATAATCATGCATCACATAATGTGAATTCTGCACTCCAGCAATAAATATTATTAGAGCCTAATGTTTCTAAGGAGTCAAGAAAAAAGGTGAGTGGTCCAAACAAAAAGATATATAATTTTCTAAAATTCCCCAGTCCTGTTAATTTGCATTCTCCCAACATGCAGTTCAAAACCACAGTGATATCTTCAAGTCATCCCCTGAGTCTAAGAGTGAAACTCATCTGATCAGAAAACAGATGCAACATCATGTGAATTCTGACCAACTAACCATATAGCTCAAATTTCTGAATGTCTAACATATGATTTTGGCAAGCAAACTGATCAGTCCATAAAGTAAAAATCACAGAAACAGAGTTCAGTTGTAAAACACAAGATGAAAAAGCTACATTTGTCAAGTGAACTATTTGCCGTGAATTATTTCCTCAGATCTATTCATTAAACCAAATCCTGTTTACTCAACACATTGTTCAATATGAAAAGCCATTTTCATTTCTTCCCAGTTACATAGTTTTTTCATTCAAAATTTCACTTTATTCCACTAATTAATTACTGACGCCTTTGCAGCTCTAACTTTAAAACGTTATTTGAAAGGAAGCATGTTTTTGAATCAATATCCATCATCAAATTGTTTTTTCTCAAGGGAAAAGATGACACTTGGAGGAAATTAATCTTATGTCTGCATTACATTTGTTGCAATATAAAATGTGTTTGTTTGTTTTATTTTGGCCTTGAGAGACTCTGCTGAATTGTTGGCATATATTTCACTTAGAAGTTGTTGTATAATGTTTTTTTTTTTTTACAAATGAGCTTCTGTTTGTTGGCATAATATGATTTTTTTGTTTCCAAAAAGCCAGTACACAATGCAGTGCCCTTATAATCAAAGTGCTGCAGTAGTTGTCCAGTCAATTTTCTATTTTTTGTTTAAACAATTTTATCCCAGTCTTATGGCACTGGTGAATGAATAGTACCCATTACTAGATCTGCTCCTTCTTCAGTGCCCCACCCGGACAGATGGGGCTCTGCAGCACCTTTCCTCGGAGTTCCTCGCTCACATGGCTGCTTAAAAACTTCACATAGGTTTAAATGTCTAACAACACCATCACCCTTTCTTGGAGGTCTAGTTTATTAGCAAACTTCAAAATAAATACACAAGAGTCCTCCACCTCAGCCTCAAAGTGGACACAGCCACTCCTTCTTAAGCTCTCTGTCTTTAAACCTCCAGGCTAAGCATAGTTTTTCAGCCTTTCCCAGTTTCTCCCCATGGCATTTCTGTTCTCATCTGACCAGTCACTCCTAAGCCTTTCTACCTGCAGTCTTCCACAGACTCACAATGCCCAAGTGGTTCCATCTGTCCAAACCCTTACCCTTGGTCAAGGTTCTCCTTCAGGAACTTCTGAGTTTCTGCAGCCTCTGCTGCAGTTTCCTCTTCCTGTTGCCCTGGTTCTGTAGAGATACCAGCTGACTCTGTCAGCCCCTATCAAGAGGGTCTGTTTAGCCAGACTCATTCCTCCTTAAAGGATCTAGCCTGTCCTGTGACAGAGCCTTTGAAGCAAATGGATTTATGTACATGTGGAAACAGTGTAAATAAGAAAAGATGAAGGCTCTGAGAATCTGAGGTTTACTATAACATGAGTTCTCTGGGTTAAATTTTCCAATACAGTATGACCACTTTTCCTAGCATTGCTGGCCCTAAAGCTGGTATATATAACCCCAGGATGCTCATCCCAGTGCAAGGTGGTAGAATTTCTTGGTGATGAAGGTCCAGCCTAGAAATTGTTACCCAATACGTCTCTCTTGATGCTGTCTGTACTGCTCCCAATGAAGCATTATTTCTTCCAGAAAATATGTTTTCAAGCGCTGTCTACATTTGAACTTAAAATATCCACCAGCTATACTATTTGTACCACTCCCCTTGAGAGCATTCTACAATCCAGTACTCATTGCCAATTCCTGCAATTTTTATCATTAGTCTTACCATATTTGGTATTTTTTTTATTAACTACTACTGGATTCACATAATAATATGAAAATCTCTGCTCTCATTTTTAAAAAGTCTAGGTTTCCAGCCCTTAAGATTGTGGGAAAAAAACCTGGAAAACATGATCTCGGAAGTCTATTGAGACGTCCAGAACTAAACAGTCACTCCCTCTTTCTGTCCTACCTTGTTCCTCTAGCCCCCATCAGGCAATTTTTCAAAGTATTTAAAACAATGAAGAACAATAGCAACATAAATATTACCATTGTTAAGGGGGACAAAAAAAGCCAAACTAGGAGGTAATTCCAAATTCACTTTCCAAAGGTTACTATTAACAATCAGGAAATTGAGACCTAAAAAGATAAACAATTGCCTAAATTTACACAGCAAATTACTGACAGAGTCTGAAACCAGAGGTTCCAACTCCTAGTCAAATGTTTTAACAGAAGACTGGTGTCTCCTATCTGTCTTTTTTCTTCTTTGTATTTCCCTTATTATATTCTATGGTCAATAATAAAACAAAGCAAAACAAAACAACCCCTCATCTGAACAATAGAAAGGCAGCAAAGTTCACATGTAAAACTGATTAAATTACTGTAAAATCTGACACTTCTTAGCCATGAGGCACATTCTTCATTTAAACTTACAAATTTGGGATTCTTCAAAGTGCTGTGCCCCTGTATGTAATAAAACAGCATGCGCCACAGCCTTGGAGGGGACTCTAAAGTCACTTCAATTTGTTTGTTTTTTTCTGCGACAGAAGAAAGACAGATTTGCTAATAGCATCCCTGATGCCTCACACATATCTTTCAAGCTCTTGCTAATTAACAACAATTCTGCTAATACATCCATATTTTCTTGTTTGTATTTACATCTCTCTTTTTTTTTTTTTGTCCTTATGTCTAAGAATATTTCCAGGAAAGCAGGCTCTTAGCAGTCGATTGCTTAAAAGTTCATCTGCACCTGCTGCTTATTCTTTGTTTAAAGTCAAAGCAAAGACACCCAGCCCACTCCTCTTGCAGTCAGGCCTTATGTAATGAATCTAAGCATGGCAGACAGCAGATGCAAGCACTGTAAATCAAACACACATGGGGGAGCCAGGAATAGACTCATGGTCTTGCAGCTTCAAAAAAACACTGGTATTGCTCTCTGGTTCTATGGTATTAGTTAACATCAACTGGTCCTTTGTCTTCTCTGTGGGGCAGACACGTTTTCAAGGCAACAATACTCACTAATTGATGCAAACTCAGTATTTCACACAAAATCTAGCAAAACTCTCTTTGACTTAAGTTTTGAAGTAGCAGCATGTGTCCATAATGCTTTCTTTCATCTTAAGTAGGCTAAGAGACTCCATCCAATCCTGGCAGATGATGACCGTGCCTCAGTTTTGCAAGTTTTTGTCTTCCCTGGACTGAACTACAAAAATATTATATATCTGGACACAAAACTTGAATGTTTAGGAATCTCTAAGTAATATAGAATATTGCAGCACATCTCCTCAGGAACTCAGAGTATTTCAAACACATCAGACCTTTTCCTCTTCCCTGCACTGGCTTCCCACAGAATTTGGAATCACATTCAAGTTTTGAGGCCTCACCTTCAAGGTGCTGTGCCCAACATATCTAAAAAGCTGTCTAAAGCTCTTGGATGAACACTCCAGTCAACAACTTCAGTCCTCTGTTGGGACTGAACTTCCTATCGTAAGGGTAAAACTCAACTCTGGGAACCAGACCTTTCTTGAGGATTGGTGCCACAATGCAGAATTAATTCCTCCAGTAATTATGCACTAGGAAGTCCTCTCTACCTTCTGCTCCAATGTAAAGCACATTTCTTTGGCCTTCACTTTTCTAACATAAATGCATAGCAACAGTAATATTTATTTAAAAAAACAAAAAACAAAAAACAAAAAAACTCCAAAGGCCTCCTGCCTGACAAGAGGATGATAGAACAAACACCACATGACAGGTGAATATATGCATTACTTAATGTAGTGCTAGAAGATACTCAAATCCTATGGTGATAAGCATCATATAAAAGCTATATAGATCAGAACAGGATGTTTTACCCACATTAAGATTGCAGGATTCCATGAATTTATTCAGCACTTTAGCCAAAAGAAATAGGTCTTATTGACAAAATTCAGCCTCGGACAAGATCTCCCAGTTCCAGTTAATTCTCTCACATCGTTATTTTTCATATAGGATGTATTTCTACATTCTTCAATGAAGCATGAATCATTTAATGACCCCAAAGGAATGGGGGAAGAGAAACAAGCCTTGGATCTGCAATGGGAAATGAGTAGTCATTACTACACAAATAGTCACCGAGAGACAGGATGAGGGATCACCAGAGTTCAAATCACCAACCATAGACAGACAATGGACTGAAGAAAAAGAAGACATGAGTAACGTATTTCCATTACACTGGCCATAGTAAGAGTCTAAGGAAAGTATCCATTATAGAACTTGAAAGCCAAAGACTTCTGAATACTGTATGAAGGGCTGGAATGACAATGAAAAAACTTCATGAGTAGCCAGAATGATTATTTATGCTATATAATGCAGCAAGTGGTGCCTGTTTATCCACCTTATTATGAGAGGTTCAAGTGAATCATTTTCTAAACAGAAAAAATATTTGAGTTTATTAGTGTGAATGTAGGAGAGGCTTCTTTCATGGTTTTCCCTTCACATTTAGCTTGCTCTGTTGTTCTTTCCATGGTGGGTAACTGTGGGAAAGGGACTGTCATAAGCATAAAACAAAGATTCTCTTTCCAGACTAAATAGTAAATCATTTGCAGAAGTGAGCATAGGAGTTGGTTGCAAAAATCCATCTATGTCCTGTTGAGTGGTAAATGAATTAAAGAGTACAGATTTTAATTACAAAACAAAAGGTATGCTTTATCCTATGTAGCAGGTATTGCATTTAGGATGTATTGGGACATGTCAGATATGAGTTTTAAACCGTCTATCAAGTGTATGTCTAATCTGAGCAAAAGACCACAGTTAGCCATTTGTACATGTGAAGATGCATGTAATACCTTCAACAGAATTGAAGGTATTAATATCTCACAAGAACAGTGGTTCTCAAGCACAGTATTGGAACACATTTCTGTGTTGCCACACCTCGGTAAAATGTGTCATGGAGAGCCAGGGAATGACTGGATTTGGCCTGGGGGAGGAGGTTTCATGTGTCCTGTAGAGATGTGATATGCTGCCAAGTGTGTCACAACCTGCAAAAGGTTGAGAACCACTGCTCTAGAACACAGCAGATGTGACACCCACCAACCAGTACTTGACATGGTAAGTCAATCTCTGCTATCTGTCATCTGCTGCACAATACTCCTTTGCTCCTTTCTGACTGATAGTTGGACACCTGGTCATCCAGGCACAAATGGGAAATGCATCACAACAAACAGTTCCAAGAAACACAGAAGCAAGCAGTTCTGTGGAAATGACAAAAGTGAGTTCATTGCACGTTGACATTTCATTTTCTATTAAAAACAATATGTAGCACATAGATAAGCCACAGTGCTCAAAACATTTTGCCAAAATAGATAAATGTTATAAAACACAGATTTTGCACATGAGATGATTATTCCTGTTTTAAGGCCAGAAGGTATTATCCTAATCACCCAGTCTGACCTCCTGTATGACTCTGTTTATAAGACTTCATCAAATTAATTCTGATTGAGGGCACATCTATATGGGAACACTTAGGAAAATTAATCTGAATTAACTAAAACTGTGAATTAAAAGTGGATTAATTAAACTTCATTAGATCCATTGTACAGTTCCTCCCAATAAGAATTAGAATGGACTCAATTCAGTTTAGTTTAATTCACTTAAGAGAATTAAGATAAATCAAATTCAGGCTATTTTAATTCTGAGAGAGAGAATCCACAATGAGAGTTTAAGGTAGTTTAACTAAGTTGCTTTAAATTCACCTCTTTAATTAATTCAATTACTTTCCCTGACTTTCCTCATGTAGACAAGCCCTAAACTATAAAGAGGTTAAAATGAGCTGTTCCTAGTTACATGATAAATCTGTGGCATAGCTTAAGGTCTCTCAACTTGCAACACTGTCTTCAGTCTATTAGAATATGTCTACACTGATGATGGGAACAAGCCTCATTGACCAGTACACAGATCTGTAAAAAGGGGGCTCACGCTAACACCAAGCATAGCAATGTGGACATTATTTCACCAGTGGAAGCTTGGAATAGCCCCCTGAGATTGGACAAAGAGGGCAAGTAAGGTTTAAATATAAGGGACTAACCTAAGCCTCTGTCCCAACGTCCACACAGCTCTTTTTTAGCTTGCTAGTAAGAGCCTCGCTAACTCTGTTTAAATAGGCCAAGAGGCTAAATCTCAGCTACAAGGAAGACATACCCCTAGACTGCAGCTAACCTCTTGGTACAAGCAATGAATTGTGTGAAAGGAACTTCTTTATGTGTGGGGAGCTTGGAAACTGAGGACTTGGAGAGATTTGGCTTGAGTATGAGATATCACTGGTGATTGAATGGAAAGTAGAGAGATAATTGAACCCATAAAAAGACACTTTAAATACCTTTCCCTCTTCCTCCAAGATGTGTTCCAATGACAGGAAAAAAGGTGTGAGACCCATAGTATATTGGACTGGCCCTAATTTTAAAGTGTTACTTTGTAAGGTTCCCCCACCACCACCCCCAGCACTATAGCTTCCCAATTCTGTCCATCAAACAATCTTATCCTTTATTTCCATCCTTACAACTCACTTGTTTTGTTCACTTCTCTATCACATAATATTCTGGTATTATATATTTGTACTCCTCATTGTTTAGAAGCAGGTTATGCTCTCATTTCTCACACTGAAACTACTACCTTCCTCTATATTTAATCCCCATGACTACTCATAAAATATGGTACTACTTAACGTGGGTAGCAGTATCACAATCTCCTTCTACATACTGTGTTGTATATATTTGATTTCTGTCTTTATTGAAGGGAGTAAGGATGATCTTGTAGTTAAATACTGTCCTGCCCTGTCCCTTCCTGACTCTGTCACCAACTTTGGGAAAATCACTTTTCTAACTTCACCTAATAGAAATGACTTCCATCAAGGGTATTGTCAGACATGATTAATAAATCTCTTTAAAACTCTGAGATTCTCACATGGGAAGGGCATTGTTACTGATTCATATTCTATACCCATTTGGGCATCACCTTTTCTCAGGTTAGTAATTGACCATGTACACTTGTAGTATTATATTGATAGGAAAATGCTAAGATTACCTTTTCTTTTTCATTTTGGCAGTGCTCTTCTGTCTATTACACAGACTTCTCATACCCTCTAAATTTACATTGTACAGATGCTTAGATTTATGGCAGAACTTCTTGTTGACAGGACAATTTAAGATATGTTTTGTCAGCTTGTGGTTTATGTGAGCATATGTTTATATAGGTAATTTTCCTCAAAAACGTACCTCATACGTGATCCACAAGGCCAGGGTGATCAAATGTTCAAGCATTTGCTTGAGGACAAAATATTGAAGTCTAGCTTTAACAACTAGAATTAACCATTTATGCTAGAACTGTACTGTTTTCAGCACTTGATTTAAATTAATGAGATTAGTGTTCTGCAATAGTAATCTTGATAAAAAATAGCCATCTCTTAACAGCTTGTTATGTGACAGTTTTTCCAGGGTGTTGCTTTCCTACCCCAGCAATGGTTGCATTTCATTGGTGAAATAAAAGCTGCATATTTACAGTTTGTAAAACACTTAAGAATAATTTGAGATAAAAAAGAGCATATCAAATTTAAGATCCACATTCTGATATCTTTACATTGAACCCATGCAGCAAGTAACACTCTGGAGCAAGATGCTAATCAATGAGTTACATTGTAAGAACTGTTATTGCCAACGAGTAGTACCATATTCTTTGAATTGTGCAACTCTGTATAAAATGAGCCTTGGACAATATTGTCAACTGCTCATAAAAATCAAACACTAACACACCCCAAACCTAAATGACAATATACAGAAGTGCTACTTCCTTTGCCCAATTACTTAGTTCATACTGGCAAAAGCTACTTTAAAATAGGATGGTATTTGTCTTTAGACACACTGTAACACATAAAAAGCTTGATTTGATTAAATCAGTAGCATTGTAGTTTAAGTTATAGTGCAGGCTTAACTTATTCCAGTAACGATTGTTCTTCTTACACTACTTTTGTGGGGAGTGAGAACATAGTATGAGGGAAGCTCCAAGATAAGAGATACTAGCCAGAGTTTGTCTTTTCTATCACTATACTTGTACACATTAGGCTTCTCTGTAGAGTCTTGAATAATCCTTCTTTCTTAAAGATTAGATTCAACTCTGAAAATTTCATGACTGAAGGAATGATTACATGCTTTACTTGTAGTTACCTAATCCATTAGCTTTACAAATTCACCCAAAAATGTCATTATAGGTTCTGCAAATACTTTTGGTCCAGTTCCTGAAATTTACCAAATTGATTCTCTCCACCCTAAATATAGAATTTCATGCTGATAAAGAACCTGCTACTGTTACGTTTGTTTTAAAGGCAAACCAACTGATCATAGAATCATAGAATCATAGGGTTGGAAGGGACCCCACG
>ML681963.1:30142316-30161027 GCA_007922195.1 Podocnemis expansa
CTAGTTTCTTTAAGCAGTCCCTAACCTGACCTTCTGTCACCAAGGTCATCCATAATACCTTAAAAATTCCAATACAGATTCAAAATGAAGAAGGGAAGTGCCTCAGCTAGAAGTACTGGCTCTGAAAAGGGCTTCATACTGGAATGACATCAGAAACACCATGCTAATCTGAAATATCATTACTGACGGCCATGATTTCTTAAGGTGGCATCACCAAGAATAAGCAAAAGAATAGGCTAGCACCCTTAATGAATAGGTGATTATCACAATACTTTGCACTTAAATAACATCATTTATCTCAAAGTGCATCACACATTACTG
Source organism: Podocnemis expansa (assembly GCA_007922195.1). Lineage (NCBI taxonomy): Eukaryota > Metazoa > Chordata > Testudines > Podocnemididae > Podocnemis > Podocnemis expansa. Next base: position 30,142,638 of record ML681963.1, read on the forward strand.
GAAGCAGAAGCCAAGAATCACAATCATGACCTCAACTATAACAAATTGAAGACCAAACAAACAAGGAGGTTGGTGGCACTTTTAAAGACTAACACATTTATTTTTCACATGAGCTTTTGTGGGAGAAAATCCCACTTCATCAGAGGCTTGAAGAAGTTTGTTTGACTGAACTAGACTAAAATAGTTACCCCTTTGGAATCTGAACAACACAGGCAATGAGACTCACATAGTAATAGCCACTTACACCTCATTGATAGCTGTAGCTTCTATTTGTGGTACCATCTTAGCTTTTTTCTTTTTTTTTTTTTTTAAGAGAACTCTTGCCTTCCATTATTAGAATTCCAAACTGCATTCCCAGACATAATAGAATATTCTAATTCCCTTTTCTGTGGATGGAATAGTGAATTCCATGCCTCAATAAAATCTCTTTGCTGACTAACGGGATGATCAATAACACCATACCCCTCACCACCTTTTTTCCTCCACACAGGTAACTAGTCATTTTGATGTCTGCATTTTAAAATAAATATCATTAATATTAATACCAAGGAATACTTGAGGGGGGGTGCATTTTAGTGTGACCCTTCTGCCAGATAGTGTTAGCAGTAAAGAGTTCAGTATCTGGGATACAAAGCTCAAACCCCCATTCAATAACCTGGGAAAATTAAGTATCACCAGAGGGCACGTATTTCCCTCTTACAGTGCTACAGAGATAATCCTGCCCCTGTCACAGTGCTGAGGCTGTAAGAGAATTTTTATTTAAAAAGAAAGGGAATTCAGCATTAATTTGTGAAAACACTACAACCATGATTCAAAAAGCATGTGACCATTAGCAAACACTACCTCACATTATGTCGAACAGTGTCTTTTGCCTCAGTTTTCCACCTTGCAGAGTGGATGTCTGATGAATGAATGTCCCTTTAACATGGCACTCACCTTTGCCTCCAATGCACACCACTCACTCTTGGTCGTCCTTTGGTCAGTGAAGACCCAGAGCTTAGACGTGCATTCACATGGGTTCACTTGCCACCCCTGAAGAGGGGGGGGAGGTGTTTTGCAACACCACTGTTCCTGCAACTGGTTTATTGGTGTTTGCTGTCTCTGCCAGTGTTTACTGTTTTCTCTGCAACCACTGATCACTGCTGCTACCTCTGTTATGACTCAACTGCTTGCCACTTACTACCACTTCTGCAATGTCATGTTCTAAGGTTCAATCACTTACCCTACATCTTAATGATGTCACTGGATAGCACAAACCTCACTGGTAGTGCAGCCTCTGTATTGTCTTTCACTAGTACACCATGACTAAGTGATTCAGCTCTGCCCAACACCCTGGAGGAACAACTGTCCCTACCCCATATGTCTTTCACTGGGATTGGACATCCCTACTGTGATGCTGTCTGGATTTGTGGAGAAATTATTGTGAATTTATTGTGAAATTATTTCATATCAATATTTCAAATTTACAACAATCCATATGAGATATGCTTGGTTGGATACCAACAAAAGTTTATAATTTGCTAAGAATGATTAGACTGTTTATGTGTAAGTGTCAAATCTGTATTAGAAATTATGGATGTTTGTTATATCTGTATTTCAACTTGAGATGTGATTCTGGGAAATACCCCAGACAGGATGTCTATAACAGTTGTCTCTCTAATGGCCCATTAAGGAACCACAAGTACAACGGGCCTAGGGAGAGACCTGATGAGTCACCAGGACTTGCCCATGTGACTCTAAACACCATTTTGTCTCTGCAAAATCTCACATGCTGCATGGAAAAGGCCAGAGGTGATAAAAGGCTGCTTGCTGCAACACCCCCATTTTGTCATCAGTCATCTTTAGTCTATACAACCTTCAGTCAGTACCTATCTCTGGATCTATTCATCTGCAACTGAAGTTGTGAAACAAAGGACTGAGACCCTTTCAGGTGCTGGATATATACCACAGGAACTACACAAGCCTACAAACTACAAATTCTACCAAGGACTTGTTTTGCATAGGCATTTAATCATTTTATGTATGTGATTTGCTTTAATCCTTTAACAATATTCTCATAGTTTAAACAAACAGAGTCCTGTGGCACCTTAAAGACTAACAAATTACGTAAATCATAAGTTTTCATGGACTCCAACCCACTTCATCAGATGCATTCTCACAGTTTGTTTGTTTTTTTTTTCCTTTTTTTTTTTATAATATACCTTTAGTTTTAATTATTGAAGGGCTGACTGGCAGTGGGAGATTTGGGTAAGACACAAACCTATATTGTTTTGGGTAATGTGGCTGGCCCTTTGGGATTAGGAGAACTTTTTTTGGTAAAGATCTTAGAGTTTTAAGTAGCTTATCTCTTTACTTGTTCCTATTTGGGAACCAGTGACTGAAATGAAGCAAAGGGGGCTGAGTATACTTTGTTGTGGCTTCTTGATAACTTGTGGGGGGGAATCAGAAGCACTGTTTGTGACTAAATGGGAAACCTGACTTCAGTGTCACCCATCAGTATGCTGAGAATTTGCTCTCCTCTGATTTTTGGAATTTTCAGGTAGCTATCCCCAGAAGACTGGGTCATGCCTACTCTTGCTTAACAAATGAGATTCATGTTAGGGTGCCCCCCCCCCCAGTTATGGCAAGATAAGCATAGTTCTGCTGCCCTGTATTCTTACATTAAGGATAACATTTCAATGCCCCTACATTCAATACTAAAGTGAGGTATAACCGAAAGTTGGCTGAAAGTGATTTAAGTAAGCAAGCAATTAAGCAAAGTAGTCATGTCTATGCAAGCAGGTAAGTAAGCAAGTAAACAATGTGTCAGTAAATAACTAAGTGCATAAGTAAGCACATAAGCAATGTAGGCATGTCTATGCAAATACTGTTTGCTCTGAACCCTTTCCCCTGTTCCTAGTCCTTCACTAGTTGTCAGGAGAGAGCTCATTCAGACCTTGCTTAAAATATGAAGAAAGTGCTGAATTCTGTAAAGTACGTCAGCTCAGAATAGCATGACCTACTTGCATGTATGTGGCTTTATTTTCATGTGTGCTGAGCTACTCCAACTTTCATTAAAATCAATCAAACATGCAGCAGCTAGCACTTTGGAGAATGCCACCAATAATATTTAAAACCAGTCTAAATGGAAGAGGTCATTAAAAGCAACAATATTACTAACATTACCATTACCAAATTTTACTCACTAGAATACTTTTGGGACTCTTAAATGCAGTCCTCTGACCTGTCATTTCTTTTATGGGGGTCTTGAGAGTAATATCTAAAAATTGTTTCAGGAGGTTGTATTTTGGGCTGGGTTCTTTTGGATCTTGCAAGCTATGAAGAGCCATATCTTCCAGTCAATATGAGGACTGATATGCTGACTAAGAAAATCGAGGATGCTGAAAGAAATGGCCTAGAGATTCAGTAGACGGTGTTCTTCTCTCCCTGAATCAATACCAAACAGATACCTCCAGTGTCGGGAGACACTGTGCTACAAGTGCTGGCTATTAGTTGTCATTAAAAAGTCTATAATACTTCTTTGCATGAAAACAACTGCTAGCCCTCATGTTCAGGCCAAATACCAAGTTGAATAGTCACATTTTTATCTTCCTAAAAGTTCCCCTACAGTTTCAGGTATATAGCATATTTATTTCTATTGGATCTAATAGGGCTCATGCACAAGGGCTTTGCCACCTTCCTCTGTAGTGACAAGTGAAATGATCACTGACTTTATAAAGTTCTTAAAGCTCTTTGGATGAAAGGCAGTCTATAAATATCAGTTTGTGATCAGCTTAATTTTGGAATGCTAGATAAAGAGGAGCATTTTGATATACTTCCCAGCCTTTCTGGTGCAATCAAACCTTGCTCCTCTGCATCTTCTATTATCACCTTCTAATTATTGGAGGTGTATAATCAGACCTCATAAATGAGGCATGTTGCATAATGAAATGCACTCTTTCTTACAGCAACACACGGTGCAGCTGGCTTCTGTGCTTTTAGCAAGAGCATCAATCCAATGAGCAAACATTCAATCTCAACTGATGTGCTTTCCTGTTTGGCAACATTTCTTTTAATTGCCAGGCAGACAGGATCAAACCATACCCAATACATCTACCTGTCATTTTAATGTCTGGGTGCATAAAGGCACAGAATATTAATAATGGCCAATATGCTACCTACTCATGGTCAGAGGCTTCAATGTAAAGGATACTTAGCTAGTAAGTGTGCAATGATCACATCGGGTAGGACATTAGATTGCTGGAAACAATTACTGTTTAGAATACACAAAAGTAGCAACAATTTGAACTGGACAGAACAGGATAAAACAAACAAATAACTTTCCTAAAATACTCTAACTTTCATTAATAGATTGTTCTCCCTGCTCCTGAATATTAGATAGAGTAGCTGGAGTCATTTCTGTTTATCAGAGATATTAAAAGTTGGAAAATGGCAAGTGGGGAGCATGGATGCAGTAGAGAGAGAGGGTCAAAAAGAATAAATTTCTTCTGAACAGCATCAGAAAGACACACACACACACACACACACACACAAGCTGAAATTGTTGCTTAAGACATTTCCTGTTTCTTTCTCTACAGATGTGCCACAGAGCTTATTCAGAGCCAACATCTCATATGTAATATATTTAGCTACTGTCACAGACAGAATATTAGCTCTTAGTTACATTTTGCGAGCACTGTTCCTACTTTGAGCTCATCTCATGTAAGTGTAATTGTTCAGTAAATCAAATCAAATGATAACTGTGTAGTCTGATGTCTCATATGGTCTGATCCCACAAGTATTCTTGGCCAGATTTGTCAAGATATCTAGGTGACTAAATATTCAGATAAGCACTTGGCCACCGCTAGAAATTCTACTAGGTGCCTAACTACCATTGCCCAGTAGACACCAGTCTGCACTATAGTCACCAAAATAACTGTAGAAATCCAAAGCTCTGTGCCTAGAACTTCCAGTTTAAGCAATGAGAATTTGTACCCAAAAGATCAGATTCACAAAAGTCCTTAGTCATCAAAGTCCTACACGGAGGTGCCACTGACACTCTCAAAGCACTGCCATCTAAACTTGTAGCACTTAAATCCCAATGGCACTTAAATTTCTGCCAATGAGCATGCACAAAGCTACTTAAGTACTTATGGCCCCAACAACTAACAAGCTTCTCATGTGAATGTAGCTCAGAGCTCTTTCTTGATCAGGTCCATTGCCTGTTCACAGGCAGACAATCTCAAGACCGCATTCTCTAATCAATCCTGCTTACACAAAAACATTAAGAAGTGGCTTGTGACAGGATTAGAAGTTATACAGCAGCACTCAGGTTTAATGAAAGAAGACAAAGTTTGGGAAGCACATGCAGCTATGTCCATGTTATGCCATTTCTGTGGTAGTAGTCATTTAATCTTGGAAACCAAAACTGTGCCCAGCCTATTCTTAGAGTTATTTGGAAAGGGGAATTGCCATTCCACAGGTAACAGACACTTTGATATTTGTCTTTGTCCATAGATGGAACAAAAAGTTGAATTTTGAAAATTTCCCACAGAATAAAAGTTCTCAAAAATAATTTGAGACTTAAAACAATAATATCTCTGTTTGGGCTGTAAATATGGCCATGAGGAGCAGAATCTTTGTACAAAAGGATAAGAGACCAACAAACTCATTTTATTTGTGACCAAGATGAGTTTGAATCCCATTCTTTAGAAGTTAAAATAAGTCAAAACTCAGTAAGGGTGATTTGATATGTTGATCATTACCTAGTGGCATGCTGCCCATATTTCAACAGAGTCTACCAGAACCATCTTTCTTCAGTCATTAGCCTTTGACAAACCCTGGTCTCATGGACAATTATGATTATGAAAAGGAGGGGGGGGGATAAAGGAGTGAAAAAATCTGTTTGTTTTTCCATTTAAAAAAAAATAATGTTTTCTAATGACCAAAAGAGGAGGCAAAAAGCACTTGATAATCTTATATGAAGTGGATTTGTTGGAAATGCTTACATGTCAAACATAAAAAATATTCTAAGCATATCGAAAAAAGCAAAAAGTTTGATTTATGTAATTTGAGGAAGGAGAGAGATTGCAAATGTTCCAACATGCCTACATCCTTTGGAATTTTTACCAAAATTTGATTTAAAACATTAAAAATTGACTTTGAACATTTTTTCTGTGAATTTTATTTTCCATTTGGTGCCATATGGTCTGTTTCAAAGTATATTTATTTATGTAATGTAATTTCTCTTCAAACCCCACTATAAAAACTTCAACCTACAACAGAGATAAACAGATTTTTTTTGTCAAAATAATTGTCCCTTTAAAAATCTTTTTTGTTTTACAGAAGTTTTTGCCTCTTTAAAAGTAATCATTGTGATTTTTCAGTTTTGTTAAAAATTTTATTGATAAGATTATCACTCAATTTATAAAAACACCAGTTTTTTAATGAACAAAACAATTTAATACAAAAAAATAAAGAAAATAAAGAAAAGACTTGCACCTTTTTTTTTACTTTTTTATTTTCCAACCATGTCTAATAAAATATCTCAATATGAATCTAATGCAAAGGCTCTGCCAATACCACCAAGATGTTATATTCACACCTAATGTGCCAAAACAACACAAAGTTTTCCAGAGATACTAAAACCTCAAAAGCTATCACCTAAAGCCCAAGAGATGAGCTTTGCAATATTCCCAGAAAGGTTAAAAGCTAATCTCCAAAGGAAGAACACTGATTTTCATCAGGTGAGGAGCTAGCCATCTACCACCACATCATCAAACAAAGAGGAGAAGAGAAGAAGCCAACCAGTAGACCTCTTCTTCTAAGAATTCCAGAAACATCACCCACTTGGCAGGGATGATTTAGCAATTGTCTAAAGGCAGAATTTTGGTAAAAGCAAAGGTCCACAAGGCTTTTTTTTCATTTAGTGGTAGTTTTTTAACAAGGCAGTGCCAGGATCCAGCTCTGGCAAATCTCTTTCAATGTCTAATCTCCCAGGCCTTGTCTTTCTTAGTACACTACTCCTGAAATCTTTGACTTACTCTTATGAAAGCTTATATCATCTAGTAAATGAAAACAGATAGAGGCATGGTGGTTGCTCTGTAGCTCTGTGCTTCCTTCCTAAGTCAACTGAAATATGAAGTTTCAACTAACAGAGACATTATAATACATGGTTCCTTGGTTTTCAGGAATGCAGCATGGATTTATGATTAAGTTTCAATGCTGCCCAAGCCAGATATACATTAACATTAGCCCATGACAGGAGTTAGGATAGGACAGATAATGGCTACACCAGGCCAAAAGTTGGTGCAACAGATAAAATAATATACTGTTGCAGGAGAGGAACTGTATGGGGAGTAATATAATGCAGATTACTTTATACTGGGAACTGAAACAGCTAGTGGTAATGATTAAACATTGAAATGCACTGGTAGTTTGAAAGAGATAACAGAAGAAAAGCATCCTCCCCTGCCCTGTAAATCATATCTTGAGAACATTATGATTATTATTATTTTTTATTTGAAACTTTTAGTGTAACATAATAAAAATGTGCTGCCTTTCCAAAAACACTTAAATGAGGTTCTTTTCCATCTGGGCTTTCCACTGGAGATGGGCAATATGTGTATTTAAAAACTTTGTCAGGCTTCACACAGGTCAACTCAATTATTTTCACTTCTACCTCTCAAAGAGATAGTATACCTTTTGCAATCAAATGCATGCATCACAGGCCTAATTCTGATCTCACTCACACAGTGTAATTAGTGGAAGCATCACTAAAGTTAGTGTCATGAGATCAGAAGCATGCTGCTTCATAGTTTTCCTTTTAGTGCTCATCTAGTCAAACTGTCCTATTATTTACTAGAAAATAGGAGATACATTTCCATGTGTTAGGACCTATCTGATGGCTGTTCTCTATCAGGGGTAAGTTCTGGGTTCACTTCTGGTTTTGAATCTTTTGTTTCTCCAAGCTACTCGAGCTGGAAAACGCTTTGGTGGTAAAGTATTCAATTCTCACATCAGTGATCAACAAAGCATTTTGGTGATCAGCCCAGGTGGTGTATTGAATATTTAAATCAAGGCCTACTCCTTCTCAGTCCATAGTCTGGGGTCTATCCGTCATAGCTATACACTTGCTACATGTATTAGAGAAGGAAGGAATGGAGGTATTCTCAGATATCTAACAGGGGCTATTGTCATTCCTGCCCTACAACCTTGGGTACCTCCCTATGCTTTGCTGTAGTGACTCCCACCCAAGCCACTTACAAACAGCTTTCCAGCATGAAAGTCACATCCTGAATGTCTGATGAGACTGCCAGTCACACCATGGCTTTCATCAGCCTTAGTTATATAGTAGAGTGACCCCAAAACACACACAGTCCCAGATTTTCCACTAGAAATGTTCACTCAGTACCCCCCATCCTCCTTGGGACATTTCAAATATAAAAAGTGAATTACTCCTTTAAGAGAGTAGTATGACATCATATTATTTTAAACAGAGACACCTAAACACTCTAGATTAGCTAAAACAGTAAAATCAGTTTCTTGACTTAAAAAAAAAAACATGAAAATAAGTAATAAGGGATAATAGTCATATATGGTTACAAGTAAAATAAAAATAAAATGCTTATTGATACCCACTAAAGAAAGTATGTTAATTGTAAAACAAACTTGCTTATCACATGCTCCAGCAGATTACTGATCAATCTTTCAAGTCAGGACCCCTCCCCAAAAGTCTAATATCGCCCCCCCCCCTTCTGGGGAGGTGAATGAGGCAGGCAAGGGAAGAGAGAGGTGGTGTCTTGGATGTTTGTTATTCCTTTCTTTTAACATTTATTTTTCCTTTCTCAGTTTCTTCCTATTGCCAATACTGGTGCCAATCTACTTTTTAAAATGTGAGACAGTTCCAGCCAGGGGTTAAAATATAATTTGGTGGGGTCCTGAACCCTTCTGCATGGGTGGGCCCCACTCTGGCACAGGTGGGCCCCCCAATACCTGTCACCAAAACCCACACCCTGCCCTAGTACCCACCCCAAGACACACACACACACACACACACACACACACACACACACACACACACACACACCAGCCCCCCCACCCCTTACCTCTGCTGTTTGCAGGCTGCCTGACCGGGTGGAAGCTGCTTCTGACCACAAGAAACTCTGCCCTGCAGGGGGGGGGGGGATTCACACACTTCCAGCCTGCTGGAGCTCTCTGCTGGCTAGGCTTAAGGTGGAACAGGGCTTAAGGTGGAGACACTGGAACACTGCATTCTGGCTGCTGTAGCTATTTTCAACAGGGCCCCTAATGCAGTGTTCTGGTGGGTTTCTCTATTTTTAGAGGCCCCAGAATGCTGCTAGCCTAAAAATAGGGGGTACCGGAACTATGTTCCAGTGAGTTCTCCCTTACTTTAACCCCTGGTTCCAGCCATACCCTGGCCCTGATTAAATATAATAAATGACACAGCATGGTGCATTTGCTTAATACAGTTATACATAGTCAATTATCTTCAACTCTAATGGAACATTATGCATCTTAAACTTTGTAAAACTCAAATTCTCTGTCTTCTCTGAAGGCAGAGTATGGAATACTATCTTTGGCATGCTTTATGCTGTGCTGTGTTATGTATCATTGTTATAATTACTGAATATAGTAAAAAGTCAACAGAGATCTGAACAAGTTTGTTTGGTGGCTTTAGTTTTTGGATGGCTGGCATGTTGAAAGATAATTGTTTTAAAGCTAGAGAGCTCTAGAATCACTCTAAATTAAGTCCATAAAAATACACTTGGTTTTCAAAGTAGAAGACTCAGGAAACTGGTATAGTGACATGGAGCATTTCACTCATGGCTTATCCATTTAGATTCAAACCAGATTGGCAGTGATTGAAGGTAATCATCTTTTGATGACTGTTCAGTCATGCATGTGGACTGATCGTCTCTGTCTGGTTTTTAGTGAAGGTTTGTTTTCTTGTCACAAATAAGGGGAGAAAAACATTGCCAGTGCTAAGGAATGCATGGGTCACACTGATTAAATGCCCATGTACTCGCCAAAGTGCTCTTTCTTGGTCTGTATGGAGTCATATGAAAGGGTCACTGTGAAGGAAGCTTGCTAGGTTGTATATTTATACAAAAAATATTTCAATATCCAGTGCTATCAGTCCAGCACCTTCCACCAGCACTGTCACCTGTAATAGAAATAATTATAAAACTTTTCTTTTTATACAAGAAGTTCAATAAGTATAAACAATATAACTTCATTACTTGGTATACAAGTAAATTGCAAGGTGACATTCTGAAACTTTGCACGCACACAAAAATGCTTGTGCATGCACTGTATACAAAGCAGTTGCATTTACAAGAAAAAAATAATTAAACACCATGCAACTGCATGAACACGCTGTGAACAATCACCTGATAAATGCATACAAGCAGATGTTAGCTCAGAATAATGTGAAATTTATGACTTCAGCAGGTACAATCTTCCTGTGTTCGCTGGTGTGTCCACAGTGGTTAGCTGCTTGGACCAAATGGATAACACTATTAATAATATTACAGTAACTTCTAAAGCACTCATCACTGTTGCCAACTGGGCACATTTATCTGCACTTTTTTTCTCTCCCTCAATGCATGGGTTACATTCCATGTGGTTCAGCCAATTCATTAGAACAGCACCTGCACAATGAGATGATTTTTGCAGTTTTCCCTGAGGATGACAAGATACAGATTTGATCTGACCTTTTATGAGATCAAATTTCAAAGCAACAAGTTCCCAACCAATGAACTCTGTATACTGGCTTCTCTGAGGTTTATCTGATGCTTCTGTCAGCCAAAGTAACCCCATCAATCACAATTGCCATGGAAGGGCATTGAGAGAAAAATGTGTTATGAAGACACAAAGTCCAGGGCCACATGTTGTATGGGAAGACCAAGGTGTTCAGCATCAAGATCCTTATTTTCAGCTGGGCTTGATCTCAGCTTCAGATGAAGAATGGGTACAACTGGGAGTACTTCTGTTTGTTCTCTCCCAAAAAGACTATGAATGTATTTATGCCACATTTTGCTTTCTCTATACTATGTCTTGAAATTATTAAGTACTCTGTATTCTGAGGAGCTAGGCAGCCAGTCTGTGTACAGTTAAGTGCAAAGCCCACAGTGTACAGTGCTATGGAGACTTAACTTTTGTTTATTTTTCGCATCAGCTTTCGTGGGAGAAAATCCCACTTCCTCAGACGCTTCGAAGAGGGGTGAACTTACAGAAAGGAATGAAAATATTTACGTTAGCAAATCATTAATGGAGTGATCACAAAGATTGGAATGCTGAACCACTGGTTTTAGAATGTTGTGATTTCTGATGTCAGATTTGTGCCCACTTTCATTTCCCAATCTAACATTCAGATAATTCTGACTGTTATTTTCTGTCTACAATTTCTGTTAGCAAGCAAAGTAACAAGATACAAAATTTCAACTCTGCCCATAATTCAAAGTGGGTGAAATACTGTGGATGCCTTTATTTGAAGATTTAAACCTGTTTCTGCTTGCTGCTTCCTCCCACCCTCCAAAATAGACAGTATCATTGAAAAGTCAGAGATTGTGTGTCTATTACCAAGTTGTACCCTTGCTTTATAATTAGGTATCTTTTATATCCTTATTTTCAGAGAGATTGAAACCAGTATGTTTTATTATTAATCAGATCAGAGAGCCAATCTTGAAAACAAATAGATGGTCTGGTATTTTGAAACACGTGGCTTTAGTTTTAATTGACACTTGAGATACTCTCACTTTTGCAGAAAAAATGGAAAAGCCAGGAGTCTAAAATAAGTTCTACTCATTTTCTGACACCATTCAGAGAGCTGCCTGATCTAAATGGATATTAATTCTTTCCTTAGTCTTGGATGAATTAGGAAGCCAAGATCTTTGAGGTGGAAGTCAATTATGTATAAAGAGAGTCCATTATTTACAGCACCATTATGTCCCCAGTTCATTTATTATGAAAGTCTATCCCAGTCATCTGGAAATTACCCAGCCTTATTAACTAACATGTCTGGGTAAATTAAAATATTATGATTGAGGTAAATCACAGACCACCCAGAGGAATTGAACAGCAGTCTGATGTCTTCTTCAGTCCATTTTTCATTCTATAAATGCTATTAAAGAAGCCATGGTTTAGAAAATGTGTGGGGGGGAGAGATTTTTGTATGTATCTATCAAGGAAAAGGCATGTTACTTGGTAGCTCTGTGTTCTTGGAGAATCAGGGCATAGTAACCAGCCACTGAGACTCACCCCCCCCCATCACCTTCAGCTTCTGCTTGAACCAGAAACAACGAAAGGCAGTGGGAGACACACCTAAAACCCCTTTGAACAAGGGTGCTGGAATTAGGCCAACTCCTCTAGCCTCTTCTGCATGGAAGCTGTGAACCATTAGCACACTGAATGGAGAGCAGAAACTTCATTTGCATTAAGGATGGAACCAGAATTAGCATACTGAATGGAGAACCAAGCTCCAAAGCAGGAGTCACACTGAACTCTGGAACTGGCAAAGCAGAGAAGCACTGAACGATAGGGGATCCCTGCTCCTGAGACAAATGAACTCATGCCTGCACACGCCCAGCCCAGCAGTTATCAGACCAATTCTAGTCAAGAGATGTTCAATTGATATCCAACATACTGAATCTGCCTGATTGCAATGTAAGCTCCCTAAAAGGAATGCCACCCATCACCAGGAATGATCAGCTCCTATTGTCCACCTAAACAAAAAACCTCTGGTATACTCCCTTAAGTCATTATTTACCCCAAAACAACCCCAGTGTTCTGCCTTGAACCATTGTTTCTTCCCTACAAAAACCCCTACCCAAGTTCTACATGAAAGTTAGTTAGAGAGAATCTGTTCTGAATCTGTTCTGATGCCTGATCTGTTGCCTGGACCTACAAACTGCATCAGGTCCACTGGGACTTCACCTTCTCCTTGCTGATCATGGTGAAGGCTCTGCCCGTCTCCAGCACTCCAGACCTTAAGCTGAACAGCCTGATTCCTGGGTACCATTGAGCTGCACTGAGTGGTGAGACAACTCCCCCCACCCTCCCGCCTTGCTTCTCTCTTTTCTTTGTTTTTCCCCAGGCCAGCTATAACTCTCTAAACCTGATCTTTTGTAATCCACTTGGGCTAGCTTTCCCCAATACTGTAATTGAAACTGGGTAATATTGTAACTGTTTGATCATTTTCCTCTTCTGTATGGTTATCAGTATTGTGACTCTTTGGGCATTTTTCTTTCCACTTATAATTATTCATAAGTTTTATGTACCTGGCAATAAAGTAACTTTCCTAATCAACCTGGTTGCCAGACTTCCTCAGTATTGCTGTGCAGCAATGCTCCTTTTACCTAGCAAAAGATCCCTATGATGCCCAATTCCTTGCAATGTTTGCTCATTAAGGGGTTACCAGCGTGCTGAACCTGTGGCATAGAAGGGCAGCAGCTGAAAGTGCTGTTTTAACCCAGCCTGCTCAGATGCATACTCCAGTCTAGTCTGGTGCAGTACAGGGTCACATAAGGGTAGCAGCAGACCAGTGCTGTGTAATCCGGCCTGCTGAGTTCAGGGACACATAAGGGGTCAGCTGAGAGTGCTCATAGACCCGGTCCGCTCAGTCGCACTTAGAAACCTAGTCTTGGGAAATTTAGGTCCTGCAAGGGTGGTTCCATTGGGAGGGATTTACAGAAGGGAGAAATAAGCTCCACACAGACACAAGTGACATAAGCAGTACACTAATAGAATTGCAACCCCCCCCCAGAGGAAGTAACCCTAATAAATGAGCAGACCCCAAGTTGATGGGCAAAGTTGGTAACAGGCAGATTTGAGAGTCTGAGAGTTTTCTTTCTGAGAAAAGATCAGGTTGCACCTTGTAACGAGAAGGTACCAGTTACACAAGGTAGCTCAGGTCCTAAGGTTTGATGGGTTCGGTAGCACAACAGCAAGACAAGGTAAAAGGTAAAAGTAAAAGAGTTTTATTAAACAAACAGACAAAAAAAATAGAAACAGGAAAGCAGCAATGCTTACACCACTTTGGCAGATGGGAACCCCAGTTAAACAACGGGTGCAGATCATTAGGAGTGATGGCTTGTGGTGGTGAACATTGCAGTTGCCCCAATGACGAGGCTCCAAAGAAGGGGGGCCTGAGCACTAGCTTTTATACACTATTAAGCTTATTAAATGGGTTAAAAGGCATGGTGTTTTTCACACTTATTTATAACATTTCTTTGCCCTGGTCTTATTTTGTTGCTTTACAAAGCTTGCAAGTTATGTCTGGTGCTTGGTGGGAACAAGTTATGTCCTTGGTCAGCACCAGCTCTATTTTGCTGATACACAGGGTTAACTTTTGGTCAGGGCTGATTAATGACAACACCACCTACTAACAGCTCCCTGCGTAACAATTTTTTTTCCACTGGGCCCTAAACACTTAAAAGAAGAGATGAAGATGTTACTGTATTGTCATAATTAAAAATTAAAGGACCATTGTTTCCCACCTCTGATAAGTGAAATAAGAAACACTTTTCCCAACCAGTTTGTTAAAAACTGAGCATGGCTTTTGCAAATGCGCTCCTTAATGATTCAATTAAATAAGGACAAGAGTCCATAACAAATCACTAAATAGATCCTTCAGTGTCCTTCTGTTTTCCTACTTGCTGATATTGTTATATTCTCATTTTCAGCATTTTAGTTTTAATGTTTAACAGTAGCAGTAACAAAAAATGCTAACTGCTTAGAAACTGAATGATGTTAGAGTCTGATACCAGTGTCAGAAAAAGGCCTATCAGAACCAGTTTATCTCCTTGTTTTGGAATTAAGTTAATAAAGTCTTTCTTTACTCTTTTTTTTTTTAATTCTTTGTGTATTTGCAACCTTAAAGTATATTCCGTTAGCTCCAGCAAATTACTGTCATGAGATAACATAAGGACTCCTACCAAGATTATATTAAAGCAGGATGTATTCATTTCCCTTCCACAGGATTACATACACTAAAACCACTTTCGCCATGAGCTCTTAGCACAAATTTAAGGTGCTCTTGTCAGAGTTAAAGAGTAGGTAAACCTTGAACTGTTTACTCTTGTTCTCAATGCCACCCATATCTCATTCCAGTTCTCTCTTTCTGCCTTCCATCTCCAAAATAAGTTGTCTGCCGAATAAGTTGTCAGCATGTGAGCCTCTCTCCATCAGAAATATGTAACAGAGGAAATTCTTCTTCTGCTTGGGGGAGTAGGGACTTGTGCATCTTGCCTCACCACTCTCCCCAAAGCAGAAGAATGGGTCTGTTTCATATTCTTGATGAGGAGAGGCCCTCATGCTACAAGCCCACCATGCTGAACCAATGGCCCAACTATTACAATCCTCTGTGTCTACCCTAGCTCCTTCTGCCTCCCCAGTCTGAGAGATGGGGTTGGTATCAGTATGTTACATGCACAGTTCATGGAACTTAAGTGGATGGAAGGTAAGGAAACTAGTCGGCACTCATTGTAGCAGTAAAGCAACTCTAGTGGTCAGTTATTGACCCTCATAAATTCCATGTTCCTATTATCATTATTTATTATGTATACTACTGCTGTGCCTAGGAGCCCTAGTTATGTACCACAAATCAACTGTGCTGTACAAACAGAACAAAAAGACTAGCCCCATGATGTTAAACAATTTGAAATTAGTTGTTTCCTAACAATGTAATCTAGATTCTTTTAAAAGGTCCCTGAATCTTCAAAAACACTGTGGATGCAAGATTTATAAAGGTCTAGGGTTAGCATTGCTTATCATTTTAATATGTTCTCCATCTTCACTCCCTATGGGCAACAGAGTGTGCATTTTTTAAATAGAAAGAGTTAATTTCAGTGAGGACAAAGAGTTGCATTACAACATCTAAAAGATGAAGATAATTTAAGATAAATTGTTCATGCAGAGAAAGGTATTTCACAATTAAATGAGAGATTCAAAACCTGTTTGCCGTTTAATAAATCATAATAAGAAGAGATAGGTTGAGGCTAAATTTCTTAACTGTCTATCTGTAGATACAGCCAAAACACTCTTGAAACAAAAGAGGAACAAAATAACCTTGTTTCACTTCCACTGAGTAGGAACAGTTATTCACATGAACACAGACAAAGGCATATTTGCTTTCAATGAACAAGATCTCAATCCATTTTTTCCATCAAACAAAGACACTTTCCCCAGGAATTAGAACAAGTGATTGCCATGGTTTCAGCTTGTGGATTCTTATTTCTAACTCTGCCAATGACACCCTGTCTTTCCAAACAATACATCAGTTTCAACATCTAGAAAATAGAGTTAATAAAATGAATTGTTTGCATGGAAGAATATAAGCCTAAATTAATGTCTCCAAATTACTCAGGGATTCTCAGATGGAAGGGGTTAATTCCTGAGTTAAGCTGGGAAAGAACATTTCAATTCAGACACCACTTTGCTCAAAATCCTATAACTGAATTTATTGCTTGTAAAAGATGTCAAATTGACAACATTATAAACTGTGAAGAAACACAGAAAGCAGCTAAGCAAGTTTTCTTCATGCCAGACCTTCTTAATATGCTTCCATCTTGACATGATGTCAAGTAGTGCCAGCCATCTTGGCTGTTTGGTGATACGAACATTTGACCGTTAGGAAATTCACTTAGTTAAAACATTTTTCTTAGCTGTATGTCATTGAAGAGGTAGGTCATGGACTTCCCTTCCAAACCAATTATTGAAAGAACCTGTTTATTAACTTTCTTCCTAGTTTTTAGTTCATTTCCCAACTCTTCACTTGACATTACTATGAACTCACACAATACGGTTAAGCTCTAAACGGGAAGCTGTGTTATTCTAGTAAAGCAAAAAAAAAAAAAAAAGATAAAGAAAAAAGGAGTCCTGTGGCACTTGAAGACTAACAGATTCATTTATCACATGAGATTTGTAGGAGAAAATCCCACTTTGTCAGACACTTTGAAGACGGGGAATTTACAGAATTGGATCAGAATAAATGCAGGGGAGTGTAAGACACAGGGTCAGGTCATACTGCAACAGCAAATCAGAGCATTTGTAAGGATTCAAATTCCAGGAAACAGCACACAGGAGGGTGAAGTCGAATTACCTGTTATAATGTGAAAAGAATCCATAGTCATGATTCAGCCCTGCTTTCACACAATCTAATCTGCATATTATTTGAATTTTGGCTGTTTCTTTTTGAATGTCCCATTGATTTTCTTGAGGACCATCATTAACAAATCATCAATGGAGTGATTAGGAAGATGGAAGTGCTCAGCAGCCCTTTTTTTTTTTTTGGTGTTGTGATTTCTGATGTCAGTTTTGTGTGCATTTATTCTTGTGTGTAGGGACTGTCCTGTTTGTCCAATGTATAAAGTGTGGGGGCATTTCTGGCACACGATGGCATAAATCACATTAGTGGATGAGCAGGTGAAAGACCCTTTGATGGAGTAGCTGGCTTGATTAGCTCCTGCGGTGGTGTCTCTGGTACAGATATGTGGACAGAGTTGGCAGCATGATTTGTTGCAGGGATATGAGCCTGCTTTAATGTTTCTGTTGTTAGGTCTGTAATTGCTGGTGAGCATCTGTTTAAGGTTTGGGGGTTGTCTGTCAGCAAGGAGAGGTCTGTCTCCCAAGGCTAGAGAGAGTGAGGGGTCATCTTTTAAAATAGGCTGGAGGTCCTTAATGACTTGTTGTGGAGGTCTGACTTGAGGGTTGTATATGCTGACCAGTGGTGTTCTATTATTTTCTTTTTTGGGCTTTTCCTGTAGTAGTTGACTGCAGGGTACCCATCTGGCTCTGTCAATCTGTTTGTTTAATTCTCCAGATGGGTACTGTAGTTTTAAGAAAGCTTGATAGAGATCCTGAAGATGTTTGTCTCTGTCTGAGGGATCAGAGCAAATGCAGTTATATCTTAGGGCTTGGCTGTAGACAATGGATCATGTGGCATATTTAGGATGGAAGCTCAAGGGATGTAGATAACTATACCGATCAGCGGGTTTTTGGTATAGAGTGGTGTTGATGTGTCCATCCCTAATTTGTACTGTGGTGTCCAGAAAATGGATCTCCTGTGCAATGTTCACTGTAAGCTGTGCGGCCATATGGCCGTGCAGCACCCTGATGCTGCCTGGTGCAGGGGACACTGCCAGCCACGCACAGCTGGCAGGCAGAGTCCCTACCCAGCTGGAAGACACTGTCTTCCGCCTGGCTGAGAGCTCCTGTGCAGCTGTGAGTTTTAAAAACTTCCGCCCAGAGAAGCTCTGACAGAGCATGCTCAGAAGTTCGGAGCATGCCCCATCAGTGCTCCTCTGGCTGGAGTAGCCATGGCTGTGCCATGCCGTCCCACTCCAGCAGCCAGGTAAGCGTGTGGAGGGTTGGGGGTTTGGCTGGATGGGG
>ML681963.1:30161127-30173819 GCA_007922195.1 Podocnemis expansa
GGGGGGTTACCAGGGGCAGTTAGGGTGGGAGGAGGGAGATCGGGCTGGCTGGGGGGGGGGGCTGACTGGTGGGGAGGCAGGATTGTGCTAGCCCAGGGGGATGGGAGATTGGGAGCCAGGATCAGGCCCGTGGGGGGGGTGGCCCGCACAGCAAGCAATGTAAGTTGCTCAGCTGTCCCAGGGCCTTAGAGGGAACACTGCGGTCCTGTGTGGAGTGTTCCAGTCTCAGTTTGATTGTGGAGTGGAAATTGTTGAAATCTCTGTGGAAATTTTCAAGGGCATCCCTGCCATGGGTCCAAATGATGAAGATGTCATCAATGTAGCATAAGTAGAGGAGAGATGTTTTGGGATGAGACATGAGGAAACATTGTTCAAAGTTCCCCATAAAAATGTTGGCATATTGTGGGGCCATGTGGGTACCAATAGCAGTGCCACTGACTTGGAGGTATAAATTATCCTCAAATCTGAAATGGTTGTGGGTGAACACAACGTCACGAAATTCAGTCACAAGTTGTGCTGTGGCATCATCTGGGATGGTTCTTCTAATAGCTTGTAATCCATCATTGTGTGACATGTTGGTGTAAAGAGCTCCTACATCCATAGTGGCCAGGATGGTGTTTTCAGGAAGCTCACAGATGGATTGGATTTTCCTCAGGAAATCTGTGGTATCTCAAAGATAGCTATGGATGTTCATAACATAGGGTCTGAGAAGGGAGTCCACATAGCCAGATAAGCCTGCTGTAAGAGAGCCAATGCCTGAGATGATGGGGCGTTAATTTTTTTAAAGTTTTTAAAGGTTAAGCGAACAATTATTTTAACACACAAGAGTGTCAATTCTTTTTCTCTCTCAAGACCAGCTAGCACAACAATGTCAAGGTATCAGACACTTCCAACAAAATAAACTTACTTGGAGCCTTGCTAGTTGATTCCCAACTGTGAACACTAGATATCAAAATTATCACTGTGAAACAAAACACAAATCTTTGTCTTATTTCATTTCTGTGGAAGCACAGTACTTGAATTCTTTCTCTTCCAGTTTGAGGTCATGGATTTGATATTGTTAAGAAAAAAAAATAAAGTAAAGGAACCACAGCCACTGACCCATAAACTGAGAGTCACCAATTTGTCATCTTGCTATGATCTAATTACAGTGAAGAAGATATCAAGCTGCCCTACATACAAAGACCACTTTAGTTTGTAAAGTCAAGATGTGTATCTCTGATAGAACGAAAACAGCTTAAGTGCATAGATGTCTTTTTAGGGCTCAAGGAGACATAATTCCCTTTGAGTTAGTTTTGTATCATTGTCTGTGACTGGTGAGACACCATCTTTTGAATGAGAAACAAAATCAATGTTTTTACTACTTGTCATTAAATGATTGGCATAGCACTTTTCACAAACTGGAGATTAATTTCAGTTATTTTGTATTTTGCCTCTCTAAATTCTATGTTTCATGTTTCAAACAGCGGTGCAGCATTTGAGTGCCCTTCCACATTCCACATAGATTCAGCTGCATTTAAAAAATGGATGAAATGATTCCTGCATGTGCAGTTTTAAAAGACTTTTGAAAGATCTAAATTATTTTATTTGAAATATACTGTAGGAATGAAAAAGATGAAGATTTTGCTTCATTTTGTTTTGTTTCTTGAGGACTTTTTAAAAATTGACTCACCCTTTCAATGATTTCGATATAAGGAGTTTACAAAACAAATCCCTGATCTGATTTGTTCTGAAGGTCAGCGACTTATTTAAGATACTCACCATTGTCTATTCAATCAGATGTGTCCCTTTAATCATGAAGTCATTGCATTGACCAATTACTTTAACATTACATTATACTGTCCTCCTACACAATAACATTATATCATACTGGCCTACAAAATAAAGCAGCCTCATCACAGCAGGCATGCAGAGAATGCAAGAGAAAGGTGCCCCCCCCAACCCTTCTGACCCACTGATTATGCAAAGTAGTTCAAAGGTCAGTTCTTTCTGAAATAACTGCAAAGTCCCTTTTATAGTTCCTCAGTTTTACCACCAATTAAAGAAAATGACAGGGCATATGAAGATGAGAGAAATGCACAGCTTCTCATGGGTTATTCCAGCACGTAGGATGGTTCTCCAAAAATTAGACAACTAAGTAGAGAAGAAGAGGACTGGATAACTCAGAAAGTAAAATAAGGCGGCTTTCAAATCTCTGTAGGTTACTGAGATTTTACCTAAGAGATTAGAGAAGCTACTGAAACTGAATTTGTTTGCAAATTCAGTTACATTGCTTCAGAATTAATAGGGACTATTCTCTCATCGCAACAGGTAATTTGACCTCATCTCCCTCTGTGTGCTGTTCCCCATTATTTGAATCTTTACAACTGTTTTGATTTGCTGTTACAGTGTGAGCTGTTCCCATGATTACACTTCCCTGCATTTATTTCCTCCCATTCTGTGAGTTTCACCATCTTCAAAGCATCTGAGGAAGCTGGATTTTCTCCCACAAAAGCTCATGCAATAAATATATTTGTTAGTCTTTAAATGCCACAGGACTCCTTGTTTGTATGTTTTACTGAACTAGACTAATGCAGCTGACTCTCTGATCTGGAGGAATTAGTTCACCAGATTTTGAAATCCTGGCAATTAGTTTGCAACAAACTTAGATGTAACTATCCTGCCTGAAATCAAAGATAAAAGAAGAATGCATTCAAGTGTGAAATCTGAAACAGTCAATGGAAATCTACCAGAGTAACCCCATTGTCCTGTTCATGGGAGAAAATATGCTCTTTGCAGACAGGGTTTATTGTTGACTGTAACATGCTTTATTCTCCACTGAAAACAAAAGATATCTACATCCTGAAGTTATTAAAATGCACTAAAGTAGTTAATTACATTTGAAATTGAAAATAAAAGCACTCAAATGGAAACTGTACTCACTTCTTGGCCAGTGAAATAGGGTAATGGAGACTTTTGCTAGGTGGCCTCATACCTTCCTCATTCACTTATCTATGAGAACAGTTAAGTGTAAAAAAACCTCCCAGAAAGGAAATAAAAAAAAGTGAGATTATTTTGGAAGAATTAAATGTTGGCTTTCTGTGATTCTGACAAACAAGGAGATACACAAGGCATTACATTTGTTTATAAGAGAAACAAAATATACAGTCAATTAACAAAATCTCCCTAATAGCACAGTAGTTATTTCTTCTGATTTCTTTCTAAAGACAGAACAAGAAAAATAGTTATGCCCAGAGAGCCTGGTAAACATAACCTAAACTGCATTGGCACAAGAATAAATGGTAATTATAGACAGAATTAGTAGTGCCCTCCATAGTCAGTTCTACTGGCAGTTATTCCCCATTTCTCAATTGCACATTTGATTTTCCCTATCTAAGGGTAATAGTTCATGCTTGTCTTCATTGAATTCCATTTCTTTGATTTCAGACCAGTCCTTCAGTTTATCAAGATCATTCTTCTATGAATAGCAAACACTATAATGTATATATTTTAAAATATGTAAACTATAGAGATGTAGTGTTTTAAAATTCTGTAAAGTGCTTTAAATGTGCCTTTTAAAAAAAATCAGCACATTTTGGTCCCTTTTTGGTTTTTCTTCTTGGCCATTAAACTGAAGAATAAATTAACTGGAGGCGTTATCCTGCAGGCACGCACTTATCTATTTTTATTGATTGCACTGTCAAATCACCTCATCCCCATCCCCCTCTTTCATGCAGTTCATGGTGCCTCTTATTCTATAGAACAACCTTGTTCCAGTCCTGGAACTCCCACAATACACCCAATGCCTAATTGCAACCTGCTTAGTTATTCTAGTTCTGGACTCCCCAGGTACTATATCTTAATTCACAACAGCACATTCTGTTATTGCTTTGGTTGCTTTTTATCAGTTGTTAAACTGTGACATCATTTGTATGATGATCACATATATGAGTCCTACTGTTGCTTGGCACTAATGCCCTTTTATACCACTCTGGCAGTGTAAAGGGCTCTTAATGCAAATATTAATTTAAAACTAACAAGGAGTTCTGTGGCACTTTTAAAGACTCACAGATTTATTTCTCGCATGAGCTTTCGTGGGAGAAAATCCCACTTTGTAGTGGAATTTTCTCCCAAGAAAGCTCATGTGAGAAATAAATCTGAGTCTTTAAAAGTGCCACAGTACTCTTTGTCTGTTTTGCTGAACTAGGCTAACACAGCTACCCCTTTGGATATCAGTTTAAAGCTCTTTACACTGCCAGAATGGTGCAAAGAAGTCGAATAGTTTTTTTCTGAATGAAATAATCAAGCTTTGATCTGAAAAGCTAAATCACAAATAATTGCCACCTATTCCCTAAATCTCAGTGCATCTCTTCGCAGGTATGAAGAATCATTTTAAAAGGTAAGTTATTTAAAAAGGAATGATGCATTACATGTAAGCCTTAACCATATCTTAAAAGAGTGCTCTTCATTCTCCAGGTTTGAAAAGTAACTTCTCACCCATCCACAATCACCTGGGTATAAAACAAATTCCTTCTCATGTGTGTGACCTGCTCCTGCCCTCCAAAACTGAAGCTGTTTCTAATGGTGCTCCTTAGTAGTAATACCAGAACTTATGCTACACAATAGCATATTATCATTTCTCTGCAAGGACCGACACATGCAAGATGCTCAACACCTTCAGTGGGAATTGAGGCTCTTCATCAAGTCACTTGAGCCAAGAAAATATTCATATATGAAAGGGTGTGTGTATGGAGGGAGAGGGGGGAATTTGCTGGCACTTTTGCTTCCAGGAGTATCACAATTGCTTCTTTTTTTTATTTTATCCCCCTTCCTGTGGCATAATTCCTAGTCAAATTATGCAGTGATTATTCTATTTTGGTTCCTGCTTTGAATGTTGAGCTTAATTGCCCAAAGTGAAACATTCAGCTATTGAATTAAAGAAAGAAAGAAAGAAAGAAAGAAAGAAAGAAAGAAAGAAAGAAAGAAAGAGAAAAACTCATTTGGTCTGACCTTATGTTACAGCAGTGAGACATTAAGTTTAGACTATCAATCTGGATGTCCACCTTCAAGGCAAAAATACATTTTCCTGCCAGGCTCACAATCAACACCAACTGTATGCATTTAAGAAGTGATGCCCCTCTTCAGTCTCTTTGGGGAAGATGCATCCTGTGCAGTTGTACTGATGGTATGTGCTTGAATGACACATATTTGAGCATGGATGAGTTCAATTGTTATGTATACTATATTTCTGGTGAATACTAGGGTGTCAATACTTCCTGAGTAGGTGGTAATTTGTTATGCTTCATCAGAGGACTGAACAGCTTTGACCCATAAATGCCTCAGAGAATAAGGCACAAGCAAAGCCTAACTTAAGAGGCTTTATTCTTATCTAGAGAGAGTATGTTAGATCAGTGGTTCTCAAACTTTTTTTCATCAGAACCCAGTTGAAAAAAATCATTTATGCATACAACCCAACAATTACATCTTTGAGCAATGCATTCCAGTCTTTTGGCAGTGGCAGCAAGGGGTGCCACAACCCAGTGTTTGAGTGTCTGCGACCTGGTACTGGGTGCCGACCCTAAGTTTGAAAACCAATGTGTTAGATCCTCAGCCCAGGACTGGGTGCAATCTCTTAAAACAGTTTCTTTTATTGGAGTCTTCCATCTTATCTGGCATCTGAGAGTCACTTTGTCACTTTAAGTATCTTGAGTAGTTTTGTATCATCTGAAAATTTTGTCACTTCACTATATAATCCTTTTCCCTATCATTGATGAATATGTTGAACAGTACTGGTTCTAGTACAGACCACTGGGTGACATACTATTTACTGCTTTCCAATCTGAAAAATGATAATTTATTCCTACACTTTGTTTCCTATCTATTAACCAGTTGCTAATTCAGGAAAGTATCTTCCCTCTGGCCCCATAACAGCTTACTTTACTTAACAGGTAAGGGACCTTATTAAAGGCTATCTGAATATTGAAAATACATTATGTCCCCTGGATCACACTTGCACACATACTTGTTAACCTCCTTAAAGAATTCTAGTCGGTTGGTGACGCATAATTTCTCTTTACTAAAATCATGCTCACTCTTTTCCAACAAATTGTATTAATCTATGTGTTTGATAATTATGTTCTTAACGTAATTTCAACCAATTTGCCTGGTATTCTAGTTTGGCTTACTGGCCTGTATTTGATGGGATCGCCTCCTGAGCACTTTTTTTTTTTTAATTGGAATCACATTAGCTATCCTCCAATCACCTGCTACACAAGTTGATTTAAATGATAGGTAACATACCACAGTTGTGGATACCATTTGGTCCTGGTGACTTATTACTATTTCATATATTAATTTGTTCGAAAAACTTCTCTAATGACACCTCAAACTGGGACTATTGCTTAGATTTTTATCTAAAAAGAATGGCTCAGGTTTGGGAATCTTCTTCCCAACGTCAGCTGTGACAACAGATGCTAAGAATTCATTTAATTTATCTGCATTAGACTCACCTTCTTTGAGTGCTCCTTTAGCATTTTGATTGTCCAGGAGCCCCAATGGTTGTTTAGCAAGCTTCCTGCTTCAGATGCACTTTCAAAAAATTGCTGCTATTTTTTGATTCTTTAGCTAGTTGTTCTTCACATTCTTTTTTTGGCCTTCCTAATTAAATTTTTACACTTCACTTGCCAGACTTTGTGCTCCTTTCTATTTTTTCTCAGTAGGATTTAACTTCCACTTTTTAAAGGATGTCTTTTTGCCTCCAACTGCTTCTTTCACTTTGCTGTTTAGACATGGTGGCATTTTTTAGTCTTCCTTCTATGTTTTGAAATTTAAGATATGCATTTAAATTGATACTCTATGGTGGTGTCTTTAAAATTTTTCTATGTGGCTTGAAAGGATTTCACTTTTGGCACTGTACCTTTTAAGTTTCATTAAAATAACTTTTTTTTTCATTTTTTTGTACAGTTCCCCTTTTTGAAATTAAATATTACCATGATGGTCTGCCTTGGTCCTCCCCCACCCAGGAATGGTAACTTTCATTAGGTTATGGTCACTACGGCCAAGCAATTTATTAACCCTTGTGGACCAGATTCTATGTTCCACTTAGGGCTAAATCAAGAATTGACTCTCCTTTTGTGGCTTCAAGGACTAGCAGCTTCAAGAAGCAGTCATTTAATGTGTCAAGAAGCTTTATCTCAGCACCCCGTCCTGAGATGACATGTGCCCAGTCTATATGAGGATCATTGAATCCCCCATTTTTATTGAGTTCTTCATTTTTATAGCCTCTCTAATCTTCTTGAGCTCACTATAACCATGCTTCTCTGGTGGTCTGAAGTATATCCCTGGTACTAAAGTTTTATTATTCAAGTGTGATATTACAATCCATAGAAATTTTATGAAACAATTTGGTTCATTTAAGATTTTTATTCCATTTGCCTCTACTCTTTCTTTTACATATAGTGCAATTCCCCTACTAATATGACCTATTCTGTTATTCCATTTTATTTGCACCCTGGTATTACTATGTCTCATTGATTATTTTCTTTCCACCAAGTTTCTGTAATGCCTATTATATCAAAACCCTGATTTAATATGAGGCACTCAGGAGCACCCATCTCAGCATTTGGACTTATAGCATTTTTATACAAGCACTTTAAAATTGTTGTTTTAGCTGTTTGCCATCATATGATGTAATTGAGTGGGACTCCTTTTCATTTCACTGTTTCTCATCAGATCCTATAAATATTTTACATTCTCCCATCCTCTGTAATTGACACCCTTTGGTAAAGAATATAGATTCTGAAAAATGGATGTGTGAATGACAAAATGAATACCTGACAAGTGCCTTTTTGTAACAGACAGGCTGATCCAATAGAAGATAACATCTCGCACCAACCTCTTTGATTTGAGACTCATTAGCAAAGCAAGTTTGCTAAGGGCAGCAATGGCAACATCATATTCTTTCAGCTCTTAGATGATGAAGGCAGTTCTTTTCTATGTTCAGTAGCCAGTGTCCTGAAGCGTATGGACATTCCATGGAGCAATATTGATAGTATATTTTATATGCATTCCATTCTATGTATTTCAGCTGCAGAGCTGGATGATCAACCACTATGGTAAACTGGTAGGCCAATGATGGAGCAAGCAGAGTTCAGGCAGCATTTTCTCTTCTTTTCACAGATTGGGGAGAATAGTGCTATCCCTGAAAACGGCTACTGTAAACAGGCACTGTGGTCTTCCTCAGAGCCAGGGCCAGAGGAAAGGCCTGAACACCCCCTTGGTCAGACTGGGGAACAGCAGGTCCCAGGGCCCAGAGGTGGATGGGCACAGCCAAGCCAGGAAGTATAAAAACCCCAGCTAGCAGCTCAGTAGTGGCTGAGCTGCTGAAGGAGAAGGATGTGTCTCCAGGGAGGCCACTGGCGAGAAGAGACCTGGCCCGGGTCAAGCAGCAAACCTGGTCCACCCTGGCAGAACAACCCTATGGCTCACCCAGTCTCCTTGGACCTAGTGATGGGGAGGGGAACCTCGAGACTGCCAACTGGGGAGGACACATTGGTACCTGTTGGGGCCTGGACCAGCTGTCCAGTGATGAGACTGACCCCCGCCTAGAAGAAGAGATGGAGGTAGACCCCTACAACCCCTGTGACCTAGAGGAGCTCCCATTGGCAGAGGAGGAGCCGCTAGTGACGTATAGACCTTGCAACCTAGAGGAGTTACCCCTTGCTAATGGGATGGGCCAGAGGAGTTCCTGTGTCTACCACCCATGGATACAGAGGGTTTCATGGGGATTTCCTGAGCCACCTAACAAGGTGACTCCAAGGATGGCTACCCTCAGTGGACATAGGTACTCGGGCTGTGGTTGGAGGAAGTAGCCCAGGGAGAGTGACATGCCAAACACTGGCTGGTGTCAGCACGTTTCAGCTGGAGTCTTACTGACCCAGTGGTGGAGTGCTCTGCCACTGGATAGGAACCTTGGCTGGCATGCAGTGGAGCCGGTGGGCCTGCATCCCCCTCCTCACCCCTTCTCTCTTTACCCAAACCACCTGAGTGATTAACTGTTGTGCCACAGCCAATCTAGGGCAGCTGTGGTGTCTTTGTGTTTGCTCACTCTGCCTCGGAGCCGGGGCTGAAGACTGTGTGTTTGTCTGCCCCACCTGGGGGCCAGGGCTAGAGATTCTGGGACTGCATGCCCCGCCTGGGGGCCAGAGCTACAGGCTTTGCATTTGCCCAATCCGCCTGGGGGCTGAAGGGGTGACACCTGATACTAACTCCCCCTGAGAGCCAGTAGGAGGCACCCTCCTGGCCCACCAGATACCCAACCACTTACAGCTGCTTTGATGCATGGGCATGACATTAAAGATCCTCCAGTGTCTACAATGAGTGACCATCATGCCCATATCACCACAGATGCATGTTTGTGATTGGGAGCCCCTCTTGGTATTCTCTGTTTCCAATAGTTGCCATTCCCTCATCACTGCAGGCCTTGAGACTCATGAGGTAATCTGACCAAATACATATTGTGTGGATATAAGTAGAAGAGGTTTGTGCATTGGCCAATCCTGCTCTCTCATCATGGCCAGACAATTGCTTGACTGGTACTGAAAACTGCAAGATTAGATAGACTGGCAGTGATGCATCTTTTTAATTCATAGTGAGGAAAACAACTTTTGTAGTATTAAACTAGCTGGGTTTAAAGTGAGAGAGAGAAAAACACGTGTCAAGAAATAAGCTTTCATCTGCACTGTCTCATAAATAATTTACCTTTAACTATATAGTCCTTTTTGCACTGAACAAAATGTACCGCACACCTTCAATGTCCCCCACATCTCAGTCCCATTCGTATTTAATCACTGATGTCCACTGCATGTTATATTACAAAGTACAAAATAGTAATAGTGAAAAGCACTATACATTACAGAAGTTATACTGCTGAATTTTGGGTTATTGTTTTGGAATACTTATGCAATTTTATAGTTTGTGGAATGGAAGCATTCCTTATTGGTTAGTTATTATGCATCTTCGAACTGGATCAGCCTATCACATAGAGACTCTTGGCAGATCCTCTTCTGATGTAAATTGGTCATGGCTCCTCTGAAGTCAGGGAGCTATGACAATTTGCCTCAGGGAAGCCCCTGTCCCACTGCCTACTGCTAGCAAGGAGATTGTACCTTTTTTTCCCACTGCAGTCTACACATTTGTAGTATCCAAGGCAAGAATGAAACAACCAGCTCAACAAGCTAAATGTAGTTCTGATCATACGCCCACAGCTGCACACATGCCTGGGAGCCTATGATCACAAGTTTCAATCTCTTTATTGAATCCCCATTGACCATCAGGACAAATTCAAGCTTTTAGTTCTCACTTGCAAAGTCCTCCATTGGATTGTACCAGGTGACTTGAGGAGCCATACGATTCTGCATGAGCATCCATCACAAAACAGCTATGTTAGGCTAGACCAAATAGAAATGCTAACCTACAAAATAAAACACATGTGTAAGAGACAGCTGTCTGTGCAGAAAGTTCAGGACTCAGGAACTTACTCCCAGAACAAATTTAACATCTCCATAAGCCTTAGCCTTTTCACAGAAATGCACAAACTAGAAAACAGGACAGTTGCATGTGGGCACTGAGAAATGACAAAGGAAGAAAAATGGTTGGAAAGTGGAGGAAGCATGAAGAAGAGAAGGGAAACGTTAAGGTACATAAGAGAAACTGGAGTAATACCAAGGAATAGAGAAACTACAAGAGAAATGTAGTAACAAATATTGGAGTAAAGGGGAACAATCAAAGGGAAATATAAAACATAGGTATAAAGTGCTATTTCTGTGTGTCCTAAATATGTTTTTTATTTAATGTATGCTCAAACAAAACAAGTTAATATATTTACAGTTTTCATGTGACCTCTTAACTCATGTTATATGCAGATCTGATTGTGTTAAATCTCCAAACTTTGGGTTTTACTTTTCTGCCTAAAGGAAGATACAATTCTTTTAATATATCTTAAGGATCTTATCAATGCCTCACAAAACAAAAATCCTTAAAATGATGAAAAATAAACGAAGAGATTGATTCAGCTCTATGCTGCAGGAAACTATTAATATGAAGTGCTGTGGCTCTTAATAAGCAGATTCATTTTTTGTGTCTTTAAAGCATATGTAACTGAGAATGAGGTTTTAGTATTTGCTTCTTAATTAGAATGAAATTCACACATATTGGAAAAGTTAAATTAACGTATTATCAGAAATGCAGTGTCAGGAAAATTTCACATTATGCCGCCTTTTAAGTTGTAGGGTTATCTTGAGATAAAGTCATGATAAAAAGGTAGGAAACAGAATTGTGCTCATTTTTCACATCATTCTCCTAGACAAAGATTCTTGCAGGATATATGCTTATCTTTGACACTCTTTCCACTTTGTACTCACTGAAAAGACTAGTCAACCATAATTTTATAGAAATAAATTCCCCAAGTGGTGTTCAGGAAGTTCCACTTCTGAATCCCATTATTAGTATGCATTTTTATTATGAAAAAGCAGATAGCTTTGCCATGTTGTATTTACTTGGGCACTAAGGAACAAAACCAGAGTACTTATTTTTTAGCACACTATTTTTTTTCTTAAATTTATTTATTTGTGAAAAGGGGCAGAAAAGCAGCCCTGGAAACTCCAGTTAGCCATTGACTGGGTATAATATGGACAGTAGCTGTGCAAATACAAGAGGGGCACCCAGGTATAACATCACAATATGTGATAGTTGAGGGACACGCACTAGCTGAAATAAGAAGCAGAAAGGAAAAGAATAGTTGTATCACTAAGTCAAGCCTCCAAAGTGAACAGCAAACAGAGAATATAAGAATATGATGACACAACATAACTTGAACGCAAGCAAGGACTCAGTAGCCTTCACCTGCTGAGCCAGCTGAAAGGGGGTGCACTATGTCTACACACACATCTTTATTTCAAAATAAGGATTTTGAAATGAGTTATTTCAAAATAAAGTCCTTATTTCAAAATCAGTTAATTCGAATTAACAAAATGTTAAATGGTTATTTCGAAATAAGGCCGTTTGGACCTGTTGTTTTGAAACAGTTGTTTCGAAACAATGGTGTTGTTTCAAAACAACAGGTCCAAACAGCCTTATTTCAAAATAACAGCCGTTTTGAAACAATCGGGGTTTAACCTGTTTTGAAACAATGGTTCTCATTTTGAAAGGACCGGATCCATCCTTTCGAAATAAGAAAACGTCGTGTAGACCAAATTTCTTTTATTTTTAAATAACCAGTGTTATTTCGAAATAAAAGAGCCATGTAGCCATAGCCTTTAGTGTTAATTGTAGGGGTAATGAAATTTTTTCGCCTGAGTGTATGAAGACATGGCAGAAGAACTGTCCTTAGCCTGTTCTGAAGGAAGATGTGCTAGGCTTTTGGCTGGAGAGTGTTGTGGAGCCACAGGAAGGGGAAAAAGGTTTTCCTGCCTGGTTGGCAGAGGCTCTGACTGACAGCTGCCCTCAGGCATGGTCTGACTACCTCTTCCCACTGCTCAAAGATAGAGCAAATGGGACTCCCCTTTGAGTCTTCTGTTTTGTAAAAATCAGTGACAATGACTCCTGCCAGCAGCAGGGTTTCCTCAGGAAGGGAGAGCTGAATTCACTGAAACTGAACTGAATAGAGCTGAAACCTAGACAAACTGGAGCAGTGGGCCAAGAGGAATCTCATGAGG
>ML681963.1:30183819-30235544 GCA_007922195.1 Podocnemis expansa
CTCCTTTTTGCCTTTCTTGAAGATAGGTACTATATTTGCTTTTTTCATCTAGCTTCTGACCCTGAGCTGCACAGCCTGGGAAGCTTACTGCTACACAGAGCGGTGAGACTCCCCCCCACCCCTGCCAACTCTCTCTTTCTCTTTATTTCCTTCTTTCTCTTTGTTAAACTATGACTCTCTCCCTCTCTCTCTCTCTCTTTAGGCCTGGTACAATAGAATCTAGGTGATATTGTAGCTGGATGTTTTTCCCTCCTTGTATGTTTATAAATGCTGTAACTGTTTGGGTGTTTGGGGGTATTTTTCTTTCCCTTTTAGATTATTACAACTATTGTAAATTTTAGATACTTAGCAATAAAATACTTTTGGTAATCAAGTCAGTTGCCAGACTCTTTTAAATATCATTCCCCCTCCTTTGTGTTCTTGGTTTCCTTATATCTCTTTGCAGCAACACTTCTATTACCTAGCTAAGATCCCTGTGATGCCCACAATCCTGTAAGGTTTGCTCATTAGTGGGGATATCAGCCTAACTGACTCCAGAGACATATAATGGTGGCAACTAAAAAGTGCTGTTCTGACCCAACCTGGTTGAGTCCTGCAGCATACGGTAGCAGCTGAAAAGTAATCTTATGACCCTGCCTGCCCAAGATCCATAAGCAAGCCTAGTCCGGTGTGGTACATGGGTACATAAAGGTAGCAGCAGAGAAGTGCTGTATGACCCAGCCCTGCTGAATTCAGGGACATATAAGAGTTCCACTGAGAGTGCTGATAAACCCACTCTGCTCAGACGCACCTTGTTAATTGATGAATGTTTGTACTGGGTGGTTATTTAATTTGGGGGTTGCAAGAATCCAGTCCTGGAAAATTGAGGTCCTGCAAGGGTGGCTCCATTGGGAGAAAGTTTGCACAAGGGAGAAATGAGCTCCATATAGAAACATGAGTGACACAAACAGTACACTAATACAATTGCAATCTCCCCCCCTTCTCCAAAGAGGAAGTAACTCTAATAAATGAGCATACCCCAAGTTGGTGGGCAAAGTTGGTAACATGTTTTTCAACATGTTTATAAAACAAAACGGATAAACAGTGAAGTGGCAAAGTTTGCAGACAATACATAGTTAATCAACATAGTTAAGTCCAAAGTAGGGCATGAAGGGTTACAAAGGGATCTGACAAAACTGGGTGATGAGGCAACAAAATGGCAGATTAAATTCAATGTTTATAAGTACCAAGTTATGAGCATTGGAAAACAGAATTATAAATGCACATACAAAATGATGGGATCTAAATTAGCTATTACCATTCAAGAAAGAGATCTTGGAGTCATTATGGGTAGCTCACTCAAAACATCAGTTCAAAGTGCAGCAGCAGTCTACAGAGTTGCCAAAATGTTATGAACTATTAGGTAATCAGACAAAAGACATCACAACACCATTATATAAATCCATCTTACTTAGCAAATGATAGCCTTTTATCTATATCTGATGTGGCATGTCATATGAATTATTTGTAATTTTGACATATTGATGTTATATAATACCACAAATAGTCCCCATAATCCAGCCAGCATCACAACAGGTCTGGTTTCCATAGCCTCTGCCTGCAAGAATCTGAGAGTCAACAACAGGGGATGGATCATTCAGTCATTGCCAAGTTCCAAAGGAGAGCCATGCTAGTCTAGTTCAGCAAAAGAAAACATGAGCCCTATGGCACTTTTAAAGACTAACAAATTTATTTATTGCATGAGCTTTCATGGGACAAAATCCCACTTTGTCAGATGCTTTGAAGATAGGGGAATTTACAGAATGGGAGGAAAGTAAGTGCAGAAAAGTGTAAGTCATAGGATCAGGTCATACTGTAACAGGAAATCAAAGTAGTTGTAAAGATTCAAACAAACACCAGCTAACAGCATATAGAGGAAGATAAGGTCAAACCACCTGTTGTAAAGAGAAAAAAATCCAGAGTGTTTATTTAGTCCCATTCATTCTCTCTGGAGCACCTGGCTTTGATAACTGTTTGAAGACAGGATTCTGAACTAGATGGACAACTGATCTGACACAGTATAGGCATTCTTATGTTCTCATGTTCCTCCTTCTCCTTTTCATAATATATAAAGAAGATGCTATTGAGTTAGCCTGAGGTTCCCAATGATTAAAGTTAGCAGCAGCCTCATAGAGCTCTAAACAGTTTTGTGCTTTTTAACTTTCCGAATTTAGCATAAACCTTTTTTTTTTTTTTAAATTCAATCGCTAGCAAGAGAGATCAGAAACATGTTTGTCTGTTTGTGAAGTTTTCACTTCATGCATTTGAGGAAGTGAGTTCTGGCCCATGAAAGCTTATACCCTTAATAACTTTGTTAAAACGCCACAAGACTCCTTGTTAGATGTGCAAATGTATATATACATAAATTAGAGTTGCCATATAGTGACCTTAGCTTCCATACGAATGAAAGACATTTCACTTACATAAGTAAAATTTATGAGTATCCTGAGTGAGTAGGAGAATTCTATCGCATACTGAAGCCTCAAAAAACATGATCAAGTCCTAATTTCAGTCTTATGTAAATATTTTCTCTATTATGACAATTAAGCTTGATAATATGAGTTTGGGGTGAGGGTCTTATAAGCAAAGGCAGCATTCTTTATTTAAAAGAATATACTAATTTTACTTCTTCCCAGCCTGTGGTCCAAGAACTGGTAAACAGAGAAACTGGGTCCAGAATGTAAAATCTCTGAAAAGGGTACCACATGGCTCTAGTTGCTATTTTCAAGATTTATGTTTCTAACTATACACTAGCTAACATCTCCCTTCTGAAATGGTAACTCTGCAGACTTCTTGGCATGGGTACAGTCATTCACAGCTGTATGTAGGATACCATTAAATGCAGAACAGCATTTCTAGCTGCTTCCCACATTACTGTCACCAAACAATGTTCAGCTGATTCCTCTCTTTGCACAATTACTAGAAATGATAAAACCAACTCAGAAACTCAGCTGAAGCTGTAAAAAGGAACACAATAAAATTAAAAAAAAAAAAAGCCCACCACAAAATGCACTGATTCGTTCTTGAATGACCAAGACTGGGGTGTATCTAGAGTTTGTATCTCTTTGTTACAAGTCTTCCAGTTTCATGGTATTCTTTTCCTTGCTTCAAGTAACTTAACAGCCCGAGAAAGAAAGAAACAGAGAAGGCTATGGCATTAATGCAGAGTTCTTCACTCTATCACTATATTGCTTCCAACTGTATTCGGTCATCCTATACATTCCCCCAACCCCCACCATCTCAACCCATTCAAGATAGTGCCCAATAATATATTCACCAATGCTTTGTCCAGTCCAGTTTTAAATGTCTCACGTGACAATCTCCCACGACTTACACCTCTTTGAAAATGGGAAGTGTTACAGAAGTGCTAAATATTATGATTATGTAACCCAAATTGTATTAGCTCTTTTGGCTGCCGTATCATATTGTGAACTCAGATCTAATATGTTGTTCCACTTATCACTCCATATGTGTCTTTCAACACTACAGCTTTCCAAGTATCTGCCTCCCATACAAAATCTGTTTTGGATGAGGGATATGTTCAGAGAAGCATAAAAAAATTATGAAGTACGTTCCCAAGCCATATCTCTGAACTAGGTCAGAGAAACTTTCAGAAAGCCATACACTGTTGGAATGTCAATTTCTGTCAACACACAAATGCTTAATAAAAGTGGATCTTTTTAACTGAAATTTCATTTCAGAGGAAAACAAGCAAAAATAAAATAATATACTAGTAAGGCTGAACAAATAGTCTCAACATTTTAAAATAGAAATATTTTAACATTCCATTTTTAAGAAAAATGTCAGATTGGTTATTTTGCAATTTTTTAAAACAAATTGTAATTAAAATAAAAAATGTAATTAGAATAACCAATCAAGGAAAAAATCCTTTTGAAATGAAAAATTAAAATATTTCTGTCTAAAAATGTTGAGGTTAGATGTTCAGCTTTGTTGGAATCTTTTTTTTTAATTTGTTTATTTCTTATATATATTCCTTCAGATAGATAGATAGATAGATAGATAGATAGATAAAAAGCCATAATCAAAACTGAACATTGAGATTGATCCCAATGATTATTTATTTTATTTTATTTTATATTTCATTCTTTCATGGAGAGCTTTGAAATTTTGGATCATTTCCTCCCACTGAGAATGAAGCAACATTTTGCAGTCTCAGAAACCTGCATGAAACAGAACTTCCATTCTTTGTACAGCTCTGCTGTGAACGCCTTGAAGTGTTCCTTCTGTAGCTAAAGTTTGCAGCAAAAGGAAAAAAAAAATGTTATGACCAACCTGATGCACTGAAGTTGTTTTGACTCCTCTTAGCATGTTGCAAATTGGTAAACAGATTGAAGACCAGAATGTTATATACTTGCTGCATAATATATTATCATCTCTCTAAGAAATCCTTATTGGGAAATATTCTCAGGACAGGAAAAATTATGGCAGAAGTGAGGTCTTATCAAAAGTAGGCTTGATATATATTACTATAGAAAGAGGAGCGCACACACAGTGGGTAATATTTTTTAATTGATCAACTTCATTTGTGAGAGAGACAAGTTTCTGAGCTTACTCAGAGCTCTCCTTTAGGTCTTCTTCTTTTGACCTGAAGACAAGCTTTCGGTAAGCTGGAAAGCTTGTTTCTCTCATCAACAGAAGTTGGTCAATAAAAGATATTATCTCATCCATCTTGTCTTTCTAATGTTGTGAGACTAATACAGCTACAAGAACACTGCATTATATATCTATTAGTCAAAAACTGGTAAAAAGAGCAGTTTTCTCAAAGGAAGACTTTGTCAAAAATTGCCTTTATGTGGAGAGAGGTTTTGTTGAAAAGAACATATCTCATAGAAAGTCTTTTTGTCAAAAATAACATTTTCTCTAAGTTTGGAGGAAATACGGTTTTCCTATCAAGCAAAGAGTGGATGGGGAAGAAGAATATTGGCAAAATAAGAGTTCTTTTTAAGAGCATGCCAGCTAATATCTAACAGTCATTTTATTCTTTTCTCTGTACAAGGGCTTGGATTATTGAATATCTCAATCTTTTATCAAGATCATAGTCTGGGCTGAGAATAATGTGCTCGTGTTAATTTTAGTGGCAGGGTAGGTAGCCTGTCTTTGTTGAAAATGGTCCTCATATATTGCTCTTTATTTTTGATTAAAGTGTGTCTTTCTGATTCTGAAAATTGGACACTGATCATTTAACTGCAGCTGCTGGTAGCTTTTCTCTCTGTTCTTCGCTCTGCAGATGTCTGCCAGAGTCCCACATTTGGCTTGGCCGATTTGAGCAATTCTAGGGCTATCTGTGAAGTCAGATGATTGGATTACCTCAGTTGCAAGGCCCAATATTCAGTTGCTCTCTTCCCTTACTGCTTCTCATTGATCTTCTATGAAAGCTACATGATTCATTCCTAAAGGGGATTCAGGAGGTAATATGCCTTGAATTGTTGCATGCTAACTGGGAAAGTTTGTTGAATATTGGAGAGAAAACTGTCTATTTAACAGAAGATAGAAAACTTCCAACTCACCACAGTCACGACTAAGATACATGGTGGAATATCCCCCCCCCCATCAAAAATTAATGTTATTGCCATGGTTTGAATATGTAGCAGCTCAGACTCCACTTCAAGAACTAGAATATGAGAAATGAATATTGCTCTTGCATTTCAGTGTGACGCTGCTGGGTTGGGCACCCATCATGTGGGAACCTGCTCTGTCTTTTGTGTGGCATCATTGTCGAGACCAGGGGTCTCCAACAATGGCCTGTGGGCTGCATGCAGCCCCTAAAACTGTTTCCTGAAGCCCACATGACACTATCATTACCAATATTTGGAATATTATTATATGAAGAGGTTTCAGTGGTGCGGTCCTTGGGATAACGTACTAGTCCTCATGTGTCCCTATACTAGTCCTCATGCGGCCTTCATGGTGATTTGAGTTTGATCTAGACCAAGCTGTTGCTATTCGTAGGGTTTCTTGGATTCCAGAGAGCTGTCACTTTCACACTCAGGCAAGATATTTTTCATTATGTAAAATTTTGCACCTAGAATTGTTAGTCATGTTAATTATTGAACAGATCCCATTGAAGCAACAATGTGTTATTTTTATGCTCATGGGGTCAGACATGGAAAGAATCTCAGGGCCATATTTCTGAGTTCTTAGTACCCATATTAGAGACAAATTTTCAAAAAACAAAAATCTCTCAGCTTCCATTTAGACATCTAAACACAGGGCAGAATCTCAGAAGTTCACAGGAACAAGCACCTCCTATGGGCACTCTTCTAAGCCCTTTTGAAAAGTGTGAAATGTATTGTATTGTGTAATGGGGACATTGACCTCTTTCCAAAATCAGGTTTGTGACACACAGACAAAACAGTCACATAAATACACAGATTAAACACATACAGCAAAATTCTAAACAATATTGTTCAGCTCAAGAGGAGATTTGATTTAATATATAGTGAATCTAGTTACATTTCCAGAATGAACCAGGGTAGTTAATTAGTATGTGAGTTGTGAGTGTTGAAGACTTGCACAGTTAGGGGGTTCATTCCACACAGCCTGCACTTTGTATAGTTATTTACATCTCGGTAGCATTTTACACACACTTCCGCCCAATGCAAATAACTACACAAAAAAATCAGCCTTAAATCTGCATAAACTTTCAGGTAATTGAGTAAATAATTCCCAAAAATTCAATTCACAGAGGACTCATAAATTCAAATTTTACTTTGAGTTTTGGGTTTGATTGAAATACAAAAACCTCTAGCAAAACTGTCACTGTTCATTTAATTTT
Source organism: Podocnemis expansa (assembly GCA_007922195.1). Lineage (NCBI taxonomy): Eukaryota > Metazoa > Chordata > Testudines > Podocnemididae > Podocnemis > Podocnemis expansa. The sequence continues at coordinate 30,190,655 of ML681963.1, forward strand.
ATGTCAGAGCCATCTGAAGCCAACAAGAAGTCTAAACTAATTCTAGTTTAAGCCCTGATATGGTAGAAAGATTCCTAAAACTCAGTGGCTGTGTCCACACTCAAGCAGCAAAATCAATTTAACTTAAAATGATCTAATTGAATCAGAGACAGCTTTTGGAGAGCAATGCTCTGAAAGGTGGGTGTGGGGGTCCTGTCTCTCCTGAAGCCTGGCAAGTGAGCTGAGAGCCGGGGGAGCATTCCCCACAGCCCAGCTAGCTGGTCCAGGGGTCCCCTCCCTCAGCACCAGCAAGCGCGCTGCAGGCACGGGAGGGGTTTTTCTCCCCAGAGCCCAGCTCACGGCAGCAGTGCCAGGCTTGCAGTGTGCCTTCCCTGACAGCCCAGCCAGTGCAGGGGAGCCTGGTGTGCTGGAATCTCTCCTCCCCGCCACTCTGCTAAAGTGGAGAGGATGCCGGGCATACTGGGCTCCCTGCCCCCATGCGCCCAGCATCTGCAGGGAGAGCTGGGTGCGTGGGACTCCATTCCCCCACTGCCCGGCAAGTGGCAGGGGATGCTGGGCTCCCAGTGATACCTGCCCCCACCGCCCTACAAGCAGAGGGGGATGCCCGCGCATGGGGTTCCTTTTCCCCACGCCCAGCTTGTGCAGGGAGCAGAGCTCCCCCCCATTTCCCCCCTCCCTGGCCAGGGTCCTGATCCCCTCCCTGGCCAGGGTGCTGAGGGGGAGAGTCTTCCTTCCAGGGTGCCATGCACCCTGGGAGGAAGGTCAAACTGTCAAATCGAAACCATATTGTTTTGAAACAATGCCTCCAAATGGTATTGTTTCAAAATACCCATTTTGATTCAACAGTCATTTCAATTTCAAAGTTGGTTTTATTGAATCGACCTAACTTTTCTTGACTTAAAATGATGGAGCTCGTCATTTCGATTCAAGAAAATGTCATGTGGACCAAATGTTTTTAAAGCGAAACAGCCATGGTTGTTTCGCTTTAAAACCTATGTGTGGACATAGCCAGTGATGTATTTCACAAACTCTGATTGTATTTTCATTTGTAAGATTTCTCTAAACTAGTCTATTCCTTCAAGCTCAGTGGCAAGTATTTCATGCCTTAATATAAAAAAACCACAACATATAATGAACATATTTTCTTATGCACTAAATGTGTGGGATCATCTTTTCTTCTCCACTGTGTTTTTTGCAGGCTGTTAGATCATACTGAATAGGCAAAAAGAAGCAGGACTTTGTGACACTGTACAATTTGCATATGCATAGAAACAGATTTCACTTTTATTGACTAGATATAATTCCATCTGCTCCCTCAACTTAGCCATCATTAATTAGCTTACTGCTCACAGACACAGCAGAACTAGTAGGAGAAGCAGAAATGGATGGCAACCTGGGTAGCAGGGATCATCCGATGATAAAATTCAGGATCCTGACAAAAGAAAGATGGGAGAGCAGAAGTATATGGGCCCTGGACTTCAGAAAAGCATTTATGATTCCTTCACAGACCTGATGAAGAGGGGGAGAGTGGAACCTGGCCTCTACTCTGGGCCAGCTCACCCCACCCCCAGGGCAGGGAACAGCTGATCTGGTGCAGAGCAGGCCAGCCCAGAAGCCGGGCTCCGCTCTTGTGCCCCTCCCCTGGATTGGCTGTTCTACCCTAGGGGTAGGAAGGGCCAGCCCAGTGGCAGGGCAAGAGAGTCGAGTCCACCCCATGGACTGGCCCTCTCTGCTCCCAGGGGCTGGCTCAAAAAGGAGTGGGAGAGCAGGGTCCAGTTTCTGGGACCACCCTCCCTGCCCCTGGCAGGGTGGTGCCCCTAAGCCGTGGCACCCTGAGCCAGTGCCACATTGGCTCATTGCTAGAGCTGGCCCTGGGAAGGAGTATAAACATATTGCTCAAACATTCAGGAGTGGAAGACCAGAGCAGAACCAGACATGCAGCTAGGAAGGATGTGAAGAATCACAAGAAGGGTTTCTACAAGTATTTTAGCAACAGGAAGAAGGTCAGAGAAAGTGTGGGCCCCTTACTGCATGGAGGAGACAACCTAGTAATAGATGATGGGGAAGAACTATTCAAAGCTTTTTTTTACTTTAGTCTTCACAGAGAAGGTACTTTCCCAGACTACTGCATTGGGCAGCACAGTATGAGAAGGACAGGAGTGGTGAAAGAATAGATCCAGGAGTATTAAGAAAAGCTGGACGTGCACAAGTCAATGGGGCTGAATGCAGTGCATCTGAGAATTATTAAGAAGTTGGCAGATGTGATTTCAGAGCCAGTGACTATTATCTTTGAAAACTCATAGTCATCAGGCTATCTCCCAGATGATTCAGAAAAGGCTAATATAGTGGCCATCTTTAAAAAGGGGAAGGAGGAAATTCTAGGGAACTATGTACCAGTCAGCTGCACCTCAGTCCCCAGAAAAATCATAAAGCAGGTCCTCAAGCAATCTATTCTGAAGAACTTGGAGGAGAGGAAATCGATCAGAAAGAGTGAGTATAGATTCAGAAAGGGCAAGTCATTCCCAACCAACCTGATCGATTTCTGCAGAACACCTTGTTTGTTTCACTGAACTACACTAACATGGCTGCCCCTTTGGAACTTCTAAGATGAGATGACTGGATCTCTGTATGTAGAGCAAGTGGAAGACATAATATACCTAGACTTTAGCAAAGCTTTTGAGATGGTCCCTCACAGTATTCTTGCCAGCAACTTACAGAAGTATGTTTCTTGAATTCATTATAAGATGTGCAGGAAGCCGGCTAGATAATTGGGCTCAGTGAGTAGTGATCAATGGCTCGATGTCTGGGTGGAGCCCATATCAAGCAGAGATCCCCATGGTCAGTCCTAGAGCCAGATTTTTGTAATATTCATTAATGGTTTGGAGGATGGAATGGATTGTACCCTCAGCAAGTTTGTGGATGAGACTAAGCTTGGAGAAATGGTAGATATGCTGGAGTGTAGCAATAGGATTCAGAGTGTCCTAGACAAATTGAAACAGTGAGCCAATAGAAATCTTATGGACTTCAATAAAGACAAATGTGAAGTCTTGTACTTCAGACAAAAAAGTCCCTTGCACTGCTGGAGATTGGGATTGACTGGCTAGGTAGCAGTTCTACAGAAAAGGACCCAAGACTTACAGTGGACAAGAATCTGGATATGAGGCAACAGTGCACCCTAATTGCCAAGAAGGCTAATGGAACATTGAGCTGCATTAGAAGGAGCATTGCCAGCAGACCGAGGGAAGTAATCATTCCCCTTTATTTGGCATTGCTGAGGCCACATCTGGAGTACTGTGTACAATTTTGGGTTCTCCAGTGCAGGAAGGATGTGGACAAATTGTGGCGGACAACATAAATTATTAGGGGTCTGAAGCACATAATTTATGAGGCGGAGTTATCTAACTGATTTTTTTAGTCTGCAGAAGGGAAGAGTGAGGGAGGATTTCATAGTGGATTTCAAGTCCCTGAAGGGGATTTGAGGGAGGGTAGAGCTAGAGTCTTCTCCATGCTGGCAGATGGAAAAAAAAAAAGGAGTGATGGTCTTAAGTTGCAGTAGGAGAGATTTGCGTTGGATATTAGGAAAAACTTTTTCACTGGAAGGGAGGCGAAGCAATGGAATGGGTTACCCAGAGCGAGAATAAAATCTCCATCACTAGAGGGTTTTAAGGCCAAGCTTGACAAAGGCCTAGTTGGGATGATTTATTTGCTTTGAGCTGGAGGTTTTACTAGATGACCTCCTGAGGTCCCTTTCAATCCTAATATTCTATGATTCTATCAAATAGGCACCTCCTTGTGGCTATCACGGTCAATGTGTGTCTTGTGGAGATATATGAAGATTTGTCAATTCTGCTGTGATTTGCCACTGTGATTGACATGGGTGTTACTTCCTCATCTGCATTCCTCGTGTGCACCATAAATCAACATATTTAATTATTTATTGATTTGCCAACTGGTGATAATATCAGTTCTGATGCTGATATTCTTCTTTCTTTCCTTTGTCTCATCCCACAATATGTTGGCCAGTTGTTTTGGGTTGGGATTTTCATAACCACCTATGGGATTCTAAATGGATAATTTCCATTAGGAATTATTAACACAGCCTCTTTTAAAAATCTCAAAAATAATTCAGTCTCAAAAATAATGGGTAAGGTGAGAGGGTTTCAGAGCTTGAACTACAGCCCAAATCCAAATGTCTACACTGCTATTTTTAATCGTACTGCATGAGTACTGTAAATGCAAGTCAGTTGAGGGGCTGCTTAACTGCGCTGCAGATGTTTGGGCTCTGCCTGGAACTTGGACTCTAGAGCCCTGTGAGGTGGGGTGATTGCAGAGTCTGGGCTCCAGCCAAAGATCAAACATCAACATTGCAATTATGCATTGTTTAATTGCAGTGAAGCCACACCCTATGATTTACTGCCACCAGTCTTTATTTTTTGCTAATAGATGTACCCTAAGTATTGTGCCATTGACTTCATCTGGAGTGAAATCAAGCACTCTGTGTTTAATCTGTCCTTCTGATGCAGCTTGCTTTTGTCCCTTTGCCAGTCAACACTGCTGCTGATTTGATTTTTATTTTCTCTGTTACTTGAATTTAAATTAAAAAAGAATGTAGTGAGTATATTAAGAAAAAATATGCAGCAAGAAAACAATGGAGTATTCCAAAATCAAGCATAGAAATATAAGTTTAGTACTAACGTTCATTTCCACCCCCATAAATAGATGTTAAATATGAAGCACCATTCTACAGATGGTGAAAAACATCAGAACGCCAGCCACCACAGCTGTGTATAACATTGTTATCCAGTTCTGTGAAATACACCTTTTTGAGTTGAAGCCAGTTTAATAATGCTGCATTATTTTAAATTCATCTAGCATTCCCTAAAGTAACAGGAACCATATATTATCCCCTTTTATGCCATTTTGTTGCTAAATACATCTGGAGGCTACATTATTCCTCAACAATAGTATGAATGGAACACAAAACACTTTAAAATAATTTCTCCCCCTTGCCTGTGACTGGAACAGTATAACACAAACTGAAATATCAAATATTATCTTTGATGCAAAAACATACAGATTAAAGAGAAAAAAAACCTGGAACTCTCTAGATCCTACAGAGTATATGTAGAAAGAAATTTTCATTGAGTTCTTTATGCAAGTGATGCCTAAAGCAAGTAGGGCCTGATCCAAAGCCCATTAAAGTTAGTGGAAGGACTCTGGTATTTCAATGGGCTTTGGATCAGTCCCTCAGGGAAACCATGGTCACTCTACAGTTCATTTAAACAAAAGATTGACCTGTAACTTTTAAATTCAGTTTTTGGTGGCAGAATGATCAGAAATATGAAATTCCAGGAGATGATGCAACTATGGAGGCCATATACAACTTAATAATTTCCAACTGCAGTCAATAGAGTGTCTCACATGAGAAAGGGTTTCATAAATGGCCTCACAGAGTCTGGCTTTGCAGCACTTATTCACAGAAGTGAGCACATATTCATGCAAGTAGTACAACCAACAATTAGGGCCTGATCCAAAGCCCATTAAAGTTAGTGGAATTCCTTAACTCGAACTAATGAAGGTTAGTTCAAACTAGTGAGATCTTCTGGTTAGTTCAAACTAAGCCCTTAGTTCCATCATTACAGATGATGTAGACAAGGATTAACCTTTAGCCTGAATTTAATAAGTTCAAATTAAGGGCAGTTAGTTCGAACTAACCTCGAAATTATTAATTCAAATTAAAAAATTCAAACTCACTTTTCCTAGTGTAGACATAGCCAAAATGATTGCCAGTTTCTGTAAATGTTTTAGGGTATGTCCACACAGGGCTTTTATTTCGAAACAACACTGGTTGTCTCGAAATAAAAGTCACTATGTCCAAATGACGTTTTCTTGTTTCAAAAGGAGGGAGCTCCTCGTTTCAAAACAAGAGCCCTCCTTTCGAAACAGCTTAAACCCACTTTGCTTTCGAAAGCAGGGTTATTTTGAAACCAGTGGTTTCGAAATAAGACGTTTTGACATGTTATTTTGAAACAAAGAATGTTTTGAAATAACAAGGACCTTCCTCCAAGGGTGCATAGCACCCTGGGGGGAAGGTCCCACCCCCCTCCTCACCCTGGCCAGGGATCAGCACCCTGGCCAGGGTGCTGAGTGGGGTGCAGGGGTCAGAGAGTGCCCCAGCCGGCTTCCCCTGCCGCTTCCCCTTGCTGGGGGGGGGGATGGGAGCCTCAGCCCCCTTCGCCCCCCTACCTCCAGCAAGGGGAAGGGGGAGAAGCCGCCTGGGGCTGCCCCCAAGCCTGGGGCACCCCACCCCCGGGCTTACTCTGCCCCCCCCCCACGGCCCCTGCCCTGCACAGGGGGCTTCCTCCACCCCGCCACAGCTGCTGCCTGGCGCAAGGGGGCTTCCTCCTCCCCCCCGCACCAGGCAGCAGCCGTGGGGAGGCGGAGGAAGCCCCCCTGCACTGGGCAGTGGCCGCGGGGGGCGGAGGAAGCCCCCCATACCTGCCAGGAGGGGGGACAGGGGAATCCTGGGGGCAGGGCCTCTGGGCCCAGCACAGAGCCTCCCCCCCGCCATTTCAAAATAGCATGTCACACTGGACACGCTATTTCGATTCCCTCCTTTTCCCTTATTTTGAAAACACTTTTTTTTATTTTGAAATAAGGTGTTTCGAAATAAGGTTTTATTTCGAAACAGCTTGTTTCGAAACAGCTTGTTTTGAAACAAGCACTTTGTGTGTGAACATAGCCTTAGAGACTTAAAGGTGCAATACACAGAAAACAATTGCATACATAGTCATATATTTACATTACATTTTGGTGGTACTTGAGTCCCACTGTGACTTATGTGGCCAATGTACTTTTTAGTTTTCAACTTCTACTTGCATGGAAAATCTCATGCACTTTATGCCTTATTCTACAGGGTTTCTCTACATTTACAGCACTACACCAGCGCTGTATGAAGATGCTACCTGTACCAACAGGAGAGCTTCTCCCATTGTCCCACTTCGCTTCCCTGAGAGGGAGTAGTTATGTTGACAGGAGAAGCCGACCCATTCACACGTCGCTGTCTAGACCAATGGTTATATCAGTATAACTACTTTGCTGAGTGATGTAGTTATACTGACATCAGTTGGCAGTGTAGACCAAGCCACAGATTGTAGTTTAACATGCTCTATAAACTAAAATATACCTGTTCTTTTTTCAGTGAAGACAGCTATCAGCAGAGACCAGGAGCACACCAATAGCGTAGCATGTTATTTTTATATTTATATTACATTTCATCCAAGGACCTCAAAGCACTTTATGTATCTTAATGAATCTGCTAATGGCAGCTGAAGGGTAACTTATTGTGTGAAAATTCAGGTAAGGATTTTATGTTTCATTTGTGAAAGGACAATAATGTGAATGGATGGACACTACAATGCTGGAACAATAAAACTATTACTGAAAATAGGTTGAAAATTTTCTGTCAGAACAGATCAGAAAACACTGATCTATCAGTGGGTAATTCTGCACTGGAGCCTTAGGTCAACTTATGGAAGGTTAAGTCAATCTACAGACCCCTGTGGCCACACTGGGCTTTTATTAAGTCGACTTAATAACACCACCTCTTAAGGCTGACTTAACCTTTTTAAGATCCAAAGGGGTAGTCGTATTAGTCTAGTTCAGTAAAACAAACAAATAAGGAGTCCTGTGGCACCTAAAGACTGACAAAATTTATTTATAGCATGAGCTTAGGAAATAAATGCAGGAAAGTGTAAGTCATAGGGACAGGTGACACTTATTAAGTTGACTTAAGCCAATGTAGACGGGGAAAGTCCTTAAGTTGACTTAACTGGCCTCCAGGCCCCCTTCCAGAGTACCTGGCTAACAGGGACAGTTATCCAAGTGCACCGCTCCTCCATCGACTTTGCATCTGCTGGTGTGGATGCAGGTATTTGGCAGGAGTGGGCACTCTAAGTGGATTTAACAAGGTCAATTTTAACCCTTGTTAGGTCAACTTAACAGAGCCTCCCGTGTAGACATACCTAAAGTGATTTGTTTTGATAACATGAACATGTTCTGTTTTGATGTTTGTATGACACTATACTTAATAAAGTGTTTCAACTTTATGGAAATTGTTTTGATAAGGTGATTTCAAAATTTTAGAAACCACTTTTCCCCCAGAATGTCATTTCACAGGAAATTTTTAATATTTTCTTCTTACTCAGGACGAAAGGAAATTTAGAACCATCAGGAAATTTTGAGTTCTGAACACTTCCAGTATTGCTGTTGTTTATTTTTAATAGTTTCAGAATTGTTTGTATTTTGAGATTAGCCCTGGTTATGGATAAGAACCTCAGCATGCTGGCTGCTTTACAAATACAGAATCAAAACATGGTGAACTTTAAAACATTTAAGTAGACACACAGGCAGGGAGTCTTGCAAAACTATGAATGTCTTGTCCTTTCCTCTCAGAGGTCACTGCTTGAATTTTGCTGTGTATACTTCCAAGCAAAATAGAACTGTTTCCCTGTTTATCTTCATGAGTGTCATTCTGATGTTAATGGGGGACTGAACATTTAGCTCTTATATTAATTAGGCTAGCCTCACAGCACCCAAAGAAGTAGGTTATAAAAGGTGTGGGGGGGGGACTAACATATGATAGCAGTCTGTACATGTAAACCAAACAATCCAGATTTAGTTAACACTTCCCCAGATTTTAAGTGCTTGTGCCTTAATGGCTCACGAAAATTTGAAAACCATATGTCTGTAGTCTCAGGAAAGACTCAAAGTTAAGTAGTTGAGAATCAATGACTGAACTACTGTAGAACTTAAGTAGTCCCCTGTGATTCAAAATGTAACATTTTCTGGGACATTTAAGAGCCACTAATCTGTGTCTTAAGACCATCAAACACTTCCCTAAAGAATCATAGATCGCATATAATTAATTAAGGGGAAAAGTAGTGCTGCAGCAATGCTAGGAAAACTGTTAATTCCCTCTCAGTGCCACGCCAAGTTCTGTGCACACTCCTGCAGGAGCAGCCCTGTTTGCTTCCGACAGCATTGTGACTGATCTGTGTGTGCTTTATGTCACCAACCAGACTTCCTCACATAAGACACTGAAGAGATTACAAATGAGTCCAAACTAACTGGCATAGATGATGAGATAAATCAGCCAAATGAACAAATATCTATTGATTTCTGATTATACAAATCTATTTTGAAGCTATCTAGAATTACTGCCTGATGGAGGAAGAAATGGAGGTTCCAATTTAAGAAAGAAAGAGACAAACATTCATCAGTCAGGGGAGGAGAGAAGTTCCCAGCTGCATTCCATAACCTGCAGCCATCCTCTTGATGAAGGGTTAAATATGTGTAAATCCAGAGTACCAAATGATGAAATATAACAGATCACTTAACCTGCTCAGTGAATAAACCTGCTCCTCATATATCTGTCAGGAATCATATACCATACCTGCCATAGTTAATTTATCCTAGTAGCAGTTCCAAATACACTCATATTATTAATACCCAGTGAAAGAATGCACGTGTTTCAGAGCAAGATTTATCATGCAAGCAGGATTTAAACAGAGTTTAAATTATGCCATTGTCCAAAAGAGCTGAGGTATTGAAGAAGGAACATTAGAACTAATAGATATTTAATTTCCTGCAACATCATTGTAAGACCTGTAAAACAAATATGTATTATTGTAAACCAGGATTGTATGTAACCTCTCAGGAGCAGGGAATGAGGGGAGATGTGACAGATATTGCAGATTCATACAGTATCTGGGGGAGTCTTTATTTTAAATGAATGATTTATGTATGACTCTTTTCCACTCCATGGGAGATGACTACCAAGCTCTTCCAGGAGCTAAAAACATTGGATATGTCTATACTATGGGCTTAAGTTGACTTAAACAAAGCCCTGGCCACATTTAGAGTTCATTAAGATGACTTAAGGGCTTTCTTAAGTTGACTTAATAACTCCTGCCCTTAAAGTCAACTTTAAGGGTTAAGTTGATTTAATTAAGTTGACTTAACACAATGTGGCCTTTAAAGTTGACTTCATAAAATCGACTTAGTGCAGTGGGACCATTTAGGTCAACTTTATAAAGTCAACTTAAGCCAAGGGACCAATTTAAAGCTGATTTTATTAAGTTGATTTTAAATGGGTCCCCTAGCTTAAGTCCACATTACAAAGTTGACTTAATGCAATGTGGCCTCAAGAAGTTGACTTAATAAGGTCTACTTAAAGTCGACTTTTAGCAGACCTTATTACGTTGACTTAACTGAGCCATGTAGTGTAGACATAGCCATTGAGTGATATTTAAGCCAAATCAGCAATGATGTAAACCTCAACCAAGCACTCATGTCCTGGAAAACCTCACATACTAAATTCTCCAGAGATCAACAGACAAAAGAAGGAATTTTAGATAGATAGCCTGAGATTATGTCAGGAGTGGGCAAACTGTGGCCTATCTGAACTTTTTGTCAGGCTCTCCAGCTCAACCAGTGGTCCACAGAAATGCTGCAGAACAAGCTGTGTAGTACTGTGGCAGCTGCTCCCAATCCCACACCTTGCCCCTGCCCCTCTCCCATCACATGGACTCAGCAAGACTTTGGCCAGTATACAGCAGCTGCTTCCCCCTTCCAGCTCAGTCCTTCCCACTCACCCACTCCCACAGCATGGGCCCAGTGATGTCCTGACTGGAGGTACTCCTGAACCAAGCAACACCAAGTAGTTGTCACACATCCCATGCAGCTCTAGCCCTCTACATGACCCTTCATATGATTTCTAAACTCAGATGTGACTGTCAGGCCAAAAAGTTTGCCTACTCTGGAATAAACCAACTCTAAGACTTCTTTCTGATCCAACAAACAGGCAGGACAGTTGTGCAAGGGCACACCAATAGTTGCTGAAAGGTTGGAAAGATTTAACCTACTAGGACTCCATAAGACTGATGTGTGACCTATGATAAGCTTTTTAGCATGCACAAATTTTCATTGTTTTTAATGTGTTTTCTCTGTAGTGCTTTTACCTTAAGAATAAATGTGTTTGCTTATAAAAGGTTAGATGCTAAATTGTAACTGATAGTACTTACATTGTTTATAGCCTTTGGAGAGAAAGCAAAGCATAGCTGCTGGCCTGTTTAAACAGTCTGGCTTTCTAGGAACATCACTGTAAGGTGGGGAATGGAGCAACTGGATGGGAGGGAGAGGTACACTGGTTTTGCAGAAGAGAGGTGAGTTCTGAAGAGCCAGGAGACTAGAATCTGAGCCTCCGTGAGGACCGTAGAGAGGGAATACACATGCAGTTAGACCAAACTGTGACATATGTTCTCACCCCTAAAGAAGTAGGTGTAACTAGGGGTATGTTCACACAGCAGTCTTATTTTGAAACAACACAGGTTGTTTCGAAATAAGAAATGCCATGTTCACACGATGTACTGTTGTTTCGAAACAATGGGTTCCATTGTTTCGAACCAACTTAAACCCCATTTGGTGATGAAACAACATTGTTCCGCAATGATTGTTTCGAAACAATCCTGTCTGAACATGTTATTTCGAAACAGCGGTGACTCGTTTAAAAATAAATGTTGTCCGAACATGTTATTTCACTTTGAGCTTTTTTCCTGAATTTGAATTAACATTTTCTTAATTCGAATTAACTTATTTTGAAATAACACCTTATTTCGATACAAGTTGTTTCAAAACAACTTGTATCAAAATAACCCCCTGTGTGTGAACATAGCCTAGGATGCTTGACCAGTATCTAACAGGAACTCTCACATTTATTTCATGGAGACATTTTAATCACTATCTATCAAAGCCAAGACTTGGGCACTCAGACCTGTGGTCAGAGCAGGTGTCAAACCAAGTCAGGTACTGAGAAGACAGTCTGGAACAGGCTAGTGGGCAGACAAAGAGTCAGACATCAGGACCCAAGTAGTGTCAGGCTACCAGAAGATGAGAGTTAGGCATCAGGCTATAGACAGCAATCAAATAACAAAGTCAAGGACAAAAGAGAATCTAAGGTCTGTTGCAAGGAGGGTATGAAGCAGAGACAGGCAAGCAATTTAAGGTTCTTGTTCAGACAGCTCTTTGCAAGGCTTCCTGGTTTAAATATTAGTACTGACCAACCAGTTAGCTGTGAGGGACCACAACTCAGGACCTGCTGCATGGTACTACTTCTTGAGTGGAGCCTCACAGCATGCTCCCACAGGAGCTAGTAAAAGGCTCTGGTGATGACATGGAAACATCTGTGGCAGAGCAGGCCCAGGTTCCATCCCTGGAGGTTCTTACACCATGTTTCAACTATGCATGTTAATATTCTGCTAGCAAGACAGCATCCATCCTTAAAAAACATGAGTTGTTTAACAGTGTTCCTATATAATCTCTCCCATTAGCATCTGTAGCATGACCTATTGGTGAAAACCTAAGTGCCAAGTGGAGGCCAAGTAAGATTAATTCCTTCACACCCCACCACGGTACTGAGTTCTTATTGTTCTGTGGGAAAAGGCAAAGTTAACGGTTTAAAATAAAAGAATTGGAATTAGCCTGAAGTTGGGAGGCAGTTTTTAAAAATATCATTTGTTTTTTATTATATATTTACTAGAAATTCAAGAGCTGAGATTAAATTTATTCTGGCCTTCAGGATGGTTGAAATTACTATGGTAGACACTATATTACAAATTGACTGATTATTGGATTAGAAAATTACTACTAAACAGCGCGCGCACGTGCATGCGCGCGCACATACACACACACACACACACACACACACACACACCGAGTTCGCTGATTTCCTTTACAAAGTTGTGCTAATGAAATACACTGATTATTTTAAAATTATTTCTGTGTTGGTGCACAAGCTGCATTGGGAGACTCAGCTCAAAGCTGCAGCAACAACAAAATTGTCCAAAATTTTAGTAAAGTAGACAAATAATATTTTATGGGGGAAAAAAAATTCCCAACTATTTTAGGGTTAGAATGCAGTTTGTTTTATTGAACTGATATCCCATTGTGGATTGTGTGTTGTCAATCTACAGCTATCAAAAGGAATCTTATAAAAGGATCTTCTTTTGTGGAGAGTCATTGTTAGCTGCAGAGCAATGCACTGGGAATATTATCTGAATTTTTGTCATTTAGATTGCAAGCTCTTTGGAGGCAGGCAACACTTTATCATTTATATGCATATATGGGTGCTAGCACACAAGGAATCCTAGCTCATGATTAGTGTCACCAGCCATTATTGAAAATAATATACATCATACCCTTATTGCAAAATTGCTGGATATATGGACAGCCAAACAGATAAAGTCTGTGTCTTGCCCTCCAATTTTTAAAGGTGTCTGTGACGTATGTTAAATATGGGAAGTTTCTGGTACTGAAAATTTAGATGCTTCATTTAGGGTGCTCCCCATTTTCATGGCTTTGTCACAGATCTTTTGACACTGTTGTTTTTCTTATGACCCTAGCCTCTGGAATCAGATTATCACTTCAGAAAGTTTTGACTCCTTATGTTTCCATGGAAAATCTTGAGAATGTGAATCCTAATGCCACAACTCCAAAACATAGTAAAAATACCAAAATATTTATTATTTTGAATCTCATGATGTACAAGCTACTCACATGATTTTTGAGAGCTTGGCATTGTCCATGCTCCATGCAAAGACTTCCCAAGAGCAGTATTATGCATACCAATACCCACCCATAATTTAGACTCCTTTTCCAACCTGTGCATGCACCTGCCTAATGCCTGTTCTGCTGACTTTCTTACTGCTGTTACATGTAATCATTTTGCAGAGACTGAGGAAAGGCATGTATGTGATCAGCATACAACTAGATTTCCATATTTTTGTTATTCTCGACATTGGGGTATGAATCATAATGAAGAGCTCATTCAGCTTTAATTTTCAGATACATCAACCATTCTGTGCTTGACTATCTGCCACAATTCTTCAGGTCTTGTAATACTTTTCCTTTTAAAGTCCTGAAAAAGACAGATACCAAAAGCAATGCATAGGGTAAGCTAGGATTGGCCTCCCCAGATGCCCTTGTTATCTTAGTAAGATTTGTAGACTTACTTTGAATCTCAGTTTCTGAAGTTCAGGCTAGTTTAACATATTAATATGCAACCAATTCTATTAGGCACTGTCGTTTGTTATCTGATAATGGATGCGGCAGGAATTTTCCTCTGTTTAGTTCACGCTTACAGTAACAGACTGTTATCTAGAAGGAATTTTTACTCAAAACATGCTCCCCACCAACCCCAGTAGCTCAGGCTGGTGTGTTCCTACTCTCACAATTTATTGGCAAGGGGAAATGTGCAAGTTCTTAAGTCTTATCTGCCAGCTGTTTTTGTTTTTGTTTTGTTTTTTTTGACTGTTCCACTTTGTTTTAACAGTGTGCCAGGCTCTAGTCTTTAGTTTTCATTGGATGTGCTGTGGTGAAATATGCAGGGTTTGATTCTTGAACAATGTACCTGGGGTGTCACTTGTGTAATATGTCCTGAATTTGAACAGGTCCCTTACTGTGTCTTGTCCAAGTTGCTTACAATGAGTAAGCATGGATTCAATCCAAGTTACATACAAAAGGCACAGTACTCCTGGAGCACAGGGCATTAGGGTAAAGATTTACCATGTTAAATGTGTTTATGTCTGTCACAACGAAAGATCCTGTATGTTCTGGCCCATAAATGTGTGAACTACCCACTCTACCCCCAAGGTTGCAGAGATCTAGTAGCTCATCTTGTACAAATTCTATTTTTTGCTGATGGGTGTCTGTTTTTAATTCAAACAGTAGCATAAGACTACTTGGAAACATGCATTTCGTTTTTAACTCCTTCCCAAGTCTTTAGGGTTTCAACAATTCAAATGCACCAAAGGACCACTATCTAATGTGCAACAAACAGCTGGAACCCAGTAATAAAAGACTAGTTGTCACTTTGCCACTGCACAGCATGGTGCTTTCTGAAATGATTGCCTATTACAAGTTAAAGCTGTACATGTACATCCCATCTTCTCCTCGATGAAACTAGAACTGCTCAGCTCTGTGCCAAAGGCCATCTACTGCAACAGCTAAGGTAGATTATCCTGTAGATCAAATGATAGGATATGCTTTTGTAGATGGCAGGCGTCTATTTTAGGTCTCTTGTCATTTTTGACATTTCAAGTGGCCATAACATGCAACTTAGCAACAACAGTTAGCTCCAAAGTGGCCACAGATTTGTTATAGTGAGTGTTTAATGCTTATTACTGCATTGGGTTTGGTCCACAGGCCTCTCAAAACAACCTATGCAAAATGATTCAAAGAAAGAGCAGAAAATAAAAATACCAGTTGCTGTAGAATTATGGTTTCATATACAACCATCCTAGAAAACCTTCCATCAGCCTATAATCACTGAACCAAACTAAGCTGCCTCCAGTCATCCTTGAAGAAGTAATTGCAGAGGGGGATTGAAGAGCATTTTATAAGTGTTAAATTTCTTGAAGCCTTGAAAACACAACCCAACACACATTTGTCTCAGTTTCCATGGCACATATTCAAAAGAATCCCAGTTTCCTTTCTAGGATTACAGGTGTCCCTGGCTCACAGCCATCATCCAAGGCCAAACTTAAAATGGACAGTGATAAATTAATCTCAGGTTTAGTTTCAGATAAGAACCTATATCTGTAGGTACTTATTTGAATCTCTTGATCTGTAAAACTAAACAAGCTTTTCTATAAGATCTGCAATGCTTCCTGAACCCAATCCTTTTGGGAATGTCCCAAGACAGTCTTTTCTATAGTATTGTTGCTTTTTGAGTTCTGGCTTAGCAGAAGAAGATCAGAAAAATGGATCAAACTAAAAAATAATGTGGAAAAAATAAAGTTATGTGAAGTTTTTTCAGACTGCAAAACAGATTATGTTTGGGGAAAGCTCAGTTTGTGTATTTATTTATTTCAAACCCCATCTTCAAAGCATCTGATGAAGATGGATTTTCTCCCATGAAAGCTTATTCAATAAATAAATTTGTTAGTCTTTAAGTGCCACAGAACTCCTTGTTTGTTCTTCTGTATAATGAAGTACCCCAAACCATTGACCCCCTTCAGAAAATGTTGATCTTAATTTGCTGTGGCTTCATTTTAGTCCACTGTAAAATGGGAATGCCACTCAATAATAGCATAGCAAAATGTTTGTTGAGCACTTCCAGATCCTCAGATGAACACTGCTAAGTGCAATGTAATGTCATTAGTATTTCTAACCACATGTCCTTCTACTGTTGCTGCCTTGTACTGAAACTTTAAGAGCCCTATTGGCAGTGACTTTAACAAGCTGGCAAGGACAGTAGCTACTTCACTCATCTCTGCATGACTGGCTTAGCATTTGAGCATCATTAATATTTAGCATTTATATAGCCCTTTACTGCTTCAGAGTGCTGTACCAATATTAACTAACTCATCGTCTATGTTTATTTAAAAATAGAACATGAGAACGATGGAGCCTTGACTGTATAAGACAAGAAAATGGATTCTCTAGCTTCTTCTCCTGAAGAATCATTGATGCTGTTTTTAATTCATATATTCAGCCGATCATGCTGCAGCTTGGGGAATTTCAGAAGTGTGTAAAATAATAAGACCTAAACTGAGACAAATGGCTTCCCTCAGCCATAGTGGGAGGACATATAAAATCTGTGATGGGTGACGTCTAACTTTGAACATGCTCAAAAATGTCTAGTTTGAAAGCTTGTCTCCAGCACATATGTTAGAATTTTTAAATTTGGGTCTCTCAGCATGGGAGAAGAGCAAAGAGAAAAAATTAAAAGGAAAAAAACAAGTCCAGGGAATGCATCTTAGCTGCCTTTATTTATAGTTTAATGTGCTTAAGGGAAAGACTTAGTCTTTCTATGGTCTACTCATGCAATACACTTTCAGCAGAGAACCATAATATACAGCCCACATTGGGTCAGTATAATTTTTGTAGGGAACATTCTTCTTTTCTTAAAACATGTTAAAAAGAAAAACAAGACAGACTGTGAACTCACTCTGGGAAGACACATTTCAAACATAGGGAGAATGTCTGTAAACACATAATAATGTTGCACTCCCCTGACAAACAAAGAATAAGAAAAACCCACAAAGACTATGTTAGCTTTGAAAATCTCAAATACAGGAAGAACCACTATCACCTCAAAAGATCTCTCACTTCTACTGCACACCCTGCTGCATTGCAGCTTTTGTATGGTAACAAAACCTGATGCGAATCAGATCTGTACACTTTCTTACAAGGGCCACCTGCTGGTCTAGCCATCCTTGTTAGCAAAGCAGATGTCTGGTTGACTGTTTGGAGAAAGAGTATACCCCATCCCTCCCAAATCCTCTGTGGGATCCTTCATATCACTACAGAAACTGGGAGGCTTCTTTGGTTTTGAACATGGAGTCTCATTTCTCTCATTGCTTTCCCCATTTTGTAGGATTATACCTACTATTTTCTAACATCCTCTTCTCATTGTCCTCTTAACTCAGATTTCCTCACACATGTCCCTCCTGTCATCTTCCTCCTCTTCTGCACACAAATATCACTCATCTAAAAAAAACCCCAAACCTAAAACAAACAAATGTTGAAAATCTCGAGTAACAAAAATAGGAAATATGGCATAGGGAAGAAAGAAAGAAAGAAAGAAAGAAAGAAAGAAAGAAAGAAAAAGAAAGACTTGATTTTCTTTTCCGAGTTAGTAACTTCAAGACTGTGCTGCCTCAGGCACACTGAGCCTAAGAAAAAGGGGCTGGATATTCTGTTGTAAGCTTAGAATTCAAATAGAGGAGTGACTAATGTTGATACCTAAGGATCTGTGCCCAGTAGTAGGATCTAGTTAGCTGCCTAAATCCCATTTTAGTGCACCACTGCATCCACAAAAATTTAAAATCTAGTGACACTGAAATTTGTAAGGACTAAAATTCACTCAGTGACTAAATTTTTCAATAAAGGTTCCCTATGCCTCTGAGCATATACGCTGCTGCTTCCCTGTGAGTGTCCGGTCATCTATCTCCTACCTACACCTCACGGTGACTCATGAAGCATGGGACAATAAATCTTTGATGAACTAAGAAAGGTGTTTGGGGCCTAACCTGGTAGGCATGCTCAGAGGCTCCTTCACTCCTTACAAAATGGGGGGGGGGGAGTGGAAGTGATCCTTTCTTACAACCTTTAAGCCAATGTGTAGCACACTCACCTTTCATGATGAAGATCCCACGTCAAGTCCCTTCTTCTCAGGAGAAAGGGGAGGGGGGGCATTTGAACTAGGAATCTGCCATAGCCCAGAGGCGACTCCTTAACAACTGTGCTAAAGGTTATCAGGAAGGATTTCTACCCTCCATCCCTTTTGTGTGGACTGCCTCCAAGCAGACTCACTATATTGGGCACTGGACATGATGCATGCAGATAAGCAGCTGCCGTGTGAATCACAAGCAGAGATTGGCACCTCCCTGCAGCACAGATTTAGGTGCTGAACTTCAAGAGAGGTGGGGCAATTAGGGCATATCCCTGTCATCAGCATCTCCCATTGGCTAGATTAGGCAGCTTCCTGCCTACTGAGCTGGCTGCGTGAACTGCATTTGAAGATGGATGACCAAGTCACTTTTCACTTTTAGATATAAAGATGAACAGTGGGAATGGCATATGCCGATCCTATTTAATGCATTTTAAGATTACTCTGTAATGTAAATAGACTTCACTTAGAAGCAGGCTCAGCATAAACTCCCTGGCTAAAACAAAAATTGCAAAGCCTCATTTTGTTGGCAAATAGCCTATGCTGTTATATAACATTATAAATATCTTAGCTATTTATGTTTATTACATGCAAAACATCAGGCCACAAATTCATAGACTTTAAGGTCAGAAGAAACCAATATAATCATCGAGCCTGACCTCTTGCATAATACAGACCACAGAACCTCACCCACCCAATCCTGTAATAAATCCCTAATCTATGATTGAGTTACTAAAGTCCTCAACTCATGGTTTAAAGACTTTAAGGTACAGAGAATCCATGAGCAAGTGAGCCATGCCCCATGCTACGGATGAAGGTGAGCATTTGAAAATTAGAAAACACTAGATTAATGGTTGTTCTTGCAATTTTATTTCTGTCTCCATCTGCATCTATCTTGGGCACTGAATGAGGCTGGAATTCATACAGGTACTGAGTTAAAGAGTATATTGTGATGCACGCACACAGAGGACAGAATTAAAGTGGCAGCACAAGAAGCCATTAATCCATTGTTTCCTATCTGCTGCATGCTTGAGTTTACAACCTAAATAATGTTCTTTCAGCTTTTTTTGATTATATTCAGTTTCCTTTGTGTTTTTTACAGAACTAAGAATAAAACATAATCTTCTAGGTACAAGTGTACCAAGCCCTCTATCATGTATCAGCAGCAGAATTTGAACACTATACGTTCAACACTGTCTGAATGGCGGTGAGTAGGATCCTGCTCTGAGGTTAGGATGCACTGTTGGAGCCACATGCTGAGCTTGTTGATGTGTATACTCAAGATGAGTCTGGCCCAGCTCCCCTTTTCTCTTGCTACAGAAAGTTGCACCCAGTATAGTGTGTGCTGCTGATGCTAATGCTTTGACTGTGACATGGACCCAGCCTTTTAGAATGCTTCTGTTCAATTATTTTGACCTGCTCCCAAATTTTGCTGACAATGCAAGTGACAGAAATGATGCCCTCCGATGCTTTATAACTTAGTCGAACCCAAATGGAATCCCATGGGAAAACAAGAATGAAGTTTCCCTTCCAAATTTCTAAGGCCTACTGCAAAGGAAGAGACAGACTACCCAAAAAGACGTAAGATGGAAGAAAGCAAGAGGTGATTTAAATACAGATGTGTTTATACCAGATCCCCCTACAAATAATTCACATTTCTGCTTAGGTCACAATTCTGGATTGAGTTCCAGATCTGGAGTAGTTTGCAGGATCAAGGCCTTTCATAGTTAAGCCCCTTGCTTCTTCTGAGTACTGTCTGAATACTGCATAGAATAAATCAACAAATGAATGCATATAGAACTGTTTAGAGAAAATGAATAAAAAAAATATTTAGGCACTGATTTTGCAAATTGCTTAGCAGGTAGAAACTTGTTTAAAGCTACTCATGCACATAAGCCTTAGAAAGATCAGACTTTAGAAGAATAAGAAACAAACAAACAAACAAAAATAAACCTAAGCCAAAATTTCTAAACCTCAGGACTTCAATCTTAAAGCCTTTGAACAACTGGTATGATTTTCATGTATGAGGAGCACCCACAATTCACTTCAACTTTGGAAGAATTTTAAAATGCTCAGGCCATTTATTTGTGTGTCTACACATGGATTTAGCTGCCTACTTTCCAGCAGATAAGTTTGAAAATGTTGTTCCTAATTTTGGAAATGCACCCTCCCTTTTGTCAATTTACATTTGTTAACATGTGAGGTCATTTACTGGACAGCAAAAATGAGGATCTTCTTGCACAAATTCATCAGGTAGTTAGATTTCCTTATTAGGTATGTCTTGGTAGATACAGAACACCCACAAAACACCTTTAAGATTTTACAGTGTATGTATGAGACATCTCTCATCCACCAAACCACAGAGATAAATCAACCATTTCAGTTGTCACAGAAGTGTAGCCACCTCTGGAGTGATAGAACAACTCTGAACAGCACTGCAGAACAGGGAGTAAAGAATACAATAGTCAACTGAAACTGTAGGTGAAATTTAGGAAGGTAGGATATAATTATCCATACTGCCCAGGATGTTGGATTAACATTTCCACTTTTAAGAACAACCCTACCCTGGATCTCTGAAGATCATAAGTGGAAGAGCCTCCTTTTTGCATCTCATCCAAAAGAGGACATCTATAGAAAAACATGACCCCTTAACACTCTGTGGCAGTGATTCAGTACCAAAATAAAGAGTCTTATCTAACATATCACCTGCACTACTGCATACTGCACAATTAGTAGAATCACAACCTTTGGCAGTGTGTCAGTGTTTAAACACGTGCATTTTATGCACAATTATTATATAATTTAAACCTCTTTCTATATGTCCTTTGTGGTAGGTATAGCCTATATTCCTTATAGGTCATTGTGCTGGTAGGTCTTGTGCTTGTTTCTGTCTAGAAAAGCTACATGTCTGATACAGGGCAGTTTTTAACTCTAAACATTAAAAAAAAATACAATTCCCACTGAACGGCATAGGATGGTTTGCATGACATATTTCCTTTTGTGGAGTCCCAATCTCATCAATGCTGCCACCTAATCTCCATATTAAATCTTATTTGAATATTTGATGCAACCATCCTGGGATCTAGGAACAGTGATTGTTCTGGGATTCCCTGTGGGAGTCACATAGGTAGTTCACCAACTGAATCTGTTTCAATCAGCCTTTAAAGACCATTTTAACAGAAACAATTGGCTCAGATTCCAACTCTTTATTTTCTTCTAGCTGGATGGACAGATTTGGACAACAGATTCTCAAATGAGCAATTATTCTATCCTCCTCTTCTTTGGTAGGAAAGCAGATGGTAGTGACTGATGCCAGGCAAGACTCAAAATCCTGCTTTACACAGCAAAGTAAATACCTACACTGCCTCAATCACTGTAACCAGCCTCTGGAGGGAAAAACTCTAGGTATGAGCTGGGATTTACATTTCAGAGTCCAATCAGCCCTTGGTATTCTATTAAGACCGCAAGTTGCCGGCTGTGATAGGTTCTGTGGGCACATCTGTTCATGGGGAACTAGACAGAGAACCACCAAAAGGGCATCCTATGACACCATTCCACCTGTGCTGGATTTTCAAAAACCACAGGCAGGAGCTAGGCCAATGACTGCATTAGCTTGCCTGAATAAACCTATCTATGGTGTTCAAAATGCTTGTCGTAAAAGTGTAGGTTCAAGGAATTCTAAAGCAACGGGTGATGACGAATTGCAAGTTAATGCAGAGAATGCTCTTCAGCCTCATACACGTTTTAGAGCAGTGGCATGGACTGAATGGTTCTATCAACAAAATGCATAGTCATGGTGCCGTTTGTGGGAGTACCAAGTTCTTTCCTACATTGACAGGATGAACAAGAATGCAAACACAAATAACAAGAAATCATTGGTGACATTTTATTCAGTGAGTCAGTGCTGAAATGTAACAGGTGTATTTTTCCTGAAGAACTCCCCACTGACTGTTGATATTATGGCTGATTTGCAGTGCTACTTAATAAGTTACCTTAAAACAACCTCTTCCATGTGTGAAATTCACCCCTTTTCGAGGTCCTGCCCAAGAACTCTGAACCACTGACACTCCAAATTGCCCTTCTGTGGAATTCATTAAATGAGCCAGAGGCTGACCTTTCGATAAGCGTGGTTTGACCCTGTAAGAACAAAACCCTTATTATATGAAGCTTAAAAAAAAAAAAAGGACAGATCCTGAGACCTTCTTCCTTAACCTCCATGGAAGTTTCCCTGAGTAAAAAATCTCAGGACTTGGCCTCAGAAGTACAAGAGATGACTCCCTGAAGCATAAAATCTTTTTACCCACACAGTTTAACTTGTGGCTTTACTCAACAGATTCAAACTCCAAGACTTATAGAATGTACTTAAAAATAAATCAGCTCAGTGTGTGCATGTATATTATTCATCATTCTGCTTAAAGGTATTTATTGTTACTAATCTTATTCCAGAAAACTACAGAATAGAAAATAAGCCATAACTGGTGTGCAGTGCATAGAAAAGCTATACAAACTTATACTAGTGATGTTAGAAACCAAAATGAGCCAAGTCTCATCTGTGGAAAGTGGAAAGTTCCAACTTATTAGCTCTCCACATCTGAGAGTGAGTAGGGGATCTGCCTACTGCATAATAGAGGAAAATGATATTCCTTATTATTTAATATTTATGAAGCATTCTAAGTGTACAGCAGTCTTGCAGAAATACAGCAACACTTTCCTCAGCCTTCATCCAAACATACTAAGGATCTGGTTGGCAAGGTGACTGCTCTGGATACAGGGTGGCAGAAGATTTCCTGCCTGAAAGAAAGGCCAGATTTGGGTGTTTGCCTTTAGAATTCATTACATTTAAGCCATCAGTTTTTATAGCAATTTAAATCTCATGTGGCCAAGGGACAATTCTGGCCTGAGCTCAGTGTTGGAAGACTGTATGAATGAAAAAAAAAAAGGAGTTGTGTGGCACTTACAGACTAACAGATTTATTTTTCACATGACCTTTCGTGGGACAAAATCCCACTTCATCAGATGCTTCGAAGATGGGTAAACTTACAGAATGGAATGAAAATAAATGCAAGGGAGTGTAAAACATAGGATCAGGTCATACAGTAACAGCAAATCAGAGCAATTGCTAGGTTCAAACCGTGGGAAGCCTGAAGTTAAATTACCTTTTGTAATGGGAAAAGAACCCATAGTCTCAATTCAATCTTGCTTTCACACAATTTAATCTGCATATTAATTCCAGTTCAGCTGTTTCTCTTTGAAGTCTTGACGTCCTAGTCACATCCCTGATGACGGTCATTAACAAATCATTTATCGAGTGATTTGAAAGATGGAAGTGCTCAGCAACTGGTTTTTTGTTTTGTTTTGTTATTGCTGATATCAGTTCCATGTTCATTTATTCTTTTGCGCAGGGATTGTCCTGTTTCTCAAATGTATAAGGTGTTGAGGCCCATTACAAAAGGTAATTTGACTTCAGCCTTCCCAGGGTTTGAACCTAACAACTGCTCTGAGTTGCTGTTACTGTATGACCTGATCCTTTGTCCCTTGCATTTATTTTCATTCCATTCTATAAGTTCACCCATCTTTGAAGCATCTGACGAAGTGGGATGTTCTCCCATGAAAGCTCATGCGAAAAATAAATCTGTTAATCTTTAAGTGTCGCACAACTCCTTGGTGTGTGTTTTTGTTGTTGTTGTTGTTGTTCTGTTTTGTTTTGCTGGACTAGTCTAGCATGGCTGCCCCTTTGGAAATTGTATGAATGAAGCAGCTTTTATAAAGGAATGTGAAACAAAAGAGAAAGGAAATCTGGAGGACAAAAAGTCAGAGGCTCTTCTGAAAGTGTGAAGTTAAGGGTAGTTTTTGTTCCACAGATGTAAATGTAAATTTTGATCCTCTGTAGCACAGGTACATATATATATACAAGAGCTCCAGCCAAGAGGAAAGGGCCTATAAGACCACTCAGGAATGAAGCAGTTTTCTGACTTCCAGCTAGAAGGAAGTGCTGGACCCCACAAGGTAGAGGAGAAGGTTTGACACACAGGATATAAAACATTCAAACAAGAGTGACCCTGCCAGCAGGTTCGAAAATTTGAGGACCTTGGGGGGCAATCACTGCACCCATGGGGTACGGGGTAGATTTGGGGTACACTTTATTAAAGTGGGTATGGGAGTATATATATATATATAAAATAAAATAAAAAAAAATCCCTTCTCACCCCTATGGGTGGTATGTGTCTTCCTCAACCTCGGGTCCTCTACCAGAGGCCTGGGAGTTTGAGGGTTCTGCACAGTATCTTAGCTGTTCCTAGCCCTGCACTCTTCTGGACAGAGAGCTCTGATGTCGTTCCTGGGATCTGTTGGAGACACTCCCACAGCTTAGGAGTCACAGCCCGAGTGCTCCTACCACCACTGGGACCACTTTGGCCTTTACTTTCCACATCTCTTCTAGTTCCTCTTTCAGGCCCTGGTAACTTCTTCAGCTTCTCATACTCCTTCTTCCTGATGTTGCTGTCACTTGGCACTGCTACATCTATCACCACTGCTGTCTTCTGGTCCTTGTCTATTACCACGATGTCTGCTTGACTCGCCACTACCTGCCTGTCTGTCTGGATCTGGAAGTCCCACAGGATCTTAGCCCTGTTATTCTCCACGACCTTCTGTGGGATCTCCCATCTGGTCTTGGGAGGGTCTAGCCTATACATTGTGCAGATGTTCCTGTACACAATGCCAGCTACTTGGTTGTGCCGTTCAGTGTATGCTGTTCCTGCCTGCATCTTACATCCTGCCACTATGTGTTGGACTGTCTCTGAGGCTTCTCTGCACAGTCTGCACCTTGGGTCCTGTCTAGTGTGGTAGACCCCTGCTTCAATGGATCTGATGCTCAGTGCCTGTTCTTGTGCTGCTATGATCAGTGCCTCAGTGCTGTCTTTTAGTCCAGCCTTTTCCAGCCACTGGTAGGATTTCCCAATGTCAGCCACCTCAGCTATCTGTCGATGGTACATCCCATGCAGGGTCTTGTCTTGCCATGGCACTTCTTCTGCTTGATCTTCCTCCCATGTCTGCTGCTGCCTCAGGCATTCTCTCAGCAGCTCATCTTTGGGTGCCATCTTACTGATGTACTCCTGGGTGCTCTGGGCTTCATCCAGGACAGTGGCTTTGACACTCACCAAACCCCGCCCGCCTTCTTTCCGGCTGGCGTACAGTCTCTGGGTGTTAGACTTGGGGTGGAAACCTCCGTACATTGTGAGGAGCTTCTGGGTCTTCACATCAGCAGCCTCCATGTCCTCCTTTGGCCAGCTCACTATACCGGCAGCATATCTGATGACTGGCAGGGCGTACCTGTTGATGGCATGGATCTTGTTCTTCCCATTGAGCTGGCTCTTCAGGACCTGTCTTATCCTTTGGTGGTACTTGGATGTTGCTGTCTTCCTTGCCTCCTCATCGTGGGTCCCATGTGACTGTGGGATGCCAAGGTACTTGTAGCTGGTCTGTATGTCTGCTATGTGGCCTGCTGGTAGTTCCACCCCATCAGTCTTCACTACCTTTCCTCTCTTTACTACCATCCGGCCACACTTCTCCAGTCCGAATGACATCCCAATATCCTCACTGTAGATCCGTGTCAGGTGGATTAGCGAGTCGATGTCTTAGCATACAGCTTGATGTCATCCATGTAGAGAAGGTGGCTGATGGTAGTTCCACTCTTGAACTTGTATCCATATCCAGTCCTTGTGATTATCTGGCTGAGGGGGTTCAAGCCAATGCAGAACAGCAGCGGGGACAGCGCATCACCTTGGTATATGCCGCACTTGATGGCCACTTGTGCAAGCTGTCTTGAGTTGACTTCCAGTGTTGTATTCCACAGTCCCATTGAGTTCTTGAGGAAGGCCCTTAGTGTCCTGTTGACTTTGTATAGCGCCAGACATTCACAGATCCATGTGTGCGGCACTGAGTCGTAGGCTTTCCTGTAGTCAATCCAGGCTGTGCTCAGATTGGTCTGTCTAGACCCTGAGTCTTGGGCGACTGCTCTGTCTATGAGCAACTGGTGTTTTGAGCCTCTGGTGTTGTTCCCAATGCCAATCTGAGCTGTGCTCAGGTACTGGCCCATGTGGTCCTGTAGCTTGGCAGCTACGATGCCTGATAGGACTTTCCATGTTGTGGGGAGGCAGGTTATTGGCCGGTAGTTGGATGGTGCTGTTCCCTTGTGGGGGTCTTTCATGATCAGCACTGTCCTGCCTTGTGTTAGCCAGTCTGGGTGGGAGCCTGCTGCTAGCAGCTGGTTCATCTGTGCTGCTAGACGTTCATGCAGTGCTGTTAGTTTCTTTAGCCAGTAGGTGTGGATCATGTCCGGGCCAGGAGCTGTCCAGCTCTTCATGTTCTTGACCCGCTGTTGGATATTGGCTACTGTGATGGTGACTGGTTCCTGTTCTGGGAGATTGCTGTGGACTCTTCTCAGGTCCTGAAGCCACTTTGCACTGGTGTTATGAGTCTTCTCTTTCTCCCAGATGTTCTTCCAGTACTGTTCAGTTTCTGCTGTTGGTGGCTCTGCTGTTATTGTGTTGTTGCCCTGCAGGATGGAGTACACTTTGGATGGTTCTTTAGAGAACAGGGCATTTATCTTTTTGGCCTCTGCTTCTCTAGTCTATCTCCTTAGCCTGGTAGCCAGTGCTGTGAGCCTTTGTTTAGCAGTCTCTAGGTCTTCAGATGGAGTCAGGCCCTTGTATTTTCTCAGTAGCCAAGTCTTATCCTTAATCTTTACACCCTTCTGTAGTTCCACCAGCCGGCTAACTTCTCTTCGGGTTGCCTTGATCTTATCCTCTAACCTTATTTTCCAGGGGGGGTATGTACTGGTGTTCTTGATTGTGTAGCCAAGCATCTCCAGGATTACAGAGGCTGTAGCGTATACCAGTTCATTGGTTTCAGTGATGGTGGTAGTAGGAATTGTCATTAGGGCTCTACTGGCATCTTCTAGCATACTATCTGATGGTACTTCTCCCACGAGCCTTCGTAATCGGTCTCAAGGGTTGACTGTAGCTAGTTTATCCATGATCTTATGCCGCATATCAGCTGCTGTGCTCTGTAATGGAGGGGGTGGCAGTGAAGTTCCAGCTTCAGGTGGTGGCTGCACATCTAGTTGGTTCTTCTCGAGTCCGGGAGGTAATGTGGAGTTGGTCTACCTCAAGTTGTGAGAGCAGCTGCCTCTTTACTATGTTGAAGCGTTGGGTAACTAGCTGTTTCTCAGTTAGTGTGGATGTAGGTCTTTTGTCCATCCATAGTCCCCTCATACATTTTATATATCCCCTCTCATTAGGTCTGCTGTTGTAGTAGCATTCCATCAATTCCAGGTTCTCTTGTCTTGTCCATGCATGGCTTGTTCCAGTAGCCCACCTATCGTCAGACTGTCCTGGCTCCCCAACCTCCGGCGCAGACCTTGTTAATCTGGGTGACGTCCGAGCCGGCATGACTCTCCTAGCTCGTATCACTCTCATATTTGAGGTAGGCAAGTGAGGCATTAGGGGGTCTTTTGCCCAAGGACCCCTACTGGGAAGGTAGACAGGTACCCCCCAGGATTTGAACCCCAGTCTCCCGTATCAAAGGGCATCGCTTTTAACCACTACGGCGCTCTTAACCACTATGCTATCCAGTCACCTACACCCACACCCACACCCACACACGAAAAAAAGGATGAATAGGGTTGGGAGTGCAAGAGAATTGGCTCTCCCAGTTGCATGGCCACCAGCTTATTCCTTCCTAATAAAAAGTGTGTGTAATAAAGGGAGGGTCTATCTCAACATCTCCATAGCATGTCGGAGACTACACTTAAGTTTATCTCTCCTCAGCACCCTTCCTAATTTATACTTAGCCCTCCTGACAGTTAGAGAGCTTATTTCCATTTTGTGCAAAAAAGACAGTCCCGATCACTTAACCTTACTCTGAGTTATCATCTCAACACACAGTTATGCTGGAAGCACAAAAGGTTTCTATTCTTTGCTGCACACCCCAAATGGATTTGCAGGATCAAGGCCACAAAAGATACAGAAATTATTTCCAACCCAGTGTCCTGGGTCAGCATTCCTGGGACATACCTTTAAGAATTTTGGAATAATTATTGTTTATGAGATAGGCTTTAACCATGAGATAGTCTGTGGTGTTGGTTACTCTTGCAAATATCTAAATCTTTATAGTCTTTGGTATTTTGCTATGCAGAAATAATTGACCTTAACTTTTGGTAGTTAGTTCTTTCTTCTGTCTGAAGGTCAAGGAAAACATCTGCTTACCATTCTACAGCTTGATTAATCTGTTTTAAGGAGAAATACGGCAACAGAGTGATGGAGTATGGAGAGTAACATGACTGTAGTTCAAGAGAGGATGGTAGAAAGCACTATTGTTGGAATGCTAGTACTTGTGAATTAAAGCCAGCTGCTACATACTATTCTGTACATTGTTACAAAATCTTGGAAGTGACTTATAAATGAATAATGTGTTGTTGACTATTTTTACTGAGTGTGACCTTCTGCAATGCAAGGTGACTTCAAAATTATGACTGCTGTAGAACCATTGGGTTAGATTTTCAACCTAATCATTCCTCAGTCTCTAGTTTTGTGCCCATAAAAATTACACATGTAAATAATTTTAAGCACAGTTTTGCATTCATAATTATTTGCAGGTGTAATCAAGAATACCTCAACTTCTAAGTGTCACATATTGAGATGGAGATGTGAACCAAGAAAAACAGCAGCAAATCAAAAAAGTTGTAAAGATTCAAACACTGGGGAACAGTACAGAGAGGAAGATGAGGTCAAATCACCTCTTGTAATGAGAGAAAAATTCAATTGCATTGCCTCAGGATTTAATAAGGACAATGGATTTTTCTCTCATTAGAACAGGTGATTTGACCTTATATTCCTCTGTATGCTGTTCCCCAGTGTTTGAATCTTTACAAATGTTTTGGTTTGCTCTAGCAGTGTGACCTATTCCCATGATTTACACTCCCCTACATTTATTTCCTCCCATTCTGTAAGTTCTCCCATCTTCAAAGTGTCTGATGAAGTGGGATTTTGTCCCATGAAAGCTCATGCAATAAATAAATTTGTTAAACAAGTAACAAGAATTTATAATTGCAGTCATCCAGCACCTGATCTTCAACCAGTGCATGAAACTTGTTCTATCTGGTCGAAGTAGCTCAGAAAATATATAGCCAGAATACTTCACAGAGTGGATATATTCACTCATTCAGAAGTTTCTAGGAGGGGGAAAACTGAAGGTTAGTGAAAATTAATTGGAAGGCTGATTTAAGCAGCCAGTGTGTCATGAAAGAAGGTGCAAATCAAAAGTGAAGGAAAGCAAGGCATGAAGCAATCAGAAATCATGGAGTACAGGGAGTAGATAGAGACAGAATGAGATGATGGCTGAGGTATGTGTGTTCATATTAGAGCTCTAATGCATTTTGTAAATTCCCATATTTATCTAAGGAGTTACAATTACCATTCTAAATAATAGAAAGTTCCCTTTCAGACAACTGCAAAAATCTTCAATGACTGGCTTAAAAAGTGTGGAACATTCGAGCTGTGGGTTGTAGAAATTTCAGAAGGGGCTAACGAAGTGAAATTCACAATCTCATGTGTGGAGAAGTAAAATGGGAGTCTGTAAAAGTACCAGTTATCTCTAGGAGTTATATCAGTGTAACTCAAAATCTCACTAGACGGCACTGGTTTTGGAATCCAGAAATGTATGTCTCCTGATTTATCTAGGCTGACAAACTTATAACCACACATGTAGCTTCTCGTTTCTTCTCTGGACCAAAAGACCTGAACATATGTATGCTCACTGGTTCAGCTTTTCATGAAGGATGTAGCCCTACAGGGTTTTGTTTTCCTGCTTTACTATTTGTATATGTATCTATGCTTTTATTATCATAAAACACATAGTTATAGCTCTAAGGAAAGTATATATGTGCAAGCAAGCAGACTAGTTCTATGGGCTATAATCTTATACAAAAGCAGTGATAAACATCTTGCCATATGGTCAAAAGGTGGTTCATCTGAAAAGTAAGTGTGTCACTCATGAATCATCATTATAATGTTAAGTCAAAGTTTAAAAGTAAAGAAAGCACATAGTGGTAATAAATGTTACCACTGCATCAGAATTGTCATCCTAAAGGCTGTAGAGAAAGTATTGGTCTTGTCCTCCTTCCAAAGAAAGAAGGCTTGGAAATAGATGTATGGAGTGATTGGCCTTTGGTGGTGTCCTCCTTGTGCGTGGCTACAAGGCAATAGTTCAAATTTCCTCCCTAATAAAATGGCAGGTGGAGGCTAATTGAGTTTCTACTGAAAAAGAAAAATACAATCCAGGTAGCTTATAAACAAACAATAATGGATAATGAATGACTAATCAGAAAAACAAGTCGACAATAATAAGTTTTAAAAAATCTTCAAGCATCTATCTTTAGAGCTAGCTCAATGATATGTGAATAAAGTAAAACACGGTTAAACTAGTACCTCATCATTCCAAAGACCATAAACTGAGTTGCTGAAGTTTGGACTGTGAAACTACAGATGTTAAAATCCTATAGTTCTGTTTGTGACATATGGATATCGATGACATGCAAGAAGCTATCCATAAAAGTAGGTATTGTCCCTGATGTCTAAACCTCAACTTCTGACTCAGTTCTTTTCAATATCAAATTATTCAGTGAATACAGTTGATACATCAAATAGAGCAAATTGTCTGGCAGTAGCCTATTTTTGTCACTTACTTATGAATTATTTAAATATTTTCTCAAACGCAACTATTATTTTTTATACTGTAGTAAACCCTAAAACCCTCGGTCAACATCATGTGCCCATTGAGCAAGGTGCTGCACATAGACATTTGAAGACCCATCTCCTGCCTTGACAAACGCACAATCTAAACAGGGAAGACAAGGGATGGTGGAAAGGAAATATTATCTTAATCTGACAGGAACTATGGGATTGAAAGGCAAAGTGTTTTGGGAGAGAGATGAGATGTGTGTGTGTGTGTGTGTGTGTGTGTGTGTGTG
Organism: Podocnemis expansa; assembly: GCA_007922195.1. Lineage (NCBI taxonomy): Eukaryota > Metazoa > Chordata > Testudines > Podocnemididae > Podocnemis > Podocnemis expansa. The sequence continues at coordinate 30,221,914 of ML681963.1, forward strand.
TGTGTGTGTGTGTGTGTGTGTGTACACACACATTTTTTAAAACCAACATCTTGATAAAAGGATGCTCTTAGACCATCTCCATTTCCCTTATAAACACAATTAAGTTTGAATAAAAGTCTGTGATTTGGGGGGGAAATAGTCAAGTAGTTTAAACTCTTCCTTTGCTTGCATTTATTATGAAGATGAAAATGAGCTCTTCCAGTTTATAAGTCTGCCTGATTTGTACAATCTTTTATGTTAAAAGTACCAGGAAAATGTATTCTCTTTAACTACTAATATAGGAACAGGCCGTCAAATGGAGTAAGCCTCTGAACTTCCATTTCATACAATCCATTTTCCAATCACAATTTCTACGAAATCCATTGCTAGACCCCAGAAAATAATTATTGGACTCTTGAAATCCAAAAAATCAGTGGAGGTCTTTTAAAAAGAAATCCAATGAAAGCTTTCTGATTGGGTATTGTCAATTTCATGTTAGGACATTGGACCACAAAACAGATAGTGTAACAAGCTTGGTAATGAATCTGAGACTGTTTTCTAGCCTTTCCCAATAAAGGTTGCTGGATCCTTTCAATATAGCTGTATAAAATATAAATGAAGTCATTTATGAACTCTTGTAACTCAAGCCCAGTTCCAGGCCAATACTGGAAATGAGATCTGCAGTCTCCGTGCTTTCTCATAGTGGGGGAAATAAACACAAGTACTCTGTAGCACATGGACAAAAGAATACTAAATCCTGAATACACACATAAAAAAGAAGCTATTTGTTTTACTTATATTAAAATACAAAATCATGCTGAATGTCTCTTGGTGTACACAGCCCATGGCACTTCACAGTAAAAACATAATACAAAAGTGCAAACTGTGCTTTTTCAAAGAGAATAACCAGAACAAACAGATGACATTTAAATTGGAACTAAAGGACTGTACTGACGTTGAATTTTAAACCTCATTCAGGGGGATTTCTGCATTCATGGGCCTGACGTATGGCTAATAGAGAGGGCTCCAAACCAAAATCCAAACCAGTTCTATATTTTGGGAGTTCAGAAACTGAACTCTAAAATGGATATGAAGTTCTTGTGGGTTCCTATCTCTATGACATGGGGGAAACATTGTTATACACCACTGGTGTATGTAAAAAGAAAGGGACTTAATTTCATATCCCAGTTTTGCAATCTGGTTCTATAGCTAAACTGTAATTAGAGGAACAAGATTCCTGAAAATTCAGTCTACATTGAAAAGATCCACTTATAACCTGAAGCATTAAGAGTAAAATGACAATAAATGGTGTTTGTTTTGCATTGAACTGTATTTAATTGGTGTGCTTTTAGATGATACATTCTTCCCAGGATAAAAAGTTGTTTGTTGTTTGATACACTTAACCTATAGTGCCTTGTGCACTGATGGTGCATTATAAAAATACATACAATAAACAATCAATACTATTAATAAAAATAAACAACTTTCTGGAATACCCAGAATAGACTGAGGGCTTATTCGTGTCTGGCTCTGAGCTTGTGTACAAATGGGTAAAAAGATGCAGAAAGGCTTTTCCCCACTACTGCCACTTGAGATACTAATTGTAGTCCTTTCACGAGACCATCTGAGGGACAGAGAAGGAAAGAGAGCAGACACATAATTCACTTTCTTATAAGATATCACAGGGGGCTGAAATCTATCTATCTATACTCCCAGAGGCCTGCCTGAGGCCCATTGCCTCCAGCAACTCTCACTGGGACAGTGTGACTGTATATTACCCCTTATTGTGAGCTGCACACTGTAAAGGAATAATGCAACGACTGGAACTTGCTTATAAATCTGTCAGGAACCATACATTCCCAACCTGCAGAGTACTACTGACAATTACAGTAACAATGTTAACCCATATAATCGTGAAAATCCTTTACAAATAAAAATGAATCTTCATAATACCTCTGTGAATATTCTCTGCATTATCTTAGTGATAGGAAAACTGAGGCATAGAGTGGTTAACAATTTCCCAAGGCCATAGGAAGTTATCAGTGTGTGAACTGGAACCAAAAAAGCAAGAGGTCTTTGCTTGCAATCTTGTGTCTGGACTACTAGAACAGGTCTATGTTGTCTCAATATATTTTCTATCATCAGGAATTCCTTAACCATTTTCATGCTTCTACTGCACCACCACAGTACACAACCAAATTTCTCTTTTTATTGACCCTAACACTCTAAATCTAAGTACCAAAAGTGCTTCAAAGCAAGGGCTGTGAGAAATTCTCTAGTAGTTTATGAGAGGAGTTGTGCCTGCCTGACAAGCTGTCTTCTTAATTCATAAGCAGATACTTGATCTGAACTTCAGAACTGATCCAAAAGAGTCATGTTGATAAATATACTGTATGTAAATCTGGTGCATGTAATAATAGTTTGAGCTAGGCAGGGAGCTTAGTGTCTGTGGTTAGATAGTGGTGTACTGACTCTTATCTCAAGCTGCTATCTTGTTCTTTAGAATCTTAGTTTTCCTTGATAAACAAAAGGAGATCTCTAACTGCTATAATTGTGAAGAAAATTTAAAAAATGGGAACCACGCTTGATTAATGCAGACAGGAGCCTGGAACAATAAGGTGTGAACCACCTCATTCTTCTCTTGAAAAGTAATAAGTCAGATGTATAGTGAGGATTATTTAAACAGCAACACTAACTTCTTTAAGCCCGATCTGTGGAAGAAGACAGGAGAATACAGACTGGCACAATTTGCCAATGATACCAAGCTGTGAGGGACTGTAAATGCTTTGGAGGATAGGATCACAATTCAAAATGATTTGGACAAACTGATGAAATCATCAGAGGTAAACAGAAAAAAATTCAATAAAGACAAGTGCAAAGTACTCCATTTAGGAAAGAACAATTCATTGAACATATACAAAATGGGCAATGACTGCCAAGGAAGGAGTACTGCAGAAAGGGATCTGGACGTCATAGTAGACCACAAGCTAATTAGGAGTCAACAGTGTAACACTGTTGCAAAAAAAGCAAACACCATTCTGAGATGCATTGACAGGATTATTGTAAGTAAGATATGAGAAGTAATTCTTCCTCTCTATTCCACCCTGCTTATGCCTCCACTGGAGCATTGTGTCCAGTTCTGGGTGCCTCATTTCAGGAAAGATGTGGACAAACTGGAAAAGTCCAGAGAAGAGCAACAAGAATGATTAGAGGTCTGGAACACTTGATTTATAAGGGAAGTGGAAAATAGCTGGGCTTGATTAGTCTGGAAAAGAGGAGACAGAGAGGGGACATGATAACAGTTTTCAAATACCCAAGAGGTTATCATGAGGAGGAGGGAGAAAAATTGTTCTCTTTGAGTGCGAATGATAGGACAAGAAGCAACAGACTTAAACTGGATATCAGGAAAAAATTTGTAACTGTCAGGATGGTTAACCATTGGAATAAGTTGCCTAGGCAGGTTGTGGAATCTCCATCATTTGAACTTGTTAAGAGAAGTTTAGACAGGCCCCTGTCAGGGATGGTTTAAGAGGGTACTTGGTCCTGCTATGATGCAGGGGACTGGACTCGATGATCTTATATGGTCCCTTTCAGTTTTTATGATTCTATTAATTTCTGGTGAGTAACTTCTCATTTTGGTGCCAAATATGAGTGTTAGTTTGGGAAGTAGCACCATTTCACCCCATTTAGGAAGGAGCCAAGCCAAGTAGCCTAACAGTTCATTGGCACTGGGTGGGGGGATGGAGCCAAGATTAAGGAGCACTATATATTCTAAAGAACACAAATAATCGTATTTTAAACAACATGCACAACATACTGTGTGTGGAGTCTCATTCTGGCAATTCACATGGAAGGAGGGTCCCCCTCCTCGCCCCCGTGGCCATGGTTTGGAAAACTATAACTGACTTTTTCTCCCAGTTAGACCTCTGGCCTCACATTAAGGAGACAAATATTATGGTAATTCCTTTGTTAATTTGTATCAGTCCTGCCTACAACAGACCCTGGATCCCATGCGCTAAGGAAATAGTATGTCCAAATTGCAGTAAAGTTATATTGCCACTCCCTGTGTGGTATCTGCTCCGTGAATAAAGGGAGGAATTGAATGCAAAATTGCCAAGGTAGCACTTTTTACCAGCTTTAAGTTATAGTCACACACCTACCCTCAAAAAATGAAGCTTTAATCAAGTGAAAGGAATATTCAGTCAAACAGTGAAAATATTAAAATATGTCCTTGCTTTGGTCCTTGCTGAAATACAATCCTGCCTAAACAGATCCTACCAAACAGACAGAACAATTTAGCATGTGATAGTATCAGTCCTTCTTTTTCTATGTCTATCCGTTTGGCTTTCAAAAGAAAATGCATGGACATATTTGAAGAAAACCAGCAACATGATTAATAAGGACACTACACTGAGACACATAAAACTGCCCTGTCTCCTTCATCTGTTCTCCTGGTGCAGTGATTAACCTTTGAGTTTATGAGTATTTTTGCACTTGCCTCAGATAAAATATTTTATGAGTTCTTACCTCCCAGGCAACTTGGATTAAACTTATCAGGTCCAGGAAGATAGTGGCCCCGTAATGGCTGTTCCCTCGGAAATCATATCTTTCTCCTCACTACATTATCAGAACATTCTCTGCACAAAACAGATGGAAACATCAAGTCAAGAGACAAGACAACTTGTTAAGGTCACATTCTACCCTCTTATTTATCATTCATGCTTAATTGATTCCTTGCCCCACCTAAAGACAGATTGCAATACATTATGAGGGCCAAGAATATGAAAAGATCATTCTAATTTCACTATTAATTCCCAGTTGGAATGGCTCTTGACTCTGCTAAAGCCTCTTTGGCAGCATGTTTGCTAATGACTGATTGCTGCCTTTCAAGCTAGAAATAGAGCACAAATAGCCAGATTTATTTTTGTCAGATGTCTCCCTTTCAGACACAGCAGTTTAGGTATCCTGCTCTTAGTGTCATCTTACACTAACAAAAAAGCCCACGTAAACAATGAGAGTGAAAGGAAGTGACTGTACTAAGCCTTGAAGATTTTGCAGGTGCATAGTTTAAAAATGCTTTTTTTTTTTTTGCACAGATAGTAATGCTGTTTAGTTTCCTCCTCACACTCATCTGACAGCACATTTCCTTCCACACACTACACAGAGGACTCAGTCACCCTGACACTTTACCCAATTGTCATCTCTTGAATAGGATGGATGAACAATTTGGTGTCTAATCTGGACCTGTCTTAGATCACCTAAACATTTAGGGATGGTGAAATAACATGAATGCTGGACTGTAATCATTTTTAGAAATCTTACTGGCACTTGAGAATGTGCTTTATTTATGTAATTTTTTCAAGAGAAAACAGTGCTTGTGAAAAGGGTCAGGCTGATAGCAGTAGAAACTCTTTTCATAAAATGGTTAACACAGAAGCATAGACATGTCAGATCAGAATAAGATCCATCTATTTTTATTGTTTTAGAGTTGGTTCAGATTTTTTTTAAATGAAAAGTTTCTTCATCAGTGACTCTATCAACACCAGTGCACAACAGTAACCAAAAACAAAAAAAAACCCTACCACCTTGTTGAAAAGATTTGGTCAAAATTAGAGACCTGCTCCCAGAATAGCCAATAGTTCAGTGCTTATATCACTCAGCTAGGATCTGAGAAACCCAGTTTCAAGTCTCAACAGGCTGAACATGTCAGCTCATTGAATATTCTGTTGGCCACTGGTAGGCTGTCAGGATATAACAACTTTCAGTCTTGATGACCACACTGGGATAGATATAAACAGGTGATCTAGATGTGAAAGGCTCTACAGCCCATTGCCCAATAGTATGTGCCAGCCAAGTGCCTCTGAATACACTTTGATTTGCTGAAGCTTGGAATGTAAGTGGCATTCTCATCTATTTAATTTGCTATCCCATATGTTCTCTGCTTGTACCTTCACTGTTTGGATCTGATCATAAGGATGCAGCAAAGATCATGCCAAAACCTTCTCATCTGAGCAAAAGTGATGACACAAGGGCCACTGGCTGCCTTATAGTTTCAGCCTTTTAAAAATATGAACCAGATGTTCAATGGTTGCGTAACTTGGAAGAAAAAGGTAAAATCTTTTGTTTGTAACTGCCATTAACACCTGCTTCATTTCCTTCAGAACTTTCAGCGTGCACGTGTGCGTGCATGCGCGCACCCACATAAAATCTGACCCCAACAGAAGGAGTGCAGGGCCAAGTGGGAGTCAGGGGAACACAGGGGGACAAACGCAGGACAAACTGTGGCACTTCTGGGAGGGTGAAGGGGCAGGGGAGCAGCACAGGTAGTTGGTGGGACCCAGCTACTTCCTGACCTGGACAAGCCCTCAGTTCTGCTCTCCTCCCACATCCCTAACTCCAGCACTCCTTCATGGCTGTAACTATAGTGGGTAGAATGGGGCTTTGCCCCTGGTACGCTGGAGCAGCTCCATTGAGCCACTCTATCAAAGGGTGTGTTCTGCGCCGCTCACTCCAGGTGCCGCTCATTGTAACGGGTGTGTTCTGAGATGAACGTGCTCCAGGCGCCAAAATGCCTCATACAGTTCTGCACCTCTGTCCTTCCCCTGACCTTAGTGGCAAAAACTCCTCTGTAGAAATTGCTACCCATCAATGTTTCTGGTACAGAGATGCCCAATGCCAAAACCTGTGACCACTCCAGAACTGCCAGGCTTTCTGTCCTGTCTCTGTCTGAGTCTGTTCTCCTCTCCCTCTCCCCAACACTGCTCTCGTTTTCCACACTCTCAGGGTCCATAAGAGCGTGCTCCATTTGACGAGAGTACTACATAGTGTAGAGCGGGTGCTGGGCACCTCTCTGGCAAGTTGCAGGAGCTGGGTGCAGTCTATGACCTCCTTGTTCTGCCTTTTCCCAGCCACAATGGGCACAGGGCTAAAGTTGCTTCCACTTTTTATGGGATTGTTTGGGGGAATGACCCTTTTCAGTTGTCATGTTGCCACTCTTCCCAGGATGCCCCCCACCCCCAACCCAAGCTGACCTAGCAAGTGCCTAGTTCCACTTAGGTTTCTGGTGGGGACATGGTAATTCGATCTATGTTAGCTCGAATTAAGCAAGATTGGTCTGAATTTACTAATTTAAACTAACTTAGTTCCAAATAGCGTTTTAAAGGGTAGACATAGCCATAGATACTTAAAACCCTGTTCTGGGTGCTTATTTACAAGAAAGTAAATAAACCAAAGGGCTTCAAGATGCACTTTGCCTCCCATCCAGATTTGCCAGATAAGGAAGGAAATCTCCCAAACTGTCCCTGGTGCCACTCCCCACAGATCAACAGAGAATAGGCAGAAACTCCCGAAATGAATCCACATTTTCTAGCTATCATCCATCACTATAGTTTAGAAATGGTTGAAAAATGCCATTTAAAAAGTTTCACATTTTTCATGTGTGAGTGAGAAAGATATGTTAAAACATATTGCATTTTTATCCTTTCTAATTTTAATGAAAATTAATGTAATTTATATAAATGTGTGCTTGTGTCCTCATTTTTTACAAAATTTTGACATTTTGGTGACATTTTTATAACCTTTTAAAATTCAGAATTTCTTGTCAAAATACAGATACACAGATGAAAAAGTGTCCAATGATTTTTTTGGATAGCTGTAGGTTGGAATTTGAAAATGAAATATAAAATATAATTAAAAATTCAATTTTTTGGAAATGTCAACCAACTACAGTTTAAAAACATTGCCTAAAAGCTGGTAGGTGGGTCCGGATTCAAGTCATGTACACACATGCTACACAGCATATACAGATGCACACTGTAAATACAGAGACTGCATATATGCGAACACATACCATACATGAATACAAACACAGGTGGTGGTGGGGGGGATACACTAATTTGGTGCCATGAAGGAAGACTATGACCAGAATAGAGTGCCATGAAAGTGATATGGAGCATGGAAGAACTTACATGTGGAAGTTTGGAAGTAGGACTTTGTTGGATATGAGAAACTCTGTAGTTTGCTACCACAGAGCACATTTAGCTTAGTCCATGTCTCTCTGAACAGGCTTTTCTGCTACAAAGTCATCATTTCTGGTCTTTGAGTGACTTACACAGGTCTGGAGGATGCACATATATTTTCCTAGGTACTATTAGCTGACAATTAATAAATTAATAATAAATAAATAAGTACTTCCCCATAATAGAATGCTTCCTCCTGAACAAAATGGCTGCACAACAGACATGGAAGGAGCAAAAGACCACCTCAGGTTGAACAGGCAGATTACAAAAGACAAAAAAAGAGAGAGAGATTATGTGGACAGACTATAAAAAAACACATTAACAGTGCCCCACATTCACAGATCATTGAGGCACTGAAAATGCACATTTCCTTTCTGCACTGATTTGATGTTACCTGGAATATTCAATACTATCTGGAGTGGAGTCTCATTGATGAGGTCCAAGTTAAAGAGTTTCAAACTGGCAGCCATGCTAGTCTAGTTCAGTAAAACAAACAAGAAGCCCTGTGCCACTTAAAGACTAACAAACTGATTTATTGTATGAGCTTTTGTGGGAGAAAATCCCACTTCAGACGCTTTGAAGATAGGGAAACTTACAGAATGGGAGGAAATAAATGCAGAAATTGAAAGTGATGGGATCAGATCACACTGTAACAGCAAATAAAAGCAAATAAAGAAATCACAACATTCTAAAAGTGGTGGGTGAGCATTTCAATCTTCCTGATCACATCATGATAATTTATTAATTGCTGTGCTTAGACAGATGAATACCAGATCAAGGTTTCAAAGAGAACAGAACTCTAATTTATTTGCAAATTTGACTGTACTGCTTTATGGTTCACTAGGGACTTCCAATTTTTATTTCTTATTACAACAGGTGATTTGACCTCATCTTCCTGCATATGCTGTTCCCAAGTTTTTTAAATCTTAAAAACTGCTTTGATTTGTTGTTATAGTGTGACTTGATCCTATTACTTATACCTCACTGCAAGACATCTTAAAAAAAAAAGTTTCTGGCACTACCTACAGGAATGAACATCAATGAAGATGTAGACAGGATGTACATCCTACAATGTAATGCACGAAAATGTCTTCTATTTGTAGACGAAGCAGTTGACAAATGAATACTATAACTTCAAAATATATAAAGAATCAATCAGAGTAAAAGATCATTTGATTGCAATAATGAGTGATGTCCAGTTGTGCATCCCAACTCAAGAAAGCATGAAAGAAGGGAGAAGGGTAATCACCAAAGAAAAATTTGAAACATGTACCCAGAAATTAATGCACAGAAAATGCTGGTGAGACAGCTGTAACCTGTTAATGCTTAAAGAATAACAAATCCATAGCTTGTTGAAGGATACCTGAAAAGAGACACAAAGCCTTATTACGAGTGCACAAGAACAGGCCTTAAGGTTTATTTATATTAGTCACAAAAATTGACCAACGGAGCTGCTCCCTGAACTCAGAGGTTAAAGTGGGTTGGAATGCACTAGAACAGCATTCTGGGGCCCACTATTTTCAGGGGACCAGCATTCATGGCCCCTAAAAATAGAAAATGGGCCCCAGAATTCTGGGGCCCATAAAAATAGAAAATCAACCTGGCTTATTCCAGCAGGGCAGGTACCACACCAGGAAGAGGGGAGGTGTGCCTGCCCTGCTGCGACATGCTGCTTGGCCCCCCTGAACATGCACAGTCTGCTCACCCTGGAGGGGGAGAAAGGGGCAATTCTCCCCCACCCTGGCCAGTCCTCAGGAGCCCACATGCCACTGAAGTAAACTAGCATAGCGTGGGGCCTGGCCTCCCCTTGGGAGGCTTGGCATGGGGGGGGTGAAGGGGTTAGGATGGTGGGATGCAGAGGTGTGGAGGGGGCTGGGGGACTAAAGAGGGTGGAGTGGGGAATGGGGACAAGGAGACTGAAGGGTACTGGGAACATGTAGAGGGGATTGGGGGGCTGAAGGGGGTGAAGATAAGACAGAGGAGCTGAGGGTGGGGGATTATGAGGGCTGGAGTGGGGGCATGGTGGAAGGACTTGCAAGCAGGGGGACTGAAAATGGGGGAGTTTGAGATGGAAGGAGTTGATGAAGCCCTGAGAAGGAGGTGAAGGAAATCACCTAGCTGAAGAAGCAAGGGGGAGAGCAAAGCTTGGGTGAGTGAATTACTGACTGTGTGCTTGTGTCTTTCCCTACAGGTGATTTCTGTTAGTTGTTAGCTACTGTGGGAATTGGGACTGTGAGTGTGTGATTGTCTAGGGGCTGTTCGGATCATTGTTCCCTGCTCACTTTTGATCATCAGCTTCAATCAGCCTTGTGATCATCCTTCCCCTGTGTCTTTAACAAGGGGCAAGGGCTGACCAAGGCAGAGAAGGCCTTAAAAGCCAGCGGCTGAGTGACCAAGGGGACTGAAAACAGGGGAGTTTGGGGAGGAGTTTGGGGAGGCCAGAATGGTGAAGAGGAGCCATACTGCTTGCACCAGCACCCCTTCTGTCTCCTCCACCTGTGCCTGTAGCCAGACAGAGAACCTGACCATGGATAGCTCGACCCAGATCCTGGTGTGGACTTGCAGTGACTGTGGCTTTCATTTCCCTGTATCCAATGATCATGCTGGGGAGATGAATCAATGTGACAGGTGCCTTCAGGTGGAATCTCTCAGGTGGCAGGTGGGAGAGTTACGGGAGGAAGTGTCTAGGCTAAGGAATATCCATGCCCTGCAGAAGTTCCCTGACAGCATCCACGAGGAGACGTGCAAGGAGGAGGATGCTATCCAGGTGCTAAAGACTACTGCCAAACCACTGGAGATGGATGGGATGCCTATGGCAGAGGAAGGACACTGGCAGCTGGTTACCTCTGCCGGCAGACAGTGCTCCACCCCTGCTCATATCCCACCCTCCATTGTGGTGAAGAACCATTATGCAGCACTAGAGACAATGGATGAGGTGGAAGAGGAGACGCCATGCACCACCAAGGCTGGGAGGATCACATCCACCACAGCTAGGAGGAAATGTAGGGTTGTGGTGGTTGGGGACTCACTTCTGAGGGGGATGGAGGCACCCATCTGTCACTCTGACAAGGCCTGTCAGAAGGTATGCTGCCTGCTGGGTGCCCACATCCGATATGTTACAGAGGGATTATCGAGAATCATCCACCCCTCTGACTACTACCCCATGCTACTCATCCACGTGGGAACCAATTATACTGCGAGAGGTGATCCTCGGCAGATCAAAGGTGACTACAGGGCTCTGGGAGCGCGGGTGAAGGAGTTCGGAGCACAGGTGGTGTTCTCGATCCTTCTGGTCAAGGGTAGGGGCCTGAGCAGAGAGAGATGCATCCTGGAGGTGAACACCTGGCTGCGAAGACGGTGTTGTCAGGAGGGCTTTGGCTTCCTTGACCATGGAATGCTGTTCCAGGAAGAAGGACAGCTAGGCAGAGATGGACTCCAACTGTCGAGGAAGTGGAAGAGCATATTCGGATGTCGACTGGCTGCCCTAATGAGGAGGGCTTTAAACTAGATTTGAAGGGGGAAGGAGACCAAAGCCCACAGGTAAGTGACAATGTGGGAGACCAGGGGGAAGGGATGGAACTTGGGAGGTGTTGGGACTGTAACACCAGGGATAAAATACAGGGCAGTTGAAACACGGGGGGGAAACAAATAATTGTGTTAGATGTCCTAATGAAGCTTTAATACCTGAGGCAAGTGCGGGAGGACAACGTGGGGAGAAAATGCAAGGAAGTAGATGCAATAAAATTGAAAATCAACAAGGGAAAATAGGGCGATCAGCCTGGTATCTTAGGTGCCTGTACATGAATGCAAGGAGCCTGGGATACAAGCAGGAAGAATTGTTAGTACTGGCGCAGACAAGGAATAACATTTAAATGGAATAACAGAGACATGGTGGGATACCTTGCATGACTGGAGCTCTGCCATGGATGGGTATAAATTGTTCAGGAAGGAGAGGCAGGGAAGAGGGGGAGGAGTAGAGCTATATACAATTCCGATAAGGAGAAAGCACAGCAAATGTGGAAGGCGCCCGCTGTGGCTTAACAGAGAGCTCTGCACTGAGCTGAAGCATAAAAAGGACGCTTACAGGAAGTGGAAGCTAGGACAGATGACTAAGGAGGCATATAAAGACATTGCTCGGGACTGCAGGGATAAAATCAGAAAGGCCAAAGGACAAATGGAGTTGCGACTAGCAAGGGATGTGAAGGATAACAGGAAGGGGTTCTACAAGTATATCAATAACAAGAAGAGGATCAGGGATGGTGTAGGTCCCTTACTGAATGGGGCAGGCATCCTCGTGACAGAGGATGAGGAAAAAGCTGAAGTGCTCAATGCTTTTTTTACTTCAGTTTTCACAAGCAGGGTCAGCTCCCAGCCCACTACACTAGGTACGGTAGACTGGGGAGAAGAAGAGAGGCCCTTGGTGACAGAAGGTCAGGTTAGGGACTGCTTAAAGAAACTAGATGTGCACAAGTCAATGGGGCTGGATGAACTGCATCCGAGGGTGCTGAGGGAGCTGGCTGATGAGATAGCAGTACCGTTGGCCATTATCTTTGAAAACTCGTGGCGAACAGGGGAGGTGCCAGAGGACTGGAAAAAAGCAAATATAGTACCTATCTTCAAGAAAGGCAAAAAGGAGGATCCAGGGAATTACAGACCTGTCAGCCTCACCTCAATGCCCAGAAAAATCATGGAGCAGCTTCTCAAAGAATCCATCCTGAAACACTTGGAGGAAAATAGAGTAATCAGGAACAGTCAGCATGGATTCACCAAGGGTAAATCATGCCTGACCAACCTCATCGCCTTCTATGATGAGATGACTGGATTTGTGGATGCGGGAAGAGCCATTGATGTGATATACCGCGACTTTAGCAAGGCTTTTGATACTGTTTCCCACAGCATTCTCATTAGCAAATTAAGGAAGTATGAGTTAGATGCGTGGACTGTAAGGTGGATAGAAAACTGGCTAGATCAACGGTTTCAGCGTGTAGGAATCAATGGCTCCATGTCAAGTTGGCAAGCAGTAACGAGTGGTGTGACCCAGGGGTCGGTCCTGGGGCCAGTTCTGTTCAATGTTTTCATCAATGATTTGGATGATGGGATAGATTGCACACTTAGTAAGTTTGCGGATGATACCAAACTGGGGGGAACGGTAGACACCCTAGAGGGCAGGGACAGGATTCAGGGAGACCTAGACAAATTGGAGCAGTGGGCCAAGAGGAATCTCATGAGGTTCAACAAGGATAAGTGTAAAATCCTGCACTTGGGACGAAAAAACCCCATGTACTGCTACAGGCTGGGGAGTGATCAGCTAAATAGCAGCACTGGAGAAAAGGACATGGGAGTCATGGTGGATGGGAAGCTGGATATGAGTCAGCAGTGTGCGCTTGCTGCCAGAAAGGCCAATGGCATACTGGGCTGCATCAGAAGAAGTGTCGCCAGCAGATCGAGGGATGTGATCATTCCCCTCTATTCTGCACTAGTGAGGCCACATCTGGAATACTGTGTCCAGTTTTGGGCTCCCCACTACAAAAAGGACATGGACAAATTAGAGAGAGTCCAGAGGAGGGCAACCAAAATGATCAAAGGGCTGGAGCACAAGCCCTATGAAGAAAGACTGAAGGAACTAGGCTTATT
>ML681963.1:30235554-30271229 GCA_007922195.1 Podocnemis expansa
ACCTTCAACTACCTGAAGGGATACTCCAAGGAGGATGGAGCTCGGCTTTTCTCAGTAGTAACAGAGGACAGAACAAAGAACAATGGTTTCAACTTGCAGCTGGGGAGATCAAGGCTGGATATTAGGAAAATCTTTCTTACTAGGTGAGTGATGAAGCATTGGAATGGGCTACCTAGGGAGGTGGTAGAATCTCCATCTTTGGAGATGTTTAAGGCCTGGCTGGACAAAACTCTGGCTTTGATAATTTATTGGGAGTGGTCCTGCTTTTTTTTTTTTTGGCAGGGGGTTGGACTAGATGACCTTATGAGGTCCCTTCTAACCCTATAATTCTGTGATTCTATGATTCTATCACCCTTCGGGAATGGGAATTAGGGTTGAGGAGGAGATGGAGAAAGAGGGGTCTGATGGGGGCAGGCATTTTGGAGGCAGTAGCTGGAGTGGGGGGAAGTAGCTAAGCTGGGTAAAGGGAACCCAGATGTGTATGAAGGGGGCACTTAAATTTAGGAGGGTTCTGGGGCCCATGAAATTATACTTGAATCCCTGCCTGAACTGCAGAAGGTGTTTCAAAAGGGAAGAGACAGTGGATCAAGTGTTGAGCCCCTGAAGGCTTGGGGAGAATGTATGAAGAGATGCAATGAGATCACCAAATATCTCTTTTGGACCTCCAGGAGCAAGTACAGATTTAAATGAACCATGCAGTATTATGAGCACTGAACTGAAAGCATCCTACAAAATGAACAACTTAAGGTTTCACAGGATCTGCCGATTATTACAGACCAAACAGTACTGGCATACAGACTGAGCGTAATTATTGTTGAAAGAAAGACAAATAAGATCATGTTAAATAATATTAACATACCAGCAGACAAATATAAAAAAGAAAAAAAGAAGAGAAAATGGTGAAGTATGACAGACTCTGCTATGAAGTGGAATGATTATGAAAAGCCAGAACAAAGATGATCCTAGTGATTACCAGAGCACTTGGAACAATCCCTAAAGGTCTGAATGAGCAGCTTCCTGGTCAACAACCACCAGAAGACAGTGATCTTTGGCACTGTATACATACACTTTAAGGAAAGTCAAAGGTGAATGACTGTCTCTGAGCTCCCAAAATATAAGAATTTATTGAGGGTTTAACAAAATATCTGACTACCCAAACCTTTGGAGTCACCTCATGGTCAGGATTCATTGATTACTTATAAGGATAAATTTTAGATATTAACTTTCCTCTATTCTATTCTATTCTATTCTATTATCTCTTTGTGCTTAAAGTTCTTGTAAAACTGGAGAATAATAAATACTAATAATTTACAAACACTCAGAAATAACTGTTCAATGATTTTCCAGAAAAAAAATACCATTTTTTGTCTTTGATATTCAAATAGGCATGTTATCCTTCAGCTCAAATGAAAGCACCCCCTTAGTGTTGCTTTATGATGGGTTATGCTATTAACAACACTTCAAAAGACTGAGAGCAGTCGAAGCTAAAAAAGTACATAAAAGATATGCAGGCAGATTTTTCTCTCTTTTTGTTCCATACAGGCATGAAAGCCAGCATGGATGCCTATAACTAGCCATCATCTTAGCAGTTATTCTGGAGGAGGAGGAAAAACTTTTTATAACCCCATGACACAAATAACATATTTGACACATGCTGGCTATCTCACCCTAGTATTTTCTGCTTTTTAGAAGAAAATTCCTTTTAAGGAAGGGGGAAACAATACACAGCTTTCCCAGTGAGCTGAGAATCTTTGTTTTGTTTCTTTGTTTTGTTTGTTTTTTTAAACCAAAACACCTTTTGTGCACTAATTTAAGAACCAGTCTAGAAACCCTTTCTAGCATCTTAATTCCTGTGAAGACTCACTGACTTCATTGGAGTTATTTGTGAAGTAAGACCTCAATTGAGCTAAGCATTTCACACTCACTTAACTTCAAGCACCTATAAAGGTTCATCACTACTGCATCAAAGTAGTTATAACATCTTTTTAAGTTCTGCTGGCCTCAGTGACTATATTTACACTAGCAAATTAGTTTGAATTAAGGAGCCTTAATCTGGACTAATCTGAGCCCTGTTTCCACAATGCTGTGCTTAGTTAGAACTAAAGTTTTTTTGTTTGGGTTTTTTTGTTGTTGTTTTTGTTTTTTGTTTGTTTGTTTGTTTGTTTTTTTAATTTGAACTAAGCGAAGCTTAGTTCGAACTAGTTAGTTAAAAAGTTCAAACAGGTAGTTCAGCCTAACTGCTTAGTTCAAACTTATTTCAAACTTTAATTCAAATTAGTATGTTAGTTCAAACTAACTGTGCTTTTTAGTACAAACTAACTTTTAGTTCGAACTAGTCAAGCTTTTTTAGTTCAAACTAAAAAAAGCACAGCTAGTTCAAACTAAAAAGTTAGTTTGAACAAAAAAGAAAAAAAAACGTGGTTAGTCTGAAATAATTTCAAACTACTTAGTTTGGACTAAACAAGCTGAGCTAAGCTTTTAGGTATAGACATAGCCGATGGGACTTTAAGTACATGCTGAATGTACTTTGCAGAATCTGGACCTAAAATAGTCCACTTGTGTGGACAGTGCTATGGGCTATGTCTACACTAGGAAAAGTTAGTTCAAATTTGTTAATTTGTTAAACTCAAACTTATTAGTTTGAATTAACAATGTGGACTAATTCGAACTAACATTAGCTCAAATTAGTCCACTTTGTTAATTCCAACTAACTGCCCTTAGTTCAAACTTATAGGGTATGTCTACACAGCACTTTTATTTCGAAATAACACTGGTTATTTCAAAATAAAAGATATTTGGTCCACATGACATTCTCTTATTTCGAAAGGACAGATCCCGTCCTTTCGAAATAAGAACTGCTGTTTCGAAACGGGTTAAACCCTGATTGTTTTGAAACGTCTGTTATTTTGAAATGGGTATTTTGAAATAAGGCTGTTTGGACATGTTGTTTTGAAACACCACCATTGTTTCGAAACAACTGTTTCAAAACAACATGTCTAAATGGCTTTATTTCAAAATAACCATTTCAAAATAACAGCCGTTTCAATAGCAGGCTTTCCCTTAATTCAAATTAACATTTTGTTAATTCAAATTAACTTATTTTGAAATAAGGACTTTATTTCAAAATAACTCATTTCAAAATCCTTATTTTGAAATAATGATGTGTGTGTAGACATAGCCATAAAGTTCAAACTAAGGGTTAATCCTTGTCTACATTGTCCTTAGTTCGAACTAACAATCAAACTAACGGCTTAGTTCAAACTAACTGGCAGTTCTTACTAGTTCAAACTAAGCTTTCATTAGTTCAAATTAAGGAATTCCTTAGTTCAAACTAATAAAAATGTAGTGTAGACAGGTACTAAGTTAGTTTGAATTAAGCCTCTTTAATTTGAACTATCTTGCAAGTGTGAACATATCGTATGGGACTACTGAGGCCCAAAATTTTCAGAATGGCCAGTAATTTGGGCCAGAGTTACTAAGCACCAACAAATCTAGCTGAAATCAATAAGCTGCAGGTACCCAAGACATCTGAACACCAGGCCCCACATGTCTAACGCTGGGCAAAAAGATGGATAAAATGATTGTGGTAGCAGAATAAGGAAACCATAAGCAATGATGCTGGCAGAACAAAAGTGGGTGAGGTAAGTAAGTGGTAAGAGCAGCAATGCATAGGGAAGGTGACATGAAACCTTGAAGGAAAGAAGAGCCATATAATGATTACAAGGAATACTGAGAGCCAAGTTAAAGAATGCAGCTATGTGGTCCAAGCTGATAATATACAGACATTTCATGCTAATTTGACTTCAAGGCATCAGTAAAAGTGTTCAGACTATCTTATTTCAGATATACTCTTTTCCAGATCTCTATAGTAAACATCAATAGACTATTATTAGAGAAGGATATTGCTTGGCTAGTGCAGGTCTACTTTGATGTTTCATATCAGTGTAACATAATGAGAAGAGTTTGTATTAAGAGGAAAATATTTTATAATGTGCCAAACATGTCTCTAGCCTATTTGTCCTAGACTATCCTCCATGGTCAATGTATCTTTCTATGTGAATTGGTTCCTCTTCAATTGGAAGTGAACATTATGCTATGGCTAATCTATTTCTCGGTGCCCAAGACAACTTCTTGATAGCTCTAGAAGAAAAGTTGTAAAGTTGCTTTGAAATATATTAGGGGGGTGACTCTTTTATAGTGAGATATGCCATACTAAGCTTGAAATTTTCCAACAGTGTTGTGTTCAAATGGAGTTAGCCAAGCTGAAGCTTATATCAGGAGTTGATCTGGGTTATAATAAAGTGTTTGTAGAGAGTCTTCCTGAAGATTTTCATTGCTGACCAGCTCTCCTTAATAAAGGCTTTCATTACAGTTAGTTCCAAACCTTTGAAAGATTGTCTGTGACTTTGCACATACTATAGTTTATTGCAGGAAACCTGCTGTGCCCATGAAAGGGAAATTAGATTTTTAGTGAAGACAAAGGCCCAGTTCTTCCCTAAGAAGAACCTTAGTATAGCAGAAAAGCAGGAGACTGTTGAGGAATGAATGATGTCTCCTTGTCGTACCAGTTACATCAGCTGAAGGCCTGCTCTAATTTTTGACAGCTGCCTACAATTCCTAAGGAACCAAAACACTAGCTTAACACAGCTGTAATGCAATGTATTCTGGCCTAGACCAATTGACCTTGACTCAATCTTATGTGATGGATGTGGCAGTACTCTGTAAAAATTTAGGAAAATTGTATATGACCTGAATATTGAGATGTTGGTTTAGTTTTATATCAGGCTGCTAGGGAAAGCAAGCAGAAAGAATGAATAACTCAAGATAAGCCATCCTCCAGTTAACACATCAGGGTTGTTGAAAGACCACGCCTGAACTAATAGCTGAACTTTAGCCAAGTTTGCAGAGCCAATACGGCAAGCCACAAAGGCAAAGGGGCTACCACAGTTTAAAAGGCTCTCTCTGATCAAAGGATAGGAAGTTGTGGGAATGTTTTAGGCTGATACCACAGCCTAGTGAAGTGTTTAAAAAACGTAGGTGTGCCTGGCTAATCATCACAGGATGGTAAGGATTTGGCAAGGTAGTCATGCATATAACTGTTTTCTGTTGTTGTTGTTTTAAAGTCCTTATCTCTAAATGCTTTGTTCCTACAATTCAGATTAAATAATGGTTGTTCATTATTCATTATGCATTGGTTATAGACTCTCAAAGGGAAAAAAACACAGGTATGAGCCCAGTAAGACCTGCTAAGTATGCACTATTGATATGCAATGTACTATAGCCCAGGAACAAGTCTACAAGTAAAACTGTAGAATTCTTCCCAAAGGAGGTAAAAGCACAAAACCTGATACCTGAGATGGTGCTCTCAGAGAGACCAGGAAGAGAACAGAGGTACAATTAGTCCTTTAATTGTGATACCTTTCATAATGTCTAAGTGGGGAAGGTTGTTGAATGTTGGATAAATAAGCGAACTCAGCACCGAGACTGCACTCGTAAAAGGGAAATTCTCACCTAGCTAGATCTGGCATTAACTAGCAGTAACACTGAAATGTCTGAATTTTAAAGAAATCAGTAGACCTAACCTACATCTTTTTTTTCCACATTTTTTAGAAACCATCAGTCATACTTCTCAGTCTGCTGTGGTTTTGCGTGTCAATTTGTTACTCCTGTTTGATGAGACTGCATGTTGAAGTTCCCGTAACTGAAGAAGCTACTGCTTAACCTACAAAGATAAATGTAACCAGAAGCAGAAAATACAGGAATCAGACAAGATTGTTCCTGAGATTTTCAGTCTATTTTTGTAGGCTTATGAGATTCTAATAAGCTTTGAAAAATATTCTAAACATTTGGGTGGTACATCAGCACCTTTGAACCTTTATAAAGTTCATTATACAAATTATGAACTCACATTACCTGGGGACATCGAGATTGGGAATCAAAGGGAACTAATTATTTCTATGTCAGTGTACAGAGATATTGTAATTAACTGACCAGGGTGTACATGCACAGCTGCCCTTTCCTGAGTGGAATCAATGCTGTTCAGTGGTGTGTCATTGAACCTATGCTATTGGTAGTTACTGAAAAGTCTAACTTAGCCCAGTTGTGTTTTTAGAACACAAGGCTCCTACTTTTCTCCCTGCTGTTACCAGGGATTTTCATGTGAGATTTTCATAATACACTGACAATCCTGAAACCCTCATGGACCACCATTCTATTAGAAAATACACTCAGACAAATACCAAGAAGTGACTATAGCATCTCACTAAATAAAGTTATAGTTAATCCAGATTACTTAAAAAAAAAACAACAACAACAAAAAACACCCTGCCTGAAAATGTCAATCCACAAGCAATTTAATTATTCATTTTGTTTTTCTTCCATAGGATGATCATATTTCAAACCTATTTTATGCATTTTACATTTCAGACAAACAGGTACAATTTTGTTTCTGGAGCCTTGCAATTGGTTAAAACCCTTCTATGTACTGTGTCTGTTCTTAATACAGTGTATCAATCAAATCTTTAAAATAAAAAGAGCTTCCTATGACATTCCTAAACAGATCTTACTTGATTTTGGAGTTGATTTGCTTTGGTTTTGTTTGTTTGTTTTTGTTTGCCATTCCCCACATTTCTGAAAGTTCAAAACTACTCCTGCTAATAGAAGAGATCTCATAAGTGTTAAACCGTGCCCTTCTCATTCTGCTGTGAGAGTGGATACTAATCAGAGCTGTGCTTGAATAATATGTCCCTCTTGTAAAATGACAATAAAAAGCAAAAAGATCTGAACATATCATTTACATCTTTGAGGTGCATTACATTTATTGTACAACATTCTAATGTAATGGTTACTGAGGTACCTGATCTTCACAGACGTCAACTCTGGTATCCATTAAAGTAGAAAAGAGTAAAATAACTGGTTAAAAACAGACCCAATACCAATGTTAGATGAGCCCATAAAACAATGCCTCTTCAAACTTGTCATAGTTTTTGTTTCCTGGAAGAAACAGCTCCTTACTGCTTATTAAACACTGCTTCATGTGCAATTTTATGTGATGCATTTGAATACTTAGGAACATTTTCATCATTGAAAAGAATTAGTTTGATTTTTAGATAACATACAACATGCCTACCAACTCTCTATTGCCCTAAACTTTTATATTCATTAATACCAGAGCGAACATGACCTGATCATAAAGGTTGTATTTGAAACTCATTTTGTACAGTGACAATTTCCAGAGGGCAGGGGCGTCGCTAGCACTGGGTACGCCCGGGCATGGGCCCCTAATCTCTGAGGCAGTGCCCCGGATGAATTTTGCCCATTGCCAGCAGTGCCCCCCGTAAGTATCCCTGGGCACCGCACTGGGCACCGCCAGTACATGTTGAGGAAGCATGTCTGCCTGGGAGGGTGGAGGGAAGCTCCAGCCCAGCCCATAATTCATTGAGAGAGGCAGAGGTGGAGCTAAGCTCTCACATGGCTGGGAGAACATTTAGTTTGTTTCCTCAGGGCAGCAGCCAGCATGCACAACACCAGGTAAGCCCCTGGGCTGGCGTGGTGGGAATTGGGGGGGGGGACAAGTAGCAGGGCCTGGGCCAGCTGCGGAGGGGCAAGGACAGGACCTGAGAAGGGGCTGGGGGGGGGGGCTGGTGGCAACTGGGGGGGGTCTGGACAGGGCTTGGGCCAGCAGTGGGGGGCAGGGGCTGAGGGGGGGCTGGTGGCAATTGGGGGGTTGGGGCAGGGCCTGGGTCAACAGCAGGGGGGCAGGGGTTACTGAAACCTAAGGTATAAGTATGTTATAGACAAGATGTTTGGAAATATAACAATACAGATGTTTAGTTAGTTGTGCTTTTGTAAAGGAAATTGCAAGATAGAGTAAGTTTGGTTTGGAAGTTCTGTGTGAGAGGCTCTGTTTGCTGAGACAACATTAATTACATAATGCATATTAAGTCATAGATAGTCAGGGAAGCTAGTGGCTTAGATCAATAAGAAGGTAGACTGTTTCTATAGATAAAAGGGTGATCCACAAATTTAGATTATAAAACAATCCCTCCTGTCTGGACCCTGCTGGGAAGCCATCAACATAGTCTAGTAAACAGGTTGACGGGGGCCAGGTAGCTGAGGGGTCACAAGAGTCTGGCCACTCTCATTGGTCAAGGACAGTAACTGTTACCCTAATAAGCTGTAAACAACAACAGAGGCGGGCTAAGTATATGCTGCCTATTAAGTATAATCTAATTGCGTAACTTGCATATTAAAAATAGTAATACCATCTATGGATTTTAGGCATGATGTAACTTTTTGTATTATGCATGAGCTTGTTGCATTATGTATATTGTATTTTGCATGTTAGAAGGTATGTACGACCTGTAATCCCTATACTGGGGGTTCTTGCTCTGAGAGGCTAGCTTCTTTTTTCTTCTCTCTGATGCAGTTCCTGTTATTATTCAGCTGAATAATAAACTCTGAACTACACCTCATTCTCTGCTTATTCGAGTCCCAGCTGGGAACAGGCCTTCATCTTTGGGGCAGATTCGTGGTTTCTCTTTCCAGGTTGAGGACCTGGACCAGCTTTCCCCCACAATAGACAATAATAAAGATAACCAAAGAAATTCTATATGTTCTTCCCAACCCTTAACTCTGCCACAGGTTTATTTTGTCCTAAGTCTAAGTTAAATTGCTCCTAGGAGGGACTTACCATTTCTTTGTCATATCTCTTTTTCACACACACCTAAGCAATTATAACAACTTTGTATTTTATAAACATAAAACATATTATTAGATGTACAGGATATATTTTTGCATATGTACCTGTAACACCCACGTAATCAGATTGAGTCTGCCTTGTAGGCAGCTCTGACCAGAGAAAGGGTGTGCATGGAAACACAGCAAGGAGAGCCCCTTTGCCCCCAGGGGCACCTGTTCCACACCCCCAGAGTGACCACACACACACTGGGATAGCGCAGGGATTATGGGAATGGGGAAGGTTTATTTACAGAGGTGCAAAAGGGGAAACCAACAGGGAAGATGGGCCGGCAGTAACACAGAGTAAACAGCTAACACAGGGCCCTGCAAGGCCCAACAATGCAGCAGGCTGGAGGCAGACGTGAGCTCTGTATCTGCACCATGAGTTCAGGAGTCCCAGCCCAGCTCCAGTCCAGGGTTCAGTCCAGCAACTCTTAGTCTTCGGCACCAGCACTTTCCCAGCAAAAGGAAACCCTCTGATGCCTCTTCTGCTGCTCTCTGCAAACCCAGAGCAACCCCCTCCCCACTTAACTAACTACAACCTCCCCCCTGAGCCCCAGGTGCTGTACTCATGGCCCCACAGCTCCAGATGGCCAGTCACTGGATGCTGCTCTGTCCTTGGGTGACTCTCCCCAGCACAGTGTCCTTCTGTGGGGGCTGGCCTGGCACCCCAGTTCAGGTGCTCTGTCTTCCCTGGCTTCAGGCAGGGCCTCTCTCCCTCTTCCTTCTTCCCAGGCCTCCGGCTGCAGCCCCAGCCCCCTCCTCAGCTCCACAACCTCTCCCACAGGCCAAAATTTAAAGGGACCACGCTCCTTAAAACCCCAGGGGGGTTACATACCAATAGCCAGATCATAAGGGTTAAAGTTCCATCATTAACCTGTCCTGCCCCCATCCAGACATTTACACAGATTGGTTTTTAGAAGCTGCCAGGACTGGCAGACTGGGGCTAAATCCAGGAGCAATTGTCTAATTTTTTCCTGACTAATCCATTTTTGTCATTAAATCCTTAGTCCCTGCCTGGAGATGCATCGCAGCACACTTGTTGTTCTTCAAAACAGTGACAATGCTTTGTATCAAATTTGTTCAGATAACATTCATTTAGTAACTTCTCCTCAGATATGACAATACCTATCCTTTCTTTTTCATACAGCACCAACCAGCCAAAATCAGCCTTGAGTTACACGATCATCTAACTTGAATAGTCTTGTGTTATTGAAATTCAGCCTCTGGTGGCACGGGGTGATACCTTGTAACTTTCAGTGGGTAAGTAGATCATAGGTACAACTGCAACTTAGCCGATAAATTTAAGATACAACTAGAAAAATATCTGATTTTTTTTTTAAAGGAAAGGCCTAGCTTAGACTTGGGTGATGTGGGGGGCAGGGGGAGGAATGCTCCTCAGGCTTGCATAGGGTGGGGGTTATGTGTGGGGTAGGGAGCTGGGGGGGGCTGAGAAGTGGTTGCAAATGGCTTCTTGGATGGGGGCCAGGACAATACAGGAAGAAACCCTCCTATTTGGAGGGTTCCAGGGCCCACCAAATTATTCTTTAACCACTGGGTGAGAGTGAAGGCTCTCTTCTTCCTGGATTGATTTCTCAGTAATTGTGTGGGGCACAGACATAAAGTAGGGGGACAGACAAACAAAGAATTACATTTACCTTTAAAGTACATGTTAGCTAATGTTGTGTGTATGTCTTTCAGTGTCATACGTTAAATAATTTTGTAATAACATATAATAGACATTATAACCAAGGTCCAACAAGAGTCCATATTGGCAGTTTGGAACTCCTGCTTAAACATTGTACTGCATTTCAGATACTTGATGAAACCTAGTTTAGGCGTATGCTGTATATGTTCTTTTAAATGTGTGAATGAAGAGGGTGTGTGTGTGAAGGGGCCAGTCTCAATTGCCAGCCTGTCATGATGGAGAACAATTACAATCTAAATAGCTGAACAATGAAGACATCTCTGATGAAAGCAAACAGAAGGAGCCACCCCAAACAGAAAACAACAAAATACAATCAAGTCTGCAAGTGGCTGGTGACCAATGATCTCACAAGACCCCAAGGCAACATGCCACAGCAAATCCCATAGACATAGGTGGGGGAGAGGAGCCGGCTTAGATGGGGGGAAGGGAAATAGGAGGACTTTAAACAATTAAACAGTTCCTTTACATATTTCTATCAATGGTGCTCAAAAGAAAAGAATCCAACATCCTGTACAACTGGATTTGGCTTTGTGGGGCAAGTAGGGGTACAAACAGTAAGATCAGACTGGTTTGATTACTGAGTATCATTTATTCACTGCCACTCTTCAGACTGGAAGTACTATTTAATTCTTCTGCTCTTCTCTTTTGCTCTCTTATACACAGCATAAGAACACCAGACAGTAAGACACAACATTAGCTTTTCTCTTGTTAACAAGCTCTTGAGGGGTAGCCATTAGTGTAGTGTAGCTCAACAAAACAAGTAAGGAGTCTTGTGGCACCTTTAAAGAGTAACAAATGTATTTATTTCAGAGCTTCTTGTGGTTGAATTCCCACTTCCAAATAAACTGGAAAATGGGGGGGGGGTCATGAGTCTTTAAAAGTGCCAGTAGAAAGTGCCAGTTTCAAGTGTATCTCTGACCCGTGTCAGAAAACTAAAGAATTCATTCCTGTACAGAAAGGTGTAGTTTATTGACAGTGTGGCCAGTGGCTTTTTGAGGGTATGCTAATCATCCTCTAGTCTATTCAATCACAAGTAAATATATGTGTAGCTTAATAGTGTGTGGTTATTGTATTTAAGACTATCAGTATCTAAAGGTTTAATTTTGAAAAAAGAAGAGCTGTTTAATTTCCAAAACATCTGCTTACATACACACATTTTTTCCTATAGGCAATGGATCTCAGACACTTTTTCAAAAGAAGAGCTGTCATATGGGGAAAATAGAGAGAGGAGACAGGGAAAGCAGAGCAACTGCAACAGATTGAAGTGGAAGGCACAGAGGGACCTTCCAGCAAGGACACAGGGGCTATGGTCACACACAAACTGCTTGTTTTGAAACAAGACATTTTGAAACAAGCCGTTTCGAAGTGATGTTTTATTTCGAAACACCTTATTTCGAAAGACAAAAAAGTGTCTTTGAAATAAGGGAAACGAAATAGCATGTCCACAGTGTGGACATGTTATTTCACTTCGGGGGGGCTGCAGACCCCCGCAGGCTGAGAGGAGCCAGCGCCTCACCCCGCAGGGGTCTGCAGAGGGCTGCAGACCCCCGCGGGGTGAAGTGGAGCCAGGCGCCTCACCCCGCCGGGGTCTGCATGGGACTGCAGACCCCCGCGGGGTCAAGTGGAGCCGGGTGCCTCACCCCACCGGCAAAAAGCAGTCCCCTGCGGGGTGAGGCTGCCTGCCGGCTGCGGCTCACCCCGCGGGGGTCTTCAGTCCCCCTCTGCCAGCCAGGGGACACCCCTCAGCACCCTAGCCAGGGTGCTGACGGGGTGGCCCTTTCTCCCAGGGTGCTAAGCACCCTGGGAGGAAGGTCAAATGTTGTTTCAGAACAGTTTGCTCCGAAACAACATGTCCCCACGTGGTTTCAACCACTGGTTTCGAAACAACCTTGTTTCGAACCGAAGGAGGTTTAAGCCATTTCGAAACACGGCTCCCATTTTGAAACAAGGGAACCCCTTGTTTCGAAATGGGAGTACATTGTGTGGACATGCTGTTTCTTATTTCGAAACAACCTCTGTTGTTTCGAAATAAGAAGCCTGTGTGAACACACCCAGGGAGAAATGTGACATTTCATTTCAGTGAATATAGTGAAGGTTCTCCTGATTTAGGAGAACAGGAAATGGGCCTCATGCAGCCAAAGTTAAAGCAGTACCCCATGAGAAATTTGGTCTGAAAAAATGGTCTTGTCTGTGGCTTTCCTCATGCAGAAGATGGATAGAGCTGCTATCTGCTCATCAGTGTATACATTCATAGTGCATCACTGTGTAGCAGAGGAGGGATGAGACACCCTTGGAGAGGGCTACACTACAGTTAACTTGACTGTAATGCTGCCCATTGTAAGAATTGTGATACCTAGGCCTCCAGGTTTGTGGCTGGGACTCCAGGACAACAGACCAGAGGCAGACGGCAGGAGCTGGAGCAGCAATCTAGAGGTGAGAGAGTCAGGAACAGCAGCTGGATTCCACAGTATTATGGGTCTGTGTGTGACTGGAAGCTGTGGGGAAAGCAGACTGAGTCACAGACTGGTGGGAGGTGGTAGACAGTGCCACAATTGCAGGAAACTGGGGCCCAGAGAAGAGGATGGGCCTTGGCCCCTCCCCTAGACAGCCAAATGTGGGGAAGCTCACTGGTCATTGACTTCAGTTAGTGCCTGCAACCTTCAAGCTGACTTTAATTATTGCCTAATTGACTTGTCTTTAATTTTAGTTGACTTTAATTTGTGTCTGCAACCCTCAGATGGAACCTCACTCCAGAAAGGGTGGACTTAGAGGACTTAGCCAGAGGGCTAATGTCCTAAAAGTGGACTCAGGACCAGAGTTTAGCATGGAACAGTTGGAGCACTGAGCACCTGGCAGGGACCAGTTGAGACTAATTCCCCAGTACCACCACCAGGAAGTGCCCAGCAGGTAGTCATGTGCAGCAGGTTGTTTATGCTATTTAAATTAACTCCATTACTATTAAATTGTTTTGGGTATATAAATGCATCCAGCATAGCATGTTTCAGACATGTGGGATTTGGGGGTCCAGCTTGGGCCTGTGCCCCGGATCTTTTTCTTATCCAGCAACACCCCTGCCAGAGGGGTAGCCATGTTACTCTGTATACAGCAAATACAAGAGTCCTGTGGCATCTTAAAGACTTACAGATTTCTTTGGGCCAGGAGTGATGCGGGCCAAGGAAAAGACCCAGGGTCCAGGCCCCATGCCTTGCCCACCCCCCAGTCCCTATCCTGCCCTGAGCCCTGGCCAGAGCCCAGGTGGACTCCTGCCATGGGCAGCCCGGTCCTGGATCCCCAGACAGGGAAGACAACCGGGGGCTGGGGTCAGAGTCAGGGCCAAGGAAGACAGCTGCCACTGCAGATGCCCCGGCTCTGGACCCCTATTCAAGGAAGATAGCTCCCACCATGGGTGGCCTGGCCCCAGACTCCCAGCCAGGGGCAGGGCTGGAGAAGACAGCCAGCACCACAGGTAGCCCAGCAGTGGACCCAGGGCATTAGTGGTGGAACTTGGCGATCAAGCCCCTTAAGCCCGGTGCCAGAGACACCACTGCTTTTGGCATACGTTTTCATGGGCTCCAACCCACTTTGTCAGATGCAACTAGTGAAGTGTGTTGCAGCCCACTCATTTTTGACAAAGTGGGTTGGAGCCCACCAAAGCTTATGCCCGAAGAAATTTGTTAGTTTTTAAGGTGCCACAGAACTTTCATTATTTCTACTTTGCATAGTTTCCTGGATACAGGTGCTTTCCTAAATCGGAGCCTTAAAATGTAAGTTCAGGTTCTTCATGGAAGAAACTGCTTCTTCTTAAAAGTTAGCAAAACACCTGACATATGGATCTCAGAGGGAGTAAAAGGTCACCAAAATTTAACATGGGGACAAGAATGTATTTTTTTCCAAATTTTATTCTCAATAATTTAATAATAGTTTGTGCTGAAATTTTCCAAAAGTCTTCAACCTGAGGCAGACAGCCAGAATGGAAAGTTTAATCAAATAGCTACTATTTGTTGCAATTATAAGCGATTGAATATATTTTTATAATCGGAAGTTTATTGGGTAACCTTAATAATATGGCCATACCCGCAGCCTCACCTATAATAGGTGCAGTCATGTAGATAGGGATTTGAATTTGTCAGTCATATACATCATCTTCCTAAAGGACTCTCACTACATTATTACCCTACAGCAGTATCAATACAGTCAAACACTTTCTCAGCTGACGTAAATTGTCTTAGCTCCACGGACATACCTGAATTAACAGTCAAATTAAAGGTTTCTGATTAGGAAACCCAATCCTGAAACAGAGAAACCCAGTGTCCCATGTTATCTGGTATCCTGCCTATAGTTATTTCCAGGATTTGAAAGGAGATGGGAAAGAGAATAAAGCTGTGTTTGGTAAATTATGCAGCATTAATGGGGAGAAAAAAAAGTTACTTACTAGCCTCCAACATGGATCATTTTAAATTCAGAAACCTGAGGTTCAGTTTCACAGACACCTAACTTAAAAGGACAAAACACGTTAGTCCATCCCGCTTTCCCAATGGAGGACTCTTGCCTAGAGAATACTGAGATGTGTTTTGTTGTGTACCATCACAAGTAATTGTAGCATTTAGGCTGCCACCAAATTCCTTAGGATATTATTTGACAACCAAATAGATCTTCAGTTAAAAAGTCTTATCTTGATGTCAGCCTAAATGTTCCTATTCTGGTTTTGTACTCATTGTTAAAGGGACTCCCCTCAAAGCACTTTAGGTTTTTGCTCCCTTACTTTTACAAAATATACCCAAGATGGCTACACTGTTTTGTGTAATAAGTGTTAACTAATAAATAGCTTTTTATAATTTTACACTCTGCATTCTGTAGCTCTCTTTAAAATCCTGGTCAGCTATCTGATTTGATTTCACATAGAAGTGAACCCATGCATTAATTATACTGTATATTTTATAGTTTATATTTTGTCAATGTTAAAAAAAGAGCCCACCCATTTTTAAATATAAATCATAGCAGAAACTATTGTTATAATTTGTTTTTACTTTTATACATGGAAAATATTTCACTTCCATATTAAAAATGTCTTTAAGTAACTAATAAACCCATCTAAAATATACTGCTAGCTGTGCTCAGCAAAAAGGTATGTTGAAGCAAATGTATGTGTGTAAACATAATATAGCTAGTTTATAGGTGGTGGCTAATGTGAGATGCACAATGATACTTATGTGCCTAAACCCCAGACATAGGCACCTTAGTCCTAATTTTAAGCACTAGAGATGGGCACTTCTGTAGCTCAGAATTATGCACCTATCTCTGTGAGATGGCAGAGTTAGGATGCATCCTATTCCTCATCATGTCCCACTGACTGATTTAGATGGCTCTTGTGTAATACAATGGCTTTTGTGAATCTCATGCTTAGGTGCCTGTCTCTCCTTATAGGAAGCCGGAGCACCTAACCCAGGTGGATCATATTGTTGTTTATGTAATTTTCTACGCAATAGAGCCTTATGTATAATAAAAAGAAAATGTTCAAGTCACCTAATGCCAGTATAGACCTCTGATATCACTCACTACTTTAGGTATGCTTAAAAATATGATCAAATACCTAGAAGACCATAATACAATAGGGTCTAACCAGGATGGTTTCTGCAAAAGAAAATTGTGGTTCACTAATCTCTTAGAAGCTTTTGTGTCAATAAAATAGTAGCTAAAGGAGAAACAGCTGAAATAATTTAGATTTTCAGAAGGCCTCTGATGGTGTTCCTCATAAGAGCCTGGTAAAGCAATTAAGTAGTTATAGGGAGAGGCAATTTATTGACTTTGTGCCTCAGTTTCCTTACTTACAGAATGAAAATAACAACATTGCCCTAACTGATAATTTTATCTGATGTTTCCAAACTTCTCTGGGATCCTCAGATGACAGGTGATGCATAAAACCACAATATTATCTTTACACTATGATTGATTTTGTACCAAGTGGGATTTTAAAAACAATGTTTTTCTCTCCTTCATTAAACTCTTTCCATCTCTCGTAGAAAGCAATGTCTGAAGCTAAACAAATGATCTCTTTAAAAATCCATCACAAAGTTGGGATGTTATTGCAAAGCGTTTCAGCTGTAAACTTTGTTTATATCATTACACAAGTCTTCCTTCTGTCCCTACCCCCATAGCTAACTTCTAATCACCTGGTTTTGTATACTATTTGTAAGTCAGCAATTCTGGATTGTTTGGATTTCATTTTCTCCCTGAGATGCTACAGGCAGCTGCAGCAGCTCCACAGTAATGGTGCACTTAGCCTAGGTTTACATTTCCTGCATGTTTCCTGACTTAAAACAGCTCTTAATTCTAAGTAATCCCAACTTTATCTGAATTGCCTCCATAAAACTGCTGCACACATGGCTCACTGCCCACACCTGTGTTTGCACATGTCTGCTCCTGCTGAGTTCTGTTTTTTTTCAGTGCCAGCCTATATTCCATTCCTGATTTTGACATGGGATTTAGGGCTAAGGGGGCATTGTGCTATATTCAACATGCCAAATCTTTGTGCTTCTATCCAATTCACCCATTAACAATACTGAAATACTAATTACAAAGGTCCTGTTGCTATACTAATGTATTGTCCTACTTGGCATGAGGTAGGTAGAGACTGGGAGTCTGGAGTGAGTTGGTTACTTTGTCAGTAGAAAAATGAGTAAGCCAGCGTCATAGTATTGGCAGAAATAGCTTGTCTGGTATTTTCCATTCAGACAAAGGGTCAGATCCTCACCCCACTGGCACTGTCATAATTTCACTGCCATCCCTGGATCTATGCCAGTTTACACAGCTCAAAAATCAAGCCCAGAGAGTACTCATACCTACCCTGGAACCTGGGAGTTCCTGCATCCCATTCTGACCCTATACATCATTTTGCTAGTGGAATAAAATATCAGTTTGACCCTCCTGCCATTTTCCCCATAAAAATACATACCACAGATTAAACTAGACAGTGAATTTGTCAGTTTTAACATGCTAGCAGGAATTAAACTGGTCAGTATAAACTGAATCAATGTCCTTTCACAAAGAGTGCTGGGGAATTAATAGACTGTAGTCACCCTTCCTTGTGAGCCAACTCCTAACTGATATCCCAGCTTAGTTACCCGGGGACACTAGGCTATTAAAGATGATGTTGTCTTTCAGATACAACAGAAAACAGGCTCTGGCTTTCTGCAGTCATTTAAAATACTGTGGCACATTTTGTAATACCCTTGGCATGCTGCTACAGATGACATTGGCACCAACACTGGCTTCAGCTAAACACAGACCACCACCAGAGGTGTGAGACTTAGTCACACATGAACACACAAGTGCACATAATGTGTTTTTCTTCCTCATCTTACTTGTTTTCTTTTCTATCATACTAACACCTTTGACTCATGGGACCGATATATTCCATTTAAATTAATACAATCAGATACAATTAATACAATTAATCCAATTACTGCAGTTCTTAATGAAGATTCAGTTGTCTAGTGACCTTCATGTCCTGTCCAATGTTATGTCCTAGCAGAAATGGCTTTTGGACTAAACAAAGCAGGTGCACGCCAAGGGCTTCAAGCAGTAAGGGGCCCCATTGCCTGTTTCACTTACCCTAAAGGCTTCATCTGGCCTGATCAGCAACAGGAGGAGGAGCTGGTCCCGTGTCCAAGGGCCGGCAGCATGGAGCTGAGGCCATTGTTGGGGGGCACCACAGCCATGGGCGGATTAATGCATGGGCCTACAAGGTCCAGGCCCAGGGGTCTGCACAATGT
The DNA here is from genome assembly GCA_007922195.1 of Podocnemis expansa. Taxonomy (NCBI): domain Eukaryota; kingdom Metazoa; phylum Chordata; order Testudines; family Podocnemididae; genus Podocnemis; species Podocnemis expansa. Next base: position 30,253,774 of record ML681963.1, read on the forward strand.
CAGAAGCCCTCCTCCAAGTGGTTCGGGGGGATGAGGGGAGTGGAGCTGCTCTGGCCCGGAGGCTGGGCTCTGCTTTCCTTTCACACACCACCCCTGGGCTGGCCCAGTCTGCCCCCATGAGTGAGGAGGGCCATGCCAAAGGCCAGGCTCTGCTCTCCTGCCCTTCTGCGGGGCCAGCAGCACAGCATAGCCTCCAGCTGCACTGGAAGTCGCCCTGTATGTGCAGGGTGCTCGGGAGGGGGGATCAGTCCAGCTGGAGCTGAGCTACCCTCAGCACCACCCTCCGCCCCATCCCAGTGCTGGCCCTCCCACAGAGGGCAGGGCTGTAGCATGGAGGAGGACTGCAGCCTTGTCAGTAAGGAAGATAACTTATGACAATGAGGCACAATTTATCTGAAAGCTAAACTCTGCAGAGGCAACTTAGCTGAAACCTCATTTCCTCTGCAGATGCTGAACTGTTTTCTTTGCAAACAAGCTGCTTTGCAGGTTAAACTTTGCAAATGCAATCTAGCTGCAAACAGACTTGCAGAACCATGTCTGCCCAGTAACAAATTCTAATTGGCTAAAGAATTGTAATTGACAGTATTGTATCATGGGCATGTGGGAGAGGGATGGAGTTTGGGAGTGCTGTGGCCACGCTCCTTGGGACAGGAGCAGCTCCTGACTAGGTGCTGTGAGCATGTCAGAGGTGGTGGGGGAGTTCACAGAATGGCTGGGCCATGTTTGGTGTTGGCACCGCTCTGCTCTGCCCTTGCATGTCTAAGCACCCCTGGAAGCTCCCCAGCAGTACATGGCCCCACACCCAGGGAATGAAGACGCTGCAAATTCCAGCATTAGCTACGGCCTCCAGAGAACAACAGTATGCTACTGGTCATCTGAGTCTCTATCTTGGTCTGATCTGGCCTGACATCCCTCAAAATCAGTATGACAAAGACTGAATGATGTTATAGTAGATCACAGTCTCAGAAGATGGTAGGGATGGCAACCATGATGATGATACTTTGTCCTTTCCCTAAGCAACTGTTGCTCTGTATCCCCCCTCAAAGACTCTTTCTGAGGACCACAAAAGGGAATAACAGTTCATTTGCCCTCATTATTTTATACATCAGTTAGTCCTAATATCCAACGTATCTTGTTTGGTTCATTCATTTCCAGCCTCACACTTATTTGGTGGGTGTGACATTAGTAGAGCCTCCTCCCGCCTTCCCCTTTTCTTCTTAAACACTAATTCAGTATTCATCTCTATTTTATACCTGTTTCCATGAACATTTTTTGCTCTAAGTTATTGTAACACGTTAAGAACTTCCATTCCATTTTCACAGCTGAGTTCACAATCAGGGTAAATCTGTAGACCCAGTGACTATAACTTCCCTCCAGGCTGGGAGTGAGATATTGGCTATGATTGGTGTACTTATGTGAAGGAAGATGTATTGTGCTACTGTTCATGCTGTACCTATTTAATAAAGAATTATACTGCCTGGGTACAAATCTGACACCGTTAGCAGCAGGCATTTGTTTGTTTAATTGTTAAAAATAGAGATGTTATACACATGTATACAATTTTAAAATTTTCCATGAAACCTTGACATCACATGTGAATATGAAAAGAAAGCACTATATCGGGAAACTACTTACAGATTATATTGTGCAAAGGGCTCCTCTGAGCTAGAGCTGGCAAGGTAATGTCTTCTTGTGCATCAGAACATTTGTAGGTTTGTTCATATTTTTGTTATGATAAATACATTGTGCTGAGATAAAAAAGTTAGCCAGAACTGCCCAGAATCAGCAAAATTTAGACAGTTTCAGAATTCAGCAGGCTCTCTTAAAAATATATTATTTTATATCTAAATAATTTAGTTTTTTTTCCTTGTGTTATCCTTTTAACATTATTTTCTGACATCAGGCCACAGTTGTTCCCTTTGCAAATTTGCCCACAGCACCACTGGCTTGCCCTGATCATGCTGATAAGATGCATGCTTCCCCACTTCTAATTCTGATTCCAGTTAAACAATAAAGGAGACTCCAGCTTCTGACAAAGGTCCCGTAAGAGCATGATCTTTACAATGCACACTCCATCCCAGTGAGACATTTTGTTATTTTTTAAACTGAGTATTCTGGAATCGTTCTCCATACATTGTCATCTCTTTTCCCCCTCCCCACATTTCTTACAGTTCAGTGAAAGGCCAAGAAAAGAAAAAAGAAGCACAGAAAGAATGGAGAACATGCTTCTAGAAATTCAGGAGTTGATTTAACAAGCACGTACTGTGGCTGGATGAAGAAACAGCAGATAGCTACAATATTGTGACCACTGATGACATTTGCAATTCAACTATGTTAGGAGAAATCTGATCTTACACCTGGGGCAGAAAATAATAATATGAACTATTCAGGATTAAAATTAATCTCTCCTTCCTCTTGAAAAATGGCTGCAGTAGAGCACCTTCTATGTATTGCGTTTTAATTTCACAGCAGGGACTTGGAGAATCATGTCTACTAAATTGTATGGGAGTTTTGCTTCTGAAGAATCAGACAGTAACAATCAATATCAATTATTTGGTTTTGAATAATATTAAATACTTGTTATTTATAGCTGTCAAAATGTTTTATGCTTGTAAATAATCATTACCTTTATTCTACAAATAGGAAAATGAGGCACAAACAAATTGCTCAGAGTAAACCCTGCTGTGCTGAATCTGGGCTGGCCAATGGACCAGCGCCGTCACTAGGCCAGGGCAAGCAGATCAAAGTCCTAGGCATTGAATTTTAGAGGGCACAGGGGACAAATCTGGCTTCCTGCAGCCGCTGGGGATGGATCTGGTTCCATCCCCAGCTACCACAGGGAGCCAGATCCATCCCTTGTGCCCTTTAAAATTTGGCACCTGGAACTTCAGGCACTGCTGGGGATCACCGCCACCTTCCAGTTCCCTGCCCCCCCCAGCAGTGGGGAGCCCCTGTCACCACCAGCAGGCCGTAGATATCTGGCTCTCCCTGGCCTGCCAACGGTGGTGGAAGCTCCCAGGGGGAGGTGTCTTTGCGGTTACTTGCCCCAGGTGCGAAAAATTCTAGTTACAGCTCTGCAATGGACCCATACTCATGGAGCTTAGGCCGTGAGATGAAAAGCAGCAGTGTAGACATACTCCTAGGGTGTGTCTACATTAGAGGCTTAAGTCGACATAAGCAACTCCATGGCCACATTTGGCATTTATTAAGTTGGCTTAACGAAATGTGGCCACCTAAGTCAACTTTATGAAGTTGATGTAAGCCAGGGAACCCGCTTAAAGTTGACTTCATTAAGTAGACTTAAGTGGATAACCTGGCTTAAGCTGATTTAAGAAAGTTGACTTAAAAAAATGTGGACTCTCTAAGTTGACTTTAAGTCAACCTTGTTAAGTTGATTTAACTGAACCAGCTAGTGTAGACATATTCGTAGAGAACATATAATTTGTTGTATAGAAGGTGTGTGCCATGATTCAGTAAACAGAGTATACGACTGGAAGTCAGAAAAAATCTCAGTTTTGTTGATAATTTGTTGTTGGACCTTGAACAATTTTTCTTTGAATCACCTGAAACTAGAGTGACCATGTAGCAAATGTGAAAAATGGAGACAGGAGGAGGGATTATGGGCATCTATACAAGAAAAGGCCCCACATATTATGACTGTTCCTATAAAATTAGGATGTGTGATTATCCTATCTGAAACAGGAGACCAGGGAGGCATTCAGAGACTGGGCTCCAATCTGAGGCTCAATGTCTGGACAACTATTTTTAGCCCCACAGGTTGCACTCATGGATGAGCCCCATGAGTTGGGCCCTGAGACTTGGTGCCATGTGTAGTTGTGTGTATTCTTTTTTTCTTTAGGCCGTATAGATATATGCTATGTGTCCCTGATAAGTGGGGAGAATAAAATAAAATTTAAATATATCCATAATTTTTCATAAGTTCATTACTAACAGGTTTTAATTTGGCTGGACTGGGTGTATAGCCTGCAAAAATATCTATATATTTCTGAACTGAAACATATAATGGTAACTAACATGAGCTGCTGTGCAATAGTTCTGGATGGCTGCTCTGACACCTGAATACTAAAAAACAAACAAACAAATAAATAAGAAAAAAAAAATACCACCTCTTCTCTCCCATCTCTTTCATAGAGAAAATGGGATTTTTCATCATCCAACTCAAGCCAATTTTCTTCTACATTTTTCTGAAAGTACAATTTAATAAATATTTATTCAGTAATACTTTGAAAGCTCCCTGTGGTTGAGGACTAATCATGGCTGAATCAAGTCTCTTCTCACACCGCCTGCTGAAAAAGAAGAGGGGAAAAAAGGGCTGGAACAATGGAATATGTAACAGCTGATAGGGAGAAGCACTACCTTTGCTGCAATCAGGAATGGCATTTTCAAGTCACATGCTAACACAGCAAGATGATTTTTTTCTCCTTTTATTCTTCATAAATCTCCTTCCTGTTTGTTTCTTTTTTCTATTCTTAGTATTGTTGCTAAATCCTTTGGCACCTAACTTCAGAGCTCATGGTGCAAGGAAACAATGACCAAGGAGTGAATAATGTTTGCTTGGCCTTTCTTTTTTAAAGTATACACTATGGACTGGGATTTAAATACACCAGGGGGTCTCTGTGGATTTTGGAACCAGCTGTGAATAGTCATTGAACTTCTTTTAACTAATTGAGTCTTTTTTTTTTTCCTGTAGGTTAAGATGTTTGCTGATGTAAGCAACAGCATTCCGTGCAGATAAAGCTAATCTGTGGATTTTATTTTCAGCTATGCTTTCAGTGAACATAAACAAACAAACAAACCCTGATTGCTGGCTTCTTCAATAGCAACACAGATTTTTAGACAAGTCTATGATATTCCTTCCATTCCTTCCAAATACCTTTTAATCATCCATTTGATTACTTTTAGAAGTATATTGGGAAGTTGTGTTAATGGCTAAAGAATTTAAAAAAAAAAATCTTTTGTAGATTTAAAATGTAACTTACCATAGAGGAAAACAATCAAGAAGTCCTGTGGTACTTAAAGACTAACAATTTGTTAGTCTTTAAGTGCCACAGGACTCCTTGCCTGTTTTGCCGAACTAGACTAACAGAGCTAACCCTTTGAAACTAACGACAGAGGTAAGCTCTGAAACAGCAGAGGGGAAGTAATAGTTAGTAAACTTGGATTTATGTTAATTGTATAGGTACATACAGTTGGACAACATTAGGTCAAGGCATAGACAGACAGGACCTGCTCTTGCCCCTATGCAAGTTGATCATATAAATTCCCACTGAGTTTCATGGTTCAGGATCCAAACCTCAGAATGGGATGGGTAGAGATGTGATAAACTGCAGAGCTGGATGATAAATTGCATGTGCTTTTTTGACTATTTCTCCTGCACTCTGCCCACTAATCCATCTCCCCAGGGTTTATTGTTACATTCCAAACACAAGTAGCTTCATATAACTTCAATTTTCTTTTCTAAATCAACACGCAAGTGTCTTGATCTCTCTAAAATTATTCAAAATCTAGGACAGGGAATATTCCATTCTGAACCAAGGACAAACCAATGGGAATTCTTGAAACCTAAAACACCTTTTTTGATAAAGTCAGGTTAAAAAAAGATTTTACAACTCCTTAAAACATATGCACTTCCTATTATACAGACTATACAATAGTCTGAGAGTATATGTAAGATTAACTGAGCAGGTATGTAAGATTAACTGCAGTTATGAGTAATGCAGCCATCCAAAACTAATACAATGAAACTTTCAGTTCATACCATAATGAATCATTTCGTATACTTAAAACACTAATGCACTGGCTCGTGCATGTCTGACACTGCTCTCCACTGAAGGAAATTATAGGCTTTCTAATGGTAGCTGCTAATGGAGAGTCCCCACTGGCACAAATAAGGAAGCATGTGCCTTTGAAGTGGAAGGATATATGTTCTCTCTCTGATGTACTTGGGAAAAACTAAATGACCAGACTATGCAATATAGGAACTTCATAGTTATCACTATCTAGATATATAGACTGTTACTGTACATATCTATATCCAGATCCTTTGTGCCTAGCTAGTTCTTATCATCTGCAGATCTGCAAAGTATTTTTCAAAAATTAAAGTGATCATTTCACTGCTGTGTTGGTTTCTCTGTGAAGTTATTACAGATTGTTTTGATGCTGTTTTAAATGAGCATGTTTTGAATCCTCTGGTTTTTTTAGATGGATCAATATCTGAAAAGAATCACCACTATATCACATAAAAGGTTAATCTTTCCTTAGAAACAACATCCCATAACAGTTAATCCATGAGAGTTTGAAAATTAAACCTGGATCCTTTGACTTCAAGTGCCATAAACCTATGGCTGAAATACAGTGTCTATCTACATTTGTGCCTTTGATACAAAGAGCCCTTTTTGAGCCCCTCTCAGTCATTGTCTGCACCTAGACATATAAGTGATGTTTGTTTTCACATCAAAATTCAGTGGAAGCTCATTCTGTGGAATGTTTAACAGCATTTTGATGGCCAGAATACACAATTATGCTGTAAGGGGTAAGAAGATGAAGTGCATTGTCTGGATTTTGGGATGGATATAAAGAAAAGGTGATTAAATCACCCAGAAAAAAAAAAGTATTTGTACATACTGTCTAGTTTTTGTATAATGTTGTATGTATATTATGGGACAGATCCTTATCTGGTATAAATCAACTTTACTCTATCAAAGTAAATAGGAGTATAACAATTTACAGTAGTTGAGGATCTGGCCATAAAATTCCATCTTCATTCCTTTTCCCCCCATTGATAATTGTGATCGTATATTTTGAGAGAGAGAGAGAGAGAAAGATGGGTGGATTACTATCATTAACCCTTTTTACATAGGAAATCTAACCCCTGACACATGGCACCAGTGACCTTGAGGTGAAAAGGACATATCCCAGTTCCTTAAGACCTCCAATTCATCCTTCTTAACACTGCAATGACATTAGAATCCATGACCAAGTGCAGACTGTAAGAAACACATGATTGCAGACCTAGTAAACACCATCATAAATATTTCTGGAAGGTAACTGTTCTGAAGGATGGAGCCATTTGTCAGCACAGGTGCAGAAGGGTGAGTTGATGGAGAGGCACTGATTTTCAGCAATGAGCTCATTCGACAAAAAATAACTGCTGTCTATTTGCAAGGCACTGACAAAGGTTGGCATCTGGGTACAGAAGGGAATTAAGCATGAAATTAACCAGCTCAGTCACTGAAGAAACTACTGGATAGATTTCCAATCCACTCTACTGACAGTCACATAGGTTTGGAGATGTATGGATGTCCCCATTCAAGATTTGATGTTCTAGTTCAGAATCCATCTTCCATTTTTTGCCATGGAAACTATGATTTCTATTTTTGACACAGACCCTTCACATAATAGACGTTCTACAAATAGAACATCCTGGTCACTCTGCAACAAAAGAAAAAGATTTTATATAATCAGAGTAAAACACCAGCATTTCCATCCTAATTCTATGCACCAGTGCATGCTGTAAATTTAATGCAAATGAAATATTCTTTTAGAGAGCTGTTCTAGTATCCATGGATAGAGTTCCTATGTACAGAGGTCTAAAGCAGTAAGAGCAAGAAAAAGACTTCTTAAAGTGGCTTGTTGCAACATGATATAGTATGAAGAATCACTTTCAAAACTGTCCTTCAATAATAAACAAGTGTAGCATTAAGGTGAATGAAAGGGACACCTAAAATTTTGGCTTAGAGTTGCCACTTCTATCGCATATGATCTGATATTCTCCCCTTTTAACTCTCACGCATGTGCCGCAGTCTAAAGCTATCAATACCAGATTATTTTCTGAAGTCACTCCCTCTTTGCCTTCTGCTGTGTTTTAAGGAGGCAGAGAACTGGGAGACTCTGCACACAAAGAATCAAGATTTCTGTTTCTTGAAAGCAAGGATGGTTTATATTTCAAAATCTATCTGGCCAAGGAAAGTGGATACCTCTTAATATGCACTTTTTTTTTTCTCCACTCCTCCCTAACTATTTTAGTCCTCCCTGTGGACAGGTTCTCTTCCCCTTAATGAGTGTTTGGTAGGCCTGATATGAACTTTCCGCCCTGGCCCTCCTCCAGGAGCTGAGAAATTGAGAAATTCAGTGCAGTCAGAATGTAAGATTTTATAAAAAATGATCTATTGTTTAATATACAGGATCAACCTTGCCACATCCACTATTGTCCCCACACCCAAACTCCACCAAAAATAAATGTTGAATGACAGTCTGTTCTGTAAAATCTTGTGACTAACTTGACAATTGCTGGCACCACCCATAAATTCAAGAGTATAAAACTGGATCATTTCATTCCAGTGAATTAGTGTCCCTGTTAATAGAGTTCTAAATATATAATCATATAAATGTCAAAAGAAAACTTTCAAACAGGCATTCACTGTGCAGTTATTCCCAGTGAAGACTGGGGAAATTGGCCAGACCCATTCACACTTGGGAGCGATGTCTTTGATTCCTCTACTGTTGGGTGTTCTGGCTAACAGTTTCTGCAGAAAAACAGGGAGGTCCTGGGTTTTATCAAGCTTTGCCAGCTCTCAAAAGAATCAAGGGATCCCCCTAGTTTTGGGGTGTTTTTTTTTTCCTTTCTCTCTTGGTTTTTGGTATAATACAGATGTTAACAACGGGGTCTTTAGGGGATATTTAAGTTGGATCTGGACCATTTTCTCCAAATTGTTAGCACAATAATCTCATCTTGAAAAGATGTTGTTCTCTACAGATAGGCAATATTAGCATCAGTATTCATAGTTACTTGAACTTCAGCCAGACACGTTTGTGAATGCCTTGCTCAGAAACTGGATTTCTTCTTAAACAATGCACTTTAGAAAATCATAGACCTTGATTGGTATGGGGTGCATTGTACTAAGCTGAGCCCTAAAACAGTGCTATACTATGAAAGACTACTTCAACCTGTAATTTGTCAGCATCTGTGAGACAGTTGAGTCCTTTTGAGGTTATTGAAGTGCTAATGTGCATTGAACTCTGTAATGTTTTCTAATATTGTAAGAATCTATTTGCAGTTCTCAAGAGCACACCAGTGCAGACAGGGGCTAACGCTTTTCTGCACTTGCTCCTCATTACACCTAAGCATTGTCAACATTTACTTCATCATGGTATATGAGATTAGTATTTTAAATTTCAGAACGAAGTCTGAAGTAGTTAATTATTATTTGGTTCATTCTACAGGTGAATAAGATGAAGATGAAGAGTCTGCCCATGGGCATAAAGTGATTTGTTAGCTGAATTGGGAAGAGAACCAAGACTCCTCCTGATAGAAAATTAGAATTGGGAAACTAGTGCACATAATTCTCCCCAGGTCTTTTTTTCAAATTGTTGAGAAGTCTATTTCAGCAGTGCTTGTGTCCATTGAATGGTCACTTTCCATGAATATTCTAGTGAATGTGTTTATTGGCAGAAATATTCATAGAAAGAGAATTTTTGCACACCTATTGAAGCATATTTACAGAAAGATATCTGAATTATTAATTCAAGAGCAAGAGAAACCTGGTCTTAACTCTTTACATGCATCCAAACAGAGAAACAAAACATCATTGTGACCTCTGTGTCCAATAAAAATTATTCCACATAGCTCACATAGGGCCTAATTTAACAAACAATCCTAATTCAGTAAACAAACAAACAAAAACAAAAATGCTTAACTTTAAATGCATGATTAAGACTGACTGACATAACTGGGAATTTAGTACATACCTGAATGAACTGCTGAATTAGGGTCACATTAAATTTCAGCTACTGAATATTAACAATTGGCACCTCATGAACAAGCTACAGATTAAGAATTATTCACCTAAAGATAATGAAGGAAATGCTAACCTTGAACAGAACTGACCACAAAAGGTTCAATTTTGGCCAGTTTATGAAGTAAACTTCTTCAAAGAAATTAATTGCTATGAATTATACACCCTACCTAGTGCATAATTCATGTTAACTAAGTCCCCTGCTTTAATCACTAGACAACCATTTGCCTCGATGAGAACATATGCATATAATCACATATTCAGAACATTTGTATTATCTGTTTCCAAGTGTTTCCACTTAAAACAGTCCAAGCACAGTCTTGGAATCAGACCCAATGCTGACATGCAGCCTCTCAAACATACTGTCCTTGAAATAAGATAGTTATATTAGGTTTCCAAGGCCTGGCCCATCTTCATGTCCACCTCTATGATATAAATTCCTGTTGTATCCTAGTCTCCTGTTTAACACTCCCTCTCAATAAAATGAGTTTTTACTCAAAGCTGTGAAAGTCTGTCATTAAAAAATGTCACAGTCAGACAAATACTCCTTTTTTTTTTGGCTTGCTAAAAACTTGAAACTCAGACCAAAGATTTTGAAAATTGAATGGACTTGAAGTCTAGCTAACTCAAAGCTAAAGGTCAGCCAAAGCAAAGACTGAGTTTCATAGTCAATGGAAGTTTTGCCTTTGTAAAACAAGCCAGGAGTGCCTTTGTAAGAAAGAGTAAACAGATATTGGGTCTAGTTCTGATCTTATGAGCATCACATTAACACTAACACAATTTAATTGATTTCAGAGAAATTAAATCCTAAACTACACCAGTGTAAGTGAAATCAGAATCAAGCCTCTTGTGCTTAAATAAAAAATAATATATTTTTTAATATTGTACTGTTTATGGGTTTTACAGTTTGTCATCAAGACAAACTCTCTTTGGGAAATTTGAAAGAAAAAAAAATATTACAGGCTAACATCTCATATGCCAAATGTTAAAATAATAGAATATATTAGAAAGGAAAGACTAACAATCTTCATCACAGCAGTGCTAACAGATGCTACTATGCAGTACGTATGAGATAGCCTTGACCAAGTAATTGCATTTTCTCATGTACAAATTTGGGTCTCTGTGTATGTGAGCAAGCATTTCATTTTCATGAAGTTTTACTTTGGCAAAAAGTCCTCAATGGAATCATCTTTAACTGTCCTGAATCCTAATTAGTTAAAAAATAATAGATGCAGTGTCAGCATTAAAATCCATTAGCACTTTTTTTTTTTTAATTCAGATCTTTTATCATCAGTAGGACTATATGGGGGTCCATTCTCTCCATTACCCACATGCATAACTCAGATTCAGATGGGTGACATCTATATGAATTGAATAATAATGGAATGCTTGTGACAGTCCTGCCTTCCTATAAAATGGCTAGTTATGTTCTTCCTTCTTGTGACCTTGTGACTGTGGAACTGGTGAAAACACTTTTATTTTTATTTTTATTATTATTATGCTACTCAATGTGCAACAGAATAACCACAGTCAACACAGAAGTTAAAAGACAGGAGAAATTGCATGAAAGGAACTAGTTCTGTGAGATTTCCAGGACAATTTTGCATCCTCAAGCAGTTAAGAGATGCTTTTCTATATCTTTGAATGCTTTTTTTAATCTTAACTGAATCTTTACAAAGTTAGCCTAGCATTATCAAGACCTCATTTTTTATAACTGTCTAGAAAAGCAATATATACCAGAAATATACATATTATAATTAAAATATCCAGAGTTTATAGCCTGTCAAGAAAATGATTCCCCACTGGTTCATATGTTCCATAGGAAATTGCCTTGTCACTGACAATTGTAAGGACACTCCAATGTTTCAGTTGAGCTTTCTTGTTCTAGGTGCTGCATATAACATATGGAGTCTGAAGAAATTCACTGAGCTGAAATACAGAGGAGGAGGTGCATTAAAACTAGATGAGCTATGACAAGACTTATAAAGCAGAACCTGCCATACTGAGTCATGACAGTAGTGAAACATGGCTCATACATAATTTCTCTTTCTCTGCCTTGCTTTAGGTCTTCTCTAGAGAAAACTGTCCAGCCCCTTCCTTTCCTCACAAATGTATCCTTCCCACAGATGAACACAGAAAAATGGCAGTGATAGTTTAAGATTAAACAGACCAACAGTCTTGTCTTTGTGATACAAAGTAACCTTTTGCTACAAAGCAAGTTTGAAGGGATAGGATCAAATTCTCTTTCCGGTTAAACCAGCATAAAAGACATAGTAATTTCATTGTAAGCATTTATAATAAAACATAATGCAAGATAGCATCTTCTGCCTGAACAGAACTGTTGTATCTTTCCTCTGGATACAGTATCAAGAATACAAAAAAAACCACCTGGACACAGCTACACTACAAATAACCACCATACTTACTAACCATACACAAGCTTGCAAGGACTTGCTACAAAGACACCCTGCTGCTCTGTTACAGTCTGGTGGCTCTGGGGTTAGACAATTTTTTTAGCATCTCCATAATGTCAGCAAATGTTAAGTTACACAGCAGGTTATAGGCTTTAGCCTCCATTAGGCTCAGTGAAACTGCAAACTCTTTCACAACATGTATATGATTAGATCTTACATACTACTCCAGCATAGCTCTACTGAGCTATTAAACAAGTCTATTTTCCCCAAAATGCCAGACATTTTTACACTCTTTTCTTTACTAGAAAGATCAAATTCTAAACACCTAGGAAACTGAAACAACTTTCTTTAAATTCACCCTGCCAATCAATTCAAACTTTTCCCCTAAATTCAAGTAGATGCTAAAGGTCAAAACTGATTCAAAGATCCCATCTTATATAGCTCCTTAGGCAATAAAATGTTAATACTATTCCAAAGTAAATGATGGTCTCATAACTATATGGGTGCAAAACTAGAGAATACTCATTGAATTTAACAGGGCTATTCTAGATTTATGCCTGTGAATAGCTCCTTGTTATCAGAAAGTTCAAGATAATTTCATAGAGGATTGAATGACATCAACTCATTCCCAGAAGTTCAAGGCCAATATGGTATGCACTTGGGACTAGGAGTGTTCCATGATGATTCCCAATGCCATCACTGCAGTCTTTGAAATGCAGAGTTCCCTCTGAGAAGCCTGAAGGGCTTGGATCAACTAAATAATCTGAGCTACATTCTGCCCTCTTGTACACCTACGTAGACATAAAGACACACTGAAGTACACTGAAGATCAGTATGTGTGTATGTGTATCTCTGTGATCATACACATACCTGCATAGAGCTGAGTCTTCACAATCAGTTGCTGCTACTTCTTTTTAGCTGGTTCTCTGGCTGTGAAGTCCTGCATCCCTATAAAGTGGCTGCTTAAATACTCTCAAGAAAAAGTGTAATTGCTACAAGTTTTCGTTTTGGAGGAGAAGGAAACACAATGAAGACAAACTGAGCTCAAAATTATACTATATGGAAGAAAAGAAATGTATTACATTGCAAGCAAATGAATTGTATTTGTTTTCCTTTCTGCTGATGTATTTTTAATGGAAGTGTCCTCTGTGGTAGCAGACATTAAGTGAAAGAGAGCATTAGATACTGCATTTAGTTATGAAGGGAGTCAAGAGACATTCAGATGCAACCAATCAGAGAAGAAGCAGGGTGGCTAGCAGGGGGTAAAAAATGAGATTGAAAAGAAAAAACACAGCATAAACATACACACACTTCCATTGCTCATTTTGATTGTAATCCCCTTCAGTGTGCTTGAAAGATTTTAAAATGGTTAGGAGGTAGGAGCCACTAGCATCATCCTAAAGAGATGAAACAGCAAAAAAAAGTGAGAAAGAGACTATGAATAATGAGCTGCAGAGAACAGGATAGAGATGTATACAGGAAGAACGTTGGCATTCCTCAGGCAACAGATACAAAAGAGGATGAGAAGAGCAGAGAAATTAAAGGAAGAAGAGTGGAAATCTACAAGATGCTGGAAGAAAAGTCATCTAGGGGAGTAACTGAAGAACACTTCAGGTCAGAAAAGTTAAAATTAAGTCAAATTGATTTTTCACTGCTTCCTTTCCTTCCAAATCAGTGGATGAAAAGATATTAAGACACCAAATCCTCAGCTGGTATAAATCAATGATGGCTGAAATCAAATTAGCTATGCTGGTTTCCACCAGCTGAGAATCTGACTGTAAAATCTTTGAGAAGAAACAAGGAGCTGAGAATTATCAAATAAGGATGTCATCCGGTTTGAATTTTCTTACTTGAAACCATTTGTGACAGGGAGATTGGAAGACTGAAGTGCCTAGTGGTTACTGCATCTGACTTCCAACCTCTTGTCTCTCTATGGGGGACAGTAACAGTGTCCAGTTCTTGACCACCAGACTGGAGTGTTTAGATGTGTCATAAAAATCTGGGTCCTTGCCCTGAAGTGGGTCATAGTGGAAAGAACTAGGCCTTCCTTCTCCACTAGGCTCCAGTACAAGGCCATGTGAAAATTAGGCTCTCAGTAGGGAGGACTTTGCTGGAGTTAAATCCACTGCCCTAAGCTACTTCCATTCTGTGTGCCCCTTCAGTTTGGAGTGTCACCCCTATAATCAAAACAGTCAGTTTCACAGACAAAATATGAATGACTAGGGCCATGTAAAACCTGCATATTTTCAAATGGGACAGGGAGTTGCAGAAGACACTACCTGGGAGCTTTATCCACTCTGTAATCCATATGGTTTCCTGAAGAAGGATTCTTCTGTCCTGTAACTTAGTCACCACCACTTTGTGCTTGGGCTTCGGAGCTTGTTTTAATCTGCTTCTCAAAATACAGCTTGCTCCAAGATTGTCAGGGAAGTACTATTGGGGCCCAGCATTTTTTTTATCTTCTTTGTATAGCCCATCACACTATCATTTCAAAAATATGCACATCAAATTTCAAAATTGCAGTGTGTTCTTCCCATCCAAATGTTCCTTATTGCATCATTTATAGAAGGAGTAGAAGTAACCTCTGAAAGGAGATGACCAGGGACCTCTTTAATTGGAAATGATTTTGGTAACTTCTGGCTGAGGGGAAAGCATAGACAGCAAGTTTGCTTTTTACTTTACATTGCATGTTCTTTTTGTCTGTGACTCATAGCAGTTACCTTGATGGCCGCCCCTCCCCGGCTATCACTAAAGTACATAGAATGTGTGAAGTGAACAGATGGCCCCTTCACCTTAACTAGATGCCCCCCTTGAACTCAACTGGATGGCCGTAACCACCCTGGGGGGCCATTGTTTTGCAGGGCTTGGTGTAGGTGGGCACTGCCTAACTGCAAGGTCCCGCAGGACATGACTCATACCCCCATTGTTCCCCACATTCCCTGTAATCAGGGAAAGGCAGGAAACAGTCTTTAAAAGCTGAGGATCTGGGGTGCTCAGGCAGGACAGTTTTCAACATCTTGCCTGGCCTCATCACCCAGACGGATCTCCTCTGCTCATGAGTTCCCCCCAGAGCGTATCCACAAGTTACTCCCATGAGTACAACTGTCGGCTGATTACGAGTCTCCTTCTCCCGCCTGTAATGTTGCTGCCACTGCTGCTAATAGAAGTGGTAAGAGTCTGCCCTGAAACTTTTCTCTAAAGAATAAAGTTATTATATTTCTTTACTGCTGCTTTAAAACTGCTTTCCCCAGCTTTACAGGCTTGTGTGTGTGTGTCTTTCTGTCTATTTCCCACTTCAGTGTGTATGTTAGGAGCTCCCGTGTCTGTAATTGCCTGTCGCTACTTTGTATCACTCAGTGTATCTCTTTTCCTTTTGAGTTGTTTGAATTGGTTTTAAAAGTATCCTTGTAAGTTGCAACAATGTATTAGGTTAATTGATAGCCTTAGAAGTCTTAAGTTAGCTGTTAAGATTGTTTCCTTTAGTTTGTAGCCTTTAGAATTATTTGGTGAAGTTGCTTCTGCTCTCCCCCTCTGTAACTTCCCCAACTTAAATAAACTTTTTCTATTTAAACTTTACTGGTCTCCTCTTCATTTCCGGGATCTCCCCTGTGCCTCAACTTTCCTTCTGTCCCTGTCCCCTTCTCTGCGGCTCCCAGCTCCCTCACCGCTCCCACAGCCGCTCTTCCTGCCCTGGACACCAGCCAGTCTTCCCCGCATCCCACCCCTGCAGCTCCCAGCTCCCGAGCCGCTCCTGCGGCAGCTGCCGGTTCTCCGCACCCCGCTACCGCCTGCGGCTGCCCCGACCCCTGTTCTCCCGGCTCCTGCGGGTCCTCCACTGCTTCCCGCGGCCGCCCACCAGCCCTCCTGGTCCTTCACCGCTGTCTGCGGCACTGGCTTCCCCTAAGCCACAGCTGCCTGCCAGCTTCCCCAGTTCCAGCCCGCTGCCTGCTGGTTTGCCGCTGACCCCCCCTTTGCAGCCACCTGCTGCTGCTACCGGCTCCCCTGCCCATGGCCGCTTTTCCCCGCCTTTTCCCCCTTTCCGCACACCCCCTTTGCAGCTGCTTGCTTCCCTCTCGACACTCTGACCCGCTGCTCTCCCACTTGCTTTCACTAATCCTAACCGCCCCCGTTCCCACTCTGTCTCCCCCTCCTCTGTTCAGCCCCTCTTGCTTCCCTGAACACCCGCATGTATCCCAACTCCTTGTGTGCCTCAGTTTCCATGCCCCAATGCCCATGTGTGTCTCCGTCCCACCATTCCCACTCACCCCCCACTCGCTTTCCCTCTCCCCTAAGCCCTTCCCTCTGCCACCACTCCCTTCACTGCCTTTCAAGCCCCCTTCTCAGTCTCCCCCCTACTGTCCAACCCCCCTGGTTCCCTTGTTGCCCCAAACCCCCAAAGGTGTCCCAGCCCCCCTAGTGCCTCTGTCCCCTTACCCCAACCCCCATGCACCTCCTCACCCCGCTGCCTTTTGACACCCCCCACCACCACCACTTGCCTTCACTCCTCTTCAGGCCCCAGCTTCCCTGTTACTTATCTTTTCTGCCACTGTGGCACACTAATTTGCATTGTATCCCCTCGATTCATATGTTATAGGAACCCCTTTTAGGTTATAGTGAGTAAGGTTATAGTGGTAAGCTAGATTAACTGAAGCCCCATTGTTCCCCAACCTGCCCCCACTCCCCAAAGTTAGGTACCCCCCCAACACTTTGCAGAAATCACTGTGACAAGCGCTCTCTCTCTCTCTCGAGAAGGGGGGGGGTGACTGGATAGAATAGTGGTTAAAAGCGCCGTAGTGGTTAAGAGCAACGCCCTTTGATACGGGAGACTGGAGTTCAAATCCTGGTGGGTACCTGTCTACCTTCCCAGTAGGGGTCCTTGGGCAAAAGACCCCCTAATGCCTCACTTACCTACCTCGAATATGAGAGTGATGCAAACTAGGAGAGTCATGCCGGCTCGGATGTCGCCCAGATTAACATGACCCATGAAGAGCTGGACAGCACCTGGCCCGGACATGATCCACACCTACTGGCTAAAGAAAAACTAACAGCAGTGCATGAACGTCTAGCAGCACAGATGAACCAGCTGCTAGCAGCAGGCTCCCACCCAGACTGGCTAACACAAGGAAGGACAGTGCTGATCATGAAAGACCCCCACAAGGGAACAGCACCATCCAACTACCGGCCAATAACCTGCCTCCCCACAACATGGAAAGTCCTATCAGGCATC
>ML681963.1:30277776-30293929 GCA_007922195.1 Podocnemis expansa
AATAGCTTTAGGTAAAAACACTTGTTTGTATCAGTTGTTTATCAGACAGAAGATCTATCTTCCAGTTGATTTATTCCTGACAATTTAAGCCTTTTTTAAGCAGTGTCACTGATATGGCTTCTAAAAACCCAGGGTAACAGCATCAACTTTGTGCTTACCTCCAAAATGCAGCTGTTAACAGTATTTCAAGACTCTAGGGGCTGCATTTCTCCCTCATGTTTTCCTGTTGATTACCCTTAACTAAATAGTCTTAACTAATGATAGTGCTCAGGAACAATGCTATCAACACTCCTTGCAATCTTCGAGACACCACGGACTTCCTGAGGAAAATCCAGTCCATTGGTGAGCTTCCAGAAAACACCATCCTGGACACTGTGGATGTAGAAGCTCTTTACACCAACATCCCACACAATGATGGATTACAAGCTATTAGAAGAACCATCCCAGATGATGCCACAGCACACCTTGTGACTGAACTTTGTGACTTTGTGCTCACCCACAACTATTTCAGATTTGAGGATAATTTATACCTCAAATTCAGCGTCACTGCTATTGGTACCAGCATGGCCCCACAAAATGCCAACATTTTTATGGGCAATCTTGAACAATGTTTCCTCAAGTCTCATCCCAAAGCACCTCTCCTCTACCTATTCTATATTGATGACATCTTCATCATCTGGACCCATGCAGGGATGCTCTTGAAGATTTCCACGGAGATTTCAACAATTTCCACTCCACAATCAAACTTAGCTTGGAACCCTCCACACAGAAGATCCACTTTCTGGACATTACAGTACAAATTAGGGATGGACACATCAATGCCATCCTATACTGAAAACCTACTAATCAGTATACTTACCTACATCCCTCGAGCTTCCATCCAAAACCAACCACACAATCCATTGTCTACAGCCAAGCCCTAAGATATAACTGCATTTGCTCTGATCTCTCAGATGGAGACAGACATCTTGAGGATCTCTATCAAGCATTCTTAAAACTACAGTACCTACCTGAGGCAGTAAGAAAACAGACTGATAGATTCAGGAGGGTACCCTTAAGTCAACAACAGAAGGAGAGGCCCAAGAAAGAAAACAATAGAACGCCACTGGTCACCACATACAACCCCCAAATGAGACCTCTACAACAGATCATTAAAGACCTACAGACTATTCTAAAAGATGATCCCTCACTTTCTCAAGCCTCGGAAGACAGACCTCTCCTTGCCTACTGACGGCTTCCTAACCTGAAACAGATACTCACTAGCAACTACAGACCTTACAACAGAACCATTAAAGCAGGAACATACCCCTGCAACAAACCACATTGCCAAATTCACCTACACATCTGCAGAAAAGACACCATCATAGGACCTAATCAAACCAGCTACTCCATCAAGGGGTCATTCACCTGCTCATCCACTACTGTGATTTATGCCATCATGTGCCAGAAATGCCCCCACACCTCATACATTGGAGAAATAGGACAATCTCTGCGCAAAAGAATAAATGGGCACAAAATTGACACCAGAAATCACAGCACGCAAAAACCAGTTTCTGAGCACTTCCATCTTTCCAATCACTCTATGGATGACTTGTTAATGACTGTGCTCAATAAAGTCAATGGGACATCAAGACTTCAAAAATAAACAGCTGACTTAGAATAGATATGCAGATTTGAGTGTAACAAAGCAAGATTAAATCATGACTATGGCTTCTTTTCCCATTATAACAGGTGATTTGACTTCACCCTTGTCTATGTGCTGTTTCCCAGGGTCTGAATCTTACCAACTGCTCTGATTTGCTGTTACTATATGACCTGATCCCATGGCTTACATGCCCTTGCATTTATTTCTTCTCATTCTGTAAATTCCCCCATCTTCAAAGCATCTGACAAAGCAGGATTTTCTCCTACAAAAGCTCATGCAATAAATAAATCTGTTAGTCTTTAAGTGCCACAGGACTCCTTGCCTTTTATGCTGAACTAGACTAATGTGGCTGCCCCTTTGGTGCTTGAATTCAGGTTCTCAACTAGATCCACACTTTCCTTAGGATTAATACGTTCAGATACATACTTTTGTTTTAGTGGAATCTTTGGCCTAAATAAAGATGTTTCATGGAGCTCTGATGTTTTTACTTTTCCAATTTACTAGAAGGAAAATGGGCAACTGTCATGCCAAAATGTTACCTTAAAGCAGTTTGGCACAAGAAGTTTCTGTCCTGCAAGCTCTAATGCTTCCACAAGAACAAAGAATTAAGGAAATGAAGACCTGAGACAAAAAAGCTAGACAAATTAAAATTCACTCTGTTTACAAAAATACCTGCCAAAATTTGCATTTTCACATAATGATTTCATAACATATTTGGTGTCATGGATGGCCAATACATCAACTTGTCTCCTCCAGAGGGCTGGGTTCAGCAATGGAATACATTAAACTGTTACAAATGCTTCTGTCTTAACATATTCATGTTATATTTATCCATATGGAGGACAAACGACAAAACCTGGTTCAGTGATGCTAAACTATTGGCAGACTCTGCTCAGTGGAAAGGCATACAAATGGAATGTGTAGTGGATGCTCTTTGAAGGTCAGAGAAATCAGATGCATTGATAGAGCAAATTAAAGCTTCCTCTGCATCTACCCACATGATATCTAGCTTCAGTCTCTTACATTTGATAGCATTTCCATTGCAGAGTTCATAAAAATCAAGTCAATACAATACTAAGAAATAATAAAATAACCATGGAAAAGGAAAAGCTCTCAGTTCTTTGGATGATGCAGTTCATAAAGACGAAGACAAAATGTGTGAGAGCTAGAGATGATGGCTTGAAGAGGTGCAGTTGCAGAAATTTCCAGTCAGTTAACCCAGAATATGAACACTTTTAAGAAACAGTGCAATATCTTTGTCTTTTAATTAAATAAATAAAAAGTAAAGTTTTTTTTTACATAAACAAAGGACATTTACAACAATAACCTCACCTTAGATAAAACAATCCTCCAGAAAACCACAAATTATTAATAGAACGATCACCAAGATGCTTGACCACTTTATTGTTTTCAGTCAGAGCCCACCCAGAAAGATCAGCTGTAATCCTTAATTTCAGTTTATCACATTGATCTATATAATAGCATAATTGGTGCAACATGCCACTGATATCAGTGGAGTTGTAATGGAAACCAGTTTTGTCAGATGCGTTCACTTTGTGGTATTCTAACCATCTTTCTATCTTCACTTTTTGAGCACTTACTATTTTAAATATGGCAGCAAACGTAAGGTGTCTCTAGAAGACTTTTTGAATTTTTCTTTAATTATAGGACCTATGCTTGGGGTAGGATTTTAAGTTGGTTGGTCATCTGGTTTATTTTTGGATTTCTCAGTTTCCTTAGCTGAGGTAAACGTCAAATGCATTCTAACAGAAAAGCTTTATTAAAATGGAAGGTCTTGCAGCATTTCATAAAGCTCCCTGAACATTGGCAGCAAGTACTGAAAAAAATTGGCTACATGTCTAGTCATGCTATAACTGTTTTGTGAATTACTGAAAGAGTACCTAACATGAATGAATATTAGTATTATTGCCAAATATATTATGAGAATACTGGTATCTGATTCAAACCCTAGTATTGAAATGGATCATATCATAACTGTGTAACCTCTGCTCCTAGCCCATTCCTAACCCCCCATCCTGAACAGAAGGTTGGGGGGAAGGGGCAAATCGGCATGCCTGGGGACGGGGGGGGGGGCAAGCAGCCACCCTGGTGGTTTGCTTCCCCCAGCAGGGAAACCAGCCTGCTGGAGGTTCCCTGCCCACAGAGGGACCTGCGGCCTTGCTGGGGGTTTCCTGTCTCTTTCCAAATAAAAGCAGATTTAATTATTTTGAAATAGTGCTTTGGTATTTCAAAATACTAAAGTGCTTATTCAAAATAACTAAATACCTGCATGGACACGAACAAGTTTTTGTGAAATAAGCCTCCTTATTTTGAAAAAAAACTTTTCAGTGTAGACACACCCTATGATGGTACATTTGAAAACCATTTTCTGCCTTGTTTTCATGTTTGACAACCATTCTGCATTCTTAATAATGTCTTATCTGATCTCAGGTGTCTACAGTGATGGAGCCTCCCTTGGGAGTCTATCCAATTGCCTCTTTGCTATGTCTCCACATAGATGCTTATTTCAAAATAAGTTAATTCAAAATAAAATCATTATTTCGAATTAACTCAAATTGAAATAAGCAAAACCTCAAATCAAAATAGCAAGTCTGGACACAGGACTTGCTATTTCGAATCAGGAGAGGGGCAGCATGGGAGGTATGGCAGCATGCAGGTCCATGTTGCCAGCCAATATATAGAAGAAGGAAGGCATCCTGGGAAGGAGAAGAGCAAAAGTGTTAAATTGAAATAATGGTTGTTTTGAAATAACACGTCCGAATGGCATTATTTCAGAACAACCATTTAAAATAATGGCTATTTCGATTTCAGCCTAGATTTTACTATTTCAAAATAAGGGTCATTATTTTGAAATGATGGCGCTCATCATTTTGAAATAATGAAACGTTGTTCGGACATATCAACTTTTAAATCAAAACAACAGTCATTGCTTCAATTTAAAAGCATCATGTGGATATAGCCTTAGAGTTCAGAACCTTTCCTTAGTGCATAGCCTAAAAATTTCTTTCCTTGGTTTCAGACCACTGATCCTTGCCCTACCACCTTCTGAGATCTTGGATAATTTCCTGGCTTCAATTTCCATTGTTACCTTGAAGGTACAAAACTGAGAAATTAAAAAAAAGATTTGGTTGATCAAACAACCAACCCTACATATTAGAGAGAGAGAGAGAGAGAGAGAGAGAGAGAGAGAGACTGTGCATGGTTTTAACTCCTTCACTGCTTTCTACCCAAATCCATTAAAGTATATCGTTCAAGCAGCATTAATATAGGTTAAAAATAGAAGTAGAGTTCTAACATTGTCAAAGTCACTTTTCTTTGCACTTTCTGTAGGGGAACTGGCCTTCACATTGAGCTATGACCTAAATAGTTTATAATGGAAAATTCCTAAAATGTTAGCCTAAACATTTCTACTAATAAGCTAAGGAAGAAAAGGAGGAGGATAAAGTCTTCATTTTTAAAGTTCTGCAATGCCAACTGAAATAAATTTTCATGTTGCATAAGAAGCTGCCAAACTGCAAACACTTCCAGACAGTAATCCTAGGGAGGAGCTCAGCTACTGATGACTGAAAGCATGAGCCTTTTGGAAAGGGAGACAGGACATGGACACTGAAGACACTGTCACCAAAAACCTAAAAGCTGGAAAGTTTTGGTTTAAAACCAGTAATATCAATTTGGAAAATTCCATCATTGTGCCTCATAGAAGTTGTAGTACAGGAACCGCATACTTTCCATTCTTCTCTATGATCCATGCCATCCCCCCACCCCCTCCCCAGCATGTCCACAAAGCATTACAGTTGCTTTTCTTGTTGAGCTACCACATGCATGATGGATGACTGAGGCTGTGCTCCATAATAGGGAATGTGGGAAGATCACTGACCTTAGCCAACCTAACAGACTCCAGAATTTACGCCTCAAGTATAACTCTCATGACACACTGTAGCAGATTTTTTACTTCAGCCAAAATGTTCTTGGCTTTGGTTAAAATCAGAAAGTGCTTTTGTTTTTCAGTGTTTATTTTTTAAATGACTAATTTAAATTTTCTACAGAAAGTAAACACCTTTTGAAACCAACCAACCGACCAACCAACCAACCAACCAACCAACCAACTGTCAAGAGCCCTATTTTCCACTGAAAAAGAATGAGTTTTGATAGAAATTTTTCCACTGACCCAACTGTACCTCCCATTTTCTTCACATTGTACCAGGGCATACCTGTCAATTTTCCATCCAACTGATTTCAGTTAACATCATGGAAATGATGTGCCATCAGAGAGACCATTACTATACCATGCCATTTTAGGAGGTCCTCCTGCAGTTAAGGGTCTGGTTAGTTTTTCTGTATAGGCTTCATTTTGGCCATCTTCTTAATTTATCTGAAAAGCTCCAGTCAACCAGACATTACTCGAATTAATATGCAAGCTAAATTCTGTGAAAGCAGGACTCAATCGAGATTATGGGTTCTTTTCACATTACAAAGGGGAATTTGACTTCAGGCTTCCCATTCTTCAAGCCTGTAAACTGCTCTGATTTGCTGTTACTTTATGACCTGATCCTATGTTTTACACCCTCTTGCATTTAGTTTAATTCCTTTCTGTAAGTTCACCCATCTTCGAAGCATCTGAGGAAGTGGGATCTTCTCCCACGAAAGCTCATGCAAAAAATAAATCTGTTAGTTTTAAAGTGCCACACAACTGCTTGTTGTTTTTTTACTGGACTAGACTAACATGGCTATCCCTTTGGAAATTGCATTCATGGCCTACTCCACGGCAAGAGGAACACTTTTTTTTCAAATTTTGAGGTGAATTACACCAGTTATTTATAAGGCACCAGACTGAGATAACATAGGTGCAAAATTGTAAAGGAAAAAAAAATTGTGCTTTTTTGGATGAAATGCTCAAATGTTTCTTCCTCTACATTTGTACTACAACAATGTCTAAACCTAAGAATTGTCAGTTGAACTTACCCCATCCTCCTCTTTGTCAAAATCTGCTGTGAATGAGATTTGTTTATTTTGGAATCTGTCTATTTTGAAAACAGAGGAACATCAGAAATATCCTATTGGGTTCAGGAAACCTTTAGAAGTCCAACAAAGGCATGATGGAACGCCGCATCCACTGAGACTAATTAGTGGCTGATAGTAAGGAAATCTCAAATTCTATCCCCAGGTCTACCTCCTAATTTGTTCTTAATTAAATAGTGTTGCATTTCTATAATACCTTTCAACCAGACTAACATTTACAAACATTAATTACATTTCTCCCATGTCTGAGGCAGGTAGACTTAATTATCCCTATGCTTTGGAGAGATAAACAGAGGCTCTAAGAGATTAGAGGCTCTGGCCCTACAGAAACTTGTACACATACATAATTTTACACATGAGAAGCCAGCTCACTCCCTGTGTGCAGTTTTACACTGTGCAATGAATCAATGCCAGCCATGTTATGAGGACTTAAGCCAGACTTAGGTTTCATGCTGGTCTTCTGCATGGGATGAATTATTTCTTTAATGAAAAAGTAACCTGCCTAAAGGAGCAAAGGGTGCTGTATCTATCTACCACAACTTATCCAATATTATCTAATTCCTGACTCTGGAGAAATTTAATTTCCCCAGAATGGAAACTGACAACTATTTCCCAATATACAGTACCATCTCATAGTGGGTTTAGAACAGGAAGTAAAAATTACTTCATTCCATCTCTCTCACATGTTCTTCATTTCTAGGCTCTCATTCAAAAGCTTGTTGTCATTCACCAGAAGAAGTCAGTCCAATCAAAGATATAACCTCACCCTCCTTGTCTCTTTAATGCACTTGGACCAACAGGTCTACAACAACATGGCAAGTCACACTTCAAGGGACAAACATCATTTGTTTTAGTCTTCAAAATAAAGATATAGCCCAATCAAATCTGGTGTCTGCTAAATTTGACTTCGGAGCAATGCAGCATCAGAAACAGAGCATCAAGGAATTAATGTTACTGAAAAGTAAGGAATCCTACAGAACTTTAAATTTGCTGCATGAAGAATATTTTTTAATCCCTTATTCTGAGCCTTTGTGACACATTGCACGTTCCTACATGGCTTGGCATTTTGAATGGCATGACTGCATCCAAAGGAAACAAGAAAACTTAAGCATAAAACATTTAGTTTCCCAAACATTTCATTTCCCAAAGCCAGACCAATGTACTCCCACCTGAAAAAAAGTAGAAATGGGTTTCTGATGCGGAGGGGGCTATCTCAATCCAGTTGGACAATGCCATCTCAAATTGCGCCTTGGGGATTAGCCGTGTCAGGCTGATGCTCCTTCTGTCCATTGCATTCCATCACTCAGTCTCTTCCTCTCTGGGCAAGTTCTCTCCCATACCAGGAATTGCAGCCTCCTCTGTGTGACTTGGCTCTCTGGCCGCATTACCAAAACTAAAGTCCTCCATCCAAACAATCTCAGGCACTTTTCTTTAGCACTGCCTGAAGGGATCTCTGCCCCTATTGAACAGCACAGAAATCCAGGCCTACCCTCTACTTCAGGTTCCAATTCAGGCAACCTATACGGACCAACTAAATTCTACTTTCCCTCAGATTCTTTTGCTTTTTCCCAGGACTCCTTCCTACATTTTCTGGTTCCTCACAGATGTACCGGCTCAAACTCCCTCCTACCAGGGAGTAACTACAGACTGATGAACCCTGTAGCCTAGAACATACCTCCCTACTGCCATCAGGACTTCATCAGATGCTTAGGCCTCAGCAACCCCTAACTTTTCTTTTGATGCAGCCTGTAAGATAATTGACCTAATCTACCTCTTTGGGCCTGGTTTAGGGTGAACGCTTCATCACAGAGATATTTAAATGCCACAATTTTACATATTGTCTGAAAGACAGTGGTGTGACAGCAAAGCACTCTCCCCATATTGAAGCAAAACAAAAATGATTCCTGTTTCAACCTGATAAGAGTTGAGTTGAGTGTTCTCAACTCTAATACATTTGACAGGCTCTGGAGTCACACAATACCAAACCAGATGTGTTATTTGCATGGCATGAATGAGACCTTTATCATACTGGTTTTCCTTGAAGGTCTCCTATTCAAATACTTGATCAGATCAAACCCCACTTCACTGGTGAGCTCTGCAGAGGTCACAGCAAAACTGGCATCTTTTTTTCTGTGTGTAAATGTGTGTGATCTTGAGTCCCACAATTAAACTGTTAGTTGTGTGGGCTTTATAGGGGCTAGTCTAATTTATATTCTAAAATATTCAGTTTCCTATAGACAGCCCAAACCCAGAAAGTATGGGTTTTTTTTGTTTGTTTGTTTTAGTATTATTGCTTTTAGAGGCAGAATTACACAGCAGTTTGAGACCCACTCTGTACATTTGCCTAGTTATTTGGAAATAACACTGATAAGACTAAAGAGAAAAGATGGGTGAGGTAATATTTTTATCAAAACAACATCTGTTTGTGAAAAACTATTTATTATTATTATTATTATTATTATTATTATTGTTGTTGTTGTTGTTGTTGTTGTTTTGTTTGTTGTTGTTGAATGAAAAATGAGGGTACAAATTCTGTACTCATATATTTACAGAGCTCCACTAAAAGCAAATGTAGAAATGGCATACATGACACACAGTTTAGCCCACTATGTTGTCTCCAGTGAAAGTAGATAAAAGCAACATCAGTTCACAATTTACTTTAAACTGTTTCTTTTGTTTCTTCTGAGACTGGACAAGCTACAGGAAAACTTGCACTGTAATGATAAGGGAAGGCTTAATCACAAGCAAAGAGATTTACAAACATGTTCTTCCCTCCTGTTGCATCTTAGCCTATCACAGTTGATCAAGATGACATCATAAGTAATTGAAACTGATGGAGCAGCTAAGATAACATTCCTAACCCAGTGTAAACTCTGATGGATGCTCCAAAGAGTGCTTTCAGTTGCAAGTCTGAGATTTGTTTTATTACACTGACAAGGGTGACCTTTAAAATAATGTATTTGCTATATAAAAAAGGAGGGAAATCCTGAATTTATTAGTTACAAAATCACTTCTCAGCAAGCAGTCTGATTACAATCAAAATAACCCACGAAAATGAAACAGTTTACCTGTGATCAATTTAATGTGGTAGTAAAATGCTAATTGTGGACAAAAATGTTCAGCGTTTCTTGTATTGTCTATAAAACCTGCACTGAAACTAACATTCAGTGATGTGTAGCACATATGGGTAGGCAGATGGCTGAAGCATTATTTTTAAAATCAGGACTTTTGCTGACAAAATATAGAATGGGTAGGGTGTGATCAGAAAGCTAAGAAGAAGTTATTTATGGGGTAGTAAGCACCTGTGCAGTAATTGGATTCTTGTAAACCAAAAGATAAAAAAAGATCAGTTTAAAAAGTCTTATGCATGGAGTGATAGAGAAATAGAAAGCCTTTTTCCAAGATACAAATACAAGTTCTACAATATTACTCTGTTCACTTTTTTCAGAATATTAAGAGTATTGTAATATTAGTCACACTATTTATGAGCCTGAATGAACATGAATGTCATTTTATCAAACTTCCAAAATGAACACTCAAGAAAATAGAGACCAAGGGAGGTGGGAAAGCTTCACTTTCTAAATAGGGCCTTGGTGAACAAATTTTGATCAGATGAGAAAAACGTCACCCTACATTCAAACTGTATTTTAGGGTTTTAGTTAGGCTTATATATTTTTTTTTTGCCATACTATTTTCCCCCTTCATTTTGGGGCACAACTGATTGCAGGGAGAATACATGGCTGTCTACCTTGCAGAGCATTTTCAAAAAAAACTTTTACAAAAAAATTATTTCAAAATATATTTGGAATAATTGTCTTGAAATAATTTTTTTCAAAAATACTATTTTGGAAGAATGGTCCAGGGATGGCTCCTTGTCCCAAAATACTGTGGCTTTTTTTCTCTCTCTGAAAGTGAAAGTCTACACTGGACTTTCTTCTTTTTTAAAAAAGAAAGCCAATGGAAGAGATAGGCAGGCATTTTTTTGAAAAAAAAAAAACCTTTGCTGCATCTAGCAATCACTTTTTTTTGAAAAAGCTACCTCAAAAAAGGCTTTTCTTTCAAAAAAGCTATCTGCTTTAGCTTTTTCGAAAAATTGCACCAGTATCTCAAAATGCTGAAGTGCTTCTTCACCAACACTAAACCTGGTTAGCTTTCGGAGAAAAGCCTTTTATGAAAAAAAAGCCATCGCTGGATGCAGCAAAGGCTCTTTTTGTAAAAAAAACCTGCCTGTCACTTCCATTAGCTTTCTTTTTTTTTTCCGAAAAAGAAAGTCCGGTGTAGGCTTGCACTTAAAAAACAAAACAAAACAAAACAAAACAAAACAAAAACCAGTATTTTGGGACAGGGAGCTGATCCCCAGACCATTCTCCTGAAATAGCATTTTTTGAAAAGTCATTTCAAGATAATTATCCCAAATACATTGTGAAATAATTTTTTTTGAAAAAAGTTTTTCGAAAATCGTCTACAATGTAGACATAGCCCATGAGAAACGTTGCATCTGATGAAGTGGGTTGCATCCCACAAAAGTTTATGTCCAAAAACTTTGTTTGTAAGGTGCCATAGGATTCTCATTGTTTTTGCTATATTCAGATTAATATGGCTACCCCTCTGGAACTGTGAGAAAGGCTGTACTTGTGTCATTTTCAGCTAGCAGGGTGCACCAGAAATATTATAATACATGGATCTATATCAGGAATGAATTTGTCACTTTTTAAGTGGAGGCAGATTAAGTTAATGAGTGAGGTTGTATATTGAGGTGATATTAGTGGGCTAATGCAGTGTAGTCATAGCTGGGTCACTCCCATGAAATTAGAAAGACAAGGTAGGTGGTTAAATATTTATTTGACTAACTCCAGTTGGTGAGAGAGACAAGTTTAAGCCACACACAGCTCTTCTCCAGGTCTGCAAAGAGAACTCCCAGCCTCACATCAAAATGCAAGGTCAAACAGATATGTTTAGCATAAGTAGTTAGCATGTATTATAAGGAACCATTCAAGGAATTGTTGCCTGTAAACACCTGTGCACTAACAAGACATAAAAAGAGGGAGAAAGTGGGCTATAGTTTATTATAACAAGCCATAAATTTATTGCCTCAGCTCTGTACATATTGCTATTGTCTCATGGAGTAATGAATTTATGTTCCAAATTCATATTTTGAAAGTATTGTGCACGTTTCCTTACAAGATGAGGACTCACCCCCTCTTTTTGTCTTCTGATTGCAGAGATGTTAAAGGGCTATTCTATATTCAATGGTCCCTTACAACGTATGCTAATTTTCTATGCTAAACAATATGTTCCATTTAGCATTTTTTTGTGACGTTGGGATAGCCTGCCTGGACTTGAAGGAGAGCTCTAAGTGTCTCGAAGTCTTGTCCGTCCCCCATAGAAGTTGACTTAATAAAACAGACTGCATCATCCACCTTCCCTCTAAGGTTATGTCTATAATGCAGCCTATGTGGGCAAAACTTATGTGATTTAAGGGGATGAATGTTCCATCCCCCTCAATGATACAAGTTGTATCAACATAAACACTTGTGTGCAAAGCGCTATATAAATGGAAGAGCTTCTCCTCCTGGGAAAGCTTATGTCATTCATATAGGTGTTATTTTATGCTGATGGGAGAGCTCTCTGTCATTGGCATAGACCATCTTCATCAGATGAACCACAGCAGCAGAACTAAGTTTGTACATTCATGCTACTGTACCACCTAACCTAGAGACATGGCCTAATAAGTGGGCTGCAGCTTTCATTCTTGAATATCTGCAGAATTAGAGAGAAGGAAAAGACAAGCAGTGAAATAAATGCAGATATGTTATGGGTTTGGGTGTAGCAGGAGCTGTGAAGGGACAGGGGCATAAAAGGAGAAGAGAGTAAATAAAATGGTGCTTTGGAATTAGAGGGTTAAATAAACTGTAGCAGAAGATAAGAATACAGTAACAGCCTTTTGGCCTGTGAGATATTTAGTTAGGCCAAACAGAAGCTCAAGCAGAGGAGCAGATTGACACAACTAGTTGACCAGTGACTAACTGTCTATTAGAAAACTAAAAGATTTGTCAATTGTTGATGTTTTGGAAATATGAGAAGGGGTTAAACTCCTTATGTATACGTATAAGCCTTAGTGGGCAGAAGTATAACTCAGGATAAAAGATGTTGTCTTGCCTGTGTGCTGCTGGGGAATACAGAGAAAGATAGTATAATAATAACCTAACCACAGGGGATCATGGTGATAAAGAAGATGACTCCCTAGAGATATGAGATCTAAGTGATGCTCGTCATAGAGCTAAAACTTTACACTATCTTGCAATCTGCTGTTGTATTTCAGTGATTGTGAAATTGTTTATCTGCTTAGTGGATTGTTATAAGGACTTCTGATATACCACAAATGTTTTCTTTGGGCTACTCATGCCTTTCATTCTAACAATACTGATAATAATATTCCTGATGCTGTAGCCTACAGGAAACAGAAGTTTGGAGGCCATGGGCTGCTTCCCACCACAGATCCCTCCTGTCTAGGGCCCCATTGCCCACCCTGGAGGCCTGCCCCCACCTACTTGTCACTGAGGGTGCTCCCACCCTGACCCACTTTGGCCAGTCTATGGGAGAAGGTGGTTGACGTGTACCATGATGGCCCCTGATGAAGCTCCCCAGGGCCAAGGGCCCTGGAAAGTTGTGCTGAGCTGGAGCAGAGGCTGTAACTGTGCCAGACAGCCCTGCCCCTCAGGCACAATGAGCAGGCACTGACCATTCAACCCAGGTATGGCTTATAACTGAATATACTAGTTGATGATTAGCTGATTAGCTGATTATTTTCAATGGTGATTACTTCTGTGGATAGATTTTTCCCCATGCTCCCCAAGCAGCTTGACTAGCTCCCATGATGTTTCCCAGGAGGTCTGACTAAGAATCTCTGTCTCAACATATATACCAGGCAAATGGAGCATCTGTAGCTGGCTTCACATCAGCTGGCTCATCAATGTACTTTCCCCTGTTCCCTAGATGCAAGCTGCAATCCATTGAACTCCCTTTCTGTGGAAAATGGGAGAGCAACTTCAGGCTGGTCCCAGCTTTGCAAGAAGAGAGGAAAAAAAGTAATGGGTGCCAAGATGTAGCAAAATGACAAATTCCACTGTAAAAAAAGTTAACTCCATGACATCCAGGCCACAGTCCATATGGCCTTGATTCCCATGAATGTGGCAGTTTTATATCCTCAGAACTGGAGTTTGAGGCTCCATGCATGCTTAGGTTTTGGTTAACAGGAGCACAGTGAGTGTAAATGTTTCCATCCACTGCACAAGTGGCAGAAAGAAGAAGGAAACTTCTTAATTCTTCTTCCTCTTTGTGAAACCCAAAGAGTGGCTGGGCACAGAATGGTCTTCAATGTGTTTGTAATGTGTTTTTGTAATATTTTTATTATCAGTCTTTAATTAACAGAAGCATGCAAGTTGGTGGAATAGTACTTTATATTTAAAAAGTCAATAGCAGGAATCACAATGACAAAAATAGAAGGCAATGAATAAAATAGCTCTTTCCTTGGTAACGTATATGGACTGAATTATTTTCAGTCAAATTGTTTAAATTTATGAAGTGACAAGGTATCATTTCATAAGGGCAGCTAAAAATAATCTTTATTTAGATTTAATTTAGTGTATTTAAGTGCATTTAAGATAGGATGGTATGTTCTCACTTTATGGAAACTCCCCTGTACTTCGGATTCAAGGGGAGAAAAGATCCTATTAACCAACTGAATATTACTTCAGCAGCATTGGTTATGTATACATTATTCTCAGAAGCACTGCCACTGATTTCATAAGGACCAGATGATTAAGGGAATTCAAGAAAAACTCAGTAGGGGCCCTTTGCAGAGGCAAAATTGGATTTCTATGAAGGACTGAGTCACAACACCCCCAGCTGGTTTCCTTTTACTAAATCCCATAGTGAAAGAAAGAAAGAAAGAAAGAAATTTGCATTTCTGAAAGACATTCCTTAGTTAGACACAAGTAACTGGACTAAATATAGAGATAACTAGATCAAACTGTAAGGCATGTGATATACAGGAGGTCAGAACACATTATCTATTTTTCTTGTCTGGCCTTAAGTTAGATGGTTAAGAAGCTGCCTGGAAATAACTAACTTGTCAAAACAAACAAACAAACAAACAAACACCTCACCTTCCTTTCTTCCCTACTTCATGAAGGGTTATTTCTTTGAGAAAGTGGCAACTGTCTTGAACCAAGTTCCAAAGGGGCAGCCATGTTAGTCTAGTTCGGTAAAACAAAGGAGTCCCATGGCACTCAAAGACTAACAAATTTATTTATTGCATGAGCTTTTGTGGGAGAAAATATTACTTTGTCAGACACTTTGAAATGGTATTTTCTCCCATGAAAGTTTATGCAATAAATAAATTTGTTAGTCTTTAAGTGCCATGGGACTCCTTGTTTGTCTCTCTTGAACTGTTTTCTCTTAGATTTGCTTCCTATTAGATCTTGCCTATCAATTTATGAACCGCTAAACTTCTGCCTTCTTGAAATTCATCATCTTTACTGTGCTGTTTTTCCTCCTACTATTCTTTAGAATCCTCTTTCATTTTATGATCTCTTTTACACAAGCTGCCACCTACTTTCAGATTCTTAACCAGTTCCTCCCTATTTTTGAAAAATCAAATGATCTGGAACAGCCTCGCCCCAGTAGCTTTCTCCACTATGTGAAATTATATATATATACACACACACATACATATAGACCCTTACCATGACATTATTTTTGTTTTTTACCCCATTTATCCTTAATCATTTATCAAGAACAAATTATCCAATGCTGTAGGAAAGATAAAAAGTATGGCAAGAAACCAACCTGGTTTAACCATGAGATCTTCAATGATAAGAAATTTAAATAAATAAATAAATACATACATAAATAAATAAATAAATAAAAAGGAAAAAAAAAAGTCCTGCAAAAATAGAAAGTAGGTCAAATTATAGAGGGATGGATATAAGAAAAAATGACAGAAGTATGTAGGAAGAAAATTATAAAGGCCAAGGCAGAAAATGAGATGAAACTGGCTAGAGAAGGTAACAAGAAAACATCCTGCAAATACATTAGTAATAAGAAGACCAAGGACTGTGTAGGCCCGTTCCTCAATGGGTGGGGGGGGGGAAGAGGAGTAGAAAATATGGAAATAGCATGTGCCTCAAAACCAAAAATGTCTTAGGTTTTAACCAAAAATGTTTAGTGGTAATTACACATTTAACTTGATTAATGTCATTTAAAATGAGCTAGGATCAGAGGATAAAGTAGGGAAAGAACAAGTTAAAAATCACTTAGACAAGTTGGATATCTTCAAGTCACCAGGACCTAATGAAATGCATCTTAGATGTAGATGACTGAAGTTATTAGCAATAGTGAGTTATTAGCAATTACCTTAAAAAGAAAAGAAAAGAAAAGAAAAGAAAAGAAAAGAAAAGAAAAGAA
>ML681963.1:30293939-30318820 GCA_007922195.1 Podocnemis expansa
AAAAGAAAAGAAAAGAAAAGAAAAGAAAAGAAAAGAAAAGAAAAGAAAAGGGAGAACTTGAGATTCCTGAGGACTAGAAAAGGTCAAATACAGTGCTGGTCTATAAAAAGGGAAATAAGGGCAATCTGGTAATTACAGACCAGTGTGCTTAACTTCAGTACGTGGACAGATAATGGAGCAAATAATTAAACCATCAGTTTGCAGGTAACAAGAAGATAAGATGATAAATAACAATCAGCATAAATTTGTCAAGAACGAATCATGTCAAATTAACCTAAAAGCTTTTTTGATTGGGTAATAAGCCTGACACAAGTGGGGGAGTAGTTGATGTGGTATATCTGGACTATATTAAGGCTTTTACTGTCTCATATGACTTTCTTATCAACAAACTAAAGGATTACAACCTGGATGGACCTATTATAAAAGCAAATGCATAACTAGTTGGAAAACCATTCCCAGAGAGTAGTTATTAGTGGTTCACTGTGAGGCTAGAAGACTATAACGAGTGTGATCCCACAAGGGTCAGTTCTGCATCTGATTCGGTTCAATATCTTCGGTTCAATAACAGAATTAAAATTCAGAATGATATGCACAAACTGAAGAAGTGGTCTGACATTAATTTGGATGACATTCACAAAGGACAAATGCAAAATATGAGTCAACAGTGAAAAAACAGTAAAAAAAAAGTAAACATTCTGAGATGTATTAGCAGCAGTTCTGTAAGAAAGACACAAAACATATTTCTTCCACTTTGTTCCATGCTGACTAGGTCTCAAGTGGAGAATTGTATACAGTTCTGGGCACAACATTTCAGGAAAGATGTGGACAAACTGGAGAAAGTCCAAAGAGGAGGGAAAATAAGATTAAAGGTCTAGAATACATGACATCCAAGGGAAGTTTGAAAAAAATAAGTTTGTTTAGTCTGGAAAAGACAAGACTGATGGTGGGATAGTGGTCATAGTTTTAAAGTACATAAAAGTTTCTTCTAAGGAGAAGAGAGAAAAATTGTTCTTTTTAACCCCTGAGGGAAGAGAAGAGTCAATGAGCTTAATTTGACTAGATTAGGGTGTCCAACCTTCTAGGGTGAGGAACCACACTGAAATTCTTTTCTTGTTTGGAGGTCTGATGAAAAAATTTTGGATAGATAAAGCATAGTAGAAAAAGTTCTTACTATTAATGAAATTTGAACTGTCAAAATATAAACACTG
The DNA here is from genome assembly GCA_007922195.1 of Podocnemis expansa. Taxonomy (NCBI): domain Eukaryota; kingdom Metazoa; phylum Chordata; order Testudines; family Podocnemididae; genus Podocnemis; species Podocnemis expansa. The sequence continues at coordinate 30,295,148 of ML681963.1, forward strand.
GTTTACAAACTGAGTTTGGATCTGTAAAATGAGATAGTCACATTAACATTTAGATAAATATTACTTTCCCAACTGTATGCAACAAATTTTTGCTTATCAATTAAACCATATTTCCTGAAAACTTGAAAAGTACTTACCATTTAGTTTTCAGGACATGTCAGTGTGTACAAGGGGCAGGGAGGCATGGGTAGGACAAGGGAGTTCAGGGGTGGCTGTGTGTGGTGCCAAGGGAAAGCATGAGAGCAGGGCCCAGGCAAGGGTTGGGGGGCAGGGCAGGGCAGGGCAGGGATGGTGGCAAGGAGGCGGGGCAGGTCTGGGGAGCTAGGCAGGTGTAATAAGAGAGGGGAGGAGTAGGGTGGGCAAAGGGGGGGAGTGAGGATCCGTACTACTTCCCTCTTCCCCCCACATTGCTAGCTCCCCAAACCCTTCCACCTTCATGGGTTCTCCTAGTCTTTCCCTGGCCTGTTCAGCACTGGCACTCCTTCCCCATGTGGGTTCCCCTTCCCCTCCACAGCAGGTTCCCTCACCCCTTCCTTATGTGGATTCTCCTTCCTCTTCCTCTGCCCCGGGAGTTCCCATCACCTTTCCCACTTTCCCCAGCTCTCCACCGTGCAGCCTCCCCTCCTTTCTTCCATGACCCCTTTCCTATACCACACAGGCTTCCTTCCCTGTCTCTCCCCTAAACCAGCTCTGCACCATGAGAGATCCCCCTTCCCTGCAAGTAACCAGCACCTTCTCCCACCTCTTCTCTTCCCCAGCTCTGTACTGTGCAGGCTCCCATTCTATCCTTCCTTGCCAGTCCCCCAGCCCCTTCCCAGCACTGTGGGCTCCATTCCCTCCTGCCCCTCCAGTTCTCCATCTCTTTACCCGAGCTTAAGCCTCCTCTTCCCCTCCTTCCCCATCAGTTCACTGGACCCTTCCAAGGTCTGTGGGCTCCTTAAATCCTCCAACCTTTCCTTATCCTGTGGCCACCCCCGTGAGTTCTCTGTCCTTTTTCCTAGGCTGTGGGGTTTTCTTCCTCCTCCCCTTCCCTGACAGTTCTCTGGCCTCTTCCCCATGTCACGGGCTCTCCCTTTCCCAGTCCTGTTCACATGCAAGGCAGGAGATGTAAAAAAGCTCCAGGCCAGCCCCAGCTCCCCAGCCTCCTACAGCAGCTCAGAGCAATTCACAAGCTGGATGAGACCCCTTGGTGTGCTGCAGTCTGGCCTGCAGGCCACAGGTTGGACAAGCATGGCCTAGCTAATTTCTGTGCACTCAGTCACTGGAGAATTTTAAGGGCAGTTTAGATAAACACAATCAAGAATGGTCTAAATCATGGTTGGGCCAGTCTTGTATGCAGAGGACTGGATTAGCAGACCTTTAAAGGTTCCTTACAGTTCTATGATTCTATTCTCTTTCAACCACTATAGACAGATATAGAAAGAGATTCATTCTGTCTTTGTCTTCATTAAAACAACAATGCTATGTGATAAATGGTTGCTGGAATGTTGGGTTTAAGTGTTTGCCTTTATGACTCCTGAAGCATTCAGGCCACTGGAGATGTTAAAATTTCAGATGATGCAGTGTTATACTCCAACATAATTTTTATATGTCAAATTTCAAGTGATGCAGTGTTATATGTCTGTTCTCTCAAGAGATAAATCCAAAGAGCTGCCATATGTGATGCAGCGCTGCTTATACCAGATGACAGGAAAAGGAGCCTGGGTCTACAGATTGTGAAAATGGAGATGAAAATAATAATGGAGAATGAAAAATAGTAAGAAATAACAATTAGTAAGAAGATCAAAAAAGCCAGCATGCCTAAACAGAAAAAGAGACAGCTAGAGGTAAAAAGTCATCCTTTAAAAATTGGAAGTCAAATCTACTGAGGAAAATAGAAAGGAACATAAACTCTGGCAAGTGAAAAGTATATCTATTTAAACCAAAACATTTTTTTAAAAGCAACCAACAAAAGACTTAAAACCCAACAACTAATTTTGTTATTGTTGTTGTTTTGTTTTAAGTACATTAGAAGCAGAAAAGCTGCCAAACGAATCAATGGAGCAACTGAACCGTAAAGGTTCTAAAGGTGCATTTGAGGAAGAAAAGGTAACTGAAGAGAAGCTACATGAATTCTTTGCATCAATCTTCACTGCAGAAGATCTGAAGCAGGTTCCCAAACCTAAATCATTAATTTTAAATAACAAATCTAAGAAACTGTTCCAGATTGAGGTGTCAGTATATGAGATTTTGGAACAAATCAATAAATTAAATGATAATAAGTCACCAAGACCAGATAGTATGTGCCCAAGAATTCTGAAGGAACTCAGATATGAGATTCCAGAACCACTTACTGTGGTATACAACCTATTATTTCAATCAATTTCTGTACAGAATGATTAACAATTATTAAAAAAAAAAATAACAAGAAGGTGCCTGGGAAAATGGCTGGTCCATTTTCATCCCCTTTCCTGTCTGTCTCACTAAACAGCCTCCCAAAGTCTAGTACAGTCCATTCCGTATTAGTTATTCATTCTTCACTCATTTTAAAATTAAATCTAACTTCTGTTAGCTTCCTATTCAAATGAATCATGTTCATGTGTCTTAGCTAGTGGTCCCTTGTGGACCTGTTAATTCTTTCAGTTCTTTAGGACATTATGGCCAGTGAATAACTGGAAATCTTTCTTATTGTACGTTTGCCAGACTTGGCAAATTTGCCTTGTACAATCACCATCACAGCAAACTTTCTTCTTCCTGACTTTAGGTGGAGCTTAATGTTGGCCAATGGGAAACAGCAAAGAGTTAATTTGTCAATATTATACATTATTTCTACTTTTGAATATTTACGTGGCAGTGGCCAGCCCTGCATCTTAGTCTGTGGTTGAGGATTATCCCCTGTTTAATGATGTCCTTGTTCTTGAAGAAATCTGTGTTAGTGGCAGACTAACTGGTTAATGGAAAGGGAGCATCAGAATCTGATCGGGTGTAAATCATTTGGAATATCCACATTGACCTCCAGGGATTGATGCCAATTTACACTAGCAATGGTTCTGCTCCATAGATGCTAGCAAGTGATCCTGATAATGTTCATAAAGGCTTCCTGACATTCACCTACAGTAAATGCATATGCATTAACCTGTATCCCATTTCTGAATGTCTGCTTTAAGCTTTGACTATAAAGCCACAGACCATGGAAACTCAATAGACCACTCCTGACACATAGCAAATTCTTAGTTTTCTTAAGTGCATACATAGTCTTGCCTCACCTGCTGAGATGTTTGACTGTGGTCAAGCAAAATTCCCATGCATAGAGTTCTCATGTCAGTTCATGGGTTTGTGTCTGCAGTTAGCCAGCTTTTCTGGTGACTTTCTTAGTTACTGAACTCATGCCTGTGACCTAATGCCAACCAAACATAAGTCATAAAGGGATGAAATAAACATTTTTAGGCTTTTCTTCTTTGCCGTATTCATCAGCGGCAGTCAACATGAAAAGATAAAGTACTAAAAAGAGAAGGGATGCTGGGATGTGTAACAACTTTCTGTAAGGTTAGAAAATACTGGATATACTGGCATGGCAGTTAATGTTACAGACCTTCTTCTTGTGGGGGAACTTAACTATATAAAATTAATATCTCATGGGCTGGCCTTATAGTAGTAGTTAGATGTGGATTAATAACATGATTTATTGAATTTAATCTAGTATTTCCATTTTTCTTCCAGTCACTGTTAGTTTGTGTGTGTGAGGGGGTGAATTGAGATAAACCAAAATCACTTATGGAACTGGCTAATAGGGATGAAAGGATACAGGGTAGTGCGAGGTGGTATAAAGTCCATATATATCAGTACAAAAAGCTGCAGTCTTAGCTCTATACTGGGCTAAAGTTTATATTTCAGTTTTTGATGGTTCACAAGATATTAGACTATGTTTTTGTTTTTGTTTTTTCCTGAGACCTGGCAGAGAAGGACTTGTGGGGAGAATGCAAGGAAAGAAGTAAAAAGTGAAAATTTCTGCCACCTGCTCAGTATTTCTGGAACGAGTGTGTAAAGCCAAAGTGGTGAACAGAGTCCTGGGAAAATTTGTTCAGAGCAGATTCCATGTAGGTGTTGGTCTTCTGAGTTGCTAAACAGACACAGTTCCTGAGATGACATCATCAGGAACTATGTCGCCTCAGCATTTCACAGGGATGTCTCCTCCCTATGGGAAAAATGTATCACTATGAACAGACTTCCCTTTGCACTCACAGTGAACAGGTGAGTACAGTGCCTTCCAGTTAAAGCATTGGTATGTGAAGTAGTCCTCTGAGAGATTCTTAGGGTACGTCTATACTGGAGACCCAGTTAAGGCAACCTAACAAGGTCAACTTTAAGTCAACTTAAAGTTGACCTTGTTAAGTCAACTGAGAGAGTCCACACTGAAAACTCCTGGCAACTGCCAGCGTCCACACTGGCAGGTGCTAGGTCAATGGAGGAGTGGTGCAGAGAGGGGGCCTGGAGACCAATTATTTCAACTTCAGGGCTTTCCCCATCTACATTGGCTTAAGTTGACTTAACAAGGTTGACTTAAGCAGTAAGTTGACCTTAAGAGGTGGTGTTATTAAGTCAACTTAAGTAAATGCTTAAGTTGATTTAATAAAAGACCAGTGTGGCTGTAGGAGTCTGTAGATCAATTTAAGATTCCTTATGATGACCTTGTAGATGGACTCTTTGTTTGTTAGATCCTAATCAGCTTTAACAGTTCACTAAGCTGTTCTCAAGAGCTCTACTAACAAGAAAGTTGAAATGAAGATAGCTCTGAGGACCTGATACTGAGACTGAAATGGTCCCCAGAGTTCCACAAGAAAAGTGATCCTTAAGGTGTAATCATGGCACAATGTTATTTGTGACACACCACTCTCAGTTTTTCATATTGCACTGTGAATATGAAAGTACCATGGGCAGCCTCCCTGTTGATTGTTTAGTGTTTCTTTTTCACAGACTTCTATCCCCAAGATGCACAACAAAGTCAAAAATTCACTTTATCCCATTGTTCTAGAAAATAACTACTTTCAAATATTTCAGCATCCCAATTGCAGTATAAAATTCATGCATCCATACAATGTAAATGTAGTTATGGAATACAGATGCACTCACACATACAAGGTGTATTCATGCAAAATAAATGAACTTAGTCACACAAAGTGCACTCACAATAGAAACATACACACTATGAACTCACACAGAATAAATGCACATTTCAAGATAGCTGGAATAAGCAAACTACACAGCTTGCATGACTGTGCCCTATCCTCAAAACAGTGCAAAGAACAGGCACAATCATATTTGTCTTTTCAGCAGCTCACTTCCTGTGGAATTTTCAAAGGCAGACCTAACTCTGCCTTTAGTCACTTCTGCATTACAGAGACAGGTATTATTTTTAAAGACTAACAAATGTATTTATTGCATTAACATTCATGGGAGAAAATCCACCATCTTCAAAGCATCCAATGAAGTGGGATTTTCTCCCACAAAAGCTCATACAATAAATAAATTTGTTAGTCTTTAAAAGTGACACAGGACTGCTTGTTTGTTTTGCTGAACTAGACTAACACAGCTACCCCTTTGGAACTTGGTATTGTTTTTGTTTACCTTTTCAAAATGTTTGAAAGATGATGGAAGGGAGAGAATGGAGTATGACTGCAAAGTGAACCACAGACTAAAATGTGTAGAGCCAACCTGACAGCTTCTAGATGAGTAACTCCAGGAAGCAGCAGACCATCTCTATACATTTTTAAATATATATAAAGCACCAAAAATGAACAAGAAAAAAAGAAAAAACTTAGACAAAGCCCCAAAATAGTAGTTTAAATGTTCTCTAGGTGAGCACTCTTCTCAGTCTAAAACAGGCACACATATTCTACCAGATTTGTTGCCCCCTGCCTGCAGTGTACTCATAATTCCCTAAATAGATGTGCCCTAAGAAAGCACAATCATCAATACAGCAGGTGCAGTTAGACAAAGGGTTCCCACAACGAGTTAATAAAAGATCCAGTGAAGACGGGAAAAAAAAAAAAAAGCTAGTTCCCAACAAAAAAGTGCCCTCAGTGGAAATGGAAAATTTTGTTCTATGGTATTATAACCAGTTCATGCCTTGCCTTGCCATAATTATGGGACACATGTTTTACTAAAATAACTCCATTGTCTTCCAGAATCATGGCAGGAGAGAAGTTGGTCCATTGTCTTCCCATCCCTATTACAAAGAATCAGCCTGTCTGAATAAAAGCAACAGAAATGGAAATTGACTGATGCAGGCTGAGTACTTTAAAAATCTTTTAACTGTGTTGTTTTTCTCCAAAATATATATCCAAGGAAGAGATGAAGAGTGTTATGCACAACAAAAGAATAAAGAACAGTCCTTGCAACTATCTTCTAGTGTTCCATTTGTGCCTCTGAGAACATCATGGAGGCTAAGTGTACAAAAAGAATATTCTGATTCAGCCATCAGTTTCATATTTAACTGTATAGTATGTAAAACAAACAAGGAATCCTGTAGCACTTTTATAAAACTAATAAATTTATTGATCAGATAAGCTTTCATGGGAGAAAATCCCACTTCATCAGATGCTTGAAGAATTTTTCCCACAAAAGCTTATGCGATAAATAAATTTGTTAGTCTTTAAAAGTGCCACAGGACTTCTTGTTTGTTATGCTTAACTAAACTAACACAGCTACCCCTTTGGAACTTGTATAGTATGTAATATCCTTGAAAACTGACTTTGAATTTACGATATAATGACTATTAAGAGCAAATAGATGGGTCAACATAATCCTTTCTCCATTATCCTCACAATATGAAGGTTAAACATTCCACTTAAAACACATATGGATTGTTATACTTTGAAAAACTCACCAGGATTTACTCTGGATGAAATTTAAGGTTAATTAGATAATATAACATTAAAAGGTTTACTTTTTGCACTCAAAAATTGTTCCTCAGTTTCTTACTTTGTTATTAAGATTTATTTGTTAGGGATTATCAATATTAAAAATTTGCTTTAAATTATACTTCTTTTTTATGTCATCTTTACATTTTAAGACCCCATTCTTCAACATGTTCCTAATTTTAAAGATATGAAGAATCCCATTGGCATGTGCTTAAAGTAAGAAATATGCTTAAGAACATTGCTGAATCAGTATCTAATCACACAACTAGCTAGGGATATATTGGTGCACAGTAATGCACTAACAAAAAGGATCTGCTGTTCTAAATAACTTCTCACCTAACCTAAAAATATACAATCAAACTCATTCTTCAGGGCATAAAGAGTGCCTTAATTCAAGAATGGATGTTTGTTTCTAAAGGATATTTCAAACAAGAATTAATTCAGGTAAGTTTTCTGTCTTGTGCTATTAAGCTCAGACTAAAAAACTACAGTTGTCCCTTCTTGTATTAACCTATAAATCTAGGAGAAAATATATTTGCCAGAATTCAGATGGAACATCCCATTAATCTAGAGCATTGCTTGGTTGATTGGGTTTAGAGCTGGTCGAAAACTAGAATTTCTAGTCTGTGGGGAATTCTAGAATTTTTAAATACTTTTAAACTGTTAGACTTGGAACAGAAAGTTGAAATTCCCTATGAAAGAAAAAATCTGATTATTTTAAAATGGAACTATAAAAATATATTGTTTTAACTGAAACACTGCAACATAAAATACAAAATGTGGCATGCATTATGTATAATGCTAAATATACTATACTTACAGAGCAGAACCTCAGAGTTACAAACACCTCAGGATTGGCTGTTTTAACTCTGAAATGTTGATAACTGAACAAAACATTGTGGTTGTTCTTTCAAAAGTTCATAGCTGAACATTGATTTAATACAGTTTTGAAGCTGGATTACGCAGAATAAATAGTTTTCCCTTCTTTTTAAGTTACTTTTATTTATTTATTTATTTTTGTAGTTTGCATTTAACACAGCACTGTGCTGTATTTGCCTTTTGGTGCATGTGTGTTTCTGCTGGTGCATGACTGCATACTTCTGGTTCCAAATGAGCTATGTGATTGACCAGTAATTTTGTAACTGTGGGGTTCTACCATACTGAATGTACACACAGGGCCTTCTCCCACACATGCTCTCATGGCCTCAGAGCAGCACTACAAATAGCCCCTCATCTCAGTTTCCATTCTGATTAACTCTATGCAGGAGGGTGCTGAAATCCATTAGCAAAATGCAGCCAGTCCATAACAAAGTCTCCACATACAATCCATACCAGCTCACCAACTGTGAGTGCACATAGTCCTTAATGCCCAGCTTTGATCTCACCATGCCTTTGTGTTTTCTGTCACACCTACACTCTTTGTCAGTCCCAGGCCCATCCTTGGGGGAGGCAAGAGGAGCAATCGCCCTGACCCTAAGGTTCTGTGGGTTCCATGCTGTCCTGCTGTGAGCTGCCACCCATAGCTGTGCTGTCCCTGGTCCCCTCCCCACTGCTTTCAGTGCGGAGCTAAAGGCAGCAGGGAATGGGGGGGTGGGAGTGTGGAGCCAGTCTCTGTTCTTAGCCAGCTCACCACACCCCCAGGACAGGGAACAGACAGCCCAGGGGCAGAGCCAGCCAGGGCTCTGCTCTCTCGCACCTTCCCTGGGCTGGCTGTTCCACACTAGAGGCAGGGTGGGCTGGCCCAGAGTTGGGATGGAAGATCAGAGCCTAGCCCCCGGACCAGCCTGCTCTGCCCACGACTCAGGAGAGTGGCAGAAGGGACCCAGGGCACCCATAGGCCAATTGCCCTGTGTCCCACACCCCCCTAGGGACTACACTGGTCAGTTCTCCCCTGGCCTTCTGCCTGGACAACCATTCCAGTGTTTCCTTTTGGAGTAAGAACACACTCTTTCCAGCAAGAACTCCCATTGGGCGTTAGCATCTCTGACTCTGCCTGGCCCTTTCACATTACCTCTTTGTTCAGTTCTTTGTCCCTAGAGATGTCAGTGAGAGCAAACTCCTACGCTGTTCCCCTGCCTTTGGCCTTCAGACCACAGTATCCAGCCCAATATCCTGCCTTCCAAGAGTGGTCAAGGACATGTGCTTTAGAGGGAAAGAACAGAACAGAGAATTAAGTGATCAATTGCCCTCTCATCTACTTCCAGTTTCTGGAAATCAGAGGCTAGAGACAGCCAGAGAATGGGGCTGTATCTGTGACAATCTGGGCTGGTAGCCATTGATGAACATGTCTTTCATTTACTTATCTAATTCTTTTTTGAAACCAGTTATAGTTTTGTCTTCACAACAGGTGCTGGCAATGCAATCCAAAGGTGGACTGTGTATTGTGTAAAGTACTTTCTTTTCTTTGCTATAAACCTGCTGTCTACTAATTTTGTTTTATAAACCCTAGTTTGTGTTAAGAAGAACATATAATACATCTTTATTTACTTCTTCCACACACGTTATAGTTCTCTAGCATTTCCCCCACTTACACACCTCTCTTTTAGGTGGAAAGTCCCAATCTTATCAATCTTTTCTTGTATTAAAGCTGTTCCATGCCCCTAAATATTTTTGTTGCAATTCTCCATATATTTTCCATTCATAATGCATCTTTTTGAGGGATGGTGTGACCAGAATAATACATCATTTACAAGATTTGTGTATGCTATCAATTTATGTACTCGTATTATGACGTTTTGTGTCAGATTATCTATCCATTTCCTAATAGTTACTAACATCAGGGGCATTGTTGCCACTGGACCACCAAGAGCATGAGCCCCAGGCATCTCCAGCCCTATCCCGAATATTTTGATGGCAGCAGGGGACAGATTGGGCTGGGGGCCGCTTCCTGCTGAACGGTCACTCATGACCTTTTTTTGACTCCTGCTGCACATTGAGCAGATGTTTTCAGAGGACTATTCACAGTGAGGCCCAGAAATCTTCTGAATGGTTACAGCTAATTTAGGCCCTATCATTTTGCACATAGGAGTTAGAATTGTATTTTCCAATGTGCATTACTTTGCATTTAAGCATTTTGAATTTCTTCTGCTATTTTGTTGCCCGGTCACCCATACAGTTGTATCTTCTACACACTTTGCCACCTCTTTGTTTACCCCTTTTTCCTGAAATTTACCATATCAGCACCACAAAGACTCTATTGTCCATTAGGGATGCTGCCCCTCCATCATAACTGGCTCAGATGGAAACAGCTGGACTACAATAGAACAGAGCCAAATTTCATTCAGTGAAACCAGCTACCTTGTTATGCTCATGTTAAAAGTAACATGATAAAAAAATCTAAATCTGAAACCAATCAAATTGAGGATGTTAAAATGAAATATTTTATTATTCATATATCATTAATATATAATGTCATTGTTATATTTTTGTAATATTATTTATTACAACCACATGAGAATATTTTCCCCTCAAGAATCAGGTCTAACTCAATACATTCCTGTTAAATATTTTGGTTTCAATAAAATTGTATTTTCTAATAGAAAATTGTTCCATCAAATTGTTTTCTCTTGTTTGTTTGTTTCTGTTTTTTGTTTGGTTGGTTGGTTGGTTTTATTTTAATTTAGGTATACCAAGAGGCATTGATGTCATAACGAGACTTCCACACACTGTATGAAAAAAATGATTCCAAGTGTATTTTACCTGTGCAGCATCAGACACTCAAAAGATAAGAATAAGAGATGAGAAAGGTAATACAACCTAGAGGTTTTAAGGGCCAATTTGATAACTTAATTGGTTTGTTATGGTTACTGTGGATGATGTCTGAGATTAAATATGAGATGGCAGATTTTAAAATGGAGTGGATAGATTTAACACCAGTATTAAAATGTGTACGGTTAATATAGGCATTAAGATACAGGCAATTTAAACTTAATCCACAATTTAAAAGATGATCTTCATAAGGGCCATGAAAGAATTTCTGTCTTTGTTTATAACATTACACAATTGACCAGGTGCCTTGTGAATAAAAATTATTTTCACTTGAAGCATCAAAGCTGGATGTACATTTTAATGAGTCACTGATCAAATGTCCCTAGAAGAAAATCCTGTTTATCTGACAAACAAATGGGTTCATAAAATATATTTTTGAATCTGTTTTCATGCAGTAAATATATAAGAAAGACACAATAAAAAGATGACAGAAACATGAGAACTGATTCTAGCTAGAACATTCTTCATACTTTTCCATAAGCCGTTATTTTACCTTTAATTGATTGTTCTTCCAAGAGGAGTTTATAAGTGGCTACAATTTAAATAAAACAGCCCAGCTCTTTAAAGATTAGAAAATGTACAACAACTGGTTTATAGGATGATTTGTGGCCTCAGTTAGAGGAACAATGTGAAAGACACTGATGGTGTCATGAACAGGGTTGTCAAAGTAGTTTATTTTCCTGACAGTATGAGTGTCAATATCACTTATCTAAACTGTGTGCTCTCATGCACAACCCTGAAGGTCCTGCAATTTTTGCTCTTCTCACACAAATTTCTCTGGAAGTTTCAGCTTGAGGGTTATCAATTGTTCCCTGCCTCAAAAGCACTAACATGGGAATTGACTTGCTTCAGGGATCCATAATATACTACAAAAATATTCTTTTCAATATCACCAGTTCAAATCCAACCCAAGCTGTTTGGTTACCATCTGAAATCTATTCAATGGTGAATGGCAAATCTGTTCCGTGTCTCAGTCGAGCTCCTAGTAGACAAGTGTCCACCAAACAAAACACACTACCTTGAAGCATTAGGCACATAATTCTCTTAACTGTACCACAAATGTTTAAACCAGCACCAGCCTGAGTAACACTATGATTCACCTCTGAAGAGCTCAGTGCAGGTGGATGGGAATATTTCAATTAAATATTCTTTCTTCAGGAAATACCAATTCATGAAAACTGAAACTGTGTACAGAAAAGGCTTGGTTTCATTAATTTTTCCACTTGATCTTTTTAAAAATTGCTTGAAATTGTTGAGGCACTTTGTTTCAAAATTTTCTGAAAAAGAAATTCCATTGTGTGGGTCAAAATGACTTCTTAATTAGGAATATAAAATAATTTACAGTTAAAATGACTTTTTAAAAAGATCGTCATCAAGATATACCATTTCAAAATTATGGAACTGAAATATTTGTTTCAACATGAGATTTTGAGAGGATTTTTATTTTCTGAAGATTTTAACTTTCTGTCCACAAATTATCACAGGATGGGGAAACAGATTTGTGCCTAGCTCTGAAGCTTAGATATTACGACAAAGTACTCACATAAAAAAATGCTGGGCAACTTTATAAAAGCATAGATAAACAGAAAGGGTAACATAGTGACCATTGCCTTAAGATGGAAATAAATAAGACAATGGTAGAATCCAAAGAGCAGAAAGAAGAGACAAATAATTCCCAGGGTCATAAACTATAGGAATATTGAAAGAAAATTCTGTAATGAGATTGAGGCTGGTAAATATGAAGGCAGTACATCTAGGGAAAGCATAATGTAAAAAATATATTATTTGGGAGAGAGAATCCTGGCAAGTGTTTATGCTAAAAGAGATTTCGGGGAGAAAACAGAGACAACTTAATCATGAATTTGAAACATGATATTGTTGCACAAATAACAATATAATTTTATATTGGGGCAGGCAAATGCTTTATATAGTAGAATAACAAGTCAACAGTCCCTTTCTGTATTGCTCTGGTTAGACCACGCCTTGGACACCAAGTTCGTTTCTGAATTTTTCATTATTAGGAAAATATTAGTGAACTGGAAGCCCTTTGCAAAAACAGAGAAAGCATAGGAGACTAATTAATAAGAGAATAAAAAAAGAATAAAACATATTTTAGGTTAATGATGCCTAAAGAAGACTGTGAGGAACTTCAGAATTACTTAATAAACTCAGGTGAGTAGGCACAAAGGCAGACAAAATGCAATGCTGAACAACTCCAGATAATGCATATTGGAGGGAATAATTTGAACCACCTGTACACATTACAGAGTTTTAAATTAGCTGGGCAACTTAGGAAAGAAATCTTGGATGGTTCCTCAACTGTACAAATTCTCAAAGCTACAATGCCCTATGGAAACTTTGTTGATAGTCTTTATCATTTCAAAGTCTGACATTTGCTAGCAAAAGGTGAAGGATTGTATTTGAAAGATAAGTGGACTTATGGTCACGGAAGACCAACAAAGAGATTGGGTGTGTGTACGATGTGACAGCTGTCTACTTCTTCACTGACACTTTGGGTATCAAATATAGCTGTGAACACAACCTGAGGACCTGCTCCCCAGGCATCACTGTGGACATCTTAATGAGGACCTCTGTTCAGTGTGCAGCAACAACAAGAAGAAAAAAATGTTAGGATACATAAGGAACAGTGTGGAGAACAATATAGAAAGCATCATTATAGCTATTCCATAAATCAAAGGTTTGACCTAGATTGAAACATTGTGTTCACTTCTGGTCACCACTTCTCAAGAAGTATTTAGCAGCAATCGAGGGTGTTCAGAGATGATTTGACACTGTTATGGCACATGGAAAACTCTCATCTAACAGTCTACTTTGGATTTTCTTTCACCTTTCTCAGACGCATCTGGATACTAGACTAGAGGGTGATAGACTACAAGAACCAACAGTCCGATTCTGTAAGCAAATTCTTCTGTTCCTATATATTTCCTATATTAAGTTAAACTATGAAACAACTAAGGGGAGATTTGATAATAGGCTGCAAATATTTGAAAAGTACTATGTTGCCTATAAAATCTGCATGTAGCTGATATGATCGTTTCCATGTGTTGTATTTTTAAATGTCCAAGAAGGGCAGGAAGCTTTGTTGAGTTCATGATGAGATCTGTCCTAGATTCTCAATTGTACCCGTACTGGCAGGACACACAGCAGAGGTGCATGATGGGAGGTTGCAGCTCCACATGAGCGCTGACCATGGTATAGCTCAGGGTAGCCTTGGGACTAAAGTACAATGACTTGCTATGACTCTGGTGGCCCAGTCTACCTTAGATCCATTATAGGAATGCCCTTTCTGTCCCTCACACTGAGCTATTGTGGAGGTATACGAGTCAGCTGTATTGGTTCTGTGATGGGTATGGACTCTTTAACTCCTAGGAAATTCTAGACATCAGTGAGCTTTGTCACTCTACATGGAGAACTCAGACACTATTACAAGGACCAAACAATTATTTAATCTCTAACTTTAGGAAGAAGTGTTTTTGTTTCAATACCTGATAACATGGCTCTCATCTGAATCAACAAACCTATCTTTACATATAATTTGTCTTTCTCTTCCCCATAACTCCTGCAGAGAGCACAAATATTCACACTGAAGGACTTGTTCTGATTCATTAAATGCGTAAAGTGTCCTATGGGTTCTTCAGGAGAATCAGAGGCAGAAATGAGCTGCTTGTTTAGCGCTGAGTGTAATTATCTTTTGAACAGCTACCTATGTTTTGTGTGCCCAAGTGCTATGAAGAAGTAGGTTTTTGTCCTCTTCTAGTGACTGATTCACACAACACATTTAAGAGTCTGCTATTTCTTTCATCCTGGAGATTAGTTCCTTTTAGCTCAACTGATAGTGGTGGCATTTTTAGCTTTGAAGGCCCCAAGTTCAAATACCTCTATCAGGCCAATGCACTAATGAAAAATGCTAAGAATATATATTGCCCTGGATTTACAATTTACCCTGTGGCAGATCACAGAGTAGCTTCAGGGAAGAAATAAAATAGTCTTGGCAGAAAAAAGAAATAGGAAGAAGTTCAGCCACAGTCATAAACATATGATGACTAACTTTGTTCTTTATGTTTATTGTTCCTGGTGAAAAAAAGAAGATACATAAACACACAAAATGTACTGTTTTCCTAATAATGAAATTTGTTCAAGGCCAGCCCTTTGTGATAGTATTAATCTTTTCTGAGAGTGACACTTGCTAACAAAAGGTGAAGGAAACCATCTGAGAGAGAAGTGGAGTTATAACCAGGCTAGACAAAAAGTGTGGGTGGGTGTGTGTGAGATATGGCAGCTGCCTTCTTCTTTACTGCTGCTTTGGGATCATGCAGAACTCCAGGAATAAACGTGAATACTAATAACAACCAGCTTGTCACGGGTAGTACTAAGCCACTGATGGGAAACTATGTTTAGAGATCAGACATTCCTAAACTGGGTAGCTACATTATTCAGAAAGACAGAGAGACAGAGAGATCTGTTTCAACAGCAAATATCCTCCTAAGTCTATTTCTTGACCAAAGTAGTTAGCACCTTATCTATATATTGTTCCATTTCAGCAGGGAATTATACTTGAGATCTTATTAGGAAATAATAATAAAAGATTTTATAATGGCTACTCAGATAGCAGGGCTGAAAGCTAATCCTGAGTTTTAGATACTGGTTGAGTAGCTGTAGGAGAAGATGTGCTCCTGTCTTCCTGGAAACTACAGCTGTTCAGCTTACTATCCCCATGATACACTGCAAGTGAAATTTACAAAAAGGTTTGGAGTTGCCCTGACTCTACATCTATTGAAATCAGTCAATGGAAGCAGAGAGAGGCCAACAATGAGTAAGTTAAAATCATCCTGGCAATATGCCTAATCCTGTGGACCTCTTCAAACATTCTTTCTCTACTATGTGTTTAATTGTAACAGGTATTGTTATATAAATTTGAATATCAAACTTAAACTATAACACATGTTGCAGGAATCAGTACAATATGTTCATTACTATTTAAAAGCTTGGGATATCCTGACTGTCACATCTTTATCCCAATTTCCCTCAAGGGATTCACAGGGGTGGGCAAGTTCCTTTCAACTCTGTTTTTTCCACAGAAGCTAAAAGCTCATTATCATTGAAACACTTTTGGTGCTAACAGCTACCTAGCCAATATATGTTTCTCTATGAACTAAGCAAAGACCTGTTTTCCACCAGTACACATTGAACTCAAAATAAAGTGTGGCTAGCATGACACATTCAAATACTTTTATTTGCCTTGTATGTTTTGCTGTTTTGCCATGGGGAACATTAATAGGGAATAAATAGTTCAACTTACTTTCCAAAATGAGAAATATTTTTTCATTAGTATAAAGGGAAAAAAAGGGTGGGAATGAATCTATTAAAACACAAATGTTCCTTTTCCATTGCCAGATGTTTATTCTTTCTCCCTATTTTTTTCTTTTTGTTGCTGCCATTACAATATTTATTTCTTGCAGGAAAGCAGATGGAAAATGTCCACTCCCAACCAAGAAAATGAAATTCATGAGCTGAAAAACATAGGAACAATTCAGAATTTAATTCCTTGAAATCTCCCTAGTAGGAATATCCAAAGTAGGAAATGTGGTTTGTGGCTCATCAGTGAGTTCTTCCCTCTTGAAACAATGTCCTTGTATAGTGCTATTAGACAGCATGTTACTGGTGGTATCATCTGTAGCATAAAATGTAAATACAAAGTTTCAGTAATTTTATGTGGCAAAAAAAGTCATTCTGTAGAGAACTTTTGAGGGGCTGGAGGGAATAGGCTTGGGGATAAGTAGTTTTATCCGCAGCGTTTCTGTCACCCTGCATGGCGGTGGTGGTGGTGGTGGTGGTGGTGATGATGATGATGATGACGATGAAGATGAAGAAAAGAAAACAAAGCATACTTAATGTCTAATATTGTGTCACACTAACTTCCCTCCTCACATACAAACAAGTATATTCTAAAATTTGGGGATGACACCCCCAGCAAGTTCACAGATGACACTAATCCGGAGGGGTGTGGTAAATATGCTGGAGGGTCTTAGATACAGTGACCTAGACAAATTGGAGAATTGGGTCAAAAGAAATCTGATAAGGTTCAGTGAGAACAAAGTCAGAGTCCTGAATTTAGGATGGAAGAATTCCATGCACTTCTGCAGACTCAAGACCAAATGGCTAAGCAGTGGTGCTGCAGAAAGGGGGTTGGGGGTTACAGTGGACATGAAGGTGGATATGAATAAACAGTGTGCCCTTTTTGCCAAGAAAGCTAATGGTGTATTGGATTGAATTAGTAGGATCATTGTTGACAGATCAAAGGACATAATTATTCCCTTTGATTCAATGTTGGTGAGGCAACATCTGGTATACTCTGTCCCGTTTTGGGGTCCCCACTACAGAAAGGATGTAAACAAATGGGAGAGAGTCTAGCAGAAGACAAAAAATGATTATGGGGTTGAGGCAAATGATTTATGAGGGGAAACTGTGGGAAGGGTCTATTTAGTCTTCAGAAGAGAAGAATGAGGGGGGATTTGACAGCAGTCTTCGATTATCTGAAGCAGGGTTCCAGGAAGGATAGAGCTAAGCTCTTCTCAGTGTTGGCAGATAACAAAATATGGAGCAATAGTCTGAAGCTGCAGTAGAGGAAATCTAGGTTGGATTTTAGCAAAAACTTTTTTCATTAGGAAGCTGGTGGGGGCACTGAAGTGGGTTACCTAAGGAAATGGGAAGCTTACAAGATGTGGAAGTTTGGACAGATGATTAGGGAGGAGTATAAAGATACTTCTTGGGCCTGGAGGGATAAAATTAGGAAGGTCAAAGGACAAGTGGAGTTGCAGCTAGCAAGGGATGTGAAGGGTAACAGGAAGGAGGTCTACAAGTATGTCAATAAATAAGAAGATGATCAGGGATGGTGTAGGTCCTTTACTGAATGGGGCAGGCAACATTGTGATAGATGATGTGGAAAAGGCTGAAGTACTCAATCCTTGTTTTCTTTTTTTTTTTTTTTTTAACCTCAGTCTTCACAGGTGGGGTCAGCTCCCAGGCAACTGCACTAGGCAACATAGAATGGGGAGAAGGAGAGCTGCCCTCAACGATGGAAGGTCCAGTTAGGCACTACTTAGAGAAGTTCCTAAGTTCCAAAGGGGTAGCTGTATTAGTCTAGTTCAGCAAAACAGATAAGGAGTCCAGGGGCACTTAAAGGACAACAAATTTATTTATCGTGTTAGCTTTTGTAGGAGAAAATCCCACTTCATCAGACACTTTGAAGATAGGGGGAACTTACAGAATTAGAGGAAAATAAATGAAGGAAAGTATAAGTCATGGAATCAGATCATACTGCAACAGCAAATTAAAGCAGTTGTTAAGATTCAAACACTGGGGAATAGCACATAGAGGAAGGTGAGGTCAAATCACCTGTTGCAGTGGTGAAAGAATCCATAGTAATGATTAAATCCTGCTTTCACAGAATTGAATCTGCATATCAGTTTCAATTCTGCTGATTCTCTTTGAAGTCTTGATGTGTTACTGACTTGCCTGAGCACAGTTGTTAACAATCAGCAGAGTGATTAGGATGGTTGAAGTTCTCAGCAACTGATTTTTGAATGCTGTGATTTCTCATGTAGTTTTGTGCCCATTTATTCTTTTGCACAGTGATTGTCCTGTTTGTCCAATGTATACGGTGTGGGGGCATTTCTGGCACATGATGGCATAAATCACATTGGTGGAGAAGAAGGTGAATGAGCCCTTAATGGAGTAGCTGGCTTGATTAGGTACTATCATGGTGTCTTTTGTGCAGATATGTGGGCAAAGTTGGCAAGATGGTTTGTTGCAGGGGTATGTGCCTGCTTTAATGGTTCTGTTGTTAAGTCTGTAGTTGAGCTGCTAGTATCTGTTTAAGATTAGGGGGCTGTTGGTAGGCAAGGAGAGGTCTGTCTCCCAAGGCTTGAGAGAGTGAGGGATCATCTTGTAGAATAGGCTGTAGATCCCTGAAGATGTGCTGTAGACATCTGACTTGGGAGTTATATGTGATGACTGGTGGCATTTTCTTGTTTTCTTTCTTGGGCTTCACCTGTAGTAGTTGACTTTGCGGTACCCACTTGGCTATGTCAATCTATTTCTTCACTTCTGCAAGTGGGTAGTGTAGTTTTAAGAATGCTTGATAGAGATCCTGAAGGTGAGTCCCTCTGTCTGAGGAATCAGAGCAAATTTGGTTATATATCTTAGGGCTTGATTGTACACAATTGATCTTGTGGCATGTTTTGTATGAAAGCTTGAGGAATGCAGGTAACTATACTGATCAGCATCTTCAAAGCGTCTGATGAAGTGGGATTTCCCCTCATGAAAGCTCATGTGATCAATACATTTGTTAGTCTTTAAGTTCCACAGGACTCCTTGCTTGTTCTTTTATCCTAGCACTCCAAAAATTGCTTCCATAAGTGTAGATGAACTAATGTTACTACTAGTGGGAAACTGTAGGGGGAAAAGGAACAAAAAAAAAAAAGAAAGAAAAAAGGCCATTCAAAGTTCATGCTTCACTTTATTTTTGAAGTACTGAACAAACATTAACTAATTTTCACTTTTAGTGCCAAATCTTCAGTATAGCACCATTGAAGCCTATTGATAATGGAACCACAGCAATTTACATCAAATGGGGATATGTGCTCCATCTTTAAAATTGTGTCTTATATCCCTGTGCTTGGTATAGATCTGTGATAATTCACTCTATTAGCCACATTCCTGTGATAGATAGAGGGGATCCTTGTATGTTTTGTAAACCTTCAGTCCAATCTCAGAAAAATCACAGAAAATTAGACTGATGCAGGTTCTCCTGCAGAATATAAATTTCAGCTCTAACTGCATTACAACTTTATTAATTTCACTATGTTCCCAGCATGGTTTTACTAACATATTTTACAAATCATTAATTGTGCATTCTGCCGCTCTAATTTTAATGACATTATAATTTATTCCTAGATTGATACAGAAATAAAGTGTTAACTACTGTTTCCACTAAATGACCTTCAAAACTGAAAAGTAACTAACATACAAATAAATTTGTGCTAATAAATGGATTATTCACAGTCATTTTAGATCACTGGGTCAAATTCTTTAGACACAAAGGAGAGAAACATATAACACTGTGGCATTTTACATTCTGTAATGACACTTTGGGCAAGATAAACTGTTATATATTTTACTAAGGAATTTGATGAAATTGCTTTTATCTTGCATTTAAACTATACTACCATTTTAAATATGTGCTTTATTTTGTTACTAGCTCTGTTACTTCCAAGATTTCCCTGTCATTTGTTCTCAGCAACAACTTTAAGGGGACAAAAAAAGGCATGCAAATGTTTAAACTAATTTTATTTTTCAATTGCCCAAATCAAACAGTGGACAGAGAAAATTCTCTCTCCAGGGAAATATGTAGGCACATGGATGGAGAAAGTTTGCTCTGACACTGTTCAGGTTTGTTTTTTTTTTTGGCCTGTGAACAAATACAGGATTTTAGTTCCTATGATTGTCAAACAGGTTGCCACTCTTCATAATCACCAAAATATTCTCTTTTATTAATCCCAATCTATGTGTGCTGTATTTAATCTCACAGTGATATTTACATAACAAAGGAATGTAGAAAAATCTGCCATGGTGTCACATACTGACCTACAGAAGTGGGATTCTTCTTCTTAATATAAGCAAACCCTGAGTTGGCACAGGGTGTTGTTCCCTACCCAAGAGTGAAGCATCAATCAATTAGAGATGTAACTGATTGCTTTAATCTGCCACAGGTCTACAAGTACACTTAGCAATAATGGTGTCTTGTCGAAGGACCTGAGGATGCATGTGTGTTAGCACATCAAGCAGGGATCTCAAACACATGCCCCGCAGGCCGCATGCGCCCCCTAAAGCTATTTCCTGTGGCCCTCAATGACACTATTGTTACCAATATTTGCAATATTGTTGTATGAAAAGGTTTTCAGTAGTGCGGCCCTCAGGCTAACGAGCTAGTCCTCATGAGGCCCTGTATTAGTCCTCATGCAGCCCTCATGGTGATTTGAGTTTGAGACGCCTGACATAAAGCCTGAAGGCTGGGGTAGGGTGAAGCAGACAGTAATTATAGGAGAGCCAAATTCATCTCCATATCAAATTCAATAGGAGTGGCCAAATTCAGTTACATGTTCCAAGCTGAGTGTGACAACTGAGCCTTGGTGAAAACACCAGGAACATTGCAGTTATAGGAAGGCTTGAAGAGTGTTTTTTCCCATACTGTTCCTAATAAGGGATGGGGGGGGGAATCTTCATTTTCAGGTGTGGCTGGAACATCAGAGTACAGTGAAGTTTTACTTCCAAGTATGTCATAACTGCCAGACTACTGAAGCAACTATATTTTTGTTTTGTGTTCTTGGTTTTTTCCTGACTAGACCATATCTACTTCTTTTTACTGATTATTTCAAAGAATGAAGTCAATGAAGTATTTCTTGGTAAAGAAACTGTCAGTGTTTCATAGCTTTGATGCTATTATAACTCTTTACCTCAGTACTGATCTTTGGATAATTCTTAATTCTGTATTTACAACTTACAAGGGATATGGTAGGAGAAAGTAGGTCTGTGTATCATCCTTGCCAGGAGATTTCTAGAATCCATTCCTTTACCCTGCATCTGCAGAAGCCTTCATGCTTCTGAGGTCAACTTCTTAAATTCCTTCCTTAAGAAGCCTACCAACTCCCTTCACTCTAAACTTCAGCAGTACCAGAATATTATAGCAAGACTGTTCTCTTGATCCATGAGGCAAGATTATATAGATACTATGATATTCTATTTGCTTCACTCTGTTTCCTTGCTGCTTTTAATTCAGTTGAGATTTTCTCTTAATTTCCAGTAACTTCCAAGCGTTCTCTATAACCCATTGTTCTGCTATCACTATTGTGCCTTATTGTTACACTCATAACCATGGCCTCCTCAAACCCTCACTAGGACTGCCTATAGTTGATGTTAATGGTTCACAGAATCATACCAAGGTCCAGAGGGGGAGCCGTGTTAGTCTAGTCCAGCAAACAAACAAGCAAACAAACAAAAAAAACCACCAAGGGTAGTCCTGGGGCACTTAAAGACTAACAGATTTATTTTTCTCATGAGCTTTCATGGGAGAAAATCCCACTTTGTCAGATGCTTTGAAGATGAGAGAACAAAATAAATCTGTTAGTCTTTAAGTGCCACAGGACTCACAGAATCAGAGAAGTGTAGGACCAGAAGGGGTCTCATTAGATTCTCTAATCCAATCCCCTGCACTCAGGGCAGGATTAAGTAATAATGCATGATTCTTAATGTATTGGTCCTATGCTGCTCTTTCCATTTTGATCTTCTTCTTCACCTGCCTTCTGCTGTTGAGTTACTTCCCTTCCAAAACACCCTGAAGTCTTATTTTCTGTTTTAACTGGTGGCTGAAATTCCACCCTTAAAGATCTCATCCTTCCACTCTCCTTACTGTAATTTTCTTTCCCTTTCACCTTTCTTTAGCTGATAATTCTTTGCACTGATTTTCATCCTATAAATGTTCTCCCACTTCCCTTTACCCTCTGTTTGCCCTCCAACAGTAATGCTCTCACCCACTTTTATTTTTCCCATTGAGTCATCCTGCTCTCACCGTACCACTAACACCTACTTCCCTTTCCCTCTCTATTATTGAAGTTTGCCAGTCCCACCCTCTCATCACCCTCTTCATCACTCTTTCATTTCTACTTTATGTTTCTTCACCTCTGTTAACACTGAGAATTTCTGCATCCCACTTTAGGAAGCATTCTCGCTGCCTCTCACTGGAAAGCATTTTGCAAGCCTTTGTGCAAAGGATGCATTATAAATACAATACAACATTATTTAACTTTTCTTCCATGTTTTACGCACACACAGCTGCAGCGCTTGTGAATAGAAGTATGGGGTAATTAGAAGCATCAGAATACACAAAGGGAGAAAAATGAGTGCAAAAACACTTTTAAAATTAAAAAAAAAAAACATAATATTAAAACAAGAGAAGAAAACCCCAAAAGAAAGTGGATACTCAATACTTATAAATGCATTATTAATAGCATTGATTACTATGAGACCCAAGCTCTTAGGCTGACATATTTTTAGAAATTTTAGAAGAATGAATTAAAAAAGAAGATTCTATATTTGATGAAGTGTGTAATAATAAGCCTGAGAGATTTTAAAGGGCTGATTTCCATATCTCTTTGCATTGATTTAGTTGCAGCTGTCCCCCCTCCTTCATGCATCCACACACTAATTTGTTCCTATAAATTTTGTACTTATAGGGGTGACTTTATTTTTGTTTTCAGGAGCATTATCTCATTTGCTGGTGGAGGGGCAAATGTAAGAATTGTCTGAAGATTCAACTCTTATAACTCTTTCCTTGTTTTATATTTACCACTTACAGTTCCAGAAAGGAAACCATTACCAGACATTTTTAGGATTAAAAGACCTAGTTATTTTGAAGTCAGTGCCAAAATGCCTTTCGATTGTCATGTTTTGTCTTCATAAAAGGCTTTCAGGTTTAGTGAAAAATTAGAATTTCACAGTATTTACTGAAGTGCTTTTGAGAGGGACAATATCCTGCAGATATAAATCCAATTATTTAGTTTCCATGAAATTAGCATAGTTTAAGTTATTTTGATTCCTGCTGGGACCCTTTATATCTTTCTGAGAGCAGAAGCAGAAAATGATAACAAATTTTACAATAAATTAGATGGGAGCTCAAAGAAAACTGGGACTATGGAAAGGTTTGCAATTGAAAGTGAATTTTGCATCTGATCCAATCTTTAAAATCCAAATATCCCTTAAACTTACCAAACTTTTTGACCAAATATAGGCTTCTTAGCTGGACTCTGGTTCAGGGTTTTAGTTTGAGTCTTCCATAAAGAAATAACCTCAAACTTCCCCAGCATTTTGGACTCTCTCTCTCTCTCTCTCTCTCTCTCTCTCTCTCTCTCTCTCTCTCTCTCTCTCTCTC
>ML681963.1:30318830-30425949 GCA_007922195.1 Podocnemis expansa
CTCTCTCTCTCTCTCTCTCTCTCTCTCTCTCTCTCTCTCTCTCTCTCAGAGAACTCATTTCTGATATATATTTGAAATATATAAAATATATTGAATATATTTAAAAAACTATATGTTTGTGTGTGACAATCTTCCCTGTTCATCTACTTCTGCAACTTTATCCCCGCATTCTAGGAAGATACTTACACTTGGGAAGGGAACAAAAAGAAAAAATGATCAATCATATCCTGTATGTTGAAGAAAAACTGAAAGAACAAATCTCCTTGATCTCAGCCTCAGCTGTGGCAGAGAACTAGGACTGACAACCCATGGAAAATACAGAAATCAACTCACAGCACAGCACATAAACAGCCATATTTTCTGGACACAAACTATACAAAGAAGGAGCCATGATGAGCATCCTTAAATACAAATAAACAGAGTGACAATCTGTGACCCAGTTGAAAAATGTGGCAAAATAAGGAAACAAAATATCTGGGATAAATAAGAATTACACACAACACTGGAGACAAGAAAGACACTGAACATATAAACTTTACAGAGAGTAAATTGATGTCTTAGTAAAGGGGTGGTAGAGAAATATCTAGAATGAAGTTTCGTTGAATTGGACTCTCACATTTGAATGCCCATAAATGCTGAACAGTTCATGAGTCTTATCAACTCAACACTTTTGATCCATGTGGATGGATAAAATATTTGGTGAGAAATCAAAGCAGAAGGACATGTTATATTTGTGTCTTCTGCAGTAGACCCAAATTTCATAAGAAAGCAAAGACCCTGGACTCCGTTAGTAGATGAAAGGAGCAGGAGCAAAAGGACAGTGATTGCTGAGGGGAATCAGCACCCACAAAAGACAAGATTCAAATGAGCAAAGAGTGAAGCTGTAGTAATGTGATGATTCTGCTCCTGTAAATGATAGCATGTAACTCACCAAAGCTACTATCATGGAATAATAGAACATTAGGGTTGTATGTGACCTCAGGAGGTCTTCTAATCCAGAGATTCTCAAACTTTTTAAATGGAGCTCCCTTGTGGACTTTCGTGTAACAATTGTGTTTCTCTTCCCCTGCATTGTGCTCCTTTTCCTTTCTGAAGGGGTGGGGTGGGGGGAATCCCCTTAAGAAACCTAGGGCCTACAGCATGGGACATATGCCCTAACATGTGTACCCTCTTCCCCTAAGCCCCTCCTTTTAGAAAAAAGCAGGAGGCGTGGATCATAGATAGTTGCAGCAGCATGGGGAGCAGTAGTAGCAGAGAGCAGTGAGCACAGTCAGCTGAGTAGGAACTTGGGAGCAGGGGCAGCTGCACACAGAACGTGTATGCTGCCACAGGAGGCAGGCAGTACTTACTTCCATCTCTAGGGAGCATGGAGTTAGACCAGCTCTCTCAACTGCTCTGTGCCCTCCCATAATCCATCTTGCATCCCCTCCAGAGAGCCACACTCTCCACTTTGAAAACCATGGATCTAGTCCAATCCACTGCTCAAAGTAGGACCAATCTCAACTTAATCAACTAAATACTTTCTTATAAGTCTTCATTTTGGCCTGTATCTTAGTTCACTGAGATGTCCTGGGTGAGAACATATTGTAATGTGGTAATTATATAAATTCTGGGGCATATCTCTGTGTGTCAGAACTTAAAGTAAGCACTTTCTCTATCCAGTGTAGTTGAGAACTGACCCAGCTTTAATCTGAAACATGCTGACAGTTTAGTCTAATTACTTTCTGCACATATTGAATATCATGTGGTTCCTTCTAATTTTTTTCTGTGTGTTGAACCTAAAATAGATTTTTTTTTTCCATTTTACAATGTCAATAGAAAAAAAAAAGAGGTTCTGCAGCAGTCAATGGAAAGGTTTGCAATTGAAAGTGAATTTTGCATCTGATCCAATCTTTAAAATCCAAATATCCCTTAAACTTACCAAACTTTTTGACCAAATATAGGCTTCTTAGCTGGACTCTGGTTCAGGGTTTTAGTTTGAGTCTTCCAGCACTGAGTGTCCTGGGAAACTGTGGTGGATACTCATATGCATGCCTCTGTTTCAAAATTACAGCTTCAAAGAAAAACAAACAAGGAGTCCTGTGGCCTTTAAAGACTAACAGCTTCAAAGAAGAAAACAAACAAGGAGTCAAGTGGTACTTTTTGTAGCGGATTTGTGTTTTATATTAACTGTATAGCTGGTCAATGCATTTATTAGAGATCATACCTGTTATTCACATTGTGGTACTACAGCGTAAACAACTTGGCTGGAAAGCACCAACATACACCTAATATATGAAAATTAAGTGGAAACCATTCAAAGTTAAGTGGTAAGAGTTTACTATCATGGCCCTACTGGAAAACCATTATCTTTGCTGTGATAAACAGCTGGCATAGGCTAGGTGGCAGGAAGGCAGAAGAGCTTGGAACATTTAATTGGTCAGAACTGTATTTGGTACCCAAATACTTGTCAACAGTAAACATAGGCAGTTAATTATATGCTGAATAGTAAGTGTAATCCAATTATGTAACCTGCATGTTAAGTATAGTAGAACCATGTAGGGCTTTAAGCATGATGTAACCTGTTATATTATGCATGCACCTGATATATTATGCATATTGTATTTAGCATATTAAGAAGATATATATGTCTTGTGAATCCAGCATCCTGGGCTTTCTTGTAGGGGTGTCCAGGGAGATGGGTTGTGGATACTTGCTGCAAGATTGGATGTACATGGAAAACAAGTGTTGTCATTAAAAACACCATTTACCTTTCCTGGTCCAGGGTGGACCTGGCCTCTCTTTTTTTCTAATGCTTTTAAAGACTAATGAATGTATTTACTGCATGAACTTTCATGAGAGAAAATCCCACTAGACTCTTTGTTTGTCTTGCTGAATGAGACTAAAACAACTACCCCTTTGAAGTTTCAGAGGTAACTTAAACAGAAATGGGCAAAACTCCAACATTACATGTCCAAATGGTTACAGGTTTTCAGGTATTCAGACTCCAGATCTAAAAGTGAACCTGTGAGGTAATGTTCCTATGCAAGTCACATTCAAAATGCCAGGAATATTCATCTATTCTTCCTTTCATTCATTCATCTAGTTTTCTGTCTTACCTCCCTTGTTTGTGACCCACATTACTCATAACATGCCAAACCACATAGTACATCACTGTATCGTTAGTAGGTTCAGTGTTCAACTGTGGATTAATTAATGAGGAAGGCAGCTCAGTTTAGATTCCGAAGAAATATTCCCGGAGACATGAGGTGTTAGGATTTGTTCCCTAGCAGAGATAGTCTTGACCATGATTTTTACACTAGGATTTACCCAAAAGTTCAGATGTGATGAGGAATTTCAAATCCAGCGTTCTGCTTCAGGTCTTGCTCTAATTTATCAGCTATGAAAGTGAGGAGTCGAAGGATGAGGATTTTTCACAAAGTCACTGCAAATTTTAATAGAATTTAAAGCCATTCTGGTGATAGTAAATATGCACAACCTGTTTTACATAGTTCCCATAGAATGGTCTATTATGTATAAGATAGAGCCAGACATAAAGAAAGCAACCTATCTGTGTTCATGAGAGAATGTTTCTCAACTTTGTATTCATCGTTCCATCTTCTACATGATTTTTCTTCAGAAAATACTGCCCCAACCACAGATAATAAATATAACTGTGACTATTGAGATTATTAATTATTTTTTGCATATAAATATATTTTCAAGAAAGGAGATAACTTTTTTCTTCTCTAGGTCAATTCAATGGGTAATTCATTAATCACATGTCTCAAATTATAAGAGCTTTATTCCTTTTGAAACAGTTTTGCAAATAATAAATCATTCAATGTTAATTGCTCAGTTAACAATAGGTTTTCCTCAGAATAGACTGTGAAACTCATTTCAAAATATTGAGTATGATTATCAGAATTTATTAACATTTAAATTATTGTGAATGTTCTGCCCCTAAATGTAAAGAGAACTGATTAAGATAAAGTGAACCAAATGCTAGTCTGACACTGCAAACTAAACTTAATTTCTGTTCTAAGAAAGAAAGAAAGAAAGAAATTCCAAAAAGTTAGGGTGTGGAAGGGGGAAGGCAAGTGTTAAGGAGAAAAAGGGTTTGTTTTGTTTTTATTTTATTTTAATTTATTTTATTTTATTTAGAAACTGCTGATACTTTTGCTTTAAGGGAGACCCGGAAGTGGAAACATTGACTATCACACCAAAAACAAAAAACAAACAAATAAACAAACCTATCTTCAGGTTTTAAGACTGCTTTGATGACAAAATAGTGTCTGATACATTTAGCTGAAGGAATGAGTATGCACCTGCTTCTCTGATCCCACACATCTTGTTTATGAACAATTTGAGCCCCATTCTGCTCTCATTCTACAAGTTTTGCAAGCAGGGGTTTCCACTGGCTTTCTGAGCAGTGATAATTTGCAGAATTATGACAACCAAGAGTAACCTGAAATTAGCCATAGATTTGTTATACTGGTGTCAAAGTGAGGTTGTAAATCCATTGACTTGAGGTCAGGTTTTTTTTTTGTTTTTTTTTTCCCTAACTAGGTGAATATATAATGCGCTGGCTAGTGGGATCTGTTTTATAGATTTGTTCTCTATGGAATAGAATCAGAACTTCTCAACTGTGTGTCAGAAAGCCTACATTCCTAACAGTGAATGGGGATTCTCCTTCATTTTAAATAGTACAGTCTGTATTTGGGAAGGAGGATCTGAATTTTCTGACTGCTGCCGCCACGAAGTTAGGAGTGGCCTTGATGTACAGATTAGCAAAGGAACCGATCAGTTAGTTATTGCAGGATTATTATTCTACAATACTACCCTTCCATCTGCTTATCGGGCTGTAACTGAAAATAATGGCACCGCCCACAGTTGGAAGCTGTTGATTAGGTAGAGGAGGCTAAAATATTAATTCTGGCTCCTGTGATATCAGCACACATTCAGGTGGCAAACCCCCTTGAATCACAGGCAAAGAGCAGAAATTTGTGTTAAATAAACCCCTTGATGTGATGAAAGCAAGATGAAAACCTATAGGGCATGCATAAAGAAAAAATGAAGAAGATAAAGGTTGAACTCTGAAAAGTCTGAAACACTGAAGTCATGTGACACTATAAATGTAAAATATGACACGCATTTCCTCATTGGACTTACACTGCAGGATACTATTAACAATGTTTTTGTCACCTAAATCTATAGAATTGACACTATGAGACTAATGTTTAGGGTTGGGAGGAGAGGAAAAGCAAAATCTTGCTTTGAGCTGAGATTAATTCTTGTGGCTCTTGTGGTAAACATAGTGGCTTAGACCACAGTCATCCTTGCAGACACACAATAGGCTTTTGGAGATACATGGCAGTAAACATGCTCAGAATCTTCTGCTATAAATAACCAATTCCTGTTATAAGAGCTAAATTAAAAATCACTATGGCTATTTGCTGTGTAGAAGCCTATTGCTCAGAGAAGTTCTGAGTCCATGGAATAGACAGCAATAATAAACATATCCAATAGCCAGTGTGTTCCACTAATATTATCTTGAGGTAAGCGAAGCAGAGAGAGGCTAATTTACTTGTGAAAGATTACAGACTGATTCAATCACAGAATGAGAAAAACTTGTTCCTGACTACCATCCTTGTCATCATTCCACTAGACCTTATCTGTCCTACTGCAAAATGGACTAGGATTCTTTTCTTTAATACATATAGAGTATGCTCTCGTAACAGGCATTGAGAAAAATTAGCTGCAAGTTTGAATGGAAAGGAACTAAACACTGAAATGAATGAGTGATGTATTTTATACATGCAAGTTTTTCATAATAATCTGAAAGTTCTCTAAAGGCAATTTGCAAATTGTCCTAATGGCTATATCCCTAATGTCCACTTGGAAAGTCACATACTGATCACAATAATGAATATACAGGGTGAAATTCTTGGCCTAAATGTCAAAACTCCCATACATTTTATTGTCAGTTAAAAGAACATACATCTAATGAATTATGATTAGGTTATGTCTTGAAATCCACTGTGGGAAGGCTCAAATTAAATTATCCAAAAGATGATGTGATTATAAAATCTTCTGTTCTGGATGAAAAGAAACTCTTCCTTGAGTGACCATGAACATTATTAAACTTGTTGCCGTAGTCCAAGCAAGGTGCCCTTAACCCACATGGTGAAATTGCTCTGCTGTCACTATGTGCCAGTTGAGGTCAGTTCTTTGCATGGTTCTTCTGACACTGGAACAGGACTGGAGCATTTTGAAGGAAGACAAGTTTGAGCATTTTCTGGTACAACAGTACTTGCTTCCCTTGAATCCTTCCTGATAACAGTCACTGTGTCCACATCTTGGCTAGGCCATCTTTAGCATCCTTTAAAAAATAGTCATTATAGGTGGTCACATAATTTACATAATTTAGTATCAAATATATTTGTTGAAACTGTATCCATTTTATGTGGATTTTGACTCTTTGCTCTAAGTGACAGGGCACCTATGTCATATAGCATTATCTTATTGTTCCTTCCATCTGATTGTAAGCTTTTCAGATAAGTATTAATTAGTGATAACATTTGAGAAGCCATGGGACCCACACACATGCTCACAAATAAAGTAGTAGTTCTGAAAATATTTTCAAACATTAACTAGCATGATCCCATAAAAAAAAGGCAGTGAAATCATCAAGGTTGTTGCAGAAATACTTGTGTAAAACTTTTCATATTTTGTTCTATTCATGCTAATAACCATGATGGCCTCAGGCAATTTAGTTTAACTACTGTCAGATGCAGTATTTTGTTTCATTACCATTAGATGCTGCAGCATTTCTTTTATTTAATCATTTATTTATTTATAAATGTGGAAGCTCCTTCTTCCATAGTGGCTGTGAGCCTACAATAAACAAACTGTTGAGCAGAGGTCAAATAAAAGGACCAGTAGAAACTAATGTTTCCATCCTTATTGATCTTTTATATTCCCTGGTATTGAAACAGAGAGAGCAGTCAATAGGTAGTCAGACAACATAATAATAAGGCCTGGATTATTGCAGGGGGTTTAGTGGCTGAAGCCCTGGGCCTTGGCCAAAAAGGGGTTCCCAGACTCCAGCCACGAAAAACCCTTATCCGACTCCCCCTCTCCCCACTGGCTGAAAGTGCTCCTGCCTGGCTGGCAGTGGGGACCAGGGAAGAAGGGGGAGCCCTGGAGCCAGAGGCTGGGCTCTGAGCTGCTGGCCCACCACCAGAGGTGGGGCAGGGTGCACCACCACTGCCGTTGAGAGGACTGGGGCCAGGGCCGGCTGGCTGTCAACGTGGCCTCTGCTTCTCTGGTGCAGCCTTCCAGGGCCCATGGCCCTAGAGAGGGCTGCACTGCACACCAGCCGTCGCCACCCCAGCCTGGGGACAGACTGGCTGCAGCACGGCAGGCATGGGAATACCCTTTGGCCCCAGAACCCCCCCCCCATCATGACAGGCCTCTATGCTGGGATGGATGGGGGCCCAAGCCAGTTAATCTGACTCTGATGGTAATGTGTTGTGATATAAATAGGCCACTCACACCAATGAGTCTAAGGCCTGATTACATTGCTCAGGTGGTAAGAAAGGGCTGTAACATGCTCAGAAATGCTCATCAAAAAATTCCTTTGACATAGGGAATCTCCCTGCTGATTATTACTATGTCAGATCTGTGGCTGTGTTTCTGCTTCCACCTCAGGATAGGGGATATGTTAAAGGAAGAAAATACTATTCTCAGGTTAGTGTGGGGCATGACAAAGTTCTGTTTTTTTTTGTTTTGTTTTTTTTTTGTAAATTCTCTATTAGCAGTAAAGCCTCCACATAAATGTCATGACAAATAGGTTTGGCAGCTGTCCTATTATACTACAGGGCTAAACTGGACCCCAAATTTGAGTGCTTCGGCTATCTCCACAGAGCCAGGCTCTTCATCTGTACGAAACGCTGGTACAAGAGAAAATCCTGCCCAATATCTCTCTCTATGGCTGTGTTCACACAGCACTCTTATTTCGAAACAACAGAGGTTGTTTCGAAATAAGAAATACCCTGTTCACATGACGCACGGTTGTTTCGAAACAACGGCATTGTTTTGAAACAACTTAATCCCCATGTGGGGACGAAACAACGTTGTTTCGAAACAATTGTTTCGAAACAATGCCGTCCGAACATGTTGTTTCGAAACAACAGTGACTTTCAAAATAACTGTTGCCTGAAACTGCTATTTAGCTTTGAGCTTTTTTCCTGAATTTGAATTAACAAACTGTTAATTCAAATTAAGTTGTTTTGAAATAAGGCATTATTTCGATACAAGTTGTTTCGACACAACTTGTAACGAAATAATGCCTGAATGTGAACACAGCCTATGTGTTGGTACCTTAGATATAATGTGCTATCATTTCAAAGGGAATCTGATAAAGATGAAGGAAATCAGTCAGAACTCTCACTTAGGTTCAGATTCTTAACAAGTAAGATTTAACGATACCTATAAGGAGATAGGCAGAATTTCCATTTTCCTCAAATCCAGTTTTAAAGTTTTAGAAAACTGTGTCCTTGAGTTTTATAAATAAGACTCCTGTCAGTCCTTCTCTCCATTATTGATTTCAACAGAAAACCTGCTCCATTCTGCAAAATGTTTTTCTAGAAAGAGGTGTCCCACCTCTTAGCATGAGGGGCCACATTTTTTTTCCTCATTCAGGGACTGTTGAACAAGTTTTGCTGCTGCACCCAGCTGGCTGGCATGCAACTGCAAAGCAGGTACAAGAAGCAACTTTTATTTTTATTGGTGGGTGTTGATGAGGTGAGTTTTGTAGGAGGGGTGAGGAAGGGCATAAGGAGGAGGCTTAGCTCCCCAGGGGAGATGAGTTGCAAAAGGTGCATGGTGTGCAGCTGCAGCAGCATCCTCTCCTAGCCAGAAGCAGCTAATCACCCACTTCTGTTCCTCAGTCCTGCCTGGTGCAGTGCAGAGTGGTGAATGGAGGTTGAGTGGAGGGAAGGGATTGTACCCAACTGGGATGGGGCTTGACTCAAGCTGGGTTGGGGGCTGCTGCTGCATCTGGAGGGCCAGATAGCAGCCTTTAACGGCTGTGGTTGACAACCCAGCTCTAGAATATCTCGTCTTCTTAGTACTCATAAATGATATCTCAACATGAATATTTTCCCCTCCTTGCTTTTCCTCCATGCTTTGAAAGTCCTGGTGAATATGCAATTTGCCAAATGTTCAATGTCCTTTGGTACTTCCCAGGTACATTCCCAGGGACAGCTACTCATAGTCACAACTCAGCACTGGCTTTTTCTCCAAAACTTATGTGAGCTACACAAACCTCTTGAGTCTACAAACTTACATAGAATCATAGAGTTAGAAGGGACCTCATGAGGTCATCTAGTCCAACCCCCTGCCAAAAAAAGCAGGACAACTCTCACTAAATTATCCCAGCCAGGGTTTTGTCTAACTGAGCCTTAAATACCTCCATAGATGGAGATTCCACCACTTCCCTAGATAGCACATTCCAGTGCTTTACAACCCTCCTAGTAAGAAAAGTCTTCTCCTAATACCCAACCTCGACCTCTCCAGCTACAACTTGAAACCATTGCCCTGTCTGTTACTACTGAGAACAGCTGAGCTCCGTCCTCCTTGGAGCATCCCTTCAGGTAGTTGAAGGTAGTTGAAGGTTGCTATCAAATCCCCGCCCTCAGTCTTCTCTTCTGCAGGCTAAATAAGCCTAGTTTTCCTTCAGTCCTTCTTCATGGGTCTGGTGCTCTAGCCCTTTGATCATTCTTGTTGCCCTCCGCTGGACTCCTTCTAATTTGTCCATATCCTTTTTGTAGTGGGCAACCCAAAACTGGACACAGTATTCCAGATGTGGCCTCACCAGTGCTGAAGAGAGGGGAACGATCACATCCCTTGATCTGCTGGCAACACTTCTACTGATGCACCCCAGGATGCCATTGGCCCTTTTAGCAGCAAGAGCACGCTGCTGACTCATATCCAACTTCCCATCCACCATGACCCCAGGTCTTTTTCTACAGTGCTGCTACTTAGCTAATTGCTCCCCAGCCTGTAGCCGTGCATGGGGTTTTTCCATCCCAAATGCAGGACTTTGCACTTGTTCTTGTTGAACCTCATCAGATTTCTATTGGCCCACTGCTCCAATTTCTCTAGGTCTCCCTGAATCCTGTCCCTGCCCTCCAACGTGTCTACTGTTCCGCCCAGCTTGGTGTCATCCACAAACTTACTAAGTGTGCAATCTATCCCATCATCCAGATCATTAATGAAAATGTTGAACAGAACTGGCCCCAGGACCGACCCCTGGGGACACCACTCATTACTGGTTGCCAACTGGACATGGAGCCATTGGTTCCTACTCACTGAAACCATTGATCTAGCCAGTTTTCTATCCACATATCCAACCCATACTTCCTTAACTTGCCGACAAGAATGCTGTGGGAAACCACATCAAAAGCCTTGCTAAATTTCAGGTATATCACGTCAACGGCTCTTCATGCATCCACAAATCCGGTCATCTCATCATAGAAGGCGGTGAGGTTGGTTAGGCATGATTTACCCTTGGTGAATCCATGCTGACTGTTCCTGATTACTCTATTTTCTTCCAAGTGTTTCAGGGTGGATTCTCTGAGAACCTGCTTCATGATTTTCCTAGGGATTGAGGTGAGGCTGGCAGGTCTGTAATTCCCCGCATCCTCTTTTTCCCTTTCTTGAAGATAGGCACTATATTTGTTTCTTTTCCAGTCCTCTGGCACCTTTCCCATTCGCTATGAGTTCTCAAAGATAATGGCCAGCGGTACTGCTATCTCTTCGGACAACTCCCTCAGCACTCTCAGGCACAGTTCATCTGGCCCCATGGACTTGTGCATATCCAGCTTCTTTAAGTAGTCCTTAACCTGACCTTCCATCACCAAGGGCCTATCTTCCTCTCTCCAATCTGCCATGCCCAGTGTAGTAGGCTGGGAGCTGGCTCTCCCTGTGAAAGCTAAAGTAAAAAATCATTGAGCACTGCAGCTTTTCCTCATTCTCCACCATGAGGACACCTGTCCCATTCAGTAAGAGACCTACACCATCTTTGATCCTCTTCTTGTTATTGACATACTTGTAGAACCCCTTCCTGTTATCCTTCACATCCCTTGCTAGCTGCAACTCCAATTGTCCTTTGGCCTTTCTGATTTTATCCCTGCAGTCCTGAGCAATATCTTTATATGCCTCCTTAGTCATCTGTCCAAGCTTCCACTTCTGTAAGCTTCCTTTTTATGCTTTAGCTCAGTGCAGAATTCTCTGTTAAGCCATGCTGGGTGCCCTCCACATTTGCTGTTCTTTCTGCTCATCAGAATGGTATCTTCCTGTGCCCTTAGCAGGGTTTCTTTAAAATACATCCAGCTCTCTTGGATGTCTTTACCCTTCAGATCAGCCTCCCAAGGGATCCTGCCCATCAGCTCCCTAAGGGAACCAAAATCTGCTTTTCTGAAATTCAGGGTGTGTGTTTTGCTTCTTCCTTTTCTTCCATTAATTAACATCTTGAACTCTATCATCTCATGTTCACTGCTGCCCAGGTTGCCATTAACTTTTACTTCCCCAATCAAATCTTTTCTGTTTGTGAGCAGCAGGTCGAGAGGTGTAAGGCCCCTAGTTGGTTTCTCCAGCATTTGTACCAGGAAGTTGTCCTCAACACTCTCCAGAAACTGCCTGGATTGGCTGTGCACTGCTGTTTTGCACTCCCAGCACATGTCAGAATAATTGAAGTCCCCCATGAGAACCAGAGCTTGTGATCTAGAAATTTCTGCTAGTTGTCCATAGAATGCC
The DNA here is from genome assembly GCA_007922195.1 of Podocnemis expansa. Classification (NCBI taxonomy): domain Eukaryota; kingdom Metazoa; phylum Chordata; order Testudines; family Podocnemididae; genus Podocnemis; species Podocnemis expansa. The sequence continues at coordinate 30,330,633 of ML681963.1, forward strand.
TCATACACCTCCTCCTTCTGGTCTGGCAGCCTATAACAGACACCCACCACAACATTCCCCTTGTTCACAACATCCCCCTTGTTGCCCTCTCCTCATAACTTAACCCACAGAGTTTCAACTGGCTCATTTTCACTTCCATAATTACATTGTATTTATCTGAAAAACCCTTTTCCTGTGGCATAAAAGGCACTTCTGCAATCTTTGCTGGAACTCAACAATAGAATAGGGGGGGAAAAAAGCAGGTCTTAGAAGGTGGTATGATATGCCTCTATTGTCACAAGATGTAGAAGAGCCTGATTTGTGTATAATCAAAATTATTTGCATCACAAAGTATGATCTTGTGATCAGCACTTCTGAATGGGGTCACAAGTTAGTGTAGCCCCAAAAACATTCCAGGAATTTCAGGACCTAATCAGTGAGTACATCGCTGCAAGATATTACACCAAGCATATTGATTTTATCATACTGATGGTGTCATGTATGTAGTTCTCAATCTATGTTGCTCCAAAGGGGATATAAGAAAATGACAACAGGGGGAAAAGAAGAAAAAGGTAGGGAAGGAAATAGAATGAGGAAGATGAAATGGGGTAGCATTGCTAGTGCATTAGATGACAAACTTTGGTCTTCCTTTTTGGATTGGACAATATTTGGTTTAACTGAGTGCAGATAAATTTATCCTCATTTTATGACAAACTTTGTAAGCTATACATATGTTCTGCACACATTCAAGGCTATGTGCTGATCACATCTTAGAACAGGGGTCTGCAACATGCAGTGCATACAGCTCTTTGACTGCCCCCTTTTGACTCCACCCTCCCCTCCTCCCTGCCATTCGGAGACCTTGCGGGTGTCCAGGGCCAGGACTCAGGCTAGTCCCTACCACCAGGGGACCCGCCAGGGGGCCCACTTCCGGTTCCAGGCTCCTCTTCCATCCCCACCAAGTGATCCTGTGGCAGTCACCCTGACTCAGTTCCCCTCCACCCGCCCCAACAGGAGCCCTGCAGTCAGCCTGACCCTCCCTCGAAGAAGGCTACACCCACTGCAGCTCCCGAAATACTCAGTTACTGAAGGAATTTTTTAGAACAGCTCTTCTTCTTTTGGGTTGCTGACCTTGTCTTAGATCCAAAAGTGTTCATGTGTTTGTGTATAGATGAGCTGAATGCCTTTCTCTGTCAAGATGCCCACAACCACCATGGGGTGGAACTTGGATAGTTTTTCTTGCTCTGATGTGAGAGTAAAAGCAGCAATTAAAATCCTTTGGTGGTCCCTAAAATTTAAATCTACTACAGCAGAAATGTTTCTAGACTTGCGCCTGTCAATCAAAGGCTGTGGGAATCCTCAGACTTCTCTTACATTGATCTTTTTTTGTTTCATGCTATCAAGCCACCTGCTTACTGACCCTGGGAACTTCAGTCACTACAGTTGCATTTACACTTGTACATAGGAGCTATTTTGCTAGCTCTCTTATTTTACTGGCACATTTATTTACTGCTTAACTATTTCCCGGAGCCCAAAATATAGAGAGAGTGAACAGCTAATAAATTCATTATGGTCAGCACTATTACTGATTACAATGAGCAGCTGATGTGTCTATGCAATTCTGGTGATGTCCCAGAGTGTTAGTTATTTGCTTAAGCCAAAATGGGTCACAACTGAGAAAGGAAATTTTTATTCTTTATAACCTAGCAGTGACTGTGACAAAGGGAAAAAAAATAAACAACATAGGCTGTGTTCACACACAGGGGGTTATTTCGATAAGGTTCTTTCGAAACAACTTGTATCGAAATAACACCTTATTTCAAAATAACTTAATTTGAATTAACAGTTTGTTAATTTGAATTAAGGAAAGAAGCTCAAAGCGAAATAGCAGGTTCAGGCAACAGTTATTTCGAAACAAGTCACTGTTGTTTCGAAACAACATGTTCGCACGGCGTTGTTTCGAAACAATCATTTCGAAACAACATTGTTTCGTCCCCGCATGGGGTTTAACTTGTTTCGAAACAACGGCGTTGTTTCGAAACAACGGGACCTGTTGTTTTGAAACAACCGTGCGTCGTGTGAACAGCCTAAATCTTATTTCGAAACAACCTCTGTTATTTCGAAATAAGAGGGCTGTGTGAACACAGCCATAGTGTTTTGAAAACTACAAGCAGTTTGTTCATCAGTGATCTGGATGCTTATGGAAATGGCCTTATGCTCTTGCCAAAAGGTGATCACATGGGTCAAGATATCCTGGCTACAATTTCACCACTGGAGTGGAGGGTGGTGAGGGAAGAGTGTGCTCACAGTAACTTTTGCTTTTGCAAAATCAAAACCTAGATAGTCTGGATTTTGATCCTATTTTGATTTCCAAATCCCAAAAGAGGCCATTTTGACCCCTTTTAATGGAAGAAGGTATCTTCAACAGCAATTGTTTTTGCTTTGTCAGCTTCATCATCAATTAAGTTTTTTTTCCTGACAAAACAAAGCTGATCTGTGTCCCAGCTAGACTAACTCATGACTTTTCCATAATTTCCTTTGTCAGAAAGTGACATTTTCCATGGAAACATTTAGATTTTACCAAAAACTTTTGAATCAGTGTAAAATGTTTTATTTTAGATCATATAAACCCTAAGTAAAACCTGTTGGTTTGTTGAACTGAATTAAAAGCATTTTGTTTTAGGTCAGTTAGATATGAATCTATTCTTGCCTGAGCTTTTGTGGTAATTCATGAGAACTGAAAGTCAGTTCTCTAAAGCTCCTGCTTTCCTCTGTGGGCAAGATTCCTTTTCAGGACAACACCCCATTTGGTGCACTGCTATATCCCTTCTGGTTGACCTGCTGTGGCCCCTTATGGGAGTTACTTGACTACAGAGTATCATGAAAGATGTAGTCCAGGTGAGGTGTCTGACCCATGCATGTAAGTGGGGGATAAGGCATCTGAACTATATAGAATCATAGAATAATAGGGTTGGAAGGGACCTCATGAGGTCATCTAGTTCAACCCCCTGCCAAGAAAAGCAGGACCGCTCCCACTAAATTATTTCAGCTAGAGTTTTATCCAGCCGGGCCTTAAACATCTACAAAGATGGAGATTCCACCACTTCCCTAGGTAGACCATTCCAATGCTTTACCACTCGCCTAGTAAGAAAATTTTTCTTAATATCCAGCCTCGACCTCTCCAGCTACAACTTGAAACCACTGCCCCTTGTTCTATCCTCTGTTACTACTGAGAACAGTCGAGCTCCATCCTACTTGGAGCATCCCTTCAAGCAGCTGAAGGTTGCTATCAAATCCCCCCTCAGTCTTCTCTTCTGCAGGCTAAATAAGCCTAGTTCCTTCAGTCTTTCTTCACAGTGCTTGTGCTTCAGCCCCTTGATCATTTTTGTTTCCCTCCGCTGGACTCTTTCTAATTTGTCCATGTCCTTTTTGTAGTGGGGAGCCCAAAACCTGACACAGTATTCCAGATGCGGCCTCACCAGTGCCAAATAGAGGGGAATGATCACATCCCTCGATCTTCTGGCAATGCTTCTTCTGATGCAGCCCAGTATGCCATTGGCCTTTTTGAGAGCAAGAGCACACTGCTGACTCTATCCAGCTTCCCATATATCTTATGAAGCACTGTAGCAACTCATGGAACACAGATTAAGGTCTTACAAAGCCAGAACAAAATGATTTGATATTTCCAAATAAGAGTTTTCAAAATTTTCCATTCTGTAAAAAATGTTGATATTTCAACTTTTCATCTGGATTTGTTGGTTGGTAAAACATTATTGACACATTGCACTTTCCCATGGGACAAAAATTCTGAGTTTTGATAAACTGAAGTTCCAAGATAGTTTTGAAGAGGTCTAATTAAATGGTTTTCTCACTGTTCAATTTGCTTGCTGAGCTGGGGATCAGTGGTGCCATTTCAATAGCTCCTATAATTACAGCATAAAAAACAAACGCCTGCAAAAAGTAAATAAAGCTGCTGTCTCTATGACATGTCCCTCACAACAAAAGACAACTCTTATGCCCTATGGTTAGTATTTCTGCTTTGAAGATTATACAGGAATCAGAGAACAGATGAGGTAGATTCAAGAACAGGCACAAACACTGTAAATTCAGTTCGTTCTCTTAATTATGCCTCTAGTGTTCCAGTTCTAAATTTCCTCTGAGGAGAAAACATCAGTTGTACTGAGCTGTGTGGTGTTTCTGTATGGCACATAGGACATATATTCAGGACATTATTTTTATATTGTCTTTATACCCTTCATATCATGGAAACAAGCCTCTGCTATGGAGTGCCTGTCAATTACCTCTTAGACTTATATCACCTATTTATGTTCAATTATCAAGGTGGCAGACATTGTGGACCTGGACATCACTGAGAACCTTGGTAGGTTCCACTATGACTTCCAGCCTCCAGTGTTCCTTTGAAGTTGATATAGTAATGTAAGCATCATTCTGTGATGCTCTCCATCTGGTTAGAGATCAGAGTCTGCTAATAATTTTGATCAGGCTGTGTGTTTTAAAGGCTTTTGCCAGTTGATCATGGATTGTTTCTTTGGTGGCCTAGTGTGACCACACTGAACTATTCTCTGGAGGCTCCCATTATATCTAGGGCATAAAAGCCTGTAGGTAAGGATGGACAATTATTCATCAGCATGGAGGGATATCCCCATGATAACACTAATATTCCCATCAGTGAGAGACTCATATTGACATCAGCAGGTATTGGATGGAATCTTTGTTGGGAGGATTTTCTTGAACAGATTTAGTCAGTTCAAGATACTGGTCATCACTTTCACCCATACCCTAAGTCTTTAAAACTCCTTTGTCTGGTATGATATGAAATTGTCTTCTACATGTATCTGATTAGCTCAGATTGTGACCCAGTTTATAGCAAAGGCAATAGACAAAGATTAATTATTTTAATTCCCTCTTTATGAATCTCTCAGCAGGGCTTACCCCTTTCTCTGAAACCTTTTTCCCTTATTAATGGAGGGTTTTTAGAATGACAACTTTTGAGACTTGCCACTCTGCCTCAGTTTGTTGAACCTATAGGACCCTCTTATATTTTTCTAATTGATTATAAGGAAGTTATCAGAAAATTTTGGGGAGCCATCCGTTTAAGATTGCACAGTGGCCTGAGAAGTTTAGCATGGAGAAGAGGGCTGCTTTAGAAATACTGAGCCTGAAATTCAGAGGTGCATAACTTCAGTTACAGGAAATCGGATCAATTCATATTCAGCTTTGCTGAAAATTAGGCCCATTCCAGGTTATTTTGTGAACATGCCTTACCATTCCTCCAGTGCTCTCCAAGATCCTGATATGTTTTCAGTGCTCCCTTGATGCAGTTGTCTTTCTAAAATAGGCCTAAGTCCTAACTAAAATTAACATATTCCCATAATTTTACTGGATTACATGGAGGGCAAGAAGTGTTAAGAAAACCCTACTGTCCATTACTTTGTCTGCCAAGAGGTGGAAGAAATGCCAGATGTAGGTGACCAGTTAGGAAAACCAGCCTCTGATTAGCTTAGTTTAATGTGTGTCCCCTTCACACTATGACAACCAGATATGAAGTAAGAGCCTCTTTACAAATTCTGCCTGAGGTTCTACCAGGTGACAGAGAATCAGCATCTGACTGATCAGTCTCAGGCCTCTTCTTCATGCATATTATATGTTCATGGTGTTGTTCACCTCATCACTGAAAAGGACATGACAAAGAAAGAAAAGGTGAAGACAAAGCAGTGATGTTATTAGAAGCAGGAGGGGTCTCTGGAGATAGATGCAAAAGGAAAATCAGGAATAAGTCCACTAAAGTCAAAATAAAAATAAAATAAAATAAAATAAAATAAAATAAAATAAAATAAAATAAAATATGTGATAAGAGTCAGGTCCTACAGATTTAGATTACAAAAAGGAAGAGATTAGAAACAGTTATGTTAAATATACTGTAGTGAAGTGGCTTGCATATTTGTATACCACTTTACTGGATGGGATCTGACCCACTCAATAATGTGTCATAGGCCTAGCAACTAAAGGGGATTCTCCTTTAAATCAAGTGGGAGGTGCTTGTGCTTTTGCAGTATGAAGAGACTAATTCTATTCTGACTGTTACTATAAAGTGATATGTAGTACAGCCAAGTCTTACACCATCATGTTTTTGTTACAATAGACAAAATAATGAATGATGTAGAGAAAGCCAATTGTGATTCTCTCATGTACTTCTTCTCATAAAATAAAAATTAAAAGGAAACACTGACATTAAAGGTAAGGTGCAGCCTGTAACCAGCAGAGCTGAATTAGGGGAAAATCAATAGACAATATTAATTATTTTACATTAAATCTGATAAATTTTAGTGTGACATTTCCACTTAGGACTGGATAAACAAGCTGGAAAAAATAAATAATAACTGTGATGAAACTTTGCACAAAATCAAACCATAGCTGAACTCCACAAAGTAGAATTTAATTATTTTGTACTATCATGCACCTTCTGCTTTTGCTATTCCTACCTGAGAAAATGTTACAAGAAAGCCTTTTCTTGAGACCTAATTCTACAAACCTCAACATCTTTGAAAACATGTGGCTATACATCCAATGGTTTGGGTGCCTTTCTGAACTGAACTTTTGAAACTCTGGAGGTTCACCCGTCTCTGAAGAAGCAGAAGCTCATTCTTCTTTGTAATCTTTTTCCTTTAAATTGACATGACTTTTTTTTTTATTATTTTTAAGTTAGCATTTCCTCTCTCTTAATCGAATGCATCTGAATTATTAATGACTTTATCTTTCTCATCCATCCTCTGAAATGCAGTCAGAGAACACTAATGTCCAAGTGAATTAAGTATGGTCAGCTTAATTTTGAAAGGTTGTAGAGACCTCTTTTCTTCTCTATTTTAAGAACTAAGCCAAAGCTTCCTGACTCACAGTAAGTGACAGCTGCATCTACAGAGGAGACCTGCATGCTGATACCAGTAAGTGGAAATTGAAAACTAATGACAAAATGTGCATCCAGAATTCTATTAATAGGGCTATACTTATATTGGATCGGGTTCCAAAATACCCTGGAAAGAGTTATTTAATGGTTATTTTGCTTTTTTCAGTTGCCTAACACTCTATTCCCACCATATTAGCAGCAGATGCTTTCTATTACATGCAATTTCCAGTTACCTCAAGGGCATTTTGGCCCCTCCAAAATGCAAAGCACTAAAACTAGCATGCTCCCTACCAACATTTACATGACTTTTTATCCCAGCAGTTTGTTACTCAGTAATTGAACTACATGGCTTAAATCCACAACTATTAAAAAAGACAAAGCCATCCGGATGTCTGTGCTGGCTCATGTTCTTTTTCGATGCATCCTTTAATTTAAATTAGATCTGGAGATAACTTTTTTAAAGTTAGGCAGTAGTGAGTTATTGGCAGAGGGAATTTTATGTGCTATGATTGACCACCATGATGATGAAAGCATTTTGTTTGATTACAGAAGAGACGCAATATGAATTAATAGCAACACAAGATTTCACATCATCATCCTGCCACTGGCAAGATCATCTCCAAGGAGTGAGACAGATCCACAAACTCTTTTGACAAAAGCAAGCAAGGAGTCCTGTGGTACCCTTAAAGTTCAACAGGACTCCTTGCTTGTTTTGCTGAACTAGACTAACATGGCTACCCCTTTGGTATTCTTTTCATAGATTCCTTGGACTACTTCCAGAAGCAGAGGCCTCAGCCCTTTTCCATGCCAATGTGAGTAAATGAAACAAAGGTTGACCAGTCAGAATAGAAAGAAAAAATTAATCTGAGCAGCATAAAAGCATGATGCCCCCTGGAAAAAAGGAGCCCTCAGCAACCACAGTGCTTGTCTGCGCTTAGAATCACACCTGCCTCTCAGCAATCATTAAATAAAATGACATTTCACCAGTCTAGTCAGCTGAATCAGATCAATATCAACAGTAACCAAGAAATGAAAGGTTTTGTATCCTATATGTCATTAACCTGACACATCTAATCTGTTTCTTGGAGGACATTTTTGTTCTTACCTTACATTAAGCTGCTGAGATGCAGTTGGAGCTGTGTTTGCCAAAATGTCAATGGTCAGTGCTTGCAATGTAGATGATACTATTCTGAATCTTGTCAATTCACACCTGTCTTTGACAGACAGTAGTTCTGAGATTGCTTTTGAAAACAGAACTGATTTAAGCTTCACATGCATTTGGATACTTGTGCAGTGGATTCCCTTTCTGATGTGATGAACATCCTGAGGCTTCCAAATTCACTGCTACAACATAAGGTAACTCCTTGATAGGGGACACTCTGACTGAATCTCAAGCCCATTACTAGCTCCCTCTGCATAAAAAACTTACATAAATGTATGTTTCCAAATAGAAACCCTGTTTATTAAAGAAAGGTTAATGAGTCTGAAAAGGTTTTAAGGAATTCTTTACAAAGATATTTCTGCACGTTAAAAATGAAAAAGAGGATCTTATTTTTGTATCCTTGAGGAGATGCAGGTCCAGTAAAACTAAGTGAGTAACATAGAGCCAAGTCCTTCCTACATGATGCTGTTTCAGTATGATCAAATATTTTGGTTCATATAAAATATTCATTTTCCTGCTGTGGGAAAGTGCAGTTTGGTTGGCAAATGCTGTTATGTGTAAAGCTAATGTTCTAATCAGATACAAATTGTTCTTTTATTGCTCACATACATGCTAAACAATGTAAGCCATTAAGCTGCGTCTCTTAGTGAATCATTGTATTTAATCTATCCTAATGCATTATTTAATATAAATCAAGTCACCATGGACATTATATCCCCGTCATCATCATTGCAGTGTATGCCATACTTGTCAGTGGGAAAGCTACCAATAAACCCTTACAAATAATGCTCAGGGTAGCACTAGCAAGGGGTTGAGGCTATTCTGCTTGTGCCATGGAAGCATAGGTGCACAACCAATGAAATTAAAAGGAAAGCAACATGATGTGGATAAGTTGCTTATTTATTTTTACATAACTTCATAAAGCTCCAAAAAAGTACTGTTGTGGAATATTCTTGATAAGTGTTACTTCCTTCCTTTATATATTACTTTTAAGATCCAAGTCATGAAAAGTGCTATGTGAGAGCTGGATATATTTATTTAAATAAACTCGATCATCATAGTATCTGAGGGAAAAAGCTTATAAAATGTCACACAAAGAGCAGCTGATTCAGGCTCAAATTTTTAAGGAACTTCTCTTTTGTTTGTGTGCATTTATATTTCTGTGTAATTATGACAATGGTGCATGCAGTCTGGGAAATTACATGTGTAAATTTTCAGATGGGGTAGCTCTGTTTGTCTAGTTCAGCAAAGCAAAATGAGTCCTGTGGCACTTTTAAAGACTACTGAATTTATTTATTGCATAAATTATCTTGTATCTGAAGAAGTGGGATTATACAGATGGAGAAAACTTTTGTGAAAGGTATATTTTTATTTGCACTAAATAATGAAAGGAATTCCTTATGAGTGAATAAACCTGCCAAAGGGATTCAGTGTGCTCACTAAGGCTTTTAAACAATTATGCCCATAAAAGCCTATGACTATAGAATCATAGAATCATAGGGTTGGAAGGGACCCCACAAGGTCATCTAGTCCAACCCCCTGCCAAAAAAAGCAGGACCACTCCCATTAGATCATCCCAGTCAGTGTTTTGTCCAGCTGGGACTTGAACACCTCCAGAGATGGAGATTCCACCACCTCCCTAGGCAACTTATTCCACTGCTTCACCACTCGCCTAGTAAGGAAGTGTTTCCTAATATCCAGCCTGGACCGCCCCAGCTGTAACTTGAAACCATTGCTTCTCGTTCTGCCCTCTGTTACTACCGAGAACAGTCGAGCTCCCTCCTCCTTGGAGCAACCCTTCAAGTAGTTGAAGGTTGCTATCAAATCCCCCCTCAGTCTTCTCTTCTGCAGGCTAAATAAGCCTAGTTCCTTCAGTCTTTCTTCATAGGGCTTGTGCTCCAGCCCTTTGATCATTTTGGTTGCCCTCCTCTGGACTCTCTCTAAATTGTCCATGTCCTTTTTGTAGTGGGGAGCCCAAAACTGGACACAGTATTCCAGATGTGGCCTCACTAGTGCAGAATAGAGGGGAATGATCACATCCCTCGATCTGCTGGTAACACTTCTTCTGATGCAGCCCAGTATGCCATTGGCCTTTTTGGCAGCAAGAGCACACTGCTGACTCATATCCAGCTTCCCATCCACCATGACTCCCAGGTCCTTTTCTCCAGTGCTGCTATTTAGCTGATCACTCCCCAGCCTGTAGCAGTACATGGGGTTTTTTCGTCCCAAGTGCAGGATTTTACACTTATCCTTGTTGAACCTCATGAGATTCCTCTTGGCCCACTGCTCCGGTTTGTCTAGGTCTCCCTGAATCCTGTCTCTGCCCTCTAGGGTGTCTACCGTTCCCCCCAGTTTGGTATCATCTGCAAACTTACTAAGTGTGCAATCTATCCCATCATCCAGATCATTAATGAAAACATTGAACAGAACTGGCCCCAGGACCGACCCCTGGGGCACACCACTTGTTACTGCCTGCCAACTTGACATGGAGCCATTGATTCCTACACGCTGAAACCGTTGTTCTAGCCAGTTTTCTATCCACCTTACAGTCCATGCATCTAACCCATACTTTCTTAATTTGCCAATGAGAATGCTGTGGGAAACCGTATCAAAAGCCTTGCTAAAGTCAAGGTATATGACATCAACGGCTCTTCCCGTATCCACAAATCCAGTCATCTCATCATAGAAGGCGATGAGGTTGGTCAGGCATGATTTACCCTTGGTAAATCCATGCTGACTGTTCCTGATTACTCTACGTTCCTCCAAGTGTTTCAGGATGGATTCTTTGAGAAGCTGCTCCATGATTTTTCCAGGGATTGAGGTGAGGCTGACAGGTCTGTAATTCCCTGGATCGTCCTTTTTGCCTTTCTTGAAGATAGGTACTATATTTGCTTTTTTCCAGTCCTCTGGCACCTCCCCCGTTCGCCACGAGTTTTCAAAGATAATGGCCAACGGTACTGCTATCTCATCAGCCAGCTCCCTCAGCACCCTCGGATGCAGTTCATCCGGCCCCATGGACTTGTGCACATCTAGTTTCTTTAAGCAGTCCCTAACCTGACCTACTGTCACCAAGGGCCTCTCTTCTTCTCCCCAGTCCCCCGTACCTAGTGTAGTGGGCTGGGAGCTGACCTTGCTTGTGAAAACTGAAGTAAAAAAAGCATTGAGCACTTCAGCTTTTTCCTCATCCTCTGTCACGAGGATGCCTGCCCCATTCAGTAAGGTCCACACATACATCATTATTTCAAAATAACCCATTTCAAAATTAGTTATTTCGAAATAAAGCCCTTATTTCGAAATAAGTTAATTCGAATTAAGGGAAAGCCTGCTTTCAAAATGGCTGTTATTTCGAAATGGTTATTTCAAAACAAGGTCATCCGGAAATGTTGTTTCAAAATAGTTGTTTTGAAACAATGGTATTGTTTTGAAGTAATGTGTCTGAATGCTGTTGTTTCGAAACAACCATTTTGAAACAATGGCTATTTCGATTAGATGCGAGGTTTAACAGTTTTGAAATAACGGTGCGTCGTGTGGACATGCCGCTTCTTATTTCGAAACAATCTCTGTTGTTTCAAAATAAGAAGCCTCTGTGGACATACCCTATGTGATAAACAAATTTGTTAGCCTTCAAAAGTGCCACAGGACTCCTAATTTGTTTTACTTGAGCAAAGCAGCAACTGACTGTGCACAAAGGCAGACTCTTGAAAAACACAGTCCTTGTGAATTAAAAAAAACCCAAAAAACAAAAAACCAAAAATCTTGAGCTATACTAATAACGGAAACTATTCATATGGTTATCAATTTCCATGCTTCAGGGCAAGAACTGATCACCAGCTGTGGGGATAGGAAGAAATGCCTATGACCCAGCAGTTTGTAGTACTGGATGATTAGATAAGTACCTTAGAGGTGAAAAGGATTTTTTTCCCCCTGTGATGAATCCCATAAATGTCAATGCCTGAGGCAGGGTGCTAGACTAGATGGACCATTAATCTGTCTGTTCTGATATATCATATTCTGTATTCCACTAACAAACCCTTTATTTCCAGGGGTTAGTAATGCTGCAGTAAAGATTCACCCCAAGCATTCAGCACAGACAGTTCTGCCTGGGAGCTTTTGCCTAAAAGAAATGTAAAAATAAATATTTTGACTGTCTTAAAACTATAGAAAAACTTTTAGAAGGCCCATCTCTGTAATACACTGAACCAAAACTCTGGATTTAAACACTGTAGAAGTTGGGGAAATTTAAGATCTAATGTGAATCCAGATCAAAATTTAGCAGCTTGTGATGTCTTTGATTTTTTGATGGCTCTTCTTTGACCATTATGCCTCCGCCATGTGAAATTGCTTAGGTTGCTTGTACAGTATGTGTAGTATGAAGAGGTAACACTAATCATTAGAATTAAGCCTGTTAAAATTTTGGATTTAATGAAGTTTAGATCCCCATGCCAACACGCGCGCACGTACACACACACAAAGGGCATATGTAGAAAACTGTTTGAGATAAATTTTCTTAATTGCACAACCCCCTAAATTATTTATGCGCACCTCTCTCACACTCTCTCTGTGCCAGACAGCTACTAACAATCCTAGATATTGCATTTGTTTACCTTACAGCTGTGCCAACAACATTCAAACACACATTTTTCAACTATATTACTAGTGAGCAAAATGCCCCAATTCCAGCAAAATGCCTATTTTAAACTGAGATTAGAATGACACAGCTCCCATTCTTCAATCTGCTGGATATCATTCTGTCTCCACATTAAAAGATAAGTATCATGCTGGGCATGTGTATCTTGCTCTGAAATCCTATTGTTTCACATAAAGGTACTATTCTGAGCACCATTGTACATAAGTGGTGAGCACTTAATCTCTGCATACATCAAGCAGCACTCAGAATCGCATATGTAGACATTTTGATATGTATTTCTTTCTGTCTGTCAGTCTATTGGTATACTTACCTGTCTAGATTCTTATGCAGCATTAATCACCAAAAGTAAGGTGAATTAATTGATGTTACTCACTCTGGATTTATGTATGTGTGATATTAGAAAAGATGAACTGGAGTCCATAAAGAAGAGACAGCAGTATCACTTTGAAATGATTCAAGTGAATGGTTTATTTGATTATGGTCCAGCTGTTTTTGACTTCCACTTAGAACCTTACATTTTGTGTGAGTTTTGGGGCTGAAATGATCTTGAAAACCCAAAGTGAGGGTTTTCAGAAATCACCTAATTATAACTGGTTTGATGTTGCATCCCATCTGGAAATGAAAATTTCACATAAATATGATGTGACATCATAAATCAATCCCATATTTGCATGAAACAAAATCTAAGCTTGCTTAAAAGCTTCACGGATTGGAAAATGAATGGAAAAGCTTGCAAAAACATTCATGAAATTCTACTTGTCATCAAAATTGCATCATCAGTGTAATTTTTCAAGCATCTTTAGTCACAAATCTCAGCAAGCAATGTGAGTTTTGAATTTGTGAAAAATGAAAACAACTGAGTTTCTCACAATTTTAAATTTTGTTATCATCCTTCTGTAGGAGTATTCTTACAGGATTCCCAGGTCTGTAACTACAGTGGAGCAAATGAGGCAAAGCTCCAGTCACGAATTTGAAAGGGTGCCCGAGTAGACCCTTCCTGGCTCCAAAAAGGAATGAGCTTTAAAGGCACATTCCTCTGGGAGCTGGGGAAGGGGCTGCCCACCCAGCTTTGGCCACAGCAGGGTAAGGACCCTCCTCCCCCCCACCAGCTCTGGCCACTGGCAGAGAAGGTCACCCTCGCCCCCACTGCTGAACAGATGAGCCCTGGATCGAGGCCTAGGTGGGGTGGGGGGCCTTTGGGGCTGCTTGCACCAGGCACCCAAGCCCCTAGTTATGGCCCTGCTGAATCCAAAGGTGTAGCTATGATAGTCTGCTTCAGCAAATCAAACCAGGAGTCTAGTAGCACTTTTAAAGACTAACAAATTTATTTATTGCATGAGCTTTCGTGGAAGAAAATCCCACTTCATCAGATGCTTGAAAATGGGGATCAGCTAACAAAGTGGGATTTTCTCCTGTGAAAGCTCATCTGATAAATAAATTTACCAGTCTTTAAAAGTGCCACCAGACTCCTTGCTGCTTAGGAACTGAGCTACTGGAAAAAAAAAAAAACAAAAAACAAAACTATCTCTTAGCAAATTTGTAGGCATCAGCTGAGCACTGATAAATTCATAGCTGGAAACCAGGCCAACTCACCAATATATTAATATTGTTCAAGATGGGACTGAACTTTTCTTGAACAGTATTATCCCATCAGCTTGAATTTGGGAAGAGGAAAATAAAGACAGCTAATATGAAGATATTTTTCTTTCTTTGCTGTTTGGACTCATACAAGGGCTAGAATTAAGAAAAAGTGGTGATCTCTAAGGTCAAGGGTTTGCCTTAAACTAACATTCAGTGCTGACAAATTATTACTTCTCTGTCACCTTCTGGAGCCATAGACTGAAATAATTTGTGTACATATGCTGCCTGTTTTAACCTCTAAAAATATATTTTTAAGTTAATAAATCCTTAATTAATTTACTACAGCTTTGGCTACCAGAACTTTCTTTGGTGTAATATGTAAAGTACTAATTGATCTTCAGTAAGTGACTCGTCTATTAGGACTGGCGATTATCTGAATATTTTTGTGCAAGTGACCATTTGTTATGAGACCTGGTTTGCTTTGGTGGCAAAATAGAGTGGAGTGCCTGAGGAGACTGTCTGTGACTCCACAGAGAGATTTTTTACAGTGATCCATGAGTTCACATGTGTGATTGTGTTGGTGAAATCTATTTATATAACTAGGAATTAAAGTAAGCTGAAATGTGTTAGAACAGCATTCTGGGGCCCACTATTTTTAGGTGGTCAGCATTCCGGGACAATAAAAAATAGAAAATGGAACCAGAATGCTGCATTCTGGGGCCCACCATTTAAAAACAGTGGGCACTGGAATGCAGCATTCTAGCTCCATTTTCTATTTGTAGGGGTCCACTGAATGCTGAACCCCTAAAAACAGCAGGCCCTGGCAGAGCAGAGAGCTGCATCATGCTGGGAAATTTTAAACCTCCCACCCTGAGCCTCCTCTGACTGAGCATGCTCAGAGCCTCTGAGCATGCTCAGGCAGAGCAGGCTCCAGGTGGGAGCATCAGCCCAGGCCACGCATACTTCATGTGGCAGCCAGGTAAGGGAGCCCTGGGAAGGGGGTTTGGAACAGGTGACTTGGCCCAGGGGGAAAGGGTGCAGTGGAAGGTGTCACCCTGGGGTAGTGGGGGAAGATGGTGCAGTATGGTGGGGGGGGTCAGGGAAGAGTTAGAAAAACTGCAGCAAGACGGGGGGTTCGGGAGGGTGTTGGGGAAGAGTTTGGGGGACCAGCTTTGAGACAGGGGCTGGGGCAGTAGCTGGGGTAGCTGGGAAGACATTTGGGGGGCAGTAGCTGGGTTCAGGGGCAGTAGCTGGGTTGGGTGAAGGGGGCCTGGACCTGCGTGAGGGGGGCCTGGAAATTTAGGAGGGTTCCAGGGCCTACCAAATTATACTTTAACCCCTGTATATAACATATCATCAGTTTGGGATGCCTGCACTGCTTTTAATAGTCTGCCATAGGGCAGGGACTCTCAGCTGTGAGTCACTCCAGTGTGACAGGGACAATCAACTTATTCAGAATGAACTCTCATTAATCACTAAAGAGAGAAATATGGTAGTCTCCTATGCAAACAAACTATTCTAATCAGAACAAAGTTTCTTTAATGCTATTTCAACACATTTGGTGCTGTGGGTTCCATTAATAAAATTAGATTTCTCTGAAATGCTAATATAGGGGGAAATAGTTGTGTAGTTTAATCCCATGAGCCCTTTTATTATCTTTGTATTTTAAACTATTAGCACAATAGTTGTTCACGCATGTTCTGTACTCAAATTCTTTTTATGCAGCACACTCAGCAAAAAGGCAAACAAGCAACACGACATTCACTTCATCATCTATGCTATACTATATATAATAGAGTTGTTAAGGTAGCAATTATCAAATGAAATCTTTACTATGTCTAAGAGTCTGATATAATTAACATTGGCAATTAAAAGAGTGACAAAGACATTCTAATTGCTTTAAAACAAACTGCAAATCCAGAACATATGACAGAGAATCTTAGGAAAAATAATGTGCTCAGGAAGATTATTTCCAGAAGGGATCGTTCACTGTAGTGTGGATGAAAGACCCAGCAATGACAGCAAGGCATGGATGTCTCAAGCCAAATTTCCAACCTTTACTGAGTGATTCCAAGAGATTGAAAATCAATATGGTAAATGATCCAGACTTCCATCTAAAATTAGAGCCAGACATGTCCCAAATCTTAAAGTTCAAAAAGTAAAGTTTTCCATTTATTTTCCTATTTGCAACAGAACTGGGTGAATAGTGAGAAGAACATACAAATGATTGCAAAATAGATCCTAGAATACTCAAGGTCCTGACTTGGTAGATATCTGAACCATTAGCCAATTTTCAAAGGGGTAGCCATTTTAGTCTAGTTCAGCAAAAGAAGCAAGGAATCCTGTGGCACTTAAAGACTAATAAATGTATTTATCGCATGAGCTTTTGTGGGAGAAAAATCTGTTAGTCTTTAAGTACCACAAGACTCCTTGCTTCTTTTGCTGAACTATTAGCATGGTTCAAAAAATGGTGGAAGCTGAGGGCAAATATAGTGCTAATTTACAAAATAGGAGAGAAAATATGGTGCTAATTTACAAAAAAGGGAGTAACAGCAGTTTGGATAATTACAGATCAGTCAGTTTAACTTTAGTACAGAGTAAGATAATGAACCAAATAATCAATTTGCAAACACCTAGAAGATAATAAGGTGAAAAGGAACAGTCCAAAAGGACTGGTAAAGACCAAATTATGGCAAATCAACCTAACAGCTTTCTTTGACAAGTCTTCAGGATGCAAATGGGACAGCTGTAGATGTGATAATACCTTGATTTTAGTTATACTTTTGATACTATCTTCCACGGCTTTCTCATAAACAAACTGAAGAAATACAGTCTAAATGGAGTTACTTCTAGAGGAGTGCACATCTGGTTAGAAAACCATTCTCGGAGAGTACTAATCAGTGGTTCAGTCAACCTGGAAGGGCATATTGAGTGCGGTCCCTCAGGATCAGACATAGAATCATAGGGTTGGAAGGGACCTCATAGGTCATCTAGTCCAACCCCCTGCCAGAGGCAGGATGACTCCCACTAAACCATCCCAGTCATGGTTTTGTCCAGCCGGGCCTTAAACACCTCCAAAGATGGAGACTCCACCACCTCCCTTGGGAGCTCATTCCAAGGCTTCACCACTCTCGTAGTAAAAAAGATTTTTCTAATATCCAGCCTCGACCTCCCTAACCACAACTTGAGACCATTGCTCCTTGTTCTGTGCTCTGTTACTATTGAGAACAGCTGAGCTCCATCTTCCTTAGAGCATCCCTTCAAGTAGTTGAAGGTTGCTATCAAATCCCCCCTCAATCTTCTCTTCTGCAGACTAAATAAGCCTAATGCTTTCAGTCTTTCCTCATAGGGCTTGTGCTCTAGCCCTTTAATCATTTTGGTTGCCCTCCTCTGAACTCTCTCTAGCACGTCCCTGTCCTTTTTGTAGTGGGGAGCCCAAAACTGAACACAGTATTCTAGATGTGGCCTCACCAGTGCAGAATAGAGAGGAATGATCACATCCCTTGATCTGCTGGTAATACTTCTTTTGATGCAGCCCAGTATGCCATTGGCCTTTTCGGCAGCAAGAGCACACTGCTGACTCATATCTAGCTTCCCATCCACCATGACCCCCAGGTCCTTTTCTACACTGCTGCTACTTAGCTGAATGTTTCCCAGCCTGTAGCGGTGCATGGGGTTTTTTCATCCCACATGCAGGATTTTATACTTGTCCTTACTGAAGCTCATAAGATTTCTATTGGCCCACTGTTCCAATTTATCTAGGTCTTCCTGAATCCTGTCCTTGCCCTCCAACGTGTCTACTGGTCCCCCTAGCTTGGTGTCATCTGCAAACTTACTGAGAATGCAGTCTATTCCATCATCCAGATCATTGATGAAAATGTTGAACAGAACCGGCCCAAGGACCGACCCCTGGAGCACACCACTTGTGACTGGCTGCCAGCTAAACATGGAACCATTGATTCCTACACGCTGAAACCGTTGATCTAGGCAGTTTTCTATCCACCTTATAGTCCACCTATCCAGCCCATACTTCCTTAATTTGCCAATGAGAATGCTGTGGAAAACTGTATGAAAAGCCTTGCTAAAATCAAGGTATATGACATCAACGGTTCTTCCTCCATCCAGAAAACCAGTCATCTGATCACAGAAGGAGATGAGATTGGTCAGGCATGATTTACCCTTGTAAAACCATGCTGACTGTTCCTGATCACTTTATTTTCCTCTAAGTGTTTGAGAATGGATTCTTTGAGAATCTGCTCCATAATTTTTCCAGGGATTGAGGTGAGGCTGACTGGTCTGTAATTCCCCGGATCCTCCTTTTTCCCTTTCTTGAAAATAGGCACTACATTTGCTTTTTTCCAGTCCTCTGGCACCTCCCCCATTCTCCATGAGTTTTGAAGATAACGGCCAGCGGTGCTGCTATCTCATCAGCTAGTTCCCTTAGCACTCTTGGATGCAGTTCGTCCGGCCCCATGGACTTGTGCACATCCAGCTTCTTTAAGCCGTCCCTAACCTGACCTTCTGTCACTAAGCGCCTGTCTTCTTCTCTCCCATCTGCCACACCCATGGTAGTGGGCTGGGAGCAGACCCCGCCCGTGAAAACTGAAGCAAAAAATGCATTGAGCACCTCAGCTTTTTCCTCATGCTCTGTCACAAGGATGCCTGCCCTATTCAGCAAGGGGCCTACACCATCCCTGATCCTCTTCTTGTTATTAACATACTTGTAAAACCACTTCTGGTTATCCTTTACATCTCTCATTAGCCGCAACTCCATTTGCCCTTTGGCCTTTCTGATTTTATCCATGCAGTCCCTAGCAATATCTTTATATGCCTCCTTGGTCATCTGACCAAGCTTCCATTTCCTGTAAGCTTCCTTTTTATGTTTAAGCTCAGAGCAGAGTTCTCTGTGAAGCCATTCTGGCTGCCTCACGTTTGGTGTTTTCTCCTAATTGAAATGGCAACTTCCTGTGCCCTTAGCAGGGTTTCTTTAAAATATAATCAACTCTCTTGGACTCCTTTCCCCTTCAGATTAGCTTCCCAAGGGATCCTGCCCATCCGTTCCCCGAGGGAGCCAAAATCTGCTTTTTTGAAGTCCAGGGTTTTTGTTTTGCTTCTTTCCGTCCTTCCTTTAATCAGGATCCTGAACTCAACCATGTCATGGTCACTACAGCCTAGCTTGCCATTTACCTCTACGTCCCTGATCAATTCTTCCCTGTTTGTGAGCAGCAGGTCGAGTGGTGCAAGATCCCTAGTTGGTTCTTCTAGCATTTGTACTAGAAAGTTGTCCCCAGCATTCTCTAAAAACTTCCTGGATTGCCCAAAAAACTTCCTGGATTGCCTTGGGTCTTGGGTTGATATTTTGTTTGATATTTTCATAAATGATTTAGAGATCAGTGGTTCTCAACAACTGTGTTGGGACACATTAGTGTGTCACCACACAATGGTAAGTGTGTTGTAGAGAGCTGGGGAGATGGCTTGATTTGGCCTGGAGGGAGTGGGCTGGTGTGCAGTGTACAGTCACAGTGGCTATGTCTACACTTAAGAACACTCGTTCAAACTAAGTTGGTTCAAATTAACTAGTGTGAACTAATTTTGATTAATTCGAACTAACAGTTCAAATTAGTATGTCCACACTAGAAAGTTAAATCAAACAAGCATGGTGTTGAGAGAAAAGCTCGTTCTCTGCTCTGGTCAATGATGGAGCCAGACAACAGGAGGAAGAATCACAAGTTTATTGACAATCAGAGCTACTGAGTGCGGCCGGCCCCGAAGGACCGGTGCTAAAAGGGTTTTATACCCAGGTAGAACAACTTAATTCAAATAAATCTAAAAATGGTTAATATATTCAAGGTAAACAAGATTAATACATTTATTAGTACCATATAGGGATAGTTTTCATACATATTCATATAAGATAGGAGAATTAGTAGAGAAGGTCAGGCTGGCTCCTCAGAGCCTGGGAATGTAATAAACAGGAGAAATTGTTGATTAATAGGTGACCTCGAGACTGGTGCAGTTCCCCTAATCTCCTGCTTATAGACTGTTCAAGGATGTGAGGGGCTGTATACTTTTGTTAGCCAGGCGAGAGGTTAAAATAGTATCAAGGGAACAGTGCTAAGATGGAATCACTTATGCTCACATGTTTGTGGTCTCATACAAATCTCATAACAATGGCCATGCACAGGACTTGCTAGTTCGACTTAGGAGGAGGGCAAGTGTGGCAACATGGCACCCAATAAAGGCCATCCCCCCTCCCAATCTCAAAAAAGAGGAAAGTATTTCCTCCCTGGTACCATGTACCCTGGGAGGAAGAAGGTCAACCCACATTTAAATCAAATGAATGGTTAGTTCAAACTAACATGACTACATTGGGTTACTTTCAACTAACACATTCAAACTAACTGTTAGTTTGAATTAAAGGCAGGTTTTACTATTTCAAAGTAAGCTTTCCTTAGTTCAAACTAAGGAATTCCTTAGGTCAAACTGATGAAAGCCAGTGTGGATGTGTACTAATTTAGTTTGAATTAATTCTCCTTAGTTCAAAATAAATTCCCATTGTAGACATAGCCAATATGCTGCCAAGTGGGTTATGACTAGACCCCTGCACGGATACAAAAACGTGGACCTGCATCCGATCCGCATCCGCTCAGTGATAACATTAATCTGATCGGAAATCCGCATGCCAGGATTTAGCTGCATCTGTAACTGCAGCTGCAACTGAGCTTGGGCTCACATACAACTATTCAGCTTTTGATTGGTTCATTCCCCATATGGGTCCCACCCACTTTTTCCTTTCTTGTTTGTGGTTCACATGCTGTGCTATCAATCAGATTTCTTTGCCCACCTCTGAAATCTCTGATTGACAGCCATGGCTTGCCAACTGGAAACAAGAAAAGGAAGAAGTGGGCAGGGGAATGAGCCAATCAAAGGCCAGCAGTGAGTCTCCACGTCCCAGCTTGAGACTCTGATTGGCTGGCAGATCACAATCTCGGATTGGCCAGAGTGCTTCCTGGTTCCCCTGCATGCTGCCGACACAGATCAGTGCAGCAGTTTCAGCAATGGATCACACTGTGATAAGGTAACAATAGAAGCTGCATCCGTGAGTTGATCCGCAGCAATGGGTCTGTGGTTATCTGCACCCACACCCACGGATGCGGATACCCACAGATCTGAAGCAGATACCCGCGGATTTGCAGGGCTCTAGTTATGACTCTCAAAAGGTTGAGAACCACTGATATGGATAACAACATAGACAGTTTTTTTTTATTGCATGAGCTTTCGTGGGAGAATATCCCACTTTGTCAGATGTCTGACAAAGTAGGATATTCACCCACAAAAGCTCATGCAATAAATAAATCTGTTAGTCTTTAAGTGCCACAAGACTCCTTGCTTTTTTTGCTTTACTGGACTAACATGGCTGCCCCTTTGCAACACAGACTGTGCTTTTAAAATATGCAGATGATACCAGTCTAAAAAGGTTGGAAGTGTTTTGGAGGACAGAATTAAAATTAAAAATGGTCTGACTAAACTAGAGGTATGGTTTGAAATAAATAGCATAAAGCTGAATCAGGACAAATGCAAAGTACTCCACTTAGTTAAGGAACAGTCAGTTATACACATATCAAATAGGAACTGACTACTTCAGAGAGACTGCTGCAGAAAAGAATTGAGGAGTTATAGTGGATCACAAGCTAGACACAATTCAACAAGGTAACACAGTTACAAATAAAATAAAAAAAAAAAAAAGAAAAGAAAGAAAGAGCAATGGTTGGTTACTCACCAGTAACCGTCCTTCTTCGAGATGGGCTGCTCACATACATTCAGTTACAGGTGTCTATGTGCCGCAGTGCACAGTAGCTCGGAAAGTCTTCAGCATTAGCCTGTCAGGTCAGGGCGCACAGCCAACACCCCCTCCATGCCGGGACCACGGTTGTAAAGGTGACTGTGACCCTGACCTTCCCAGTCCCATACACCTTTGCCAACTCCATTAGCGGTGACGGTGGGAGGGACCTGAATGTATGTAAGCAGCCCATCTCGAAGAAGGATGGTTACTGGTGAGTAGCCAACTGTTCTCCTTTGAGTGCTACTCACATCATTCAGTTACAGGTGACTGCTAGATGTAGGCAGGGATGGTGGGACGAGTTACAGTCTACCTACAATGAGTACAGCTCTGCCCACAGCGGCATTGTCTCTAGCCTGTTGGGCAATGGCGTAGTGCATCATGAAGGTATGTATTGACAACTATGTAGCGGCCCTGCAGATCTCTTGGGTCAGGACCTTGGCGAGGAAGGCCGTGGAAGACGCCTGAGCTCTGGTGGAGTGGGCTCTCACAGTCCCTGGGAGAGGCATATTTGACCTTCCGTAGCAATCTTTGATGCAGTTTAGAATCCATTTGGAGATACACTGAGAGGACACTGGGGAAGCTCTCATGTGTTCAGTGACTGCCACGAACAGCTGCGGAGTCTTGCAGAAAGAACATGTGCACTCAATATAAATTAGGAGCACTCTCCTCACATTCAAGGTGTGCCACCATCTCTGGTTTTCTGTAACCTGGGGGTTGGGATAGAAAACCAGCAGGCAAGTTTCTTGATTCATGTGGAAGGGAGTGGCCACCTTGGGCAGGAAGGAAGGATGTCATGTACGGGGCCTCGGAGGAAAGGGCTCGCAACTCCGAAACCCTTCTGGCTGAGGTGATTGCTACCAGGAAAGCCACCTTCCAGGATAACACTAGCAGAGTAGCTGAATCCAGGGGTTCATAGGGCAGCTCTGTCAAAGCTCATAGCACAATGCTCAGATCCCACTGGGGCGTGGGCTTACGAGGGTTGGGAAAAAGCTTTTCCACCCCTTTCAGAAACCTGTGAGATATAGGGTGTGAAAAAACTGGAACACCATCAACCCTTTGGTGGAAGGCCAAAATTGCCGCTAAATGGACTCTTAGTAAGGACAGGGACAGGCACTTTTCTCTTAGGTCTAAGAGAGAGTCCAGAGTTGTATGGATTGGTGTGGAGATAGGGTCTATTTCTTTGCATGACACCAAGTGGAGAAGTTTTTCCACTTCACGATGTATGTGGACCTGGTGGAGGGTTTTCTGCTACCAACCAGGATCTTTTTAACCCTGTCCAAGCAGTACCTCTCTTGCTCACTGAGCCAGAGATCATTCAGGCTGTCAGCTATTGGATGCCTGGATTCGGGTGCCAGAGGCATCCCGAGTCCTTTGTTAAGAGATCCGCCCATCGGGGTAGGCGGAACGGGGTCCTTATGGTCATGTCCTGCAGGAGCAGGAACCAGTGTTGTCTGGGCCAGTCCAGAGCTATCAGAATGATGCATGCTCCGTACGCTAGGGCCTTCAGAAGCACTCTGTGGATCAGGGGAAATGGCGGGAAATCAGGGCCCCCGACCAACTGAGGAGGAAGGCATCACTGAGAGAACCCTCCTCCCGGCCCAGAGGAAACAAAACTCAGGGCATTTTGTGGTTTTGTTCCGTGGCAAACAGGTCCACCTGGGGGAGTCCCCATCTGTTTACCAATATGGAGGACACCTTGTGGTGGAGGGACCACTCGAGATTTTCTAGGGGTTTTCTGCTGAGTGAGTCTGCTAGGCTGTTGTCTACCCCGGGGAGGTGGGAGGCAATCAGCGTAAAGTGGTGATCTATCGCTAGTTGCCAAAGCTTGCACGTTTCCTCACATAGAGTCGAGGAGCGAACCCCACCTTGCCAGTTGGTATAAAACACTGCCATTGTATTGTCTGTGAGGACCTGGCCCATTCTGTTGTGGATTTTGTCGAGGAAGGTCATGTAGGCCAATCTGATTGCCCGGAGCTCCTTCACATTTATGTGGAAGAGTTTGTCCTCGGGGCTCCAAACAGCCTGTGTGGAGAGGCCCCCAGGCAGGTGGGCCCACCCAACCAGAGTCTGAAGCGTCCGTTATCAGGGTCACTGAGGGCTTTGGGCTCCCTAAATGGGATGCCCCCTATCATGAAGTGGGGGTCCCTCCAGATTTGGAGGGATTCCAGGGCATGCTGGGGAACCGAGAGTACCTTGTCCAGATGGTCTCTCTATCACCGGAACATCGCTGCAAACCAGAGCTGGAAAGGTCTCATCCTCAGGCGCGCTGTTCAGATTACTGAAGTGGCGGCCGCCATGTGTCCCAGAAGCTGCATCCACCGGTGTGCTGTGGTTACACCTGGTGCTTGCAGTTCAGTGATGATGGTGCAAATGGACCAAAATCTTGACAGGGGAAAGGATGCTGTGCCCTGTCAAGTGTTTAATCGTGCCCCGATGAATTCTATGTTCTGAGTGGGGCTGAGCTTGGACTTCTTTGCGTTTATGCAGAAGCCAAGGAACTTGCAGAGTTTCACCACCAGGTTGGCATGGTTTTGCACTTGTCGATTTGACTTGCCCACTATGAGCCAATTGTCCAGGTAGGAGTAGATTCTTACACCCCTCCTGTGTAGAAACGCTATGACTGGTGCTACACATTTTGTGAACACCCTGGGAGCTAGCAATAGTCCAAAGGGGAGGGCTGTGAATTGGTAGTGGTTTTGTGCCACCACAAACCTGAGGAATCGTCTGTGGTGGGGTTGGATGGCTATGTGGAAGTAAGCATTGTTTAGGTTGAGGGCTGCAAACCAGTCTCCTGGGGACAGGGAGGGGATGATCTGGGACAGGGAAACCATGCAGAACTTCATTCTTTTTATGTATTTGTTTAGTGCTCTGAGGTCTAGGATGGACCATAGGTCCCTGTTGGGTTGGGGACCAGGAAAGGGGGGGGTAGAGCCCTTTGCCCCGTTCTCATCTGGGGACCTTATCAATGGCCCAGAGGGAGAGGAGTTTTTGGCATTTGGCCTCGAGCCTGTTTGACACTTCCTGGTTCTTTGAAGTTGCACGAGGGGGCGGTTTTCTGTCACGAGGGATTGAAAGGAACTGGATACAGTAACCTCGCACCACCGTGTCGAGAACCCATTGGTCAGATGTCACTTGGGTCCACCGGGGGGCAAAGCGGTGGGGGGAGAACAAGGACCCTGGTGTGCTGCCCTCGAGGGGACCATCAAAAACACTGTTTGCGGCCAGATGAATGGTCAGGCCCCTGCCCATGCCTTCCTGACTGTGAGGCGCTGAGCTTTCCCTCTTTACCTGAGCAGGTCTTGTCCTTGTCCAGATCCCCAAGATGGCACTGGGGAAACTGGAGGGATCTTGGAAACTGGCTCTGCAGTTGAAGTTGTTGCTTTAGCTGCTGCAACTGCTGTTGGAGCTGTTGGTGTAGCCTCATCGAGCGCCTGACAGGTTGTGTAGTGTATATCCCCAGGGAACGAAGCATGACCCTCGAGTCCTTCACACCATGGATCTTCACATCTGTGGATGGGGCAAAAAGGTCAGGACCTTTGAAGGGGAGGTCCTGAATAATTTGCTGCATTTGCGTGGATAGGCCAGAGCCTTGGAGCCAGGCCAACTGGCGCATGACAACTGAGGAGACCATAGTGCGGGCAACCGTGTCCACTGTGTCCTATGTTGCCACTAGGGCATCTCTAGATGCCCTCTCTTCTTCCTCGAGCATAGCCTCGAAGTCTCTCAGGCGCTCCTTGGGGATGGCTGTCTGGAAATTCTGCATGGCCTCCCAAAGGTTGAAGATGTAACGCATCATTAAGGCTGAATGGTTGGTAATACGGAGCTGGAGCGCAGCAGAGGAGTAAACTTTCCTCCCCAGTAGATTGAGCTTCTTTGCCTCTTTATTCTTGGGCATGGAACTCGGTTGACCCTGTCTCCCCCTTTGATTTACGGCATCAACCACCAGGGATCCTGGGGTGGGATGATGAAACAAGAAGGAAAACCCCTCTGGGGAGACATAGTATTTCTTATCCGCAGCTTTGGACACTGGCAGAAGCGAGGACAGTGTTTATCACCATTCCTGAACAATGAGGAATACTCCCAAGTGCAAGGGAACTGCCACCCCCTCGGGGGGGGGGGGGCTTTACAGCATGCATTGAAGAGGGAGTCATCCTTTTCCTGGATTACTGCCAATTTCAATTTTAGGTTTGCTGCCATACAGTGGAAAAGGTCCTACTCGATGCGGGGATCTCCCTCGTGATCAGTGGACATGTCAATTAGGTGCTCATCAGGTGAAGAGGAGGATTGAGTCCGCGATCTACTACGTTGTAGTTGGGGTCAGGTTCATTGTTGGAAAAATCCGAGGACTCCGGCATTGGTGACAGGGAGTAACGAGAGGAGGCATCATTGGTTGCCATGTTCAGCCAGTCGAGGGTCCACTCGTTATGAGGTGACCTCATTAGAGGCATTACCATGGGGGGGGGCGGAGATCCCTCCTTGTAGTTGTAGTCTGTTTGACCTCCTTGAACTCAGCGATACGGAGCTCTTATGGAGTCTTTTCCTTAGGCTCTCCTTCTGTGGAGGGAGGAAGCAGTCCTCGGAGGACGATCTGGAAGACTCTCCTCCTGATGTCTGGGAACCCGGTACCGAGAGCTCTTCTGAGGACCGATGGAGAGGAGTTTCTTGCCCCTCTGTACTGAACTGTGGTACTGGAGAAGGGCTGGGTGGTGCCGTGCTTGGGCCTGGCGTCGGGCTGATTACTGGTACCAGGTTGGAAGATGGTGTGGAGCTGCAAGTCAGTACCGATATTGGCGCTGATTCCTCAGTTGGTGGTACTGGATCCAGTACCTGTACTGGTGGTGCCGGGACTGGCAGTACCGGGCTGGATGTCAGTGCTGGGCTTGACATCGTTGCCATGAGAGGTGGTGCCAGGTCCTGGCCTGCTGATGAGGATGGCACTGTTCTAGACCTTTTCTTCATCTTCTGCACTGGGGTCAGGTTTGGGTGCCCATGGTGGGCCATCAGGATTGCCTGTGCCGGTACCCTTCTCGGGGAAGCTGAGAGGCTACCCGGTGACCGATGAACTCAGTGCTGGGGTGGTACCATTGTGGGTCAAGATTTTGAGCCTGGTACAGACAATTGGTGGCGGGTGCCGTGAGCCCAGACCGATCGGGGTTCTGGCAGAGCGCTTGTAGCTAGGCTGGTTTTGGGGGTGGTGGCTCCAGGCCCTGAGATCAAGAGGAGGCAGCACTCCCTTTCCAACTGAGTCCTCCGCTTGAAGGACCAGCAAATGGGGCCGCCACGAGGTGGGACTCAACCAGGCAAGCAAGACATTTCTCGTGCAGGTCGTCCATCGGGAAAGCCTTGCAGCATCCTAAGCACGGTTTAAAACCAGACATCTTGAATTTCGCACGAAGACAGGCACTTGCATTTCACAAGTTCACACTGATCCGAAACCAAGGCTGACGGTGGAAAAAGGAACTGGGAGGGTCAGGGTCACGAGTCACCTATATAGCCACTGTTGTGGCGTGGAGGGGGTGTTGGCCATGTGCACTGACCTGGCAGGCTAATGCTGAAGACTTTCTGAGCTACTGTGCACTGCGGCGTGTAGAGACCTGTAACTGAATGATGTGAGCAGCACTCGAAGGAGAAGCATCATTCGAAGAAGCATTAGCAGGAGTACTGAAAGCAAAACATAAGATATTATTCTTTAACTATTCCTCTGCATTAGTAAGGTCTCAGCTACAGTACTGTGTCCAGTTCTGAGCACCACATTTCAGGAAAGAGGTGGACTAATTGGAGAAAGTCCAGAGGAGAGAAGCAAAAATGGTTAAATATCTAGAAAATGTAACAAGAAATTGAAAACATTGGGTTTGTTTAGTTTGGAAAAGAGAAGACTCAAGTGGAGGGTGGGGCGTGGTAACAGTTTTCAAGTACCTAAAATTTATTACAATGAGCTTAATGGGCTTAAAGTATAGCAAGGGAGGTGTAGGTTGAACATTAGGAAAAGATTCCTCTCAGGATAGTTAAGCACTGGAATGACCTGCCTAAAAGTTGCAAAATCACCATTACTGTTGTTTTTTTAAGAACAGATTAGACAAGCACCTCTCAGGAATGGTCTAGCTATTACATAGTCTGCCTGAGTGCAGGGGACTGGACTAGATGACCTCTCAAGCTCCCTTCCCACCCCGCATGTCTATGATTGTATGAAAATCAGAATCATGGCTGGGCCTGACCTTCTTCATACCTATGGTTTGTCATTCCATACACATTCATATGACTGCATTGTGCTTGCAACCAATGAAAAAGATTATGAACTGATGTTCATATTTGATTTGTATGTCTAACAAGCATTTATGGTGTTGATAGGATCCTCCTAAGTCCTTTCAGTTCTTGCTTCACTAACAGGAGTAAAAGACCAGGCTCCAGCAGCAGATAATGCAACAGATTTATTGGGATCTTTTCCCCAAAAGCATTCATTAGGACCCAGTTGTCCTTTATATCAATAAACTCTTCCTTCCCAGTAAATTTTACTCCCCCTCTTTCCTGGTTTACCTCAGTTTTTGTAATGTGTTTTAACCAATAATTTCCTTAATATCATTGCAAGATGATTTTTTCAAACCAGTCTTAATACTCTGTAACTTAATTCTCTAACTAATTGCACCCCACCATCTTAACTGATTGCAACTAGTTATAGGACAGACAGTAACAATCAAGGACTCAGACAGAAGTTATCAGAGCAATAGGTACCAGAATGATCAAGTAATACAAAATGTAGATGCTATCACCACGAGTGATACTAGACAGGATGCGATCTTTATCTGGAGGTGCTGACCTCTACTAACGTATTGGAATGTGTGTATCTGACTTCCATGCTTCCCAGCTTATGGCTGCCCCTGTGGTTTTTTGCCTTTGCTTAGCCAAAGCATAAGGCCCCAGGCTGTCAAGAAGCCTGTGCTTTTGATTTTTTGGTTTGCTACCCCTGTAGCTAGCTAAGTGATACAAACATACTTAAAAATCATAGGCCTTACAAGCAGGCCTAAATATCTATAGTGTAACACTCATAGGCTGTGTTCACACATAGGGGGTTATTTCAATATAAGTTGTTTTGAAATAACTTATATCGAAATAACACCTTATTTTGAAATAACTTAAGCCAAATTAGCAAAAAGTTACTTCAAAATAAGGAAAAAGGCGGGAAACGAAATAGCAAGTTCACAGTGTGAACATGCTATTTCGCTTGGGGAGGGGGCTGCAGGCACCGGTGGGCTTCATGGCAGCCCAGCACTGAGCCCCGCCTGTGCCTGCAGAGGGGGGCTGCAGGCACAGGCAGGGTTCAGTGCTGGGCTGCGCTGAACCCCGCGGGTGCCTGCAGCCCTGCTCTGCCAGCCAGGGGACACCCCTCAGCACCCTGGCCAGGGTGCTGAGGGTTCCCTGGCCAGAGTGCTGAGGGGGCAGCCCTTCAAATGTTGTTTCGGAACACCTTATTCCAAAACAACATGTTCACACGCATTGTTTTGAAACAACAATTTTGAAACAAGGTTGTTTCGCCCCCAAATGGGGTTTAACTTGTTTCAAAACAACACAGTTGTTTCGAAACAACGGGTTCCCATTGTATCGAAACAACTGTGTGTCGTGTGAACATGCTTTTTTCGTTTTGAAACAACCTTGTTGTTTTGAAACAAAAATGCTGTGTGAACACAGCCATATAGTCAGGGAAGAGAAACAAAACTGTATGATTTAATTAATTAAGAAGGAATCACAAACATCCCTAAAGTCCAATGAAAATAGGTCCCCAAATATTAATCATTAAATAATGATGAGTAATGACTGAATTTGAGATAAATGAGACGTCACAGAAAGAAACAATGGGACAAATTCAATAATAAGCAGTTCCTAACAGATTTTGAGCAGCTATCATTTTCTCCATGAGGTTCATGACTTTCCAGTTTATATCCAGGACTGGAAATGCTGAAATACTATAAGGTAAACTGTTCTCACATTTTTTTTTCCTGATTAACTCTTAGGTAGGAAGAACAAAAAAAAAAAAGAAGAAAGAAAGAAAGAAAGAAAGAAAGAAAGAAAGAAAGAAAGAAAGAAAGAAAGAAAGAAAGAAAGAAAGAAAGAAAACCCCACACGATTCTTCTGAGTGTCTTCATATTCTTTAGGACTGGTCAGATAATGGAATTTCTACTCCACAGGAAGGTCAGATATTTTTAAATTCATTTTTGTCACAAAATCATAATAAAAATTAAAACTTGGAATTATTTAATGGAATGGAAATTCTACCATATTGGAATCCCTTCACTGACGTCTTCTATCCTGTTATATCAAATAAAATATTTTTCTTCACTTTCATGATCTTTCTTAATTTATCCTCATCTTATATTTCATTTCAGCCAGTACTGAAAAATGAACTCTGATTAGCCCATGATGGCAGGCTCCATCTCACATTTGATAAATTTTCAAACAAGCTTGTTGTCTTTTCTGCCAGGATGCCCTTCATACTAAGGAGCAAGTCCTTATAGCCATCACACACCCACTTCAAAGCTCTCCTTGAAATTTCACTTTGCTGTTAGGTCAACAGAACACTTGACAATGGTAGGCTGCCAGTGTTTTGGACTCAAAACACTGGCAACCTACTATTGTCAAGTGTTTTATTTTGTTCTGTGCTTGTACAGCACCTACCACCATGAGCTCTCTGTCCATGACTAGAGTCCTAGGTGCTACAATAATAAATTATAATTATTATTATTAATCATAATAAATTAATAAACTGGTGCCCCACAGTTAAAGATTTCTGCGAAGAGGTTAAGAAATGCATGGCCGGAAAACTGCAAGTTCACACTCATGTGTTACAGGTGGTCACTGCAATCAAAATCAGAAGAAGTTGCTTGGGTTTTGTGGGAAAGCCTGAGGGGATGCTGCGCCTGCTCTGTGGGTGAGCAGAAGAATCTGTGGAATGCTGCGTAAGAGACAATGGGCTAATGATTAAATTCCAGAACTGTGAGAGTTAAGATCTGAATTCTGACCCGGTGTTGACTGATGACTTTTCTTGTGAGTTGTGACTGGGTTTCCCCATCTTTAAAATAATATAGGGATAATAATCCCAGTGTCACTTTTTTCACAAGGATGTTTTGAAGCTTATTAAATTAATGCAGACTGAAAACTTTGAGTTCTCCAGGTGGGAGTCAGAAGTGTAACACATTACTACTATTATCTTTTAATAATAATTAAATAAAAATAAAACAACTTTGATTAATTATCAATTTAAAAAAACCCTCTTGATCACTCTGTGCCACATACAATGAAGTTGAACTAAGTTAGTCACTCAGAAAAGACTTTACAATGGAACCACTGAAAAGTCCCTTGATCAGTGTTTTTGTGTATAGCTTTAATTATAGCCTTAGCCTTAAATGTTTCCTGATCTTCTACATATTTGGTGAGTTCTGAGGCTTTGGTGTTAGTGGAAGGCATTTCTGAAACAGAGAAATTTTGTTTCTGTGTATATCATAGATATCAGAAATAATTGCTAGCAAACAGAAGTGTTTAGTCTTTTTAAAAAGTCTTGCTTTTTAAACATAACTTTCCCCTTTGTTCAGTAAGGCAAGCTAAGTTAAATATTTTTCATCTTGCTCTTTTCCACTAGAAGGAGTTTCACTATAATAGGCTG
Source organism: Podocnemis expansa (assembly GCA_007922195.1). NCBI lineage: Eukaryota > Metazoa > Chordata > Testudines > Podocnemididae > Podocnemis > Podocnemis expansa. The sequence goes on from ML681963.1 coordinate 30,362,423, forward strand.
AGGGAGAAGATTTTAGCTTTGTCAGCACTTTTTTTTTTAAAGGTTTTGGTCGAGAAGCAAGGGAAAGACAGATAAGTGTTTTTAGTGACAAATGCCATCACCACATGTGTCTCACACTAGGTGAGGAGGTTCTCAGGCAGATCCAAGGTTGTTGTTGCGCAGCTCACATCAGAAATACACTGTAGGCCAAATTCAGCAAGCCTGATTCAGATCTCTTGACTTGTGTAAATCAGGTTAGCACCATTGAAATTCCACTAATGTAAATCCAGTATAATTAAATCAGAATTGGTCCCAAAGTCTTCAAAGGAAGTTGCATCCATTTATATTAGAACTTAATTTGCCTTATACTGTTATAGTTATGGTTACTGATGTAATTGTCTATAACGGTGTGGCTAAGCATTGCCTGCAAATTTTACAACATGGCCCAGGGCAACTAGTGTATTTTGTGCTTAACAGCAATTATGCTGCATTCTTAACTATACCTGTTAGGCAGGGGATAACAAGCATCCTGACATCATCCATAATGAGCATAATGCTGGTATCTACAGATTCTGAGCCAAATTTTGATCTCCTTTACTCCACCAGAAGTCTTAAGAAATGTCACTGCTTTCAGTGGAGTTCCTGTGGATTTAATATTGATGTAGTTGCAATGTTGCCAACTCTCATGATTTCTTCAGACATTTCATAATACTAGATGTTTTCCCTGAGCTCTAGCTCCTAAAGTCATGCAATCTCAATTTTTATTTAAAAAAAAAAAGTTCTGGCTTTCATGGTTGCAGAGAAAAGACTGAAGACATGAAACATTAAGGCTATGTTCACACACAGAGGGCTTGTTTCGAAACAAGATGTTTCAAAACAAGCTGTTTCGAAATAAAAGGTTATTTCAAAACACCTTATTTCCAAAGACAAAAAAGGTGTCTTGGAAATAAGGGAGCGAAATAGCACGTCCACAGTGTGAACATGCTATTTCGCTTGGGGAGGGGGCTGCAGGCACCCCCTGGGTGAAGCGCAGCCGCGCCTCACCCTGTAGGTGTCTGCAGGGGGCTGCAGGCACCCGGGCAGGTGAAGCGCAGCCACGCGCCTCACCCTGCGGGTGTCTGCAGGGGACTGCAGGCACCCCCAGGGCTCCAGGCACCCGCTGGGTGAAGCGCTGCGGGTGCCTGCAGTCCCCTGCCAGGGTCCGGTGCCCACCTGTGCTGCTCTCCACCGGTGCCTGCAGTCCCCCTCTGCTGGCCAGGGGACACCCCTCAGCACCCTTGCCAGGGTGCTGAGGGTTCCCTGGACAGGGTGCTGAGGGGGCAGCCCTTCCTCCCAGGGTGCTTAGCACCCTGGGAGGAAGGGTCAAATGCTGTTTCGAAACAGCCATTGTTTCAAAACAGCATGTCCTGCTGGCATTGTTTCAAAACGAGCCATTTTGAAACAATGCTGTTTCGATGGGAAACAAGGTTTAAGCCATTCTGAAAGAACGGCTGCCGTTTCGAAACAAGGGGTTTGCTTGTTTTGAAATGGCCGTGTGTCGTGTGGCCATGACAATTCTTATTTCTAAACAACCTCGTTGTTTCGAAATAAGAATGCTGTGTGAACACACCCAAAGGGGAATAATAATAGAAGGGAAATAAAAATCCCAGATTTTTTATTTAAAAAAAAAATCTGAATTTTTAGCCATGGCAATTATTTTAAGCCATGTCAATTGCATGAATGCAAGTTGACCCTGTCACCCCCGGGCTGACCGACTAGGCTACAGCTGGCCTGCCCCACCCCTAAGGGGTGGAGCAGCAGCCTCAGCAGTGGGGTGGAATTTCAGAGCCCAGACTCTGTGCTCACCCACCCTGCCATCAGGGCAGAGCAGCCAGCCCACGGGCAGGGTGGGAGCTCAGAGGTCGGCCTGTGAGCCAGGTGCCCCGCTCTCCTCTCCATTGCCAGGCTGCTGGCAAGATGGAGAGGCTCCTGCATTGTGGTGAGCCCCTCGGCATGGGCTCCATTGGCTCACGTGGTAATCTTTTCTTCAATACCTGTGGATATTACAAGTCCCCCAACACAAAGTTCTCTTTTGAGCTGACTGGTGTAGAATCTTACCTGCAGTATTACATACTGAGATCTGTAGTATCCACAAATCCATATAATACAGTCTGCCTGTATTATATGTTATTAGGTGTAGTGCTCTGGCAGCTTATACTCAATGCATCTTTAGTTGATCAATTTAAATCACCCTGTCCAAAAATAAACATTGAGAAAAAGAGCATTAGTATGAATCCAGAATGGGAGAACGGGAGCCCAGAACAGAGAAGTAGGGGTTGGACTAGACGACGTCCTGAGGTCCCTTCCAACCCTAATTTTCTATGATTTTATGAAAAGAGAGAACAGGGCAGCTAGCTTCCTCTCTGTGAGGATCCCACAACTAGAACTTTCTCCTCCGACCCTTCCTGAGGTCCAAAATCCTCACAATGTTGTCAAAGACATCTATTCATTCCAGGGGTCTCAAACACACTGCCTGTGGGCCACATGTAGCCCCTAAAGCTATTTCCTGTGGCCCACGATGATACCATCATTACTAATATTTGCAATATTGTTGTATGGAAAGGTTTCAGTGGTGCGGCCATGAGGCTAACGTACTAGTCGACATGCAGCCCTCTACTAGTCCTGATGGGGCCCTCATGGTGATTTGAGTTTGAGACCCATGATTTATTCAATAGGGCTCAGGGAGAAGGTTGAATGTAAGCTTCTGGAATGGTGACAGACTGGACCAATGCTCTATGTGGGTGGCTAGCTGTCCTATCAAATTGATTTTCTAATGCTGTTGCAATCATATTATTGAACACTATGACACTTAAGCTTCTGGTGACCTTTTTTTTAACACTATTTAAATGCCAACAAATAAGTAAGAATACAAACAAATATTATCTGAATTTCATTTAAATTCCTTGCCCACCACCATACCTCACTATTTCCATGGCTGGTCAGGGGTTAATCTGATAAATAGATTTCATTGCAAACAAAAGAAATTAGCAGATGTGTCTGTGTATAGCAGTGCCTAGTGCACTGGATCAGAACTAAAATGATGTGAGTTCTCTCTGAGCTCTGCAAGGAACCCTAGATAGGTCATTTCACCTCTCTGTAACTTCGTTTTCCTTAAACCCTTTGTCTGATTAGACTGTGAGTTCTTTGATCAAGATCTGTCTTTTACCATGTGTATATTGTCTTGCACAACAGGGTCCTGGTTTTGTCTGAACTTTCTAAGTCCTCTTATGATACAAATTACATTAGTGTTTTTTGCAGTCCAGTATTATTTTAAAAAAATGATCAGATAGCTTTCAATGGAAAGATCAAATAGGATTGTACAAAAATCATTCAATGGGTATAAGTTAAATTCATTCTGTAGCTGTAGCAAAATGAAATGTCATTCCACAGTGATAAGAGTAGAGCCCAATCTTGAAGAAGTTTAAGTTGACAGGGGTCAGATAAACTGTAGCTGACGCTCTAAATTCTATAATCCTACTGCTGGGTATCCAGACCTTTCCTGGCAGTCCTCTGGGTTTTGCACAGCAGACAGAGGTGTCCATCAGGTCCAAAAGAAAGCTCAATGGCAAATTTCAGCAGAACACTTCTCAACTGGCAGCTAATGAACAGCCCAAGAAAACAATCTTTTTATTTTGCTTTCCTAATAAATTGGATAATTATCCTACTCCAGTCCCACCAGCCAGTAAAAGCCTTGGATTTTTCACAAGTGAAGCAACACTAAACTTTCTTGTCAAAACTCCTGCTTGGCCATTTTAATCTGATTGTGGCCTCCCTTGCTACAGATTCCACTCTGTCCATGAAGCAGCTATTTGCACTTAAAATCTTATTACACCGCTGAATGGGATGTAGTTACTCTTCAGACCAATTCGTTCGTTTCAAATATACACATCACACATAAATACATAAATGTGCTTGTGCTCGGTACACTTATTAAACCATACATATTAATAATATTAGATTCACATTATGAGCTAATGCCTACCACATCTTATTAGACTGGAATTTCATCTATGAAAAACCTTTGTACATAAGCATTTTGAAGACATGTTGATGTAAACTAAAAATAATTTTAAATGAATAGAACAATTTAAAAAAAAATAGCTCTGTGCCTCTCATCTTAAAATGTTTCTCCCCTTCCCCCATTCAATATCTACTATCTTGACTATGGTCTGTGTCGTCTTGAATTCATACAGCTGTTTGCAACAAGGAGCCCCAGTAATGGATTAGGTCAGTAAGGGGACATGTTATTTTCTCACAGCTATCCTGAAGTCTGTAAACACAATTAGTTAATAATTTCCGTGAATTGGGGCATGTTTTTGTGAAATAACTAGCTACTAGCAATCATTTTCATTGTTTGGCCAGATCTACAGATGTCTGAATAATATTCCGTGAATAACAATTATTGGGAAGTTTGGTCTGTTTTCAGCAAGTCTTTTTTTTTTTTTCATAAATAGATGTTTCCATAACTTGACCAGCTCTATTACCAAGTAGACCTAACTAGAGGATGATAATCCCATTTGGTGGCAACTTTTTTGGTTTCAAAATTTGTTCTCTTTCCACACTGGAATGCAAATGAAAACTTCTGAATAATTTTCAACCAGTACTCTGCAGACAGAATGAAGGTATTCTGCGACCAACCCCGACTGCTCCCCATCAGCGGTGGGGGGTGAAGTGAAGAGATAAGGAGCAACGTCTAAGGCGAGCATGCCCCAGCCACAGCACAGCTTTCAGGCATGTGTCAGCATCTGCAGTGCCATTCCTCCTTTGCTGCAGCTGGGACACTTGAAATTTCTTACTGCTGTTACTGCCAGCAACAAAATCGCTTGGCCATGTCTTTCATGGTAAGACTTTTTCTGACAAACTTTATCCAAGAACAGATGAATTTTGCTCAAACATTCAGGCTCCAAATTCCTATTATTACTTCAGTAATGTTTTCGGTTTTAAGTTGTGTGCATAATTATTATTTTTCTTTTTTTTTAAAGAAATAAATGCACATTATATTCTTAAAACTGTATTTAATTCAGTTTCTGGAATAGTTTTCATAGGAATGCTTAGTACACAGATATCATCAATGCCACAGCTAGTATATACCAGATTTTTTAAGAAAGTTTTCATCAGGCATTCCATATAAAGTAATTAATACTTTTAGGTGTTCCCGGGGTCTACTGAAGTTTGAGGAACACTGGACTAGATGACTTCTTGAGGTTCCTTCCAGCCATATATTTCTGGAATTCCATGCAACCTTGTGGTCAGGGTACTGACTTGGGATGTGGGAGAGCCAGGTTTTTAAAAATTTTGGGCAGTAAACTAATAGGATTTTAAAAATATATAATTCATGGGGAGCTGAGATGCCAATATCAGGAGAATCCTTTAAATGCCAATGATTTGGGGCAAGGAACATAGGTTTCTTTTGCCTCCAGACACATTCACTCATGTCCCTTCTTGTGCTGTATACACACACATACAGTCTCCCTATGATGGAGTGTGCATCCCATACTGGTTTTATAGTATTTCACTAATTATAAGTAAGGAGCTTGATACCAGCTCTGTCTAGAAGCTGAAACACATGTATCCTGCAGATCTTTGCAAGGAGTGACTCAGTTTGCAAATACTGTAAAAAAAGTTTGCTATGCAATAGGGTGAGATTCTGCAAACTTTGTAAACCAAGGTTTGCATTTGTCTGTGCAATAGGAGAAGGCTAACTAGGTGAGAGGTGAGCGTAGGCTGTGCAGAATTTGGCAAGTTGGCTTTTGATCATGCTTTGCAGACAAATAGGTAGAAAACATCTCTGCAAACCCACTGCAAAACCCACAAGCTGGTAAACCAAAAAATGGAAGAATATGCTAGAAAATAGATGTCAACAAACCCCTGAACCAATAATCTGAGAGTACCCCTAGCAGTTTCTGGAAAACACCCATATTTGGGCCAGGAAGAATAAGATAATTTGATTTATTTTTGGAAGGGTATAAGGGGTAACACTCCCCCCATATTGTGCAAAAAGGGTATTTAAAGCCCCAAAATTTGCAGAGGGGTTGAAGCTTCCAGTTTCCGGTCGCTGAATTTAGACAGCAAAAGAGGAAACTACACAGGCCTACAACAACATTTTACCTGACTTCTTTCAGTTAGGTTTCTTTGTTTTATTATAGTTGACTAGTTTTAGAATTGTTAGTTTAATACTTCAACTTGTCTTCACTTCGAGTGTATTACTTTTACAGTTGTATCTTAAAGATAGGAAATCTTAGTAGCAATAGTGCTTATAGTCATTATAGAAATGTGTTGATGTATTTCTTTACTATTTATTCCACATTGTATTCATTTGTATTCTTACCCATCACTTGCTGTATGTGGTCAGCAATAAAAGAACTGTCATAAAATCTTAATCTGAGTACTCCTTGACGGCCTGTTTTCGTGGAGGAAATCCTATTTAATTAACATACCTGTAGTCAATATGGACTAAGAACACTTGTCCTTCAGAACTGGTCTATCAAACCTATATTGGCTATCACAAAGTCCTAAAGAATTATAGAATTTGGCTACAATCGCAGACGATAACTGCTCACCAAAAAGCCTAGACTGGAACCTGGAGAATTGTACTGCCAAAGATCAGAGCAGTGCTAGGCATAAACAAACTGAACAATTGCTTGGGGCACTGAGAAGCTCCAGGGAGACCCCCCTATTCACTTTTAGTATGTGCGGGGGCTGGTAAAATATTCTTGCTTGGGGCCCCTCATGAGGTAGCACCATCACTGCTAAAGGCTGAGCATACAAAGACTGGCAGAGTTGCCGTAGGAGTGATATAATCAAGGCTATAAGCATGAGAACTGCCTGATACTGCCTGTGCAGAAGGACTTTGAAAGACCCCCCTGGAAGAGAAAAATCACAATGGCCATGTCTACACTTACAGAATTAATTTGAAATACTTATTTCTAAATAACTACTTTGATTTTAATTTGAAGTAATTATTTCAAATTAGCGCTATTTTGAACTTATTATTTTGAATTAGGAGTCCAGGGAAGACTCTCTAGTTTGAAATAAAGGAAGAGATATTATTTCAAAGTAGAGTGTCTTCACTAAACCATCCAGTTTGAAATGGGGGAAACTGGGTGAAAGAATAGGGCCTTTTTTTTTTTTTTTCAAAATAGGCCTATTCCACGGCTTAGAATGGCTTGTTTCAAAATAATAATTTTGATTTAAGAACAATTTTGAAATAAAAGTAGGTTTTATTATTTCAAAATAATGCTTCATTATTTCAAAATAAATGCTTAATTTGAAATAACAAAATGCATGCATGGACAGGAAAAGAGTTATTTCAAAATAACTTCTAAGTGTAGACATACCCAGTGTGACCTGGCCAGAGGGCAAAGTCACAAAGTAGCCGTCTTGTTACCCCATGAGTGGGAAGAAACCTGCATAGTGGGATACCCAAACAGGGCAGAACTAATTACCAGAAAAAGAGGCACCCAGCAGTGAGCAGAGCACACCATGATAGCCCTCTGTCTCCCATATCATAGACTTTTCCATAGGACACACACACCAGGTTTCTCTACATCATTCTAAATTGTGCAACCCAGCCTCTGATCTCGTTATTGCACACAGGTCCAGCACAAACAATATCTTCCATTGGTGTTTGCCCTGCTGCGGCAGCCATGTTGATCCTAGGAGGCAAGAGAGACAAAATGGATGAGGTAATATCTTTTATTTGACCAGTTTCTGCTGGTGGAACAGACAAGTTTGCAAGCTTCGCAGACCTCTACTTCAGGTCTGGAAAAGGTAACTAGAGTGTTATATCCAAATAAAGGTGGGACAGATTGTCAAGCATAAGCAGTTAACACATATTGCAATATACCAGTTGTAATGAAGTGATTAATTAACATCTTTGCAGTCAGAGGATAAACAAGGGATAGTATACACAAAGGCTATGTCTACACTGTAAAAGCTAAGTCGACTTTATTCAACTTAAACACATAGTGTAGACATACCCAAAGTGTTTTAAAGAGCCGCAAACTTACTAACCCTGCTGAGATCATGAGTTTTTTTGTCTAACAGAATTATGAATTTAAGTTCCCAGTCTGATCGTTTGAAGGTGTTGTGCATGGTTCTTGTGAGGATGATGACTGAGAGGAATGAAACAATTGTTTTGCAGAAGTGTTCAACCATGGGCAAGGGGGTGTTTTTTTTTCTTTTATCATTTTTCTGAGCGAGTTCTTCGTGATTGTCTGGTTTAACCCACGTCATTGATGTTGGGACATTTCATACACTGGATGAGGTACAGTACATTGACATATGTATGCATAGGACCCATGGATCTTGAAGGACATGCTGTGGTAGCTAATGATCATTTTAGCAGTAGAGATATATCTGCAGATTTTGCATCTGTTGTTCTGGCAGAATATAGTACCACTTACTTGAAAAATGTATAGAATGCTTATGCATATCTGTCCTAATGGCTCTGTCTATATTGCACAGCATTTCAAAAAAAAAAAAAATTTTTTTGAAAAAAAAAATTTCAAAATATATTTGGAATAATTATCTTAAAATACCTTTTTAAAAAAAATGCTATTTCAGGAGAACGCTTTGGGGACTGGCTCCTTGTACTGAAATACCACTTTTTTTTTTCTTAAAGAGAAAATCTACAACAGACTTTTTTATTTCAGAAAAAAAGAAAGCCCATGGAAGAGATAGGCAGGCATCTTCAGAAAAAGCCTTTGCGGCATCCATCAATGGCTTTTTTCAAAAAAGCTATTTCAAAAAGAGTTTTTTTCCAAAAGGTAACCAGGTTTAGCATTGGCAAAAAAGTGCACTGGTATTTTGAGATACCAGCTTGCTTTTTTGAAAAAGTTAAACCCGACAGCTTTTCCCAAAGGAAAAGCCTTTTCAAGACAGCTCTTTCGAAAAAACCCATTGCCGGACGTGGCAAAGGCTTTTTTTCAAAAAAGCCTGCCGAGCTCTTCCATTGCCTTTCTTCTTTTTTTTTTTTTTTTTTTGAAAAAGAAGGTTCAGTGTAGACTTTCACTTTCGGGGGAAAAAAAGCCATGGTATTGCGGGACAAGGAGCCATCCTCAGACCATTCTCCCGAAATAGTGTAACCTGCTAGGGTGGGCTCAAATTCATTTAATTGCCCCTCTCCAGTGCCTCACAGAGAAAACCCCCAATGAAAGCAACTGGAGAGCCAGGATCCAGTTGTTAAAAGGACTCACAGCGAAGACTGCTCAGAGTTTCCATCCCACATTAAACTATTACTCAACAGAAACATAACAATGAAGTTTATTAACTAACTAAACACACCTTATCTTAAGGAACCATAATATTTTTAAACAAAACAGTAAGAAACCCAAGAGTCCCAAAGTTCAGGTGGAGTCACCCTTATCTCAATTGCAGTCTTTTAAGTCCTTGGGACTTGAATGCAGAACGAAAGCAATCCTCATCCTCTCTAGCTGCAGGAATCTTCAGGCAGATGCCATGCAGTCCTTTCTTCCTCTTGTGCAGCCAGCACCATGCAATCAGGTCACTGGCCATCCAGCTCTCAGTTCTGCTGCAGACAACTCCCCTGCAAAGCAGTCCAAAGCAGGGAGAAAACATCCTGCAATCGACTCCTGCTCAGCTCCTTTCACTGAGTCCCTTAGCCAATGTCCTCTGCAGCTCTCTGTTTCCTCCTCTCCAGGCTTCTCTTCTCAGGCTTCTCCCTGGGCATGTAACTCCAGCAAAACAATAAAACTTGTGGAGCATGCTCAGTGTGCTCCCTCACCCTCTTACCAGAAGTTTCTGGTTTCTGGGCTGCAAAATCTGCCCAGCAACGTAACCCAGCCATAAGGGTCCCAAAAAGAGATTGCACCTATTCAGGCACATGGGTCACAATAGCATTTTTGAAAAAAGTTATTTTGAGATAGTTATCCTGAATATATTTCAAAATATTTTTTTGAAAAAAGTTTGTTTTTGAAAATGCTGTGCAATGTAGATGCAGCCATATAGTATATGGCTGTCACACTGCAATTATCTTTTCCAGACTTGAAGAAAAGCTTTGCAAAGCTTGAAAACTCATCTCTTTCACCTGCAGAAGTTAATTCAGTAAAAGAATATTACCTCACCCATCCTGTTTTTTCTCAGTAGAAATAAGGCATTATACACTTTATCAATAAACTGATACCTATAAGGAATATGAACTTGATCCTCATCCTTCATAGATCAGCATCTAAAATGAAATCAGTGCCAATTCATAATAGCTGAGGATTTGGCATTGTATGTTAACCCACTTGTGGTAAAAACAAACAAGTAGCCCTGTGGCATTTAAAGACATTTAAAAAATATATTTATTGCATGAGCTTTCAGGGGAGAAAAGTGGGAGTTAAGTTTGTGCATTTGAGAGTGGTGGACAGGAACCTGGAATATGAACTATGGCTAGTTATGTACTGGAAGCAAGGAATCAGGGAGTGCATGGTAAAATTTCCTGATATTTGAGTGATAAAGCATGTGCTTACAAAGTCTGATTTTTTTTTTTTTTTTAGAGAAAGTGTTGCTGGGATGTGCACTTAAACAGTAATAAGTCTAAGCACACAAACATTTTGTTTTAGGTTATAGTTATAGGTAAATCTTATAAACTTTTCTCCTAAGTCCATTTATACAGCATACTGATTATTTTTGTTCTTCTTTGAGTTCCTTCCAATTTGTTAATATCTTTGTAGTAACAAGGTGCCAAGTGTGACATACTAGTTCCATGTAGAACAAGATTTAGTTTGAGAACAAGATGGACAATGCTTCTCATTAAAGGATTGCTTGAGGTTATGCTAAGGTAAGATATTTTCCCTTGTTAAAAATTGGTTTTGATTTTCAAGACCTAAAGCCGGCCTAGTATGAAACATGTTTTATTGGTATCATGCACATCTGAAAAAGTCTTTTAGATCTTCATTTGAGCATAAGGAGGTGTTTCTCACAAAGATGTTTGTTTTGCTGTATTTTTCTTTGTTGATTGTATAACCTGTAACTCAGGATTACTTTCATATATGGCAATTGGTGGAACCTAGCCTGTTACTTCCCATGTGTTATTTTCTCCCACACAGCTCTCTGTTTCCCAAATCCTTTTGACATGTTAGCTATGCTGTTTTAGAAACTCTGTGCTTATGAAAATTGTGCTGTGGTAAATAAAACTTCTGCATGCTTCAATGAAAGAGATCGGATCTAAAATACTCATTTTAGACATTATTGGAAAGTCTCTCTGAAGAATTAGCTGGGGAATAATTCAAATAGAATGACTATGAAAAGCATCAGTTGTTTTGTCAAACATTCAAATACCCACCAGATAGAAATGTTCAACCAAACCCCTTCATCCAGAATTAAGTATGCAATGGAATGCTTTCTTATACGCAGGCTGCACCTCAGAGATTGTGGAAAGAGGATGTAAAGAAATAATGAGCAAACCATATGGCAAACTACAGGTTCTTTATGTAAGTAATTAAAGTTACATCTTTCAGAAGTTTATTTTCTTATGTTTATAGGTTTATAAGAGCAATCATACAGAGTCAGATCAATGGTCCAGCTAGCCCAGCATCCTATCTTTTAACAATGGGCATTACCAGGTGCTTTCGAGAGAATGAACATATTAGGCAATCATCTCCTGTTGCCTATTCCCAGGTTTTGGCAAACAGAGAGTAGGGACATCACAGAATGGAGTTCCATAGGTTGACTGTGTGTTGTGTGAAGAAATACAACTCTGTTGTCTATTAATTTCATTTGTTGACCGCTAGTTCTTGTATTAGGCGAAGGAGTAAATAATGCTTCTGTATTTACTTTCTCCGTACTAGTAATAATTTTATAGATTTCTATCATATCCTCCCTTAGTCATTTCTTTTCCCAACTGTATTAATCTCTCCCAATATATAAACTATTCCATACCTTGAATCATTTTGGTTACCCTTTTTTGCATTTTTTCCAATTCTAATGTATATATTTTTGGAAATGGGGTGACCAGATGTTCATATGCTATACAATGTGTGCATGCACCATGGATTTATAAAGTGACAATGTTTTCTGTCTTATTATCAATCCCTTCCCTAATGATTCCCAACAGTTTTAGTTTTTTGACTGTTGCTGCACATTGAGCAGCATTCTCAGAGAACTATTTACAATGACTCCAAAATCTTTTTCTTGCATGGTAACAGCTAATTTAGACCCCATCATTTCATATGACTAGCTGGGATTGTGTTTTCCAATGTACATTGCTTTACATTTATCAACATTGAATTTCATCTGCCCTTTTATTTTTTTCCCCCATTCACCCATTTTTGTGAGATCCTTTTGTAATGATTTCCAGTTTTTCTTGGACTTAAATAGTTCTGTATGATCAGCAAATTTTCCACCTCACTGTTTGCCCTTTTTCCAGATCTTTTATGAATCAGTTTGACAGTGCTAGTCCCAGTACAGACCTCGGGGGGACATTATTTATCTGTCTCCATTCTGAAAACTGATCATCTATTCCTATCTTTTGCTTCCTGTCTTTTAATCAGTTACTGATCCAGGAGAGGACCTTCCCTGTGTTGCATGATGGCTTCCATTACTAAAGAGTTTTGGTGACTAACCTTGCCACAGCCTTTCTGAAAATCTAAGTATACTGCATTTACTGGATCACCCCATCCAAATCTTTGCTGACCCACTCAAAGAATTCTAGATTGGTGAGGCATGACTTCTCTTTACAAAAGCCATGCTGATTCTTCCCCAACAAATTGTATTCTTCTAAAAGTCTTATAATTCTGTTCTGTACTACAGTTTCAACCAGCCTGTGTAGTACTGAAGTGGGCTTAATAGCCTGTATCTGATAGGAACACCTCTGGAGTCCTTTAAAAAAATAATAAAATCATGTCACATTAACTATCCTCCCATCCTCTGATAGAGAAAAAGATTTAAATAGTTATTCACCACAATTAGTTGTTCTGTGATTTCACATTTGACACCTTCAAAACTCTTGTGTGGATACCATCTGGTCCTGGTGATGTCTTACTGATCAATGTATCAGTTAGTTCCAAAAAACAACTCTGCTAAAACCTCAGTCTGGGGCAGTTTCTCAGATTTGTCACTAGAAAGAATGGTTCAGGTTTGAGAATCTACCTCATCAGCCATGAAGATTGATGCAAAGAAATAATTCAATTTCTCCACAATAACCACAGCTTCCTTGAGTGCTCTTTTAGCTTCTCAATTGCCCAGTGGCCCCACTGGTTGTTCAGCCAGCTTCCTGCTTCTGATGTACTTTAACAGGTTTTTGCTGTTACTTTTTTCACTTTTGACTGATTTTTCTTTCTTTCTTTTTCTTTTTTCTTTTTCTTTTTTTTGGCTTTGCTAACAGTATTTCTGCATTTCATTTGTCAAGTTTACATTCCTTTCTATTTCTTCAATAAGATTCATCTGTCACTTTTTAAAGGATACCTTTTTTCCACCTCTAACTGCTTCTTTTATTTTTATTAGCCATGTTGGCACCTTTTTTGGCCTCTTACTATTTTTTTGACTATGGAGCACATATTTAAATTGAACATTTAATATGGTGTCATTAAAAAATTCCCATGCAGCTTGCAGGGATTTCACTTTGATATTCTACCCTTTAATGTCTACTTAACTAACTTCCTCATTTCTGTGTACTTTCCCCCTTTTTAATTAAATGCTACCATGGCAGGGTTTTTTGGGTTTTTTTCTCCCCACAGGGATGTTAAGTTTTATTATATTATGGCCACTATTACCAAAATATTCAGCTATATTCACCTCTTGGACCATATGCTGTGCTCCACTTAAGACTAAATTAAGAACTGCTTCTCTTCTCGTGGTTTCTGGGGCTAGCTGCTCCAAGAAACGGCCATTGAAGCTGTCCAGAAACTTTATTTCAGCATCCTATCTTTAGGTGACATGTATGCAGACAGTATGAGGATAGTAATAATGGGGGATTTCAACTGAGTTTATCATAGCTTGTCTAATTTTTCTCAATATTTCAGAGACATACTATCACCATCCTGGTCAGGTCAGCACACTCCTACTGCTTTGTTGTTATTATTCAAACATGGAATTACCATCCATAGAGATTGTGTGGTACAGGTTAAGTCATTTAAGATTTTTTATTTCATCTGATTCTAATCTCTTTTACATACAGCACCATTCCCTCCCCCCAAGTACAACCTATGCTGTCCTTTTGATATATATTCTACCCTCATATTATTGTGTCCTATTGATTATCCTCATTGCACTGAGTTTCTGTGATACCTAGTATATCAATAGAGTGGCATATTGGGATGTGGGGGGGTAGGGAGGGCAGAATGCCAGATGCCAGCCTTAAGAGGGTTCCAGGCCAGCCCTTTATGACATGTAAGAGGAAGCAGGAGCTCTGAAGAGCTGCTGACTGTGGTCCCTCCCTCTGTCATCATTAAGGACCAAGTGCAGCCCCCCATTCCCTGGCTGTGGGTGACACTTCATCCAAGCTGGTGGCAGATTGTGGGGCTGGAGCAGGAGAAGCAGGCATTGCAAGGCAGGTAAATGTAAGTGGAGGTAGAGGACTCGGTCACAAGAGACTCTACTGCCCTGGGCAGGAGGAGGTAAGGGGCATGTTCCCCTCTTCCCCAGAGATACAGACCCCCTACCTCAGCTCCCTGGGGCAGCTGGAGTGGCATCACCATATTGTAGGGGCTAGAAACCCTTCCTTCCCTGCAAAGGGGGGAGGGGCATGTAAGGCCTGGGTGGAAGGAGCCCAAATGCAGGCTTGAGAGCCATACTATGTCACTGTATAAGTATCTCTATTTTATGACCCATTCAAGTTCATCCATCTTAGTATTTAGGCTTTTAGCATTTCTATATAAGCACTTAAAAATTGTCACTTTTTAGCTGTCTGCCATTGTGATATAATTAAAGAGATTTTTTTTCATTAGACTTTCTTTTCAGATCCTACCTACATTATTCATCTTCCATCTTCTTCTCCTTCTAGATTATAGAGGAATGTCCATTAATAGATTCTCCTCTCAGGGATGTGCCTGTCCATACCACATACTCTTCCATGTCTGTTGGCTTTCCCACAGCCCTTAATTTAAAAGCTATACTACAACTTTTTAAATTATATGTACTAGCAGTTTGGTTCCACTTTGATTTAGATGGAGCCTTTTCTTCCTGTGTAAGCTCCTCCTTTCCCAAAGGTTTCCCAATTCCTATTTAATCTAACCCCTTCTTCTTGCACCATCATCTTGTTCATGCATTGAGTCCCTGCAGTTCTTACTGAATGTGTGTGGAACTGAAACCATTTTTGAGAATGCTACCACTGAGGTCATAGACTTCTTCATTCTCTTACCTAGCAGCCTAAATATGGCACCCAGGAGATAATCATCTGTCTTGGCCATGTCATTGGTACCTGTATAAATCATGGCCATCAGCTCCTCACTAGCACTACACATAGATCCCCTTACAACACACTTTGATATACTCATTTGCCACTCTACACTTGACTCAGCCTACCTCCTTCTGCCTATGCTCCATACTCTGCTTCCTTGTGGGTCCCCTTAAAGAACTCCAATGACAACAGCAGCAGATGGTGGCATACTTATAAATAGTTAACACATATTCTATTTAAACAGCGCCATAACATACAGGAGGGTTTCCAACAAGTGTCATTAGCATAAAATGCTAGATTTATAGGTCACACTATGGGCTAAGTATTATATCTGATAGGATAGAGCTTCAGTTGAGTATGATATGCATGTGTAGCAGAATCCCAGTGAATTCTTCCTGGGGCTTCCATGGAATGTTTGGTCAATTAAGTAACATTCTTTGATTGACCAGGGTCTAACACTTGGGATATAAAAGGGGGTAGTGAGTGAGTCAAGCACATAGCTTCAAGGACACATTGAAAAGATTTCCAGGAAGTGATAGGACTAGCTATATAGAAGTCGGTGATTGCTTCATCCAAAGATTGTTTCAGATTTGTGGGGTAACTATCAAGTTTTGGGGTACTTTCACCACCTACTGTATTTGTATGTGGTCAGGACTTATAAGTGAAGACTTCTGAGAAAGGTAATTTCAATAGGAATTACTGGAGACAACTTTACTTTTAAAGTAAAGCTTTATGTTAAGAACACATGGTTTTGACTTGTCTGTGCCAGGCCTATAGCAGGAATAGGTACTGCATTTCCTTTGCTTTATTTCCCAATACCTACTCACAGAGGAGCTCTGGGTAGCACATGTACGCAAGACAAGCCATGAGGTGAACCTCTGCATTCTACAGAAAAACCTAGAATGCACATAAACAAATTAAACCAAATAAACCCACCTGAGATGAGTTCAATTCCAGATCAAAATTATTGCTGAAACCACTTTGTCACCTGCTAGGGAATCCTTCTAAAATATTTCAATATGGGTACATCTACACTGGAGTCTTAGGTTGACTTAAGGAAGGTTAACTTGACCTACAGCCTCCTGCGGCCAAGCTGGCTTATATTAAATTGACTTAAGCGCTTCCTTAAGTCAATTTAACACCACATCTTAAGGTTGGCTTAATGTTTAAGTTGACCTTATTAAGATGACTTAAGCCAGCGTAGATGGGGAAAGCCCTTAAGTCGAACTAATTGGCTTCCAGACCCCCTCCCAGAGTCCCTGCCCCCTTGGAAGGGTTGACCTAGCACCTGCCAATGTGGATGCAGGAAGTCGACGGAGTTTTCAGTATGGACTCTCTAAGTCAGCTTAACAAGTTTGACTTTAAGTCGACTTAAAGTCGACCTCATTAGGTTGACTTAACAGAACCTCCAGTGCAGACATACCCTAAATTATTAAAATTGTTACATTAGCCAGGGCAAATCTCCAGAACTATTACTGTCAGCTGACTGGATTCCAATGAATGTTCTTTCTAAGCACTATCACTGTTATAGTTGCATAATATTTAACTACATTATTCCTTTAAAAGTTTAGGCATGTGTCTTGAACAAGTCATATTCCATTTGTGAATGCAGGATACCAAGAGAAACTTACACTTGTGTCATCTTTCTTTTTGAAATATCCCTAAACCTAGCAGTGCATTGGCACTAGTCACCTACAACTGTGGGGCAGCTCTGGAGTGAAAATTGATAACATGTCTCTTCTAACAATATTATACAGAACATTTTAGGAAGAAGGTGACTTAGATGGAGTTAGGCCAGAAGAAAAGGTTGCCCATGGTTATTATCTAGCTAATTAGAACTCACTGGATGGCACTAGTATTCATTGAAGCACCATAGCACATTATTCAGGTGGAAGGTAAGATTTATTTTTGAAAGGAAGATGTCAACCAAGGGAAATGATTCTAACGTTTAAAAATGGACATTTTGATAACGTAAAGAGGCTAGTCAAAAGGACCCTCACAAGTCCAAAATAAAGGACCTTTTAAGTTAGGTTTGGTGCTATTGAGAGGAGAATTGAGACAGCAAAATTTGCAGTTGGTAAAGCTATTTAAGTTAGGCAGGTCCAGAAAACACTGGAACATTGGGAGGACCTAATCAAGGGAGGCCAATAGGAAATATGTTGTTAGATGAAATTCAATAGTGATAAATGCAATTGAAAGAGTATTAAAGAATAACATCCAATATAGTCATATACCTTATAGATACCTAAATTAACTCCATCAGTTCAGCAAAGAGACTTTAATATAACTGTGGTCAGACCAGTTAAAACCTGTGCTTTAGGTACACCAGTGATAAAAAAAACAAAAACAAAACAAGATATAGACTCATAAGGAATGGGGAGAGAGAAAATATGAAAAATATTATTGTGACTTCATGTAAATCACAGCAATCTTAAGAATAGTGTGTACAATACTGGTTACCCCACCTCAATAAGGATATTGCAGTATTAGAGGGATTCCAAAAAGGAAGGAGAATGATTGGGGGCATGGAAAAACTTTTGTGTAATGAAAGATTTAAAAGACTGGATTGCTTATATTAGAAAGAAGATGAATAACGGGATAAGATACAAGTATGGAAAAATTATAGTAAAGAGAAAGTACAGCATTATGCTCTCTTTTTCTCAGAACAAAAGAAGAGATGTTCAATAAAATTGAAAGATGGTGAATTCAGTGTGTGTATTATATAGATACAGATACAATTTGTTATGTAATTAGGCAATGCATCTGATTGCCATAGGATGTGAAATGCTTTGCAAGATACAAGGAGGGATTGGATGATTGCATGCATCAAAAAAATCAATATGGTCACGTGAAGTCATAGTGTTTTTCAATAACAATGTTCAAGGCATGAAGACCTTCAAGAAGTTGAATCACTTTGCAGTCCTCAACAATAAGTGCATTTTTTGTGGAGTCCATTTCAGCACTGGGGACTGTTTCTAAACAGTATCAAAATTCCACTGCAGCACAAATTTCGTGTCCAGTACAAAACTGGTTCAGTGTGCTTCCTTCAGAGTAAATCAAAGTCAGATAGACAGTAAGCAGGCTCTGCGACAAGATAATTATTTGTTACTTTCTTTGCAGACCATGAAGCTCACCATACGTTCTCTGCCATAAATCCACAAACTGGTAAAACTTTCTTGCACAAAGCTATCAGTTGATATGAGATGACTATGATTAAACAACTCTTTAATTAAATGCGAGCATGGCATATCACATAGTGTCATCATGAGCTTTGTTCTACCTTCTTCTCTGGGAACACTGGGTGAGGCAACATTGCAGAGAACTAGTAACCATTGGTAAAGGAGTAGATTTAAATATGCTTGAAATAATATGCATGGTGGAATTTAGGTGTAAATCAATCCTCTTTGTGTGAGACAAGCGAACCCATGTATGAATGCAGTACTTTGGTGCTGAATAACAGAGTCAAGGCTGAAACGTGTACAGTTTGGGCACTGGTGTCTTGTGTCATTTCAACCACTTTTTCTGAGCAGGCTGTCACGTGTTTTGACCTTAGTCGCTGCATGAAGGTCATAATATCTGAAAGTTCTAACATGGTGTCTACACACACTGGATGTAAATTATGTTTTATTCACTGACCAGTGACAAGTATATTCAGCTCTCTGCCTGCTTGTGCATGATGTAAATGGCAGATACTTAACACAGTCTGAACCCCACTTGGCATCAGGCACCGCAGATAATAATAATCAGCCATAGCCACTATATGTGAAGGGAGTGTGACTGAGTTCAGACAGACATATTACCTGCATAAACAAACTTGCCAGATGTAAAGTAATGTAAGTCATTTAAATATAAGTTGAATAACATTGACGATAATATTGATCCATGAAGAAGGCCATTCTTCTGTTGCCTCCACGTCTGCCATAAACACGTACATGAAAATGTCAATTTCTAAAAATAATAAACACCTCAGACTGCATATATGCCCAATATGCACTGCATAGACTAACCAAGCTGGCACAGATGTAGACAATTTCACAAAAAGGCCCATGAGACAAACCATGTTTGCTGTGGTCAGGTCAAGTGAAACTGAACCAGTCATAAGTTTAGGTTGGAATCCATTTTGTATTACTGTTATAAGAACCAGGACTTGATCACATGTCCTATGACCATGACTAAAACCAGTTTATTCTGTTGCCAGCATGCCTTCCACAGCTGCTGAAATCCTTTGCGAAATCAGGTTCTGAAGCACCTCAAAGCACTCAGAAGTGAAACTGATCTGAAGCTAAAAAAGGACATGTGGATGTTTCCTAGGTTTCAGCAAGGCAACAGCCTTTGCTTGGTGCCAGATTCTAAGCAATCTCAATTACCACAGAAGTCTGTTGAAAACCCAAACAAGGAGTTCCTTAATGCAAGGGCCCAGCTGTTTCATGAATTCAGGCGCTGGTCTATTATATTTGGGAGCTGTACTTGTTTTTAAATCCTTTGGCACTTTGTACAATTCCAGAGCAGTGAATGGCTCCATCCTATATCAGCTGGATTATTCATTAGAAGGTGCTGCCAATCACCATATACCTGTCATTTGCCAACTCCGTCTACAGAAGCTTTGGTCACGGTAGTAACCCTTGGGGAGGAAGGGGTTAACTATCTGGTCAGTGAGTCCCAGGACAGCCAATAGGAATCAAGCACAGCTTTTTGAATTGGAACAGCAGCCTGGCCTGTTCCTGTTTGGATGCAGCCAAGCTCCTGGAAGGATCAGGTGGAGGCCAGAGGGGCCTGAGGAAGAATCCAGCAACATCCTTATCAAAGATAAGTTAAATTTGTTACTGACCAGGCTTGGGTAGAACAGGGAATGTTTACTTAGACGCGGTCAGGGTATTTTCTTTGTTTTTGGCTTGTTTTTGGATTTCTCTGTGCTGAGCACATGTACCTCCTCCCACTACCCTGTAACCACCTAAGTTAATTCCCAGAGAAGCAACTCTCTGTGTTTTTTATCTGTTCTTTTTGATTAAAGATTTTACCTATTAAGTAAGTTCTGGTTCTGTGTCCTGGAAGGGCAAGAGGTTTGTGTGCACGTGCCTTAGACTGCACAGGCAGCTACTAGAGGGAACCTTGTTTCAGTTCCAGCTCATATTGCAGCTGGAGTTCAGTCACTTTCCTGAAGGAGGAATAAAAGTGATTGAGGATACCTCACAGGAAGGAATTCCCAAGTGCACCTTCCTGGGTTTCAAGAGGTTGTTTTTTTTTTTTTTTTGCATTTGGGTGGTGGCAGCGATACCACTCCAAAGCCAGGAACTGGAGGCCTTGGAGGGTTTTAAGACCAGGCTTTAAGGCCAGTGGCTTTTCTGGCCTGTTGCGGGCCCCCACCTTCTGCACTCAGAGTGCCAGAGTGGGGAAACAGCCTTGACAGTCACCTTCAGATGACTACTAGGGTACATCTCCACTTACACTTTAAATCAAAATTATGATTATTTCATTTTAAGTAGTGCATGTCTACACTATTTTTCCTTATTTCAAAGTGAAGAACTCCCTCATTTTGAAATAAGGAACTGTCATTTTAAAATAATTAAACCTGGCATTATATCAAAATGATGGTTAAATCAAAACCATTGTATTGAAATAACCCAGTGTAGCCATGGTAAATCAAAATAGTGGTTATTTCAATTTAACAGGGTTTGACTTTGTTCCTCCCAGAGTGCCTTCCTCTTTCTAAACATTGGGTGGGGGCATGGCCCTTCTTGGGAACCATCTTGCCACACCTCCCATGGTTCCCCTCTCCTAATTTGAACTAGCAAGTCCTGTCCATGGACATGCTAGTGTAATTTGGGTTTCTAGTATGGCCATTTTATTTTGATTTAACTTGTATCTATTTAATTATTTGTATTTCAATTTAGTTGATTTATATTTAACAGTCTAAGTGTAGACATAGCTCTGGTGTTCTGATTTGGTGGTGCATATGGACATTGGCCTGTACCTAGTCAACAAATTAAGCTCCTCATTTTCCAAATTGATCTGGTAAAATCAAGTACCCTTGTTGCTTCCCCCATCCAATCCAGTAAACCACATACAATGATTCTATAGGAGAGTCTGCAATCTCTATGTCATTTATAATTGCACACAGTGCCTCAGCAATTCTGCACAACCCTTGTTCAAACACAGGATGTGCATTGCTTAGAAACTGCATGGAATTTTTGCATTTACTGTCTCAAAAGAATACAACGGAAACCACCATTTGTGTCTTCCTCAGAGATGATGTTTAATGGAAGGGTTACAATGCTTTTTTCTAAGTACCCTGTATAGTAGACCACAAACTAAATGTGAGTCAACAGTGTAATGCTGTTGCAAAAAAAACAAAAACAAAAAACCACCATTCTGGGGCATATTAACAGGAGTATTATTAGTAAGAAATTAGAAGCATTTCTTCCACTCTACTCGGTCCTGATTAGGCCTCAACTAGAGTATTGTGTCCAGTTCTGGGTGCCTCATTTCAGGAAAGATGTGGAAAAAATTGAAAAAGTCTAGAGAAGAGCAACATGAATGATTAGAGGTCTTGAACACTTGACATGTGAGGGAAAATTCAAAGAACTGGGTTTGTTGAGTCTAGAAAAGAGGGCACAGATGGGGATATGATAACAGTTTTCAGGTATCTAAGAGGTGATTACAAATACGATGGAGGAAAATTGTTCTCCTTGATTGCCCATGATAAGACAAGAAACAAGGGACTTAACTTACTGCAAGGGAGGTTTAGGTTGGACATTAGGAAAAAATTCCTAACTGTCAGGGTGATTAATCACTGGAATAAGTTGCCTAGGCAGCCTGTGATATCTCCATCACTGGAAGTGTCTAAGAGCAGGTTAGAGAAGCACCCGTCAGGGACAGTTTAAGAGGGTATTTGGTCCTAACATGGGTGGAAGGGACTGGACTGGACTTGATGACCTCCCATGGTGTCTTCCAGTTTCTATGATTTCAGTCAATCTTAATGATTAGGTATTAAGATGAGAGCATTCAGTGAGTATTTCTACACTACAGTGTTAGATTGACTTAACCTGAGTTAAATTACAACCAGTCTATACTTAGAATTTATTAAGTCCACTTAATAAATCTTGCCTTGAAAGTCAACTTAAGCTTTTAAGTTAAAATTGCAGGGCAGGAAGTCCTGGTCTCCAACCCCAGCCCCAATCCTGACCTGGGTCCCAACCCAGCTCCAAGCTTGATCCAGCCCGGGGGCCCAATCCAGCCATAGCCACCGGCTCGAGGGGCTGGGAGACTGATGCAGCTCTGAGCCCCTTGCCACAGGCAGCAGTGGCAAGGAGCCAGCTCCTGCCACCCACTCAAGGAGCTAGGAGCCAGCAGAGAGGGGCTAGGAGCCCAGTGAAGCTCCCAGCCCCTCTCCACTGGTGGCAGGAGCCACCAGCTGGTTCCCACAGCCTGTAGAGAGGGACTGAGAGCCCCATCTGGCTCACAGCCCCTCTCTGCAGGTGGCAGAGAGAGGCTAGGAGCCCAACCTGGCTCCCAGATGCTCATCGTGTCCAGGGTCATGCAGTGCTGTGTGGCTAGGAAAGCAATGAGTCAGGGAACAAGCTGGAACCACAAACCTCTGGCTGAAGACAGGATCTGGGAGCCAGGTGGGGCTCCTAGCCCCTCTCTGCCACCTGCAGAGAGGGTCTGGGAGCCCAGTGGGGCTCCTAGCCCCTCTGCAGGCTGTGGGAACTGGCTGCCAGACCCAACCACCGGTGGAGAGGAGGTGGGAGCCAGAACTAGCTCCCAGATCCTTGCCAGAGGGCAGGAGCCAGATTCGGCCCCCTGAGCTGGATTAGCTCTCAGCACCAGTTGGGCTCTGGGGCAGGGTAGTGGGTGGGGAGCCCTGGTAGGTCTACATTGTGTTCAGTGCAGACATACCCTGCAGTTGACTTAAGAAGGCTGACTTAAAGTCGACCTTCTTGAGTCGACTTTCAAGCATCTCCCTGCCACAATGTAGACATAGCCTCTGGGGGCAGATTATTTCATATCATCCCATTGTGGGATTTGCTGCACCTTCTTCCTAAGCCTCTCTTCTTGGCTGGTGTTGGAATAGGACACTGAATGAGATCGGTCAAGACTCTGATTCAGCATGGCAATTCCTATATTGCTATGTTCCTATGAACAATTAGGAAGTCTCATGAAAATATCTTTCCCAAGAAGATTGCAATTGACATGTGAAGCAAACAGCCCCAAATTTTATTCAGCATGTATCTGACCTGTTTTGTTTCATTCCTGAGGAACACAGGGATTAACATTGTAGACTAGACAAAGCATGGGCCCATTTGCCAAGGCACTGGGAGTCCACAGCCTGTTGTCTTTTGGCTGTTTCACTGATTAGCTGTGTGACCTTGAGCAAGTCCTTCCATCTCTCCATGTATCTCTTCTCTTTCCTTCTCTTTGCCGGTCATTTCTACTTAGACCACATATTCTTCAGGACAGGAAGTGCCTCTTATTAGGTGTTTGGTACAGTGTTTAGAACAGTGTGACACCAGTCTCACTTTAGGTGCCAGTGTAGTGTGAATGGCTGTGTTCACACGGCACTTTTGTTTCGAAACAACCTCGGCTGCGGGCTCAGCCCCGCGCCCCCGACCCGCCGGCGGGGTCTGGGGGCAGCTCTGGCAGGGGGCTGAGCCACCCCGCAGCGGCTCACCCCCTGCTGGTGCCTGCAGCCCCCTTTCTGGGGCTGCAGGGTGAGCCAGCAGCGGCTCGTCCCAGGGGTAACGAAATAGCATGTTCACACTGTGAACCTGCTATTTTGTTTCCCGCTTTTTTTCTTATTTCGAATTAACATTTTGTTAATTCGAAATAAGATATTTCGAAATAAGGTGTTGTTTCGAAACAAGTTGTTTCAACACAACTTGTTTCGAAATAACCCTGTGCGTGTGAACACAGCCAATAAGAATAACACCTTCAATCTTGTATCTACACAGTGCATCATCCAAAGCAAGACCCTACATCCCTCTAATGCAGCTCTATATCTGACTGATGCTGCATTTGAAAGGAAAGTGAATCAATTTGCCCAATAAAGCAGGAATTTGTGATTACCTTTCTTACGTGAAGAAGCAGGGAAGTAGAAGAGCTATAGGAAGATAATAGGTTGCAGGTCCACTATACCAGTGTAAAAAAAGTCTAACTCTTATGACCTGACTTACATACTTGCAGAGAATTCCTGGTCCTGCTTATTGCAATTGTTCTTATTTGGTTTTCAAGTAAGCATTGATTGGTTAAGACAGCTACATTGCTCTTCACTTGCAAGTTCAGCTAAATGTGTTGATACTGATTTCAAAAGCTCTAAGTTATTTAGGTCCTACTCCTGCTTACTTGTGCATTCATCCTCATTCTACCAAATACTATCCTGGCATTTAAGGAAAATGGATGCATTCTTTTGCTAAAAGTTCCCTGCTTTGAATATCTGGTGACTGTTAGAAAACTTTCAATGGAAAGTCTTTTGATATAGGAATTCACTTTCCCCTTTTACGTGTTACAGGTAACTGAGTGATGCCATATGTTTGTGCTCTAGCTTGTTATATAGTGACTCTGTTGCTTAAGCTGTGCTATATGGCATTTGGCTGGTTCTATTACCAGAATACAAAAAGTGAGAGCATCAAATGCCCCACTGTGCAAAGGTATCTGCCACTGTGTTCTGGTTTCTGCTGTTTCTGTGATTGAATCTACTTCTGTAAACCTTTTGGAGGTTATTCATTCCTTCTGGTAGATAGACCATTTCTACTAAGTATCACTACCACATACCCTTTTCTTTCCCCTTGTAACCAAACTCAATGAATTCTCTGTTTGACAGTTAAAGGCCTCCACCATTGAATAAAGGCAAACTCATCACACATGATGCTGTAAGGGCTTGTGCCTGGACCTACAATGGAAAATATAAAGGGGCAGGTTATGGAACACAAAATTAAGTCTTAATACTCAAGGAATACATAAGGGAACTTGCAGCTGTATCCAGGAAATTAAAACCATTCATTTATCCTTAGGAAGCTCATAGGCAGTAAAAACGTCAAGGAGATTTTTTCCTACAAGAAAACACATTCTGTGTGTGTGTGCATGTGTGTGTAAGATCACATGCAACAGCAGAGTCTAAACAGTAAGGACATGAAAATGTTTACAGTTTGTGACTGCCAAAGGAGGTGAAAAGGTTTACAGTTTGTGAACTTTCTAAAAAAGGCATTTTAAGTGTAAAATGTTCTCAACATCAGAAGAAAGGTAATACTTTAATATAAAGAGCACTAAGGCAAGAGAATGAAACAAACAAACTTCTATTCAAAATAAAGGCCTTATGGGGAAATTTTTTAATCTTAGGAAAACAAGGTGATGCAAAATCACCAGGCTAAGACAAACAGAAGAGTCTTACAAAACTTATTTGGGAAAATATAAATTAGTGAACTTTTGAAAGAGTGTTACCTATTTCCCAAAGAAATATTCAAGCCTCATAGAAATCTTTGTGTCATTGGAGGGAAGGTACTACACTGAAGCAAGTTTGCTTATGTATCAGATTTACTGTATTTCTCTGCTTCCATTTTTTTTATGACAAAGGATGTTTGTGTGACAAGGTGGGTGAGGTATATCTTTTATTGAACTAACTTCTGCTGGTGAGAGAGGCAAGTTTTCAGAATACATACACTTCTTCAGTAAGCCTGGGGAAATGTTTTCAGTGTCTCATAGCTAAATGTAAGATCAAACAGTTTAGCTTAAGTAATTAGCAAATATTCTAAGGGACCATTTAACCCAAAATGATTATTTAAAGAAAGTGGTTAAAAATCAATGGTAGTTATTAAAATTGCATATCAATCATGCATTATGAGCAGTATTTGAACTCTGAACAGTTAGCAATGCAGTCCAATCTGCTACCATTTAAGCTTTAGGACTAGTGATATCATTTGGCAGCAAAAGAAAGTACCCTAGTGTGGTGAATGGGCCACTGGGTGTCACATGCTGAGTCTAGTGAGTGAGCAGGAGGAAACCAGCCCAGCCCAGCCCACCCCTCCCAGTTTTCTCATCTCCCTGGTCTATGAATTAAGGTAGATCGTGCCTTATGAAGTATCCCATAAAGAATGGGCCAAAACGTGCTGTTTACTGTATGTGGTTGGAGGAGTGGCTGAGGAAACCCTGCCTGGCATTCTCCCCTTCACTGACTCCCTGCTCTAAAAGCTCCCAGGCATTTCTAATGATGTGTCTGCTGTTACCGTAATGGTAGCATGGGCCTAGTGATTTAGAATGTTTGTGATTATTTATTATTTTTTGAGCTGCCAAAGTGTTCCTGAGGAATACCAGTGCCAGAAGGAATATGGTGATTTTCTATAGTTTATCTCTCAACAAAAATCAAGCCGAATTTCACAGACAAAGAAAAGGGACTTCTCTTCTCTAACCCAGTGACTGTCCACCTGGCAAACATCAAAGGTCTGCTATAAACAATTAAGAGGTTAGAGCACCTTAATAAAAAAAAAAGAAAGAAAGAAAGAAAGAAAAAACACTTTCCAAAATTTTGTGCATGAGCATAAATACAGAGGTCACTACAAGTTCCCCCTACAGTAGTTCTTCTCATCCCAAAATGCTTTACTAATCAGGATCACATTATTCACCATAGAGATGGTCACCATTCAGGTTAAGGAACAGCAGCTGTTTAACTGTTAATAGCTACACCAAACACATGTCGAATGAGAAGTGAAAGATCCTGCTCAGAGAGGACTGGAATGAAAGGGTAGGATTTGTCCAGCATGCAGGAGCTAGTTCTCTGGCTGCTGCAACAGGTGTTCCATGACAAGGGCTGGCTCTTTTTTGGCTGTATTTGTACAGGATTTTAAACAGTGTGGTCCCAGTCTAATGGCTGGAGCTTCTAGGTAGGAAGAGGAAGAGAAGGAATATAGTAATAAAAATAATCTGATAGGGTTTTACAAATGGATATCCTCTATTTTCTGAAATCCAGAAATGAAGGACTCATAATACGTTTTCTCTTCCTTTTATTATTTATATCATTGGAGCTCTTGCAGCAAAATGAAAGGGCTCCATGTACATATTAACTGTATTAATCTTTTGTATTGATTAAACTGTAAGACTCAAAAATGACAGCCTGTGAGAAGAGAAAAATAATGTCTGACAACATAAACAGTGCTGTCAGTTTCAAGTGTTTCCAGTCCCTTTAGCTAAGTATGGGAGCAGAGGAAGAATGTTAATCTACTTCAAGTCCCAGCTATTGGAAAGAAAGAGATAGTGAGCCAGATAGATAATGCATCTGCTTCAGATGTTCATAACAGTTGTCACTTTAAATCAAAAGAAATTCTAAACCCACTATTAAACTCAAGAGGTATGTCCACACAGGCTTATTCTTTTGAAACAACAGAGGTTGTTTTGAAATAAGAAGCGGCACGTCCACCAATTTTCCCTCTAAGTTGTGCTGGCACGCTGCAACGCAGCCCGCCACAGCCACCAGCGCAGAGAAGGCTGTCGGCAGCACATGACTGGCAGCCAGAGTCCCAGCTGAGAGCTCCTGTGGAGCAGGGAGTTTTCAAAACTCCCGCCCAGAGAAGCTCTAACGGAGTATGCCCAGAAAATCTGAGCATGCTCCATAGTGCTTCTCTGGCCCCAGGAACTGTGGCTGGGCCATGCAACTCCAGCCACAAGGTAAGTTTGTGGGGGCGCCTGGGAACAGGGGGGGCAGCCAGGAGTGAGCCTGCGGTGGGGGGGGGGCGCCGGGGCCAGGGCCGGCCAGGAGCGGGCTTGCAGGGGGGGGGCAGCACAGCAAGCCCGTGGGGGGGGCCAGCACGGCGAGCAACATGAGTTTCTCAGCTGCCAGCACCTATTAGAGGGAACATTGATGTCCACACGACGCACCGTTATTTCAAAACAACGGGACCCGTTCTTTCGAAATAACGGCTGTTATTTCAAAACCGTTAAACCTCACATCTAATTGAAATAGCCATTGTTTCGAAATGGTTGTTTCAAAACAACGCATTTGGACACACTGTTTTGAAACAACACCATTGTTTCAGAACAACTGTTTTGAAACATGTCCGAATGGCCTTGTTTTTTGTAATAAGGACTTTATTTTTAATAACTCATTTCGAAATGCGTTATTTCAAAATAATGATGTATGTGTGGACATAGCCAAGGATTTCAGACAGTATTTAGCCGTCTTACTGGTGACCAGCAGATAGCAAGTAAGCTTTTGCAAAGGGCAAAAGAATGGGACTTAATCAACTCCCACCCATACTCAAAGAAAAAAGAAAGAATACACAAAAGGCAGATATGTACCAACAACAGGACTACTCAACAGGTATTTCCATGTACACTTACTGCTTGGTGTGTACCGTTTGTCATGAAGGACCACAACCGTGACTGCCTTCCCTTATAGCTGAGTCCCTCTCTTTCTGTTCTTTTTCAACAATTTAAAACCTGATAGCGGACTTAAAAAGCAAAGCAAAAAAACCCAACAAAACAAAAAGAACCAACTAACAAAAAAAAATCTAGTGTTGATTTTTTTTCAGCAAATAAAAGCATCATGTTTGCTATGAAGTATTTTAATGGGCTGAAACAGACCCCAGTCCAGCAAGCTACTTAAGGATAAGAATGTTCTCATGGGTTTGAAATGGGGGGGGGGATCTAATGTGTCTTTTAAAAGGCAGTTTAATCAAATCTAGGACTATGGTATTAGCATTACTTGTATGGTTATTGCTAGAGATCAATACAGGACAAAATTAAGGTTGCTTAGATGTGCTAATATGTTTCTATGCTTTACCATTTTTGGATTTCCTTTAAATTTATCCCTAGTTTAGGATGACTAGATAGCAAGCATGAAAAGTCAGGGTAAAAAATAATACATGCCTATATGAGACAGAACCCTGGATATCAGGTCTTTCCCAATAAAATCAAGACACTTGGTCACCCTACCCATGTAAGGATTCCTCTCATTTATAGTCAGTTTAGGGAATAATCACATAATTTCTATAAGGCATTTCCCCATAAATTATGGTGCTTACTTTCAGCCTTCACTTAGTTTAATGTAGTTTCTGGAATTTACATATACATAATCCTTGATGGATTATAGTCCACCATTATGATTTTGGAAAATAGCTGTTCAGGAAAGAATACTTTGGTGACTGTGATAATCTGAAGGATGTTCAAACTTCTTTGTCAATTCCTTACACAGCAAAAGATTTTCTGATTTCTCAAGTTTTCTACTTACAAAAAGTTCTGCACTTCACTGAAGTTCCCATGGCAACTGCATTTCTTCTGAGCGTGTGTGTCTGCTTCGGTTTTTGATCTGATACAATAACAGCTTGTGGTCATCCTGCAGGCTAAATTAAATAAAGACTTCAATGATTTTACTGGCCTTATAATCTATCGCTCTCTTGCTCACCTTTTTACTACACGTTAGTGAAGAGGCATCATAAGAGTTTACTATAAAACATGTTTTACATTTCTTAAGTTTAATGACCTGCTCATTCCACATTTTAAGGAGTTATTGTTGCTGAAATAGAAATGCATACTGCAAATGGAACTACATCTGGAATCAACTGATATCTCGACAAGGACATTGAAAGATGTGTCCAATAAGCAGGTCAACACATTTGCTAGTGAACTGCAGACTGTTGAATTTCATTAAGTTGTAACCAAGGATAAGTATACATTTTGGATACAATAAGAATTATCTTCTGCCTCTAAACCTTCAGCCAATATCCAAACCAAAATTATTTTGAAATTCAAGTAATATTTATTTATATTAAAAACTCGCCATATTTCATTTGTGTTCTGACATTTCACATGGAATCCTAGCCAAGATCTGGAAGCACGTATCATGAGAAAAGATATTCTTGTGAAGTGTATAGTTAGAAATAGGAAGTATCAAAAAAAAAAAATCACATTGGTTGTTCCAAGTTTTCCAGCTCAGTTCTCAGAAAGCAAGTTGATGTGATTTATTCATACCTTGCGAATGGAGAATATTACCCAAGCAGTGCACATAGTTAGATACAAAGTACATCTAAAATTGGGTACTTAATTACACATTATTGATCTTTTTAAATAGAACAAGAAGAAATCATCAGGCCAAAATGTGTTTCCATACAAAAAAAGAAAAAAAAAAGAGTGTTACACTTCTAACTCAAAACTCATTCATGTTTGCCAAAAGATTTAAAAAAAGATTTGTGCAATTTTTTTAGAGAGGATTTTCACCTAGTTTTAAGAGAATAGGGACTATTCTACCCTTCTACATTAAAGGAATAATGCAATTTTGATGCAGATCCATAGAAAACTTGATGGGTTTGACCTTTGGAACTTGATGGTGTTGTCTATTTTTCACTTTGACATTCTCGGATTGTTTCACAATTGAAAACATGAGAATGCACAAAGATTAACAATGAAGGAAATTTTAGCATGCATCCACATAAAACAGTTTACATAGTCCAAACATTAACCCTACTGGATTCTCAAATGAATTTCTGAAGACATTGTGTCTTTGGCAGACCTTCTGGGGAAAAGAAACTCTGGCCAAATGGTCAAGGATATTTTTACTTAAAAACCAGTGAAAGTTTGAACATCTCTAGTTCACACAATAAAAACACAATAGGCTAAATTACACCTATACAACACATGAACACATGTATGTCTTTATTCTTCTAAAACATGGACAATACCAATTCCAGGTGTCTTCAATCATTTGCTGTGAAGGTGCTAAAAGCGCATCATACAGAACTCTCTACTCAGCCTCTGCGTTCCCTTTCTCTTTCCCCTTTCAGCTCTGAGACAGAGGCGTACGGAATGGAGTAGCAAAAATCATTCACAGACCCACACTTTGAACCTTTATGAGTTCATTTATTTATGAACCAGACATTCTGTCTGTAGCTTCTGACACATATTTGTGCAAATGGATCAGCATGGAGTGTAATGTGATAAGAAACACCGCTGTTAAATGCTCAAGATAACATAAAGAGGATAAGTAATAAATGCGGTGGAGAGATATTCCAGCCAGTCTGCATTTTGCACAATTGCTATATTATAAAAGTTGAACCTTTTTTCAAAGATTGTGAAATCTCAGTTCACTCACTAACCCCCACTGAACTCCTAGTTACCATCCAAGAGATATGTCTGCCAATCAATAGTTTTTTTTCTCTCCTACCCTCTAGTAATGTTGTACAGAAAATCACTCTTTAAATTTTCATTTACAGTTCTATACCATTTCTGCCCCTCAGATACTCATCTAACTCTTTGAGAAAAAAAGAGTGGGACAGTCAAGTAAGACTGAGTATTTTATAATTTTCTCACTACAAAACAAGGGTGGCCAAACTTATGGAACTCAAGAGCCACACAAGTTGATTATTAAACCCTTGAGAGCCTCACTGAGGCATATAACCACATACTTTTATCTACTCCAAAATTACTGAGCTTAAAATTCATTGTGCACTTTAATTTCATTGTAAAAACAGGGCAAATATTGATCCTACTAATGTCAGATTCTAATAATTACTTAAGGCTACCATGAAAACTACACCTATACAATGAAAACTTAGCTGTCACTGGATGTAGAATACTGCAGGCTAGTGGCAAGTATTTTAAATTCTGGGTAGTAGCTTGTCAAGGCAGTATGTAAAAGCTCTTAGGTGCTGATCTCTAAGTATTGAGCAATTTAACAAATTTCATTGTGGAATACAATGCTTCACAGCAGTAAGTTGTGCCAAAAATTAAAAGAAATCTACATTCAATTTTAAAGTTTTCTCCTTCGTACTTTTGTTTCCTAGTATTCCACATTACATTTACGACTTGCAAAACACTGTTTTATTTTAACAATGAGTAAACTGCATGAGGGCCTATGAGAAAATCTAAACATGCCATGGTTTCCCTGACCATGTTGAGCTTCTCCTCCTCCCCCATTGCTGCTTCCCTGCCATCTCTTACCATGCCACACTTCTGGCCCCACCCCCCATGCCCAACCATGCCACTGTTTCCCTGCCATCTCCGACCATTGTGAACTCTCCTCCCATCCCCAACCATGCCACCTTTCCCTACCATTCTCTTCCACAAGCCACACTTTTTCTTTGAAGAGCCGCATGCACCTCACGAGCTGCAGTTTGGCCACACCTGCTACAGAAACTTTATGGTCTCCAGGGGGAATGGAACTCTTGACCTTGTTTTCCACAAACTAAAGAAGACTCTGTTAGTTCTTATACTAGATACTACCATAATGGGTGCCAATAAAACCTGATTGTAGATTGACAGGTAGTATCTCTGCAGGGCCTGTACACTAGAGAGCAACATAATCCCACACACTTGAGTTTTCTCTGATATTCTATGGTAAAGAGAGAAAGTTTCTGCACTCCGGAACCTTACAAGTAGCTGAGCACATCAAGATATGTGCAACATTGTAACTGTGCAAATTACAAATATTTATATATTATAAACACACTTTATGACAACTCTGATCAAATTAATCATTAATTATCTGAAGGATAAAATGGACTGTATCCTCAGCAAAGCTGCAGATGACATTAAATTGGGGGAGTGGTAAATACACTGGAGGGTAAGGATAAGATACAGGATGACCCTAGACAAATTGGAGGATTGGTCCTTAAGGAATCTGATGAGTTTCAATAAGGACTAGTGCAGAGTCCTGCACTTAAGGTGGAAAAAACCATGCACTGCTAAAGACTCGAGACCAGCCGGCTAATCAGTGGTTCTGCAGAATAGGACTTGGGGTTATAGTGGATGAGAAGCTGGATACGGGTCAACAGTGCCCTTACTGCCAAAATGGCTAATTGCATATTGAAGTGCATTAGTAGGAGCATTGCCAGCAGATAAAGGGAAGTGATTATTTCCCTCCATTCTGCACTGGTGAGGCCCACTGTTCCCTCTAAGCTGTGCACGTGTGTGCATGCACACAGGTCATGAAACCTGCACACACAACTAAATAAAGTGAGCACAAAAAAATTCAATAGTGCTAATATTGGTGCTCACAAAGAAATGTGTTTGTGCACACAAAGAAATTGTTTGTGCACACAGTCTACGAATAATTAGAGGGAACATTGGATGAGGCCTCATTTGGTGTATCGTGTCCAGGTTTGGGCCCCACAGTACAGGAAGGATGTAAGCAAATTAGAGAGTCCTGATGAGGGCAATAAGAGGCTGGAACACATGACTTATGAAAAGAGGCTGAGAGAACTAGGCTTGTTTAGGCTTCAGAAAAGAAGAATGATTGGAGATTTGACAGTGGCCTTCAAATATCTGATGGTGGATTTCAAGGAGGATGGAGCAAAGGTGTTCTCACTTTTTGGCAGATGAAAACAATGGAGCAATGGTCTGAAGTTGTCATGTGGGAGGTCTAAGATGGATTTTAAAATAATCTTTCTCACTAGGAGGGTGGTGAAACACTGGAATGAGTTACTAGGGAGGTGGTGGAATCTCCATTCTCAGAAGTCTTTAAGGCCCTGATTGACAGAACTCTGACTCAGATGAGTCAGTTGTGGTTGGGCCTACTTTGAGCAGGGGATTAGACCAGATGGCCTCCTGAGATCCCTTCCAACCCTGTGATCCTGTGAAGCCATTTAATACTGAGTTTAATAGCTGACAACATGCACAGACATGGATTTTATTCTCAGGGTTTTATTTTTTAATACTATTTCTGCTTAAAAATCTTCATCATCCAAAGGATTGAAGAATATTAGTCATTAGTGTGTAAAATGATCCCAAACCATGTTTAAAAATCAGCTCATTTTCTTTAAATATTAATAATAATATTTATAACAAAGTCAAACCTCAGGGTAGGCACAGTTTAAAAAACTGACGGTTTATGGCACTGTCTTACAAACAGTGATTAGTAACCAAAGCAAATTCAAATAATATTATTCTCAAAACAGAATATAGTTTACTTTAAAAAATGCCTTGTGAAAGGAAGAGAGACTTGTTTGAAAGAATAAACCTTGTAGGCACTAAACTAAGCACCTAATATTAAGTTCCTCAAATAAGTATTTAATTTACATTTTAACAATGTTTCATGCAGGATAAACATTTATTAATCTATTTTGGGTAAGTTTGAAAAAAATGCCATATCTTCTAAAAAATAGTTGTTTAACCTAAAGAAAAGGGGGGTTGTTAAGTTCTGTTAACTAAAGCATAATAACTATTACAATAAGGTACAAGTTTTTTAATATGGTGGTTTGGATTTTCAAGGTCAGGGTCAAGATAATATGCATAAGATATGCATATGCATAAATACGTACATACACATATGTAGGAGAGTAAATTTAAGCTGGACACTGGGATACTACCTGAGTTCTCTAGGCCTCTGCCTGAGCCATGGTTGTTATGGTAGTGGGGTCATAGGTGGGCACACAGGCTTTATTTCTTGCAACTGGAATTTAATGAAATATATTATCTTCCTTTTCCCCTCTCCCTTTTTCATAGTTTAAGCAAGAAATGTAAGTGAAAGAAACTATCCTTTCTCTCCTGCATAAGAGCATACTTATCAAGTGTTTCACCACCCTCTTCCTTTGCTAAATGCTTGGTCAGTAATATTATAGGCATTGCTGTAACAAAAGTTAACATGCTTTAAAGTCAAACGCCTGCACACCATTGACTAAACCTATAAACAACAAGAGCAGGGATAACTATATTCACCACATAGTTGTTAATATTCATTGCTTATATGTTAATGTAACCAAAAAAAGTCTTTAGGGAGTTGTTATGAATGTAGCTTTTATACATTCAAGCATAAAAGGATTGTAACTTACCCCCCTTTTTACTCAATTGAGATGCTGAGGGAACAAGCAGGTAATAAAGGGTGCCATTCAACCCAATCATCCTCTGGGACAACCCGTTTGCCTCTTCTTCCAACAACACATACACACACACAATCAGTGTGAAGGTCAGAGACCAAGCTTACAGCTTTAGTACAAGGTGACAATGCAATATTTAAGCAAAGATTTACAAAAAATATTGGAAAATTGCTTGAGGGACTACTTAAAAGGCAACGTAATCCAATGCTGCCAGTTCTGAAGGCATAGTAATTTGGTTACTTATTATATGTTGTTTCTTTTAAAGTTGCAATGTCTACTTTCCACCATTCCCAGAAATATTTGAGGCCCCCCCCCTTCAATTTATTTTGTATAATACAAGATGGAGGAGGAGGATACCACATGATTGATGCAAATAAGCTTTCAAAACTGGCTGCATAAAGTACCAGTAATATCTAACTCACAGAGAAAACATCTCAAAGCTTTGTGCCTGTATTATGACTCAAGTGGTGGGCTGCCATGGCCATGAAGATCCTTAACAGTGATTCAATAACACTTCGTAAAGTTAAAGGTAGACTGCTGCTGTCATATAGATGGTTATCTGCATGGATCACATTACACAATCAAGGCCTAAATCAAGATGATTCTTAATCTACTCTTGAATAATCCTAATGGGCCAAAAACTGATGTCTTTACACAACTTTCATCTGGTGTACACTTGCTTCTCTTTTTGGTAGCAGTCAAAGAGACATACACAAGTTATTTAAAATGATTTGTGCATCTCCTTTTGACATCTTAACATCAACTTACTCCCCTGATGCCACAACAAAGGGAAAAGCACTCCCTTCAACCCAGTACTACTTCAGTTAAGTTACTTGATGAACTTCCCAGTTCAACTAAGCAGTTTCTGAACATTTACTCTAACAACTGGTATGTTCAGACTGATGGTGGTGATTTTGCTGCCATCAGACACGTCTTAGGCAGAATCTTCAGTGAAGTCACTAAGAACTAAGTAGAAGCAGAGTAGGAACTCAAGGTTTGGCGTGCCATTACTACTACGGCAGTACATTCATAATCCTGCAGAACAGTACTATAAAAGGTTTATGCTTTCTCTACACACATACCTGGAGCAAAGTCAGGGGTTAAAGTAGGCTGGAATGCGGGTGAATGCTGTTCCAGGGCCCACTATTTTTAGGTGCTCTGCATTCCAGGGACACTAAAAATAGAAAATGAAGCCAGAACAGTGCATTCTGGGGCCCACTTTTTAAAAATAGCAGGCCCTGGAATGCAGTGTTCTGGTTTAATTTTCTATTTTAAGGAGCCCCCAAACGTGGAGCTTCTAAAAATAGCAGGTCCTGGAACCACATTCCATTGTGTTCTGGCTGGCAGGGAGGGGGGAATTTTAAATCTTTCTCCCTAGGACAGCTGTCATTGGGCCTGCTCAGAACCTCTGAGCATGATCATTGACAGCCGGCTCAGGGCCAGTCCCTCAGGCCAGGCCGGGGCCAGGGGCACGGCCTCTCTGCCCTGTGGCAGGTAAGGGGGCTCTGGGGGGTGTTTGGGAGCAGGCGAGCCAGCCCAGCAGGTTAAGGGCGCAGGGGAGGGGGTCAGCCTAGGGCAGTAGAGGAAGAAGGCATGGAGTGGTGGGGGCTTAGGGGACCAGCGGCCAGGTGGAAGCCAAAGGCAGTAGCTGGGGTTGGGGGCAGAAGCTGAGGTGCAGGGTACGTGGGTGGAGGGATGATGTTTGGGGGGCAGTAGCTGGGGTGTAGGATGGATGCCCACCCATGCGGGAGGGTTCTGGGGCTCACCAATTCATACTTTAACTCCTGAGTAAGGTATAACACTGTGAGAATGGCCCACCTTAATTTTCCCACTTAGGTATCAATAAATTCACTTTCCAGGATCTTGGAAGGAGAAAATAACTTCCAGTCTGTATTGTTATGTATACATTATTACAAAATTACATTGGACTTTGTAAAAGCAGAGAGAGTCCTATGGCACCTTATAGACTAACAGATTTCTTCAAGCATAAGCTTTCATAGGCTTATCTGATGAAGTGGGTTGAAGCCCGTGAAATTTTATGCTCAAAGAAATCTGTTAGTCTATAAGGTGCCACAGGACTCTCACTGCTTTTGCTGTACACACACTAACATGGCTATGCCTCTGGAAACGGACTATGTGAAGAATATGCCTTGTGAGGTATCTGAAAACATATAAGCTGCTTAACATTAGTGTCCTGGTAAAATGTGTGTGATAACAATGTATGCAAGTTCCAGAGGGGTAGCCATGTTTAGTCTGCATACAGCAAAAAATGATAGTCCTGTGGCACATTAAAGTCTAAAAAATTTCTTCAAGCATAAGCTTTCATAGGCTGCAATTGATGTGGTTGTATCTGATGAAGCAGGTTGCAGCCTACAAAAGTTTATGCCCAAAGAAATATTAGTCTTTAGAAATTTGTTGCTACAGGACTCTTGGTTTTGTTTTTTTTTATTATTATTGTTATACAGTAGAATTTTATAACTTTATGTATAAGACATGTTCCAAGTCCAAGGAAACAGCTTCAGACTAAGAAAGGATTCCTGTAGCACTTTTAAAGACTAATAAATGTATTTGTTTAATGATCTTCTGTGGGCGAAGTCCCACTTCATGAGATGTGGGAAACCCATGAAAGCTTATGCAAAAATAATTTCTTAGTCTTTAAAAGTGCCACAGGACTCCTTATTTTTTAGCTGAAGTAGACTAACACACACAGACTAACCCTTTGAAGCATCAGACTAGTTCCCCAGAAACCAAAGGCTAGCCATCAACACAGCCAACTTGTTAACATAATCAAATGGACTATCATCTAGTTAAGTGATGTGCATAAGAAGTTTTCATCCTGGCAATAGAAGAACTGGACGTTCCCATCCCACAGACTTTTATTGAAACCCTGGTGGAGAGGATTCTCAAGGCAAGATAATATAAGAAAAGGGAATATACTCCCCAGATCACCCTCTCCTCAATTTCTCTCTGCCTATGTCTTCCAGGGTACCTGGAGGACATGAAAAGGAGCATTAAAGTGGGTAAGAGTTACTGGTTGAAGGGGATCCAAACAAGGTCTGCAAAATCATGTGTTCAGAAAGACATTTTGCTCTGAATTCGCTTTAGCTTGTTAACAGCTGTATTTTTGCCTTTTATTTTCTTGTGACTGAACTTTGACATCCACGCTTCATTACTTGTAATCCCTTTTAAAAAAAACCCTGTCTTTCTGTATTTAATAAGCTTGTTTTAGGAAGCCAGTGTATTTGAGGAGCTGCATTTGAAATCACAAGTTCTGTGCATATCATTTTCTACTAATCAAATTATAGATTTTATATAACCTTCATTGTACAGGAGGATACTAGGCAATCCAAGTCTCACCTTTTGATGGTGAGAGGAGTCTAGGACTGGGAACTTACTGTTGTCACTCTGCAGGATAAGTCAAGGGTGCCAGGCTAAAGAGCTCTTGTGGTATAGCTAGAGGCAATTTACATTTGGACGCTACATGGGAACAGGCCAGTGATGGTTGATTTCACAGTGAAGTGTTGTAAAATCTGCCTCAGCTTGGAGAACTAGAGGGACGCAGCTGTACAACAGTCCAGATTGTACCCTGGGTACTGCCACAAACACACTAACAAAATAGTATGTCTCTTTTAATAAGGCCTGAGGGATGAAAGAACTGTTACAACAGCTCATTCCTTACCTCAGGATCCTAGTTCAGATCCCTCAAATTAAAAATACATACAACATCTGATCAAACTGGCCTATGAGAGAGTGAGAGCATATACCCATTAAAATCTGTGTGACCTCTAGTCTCCTCTTCCTTGTTCAGTTTTTAGTACCTGTTTAAATAGCCCAGGCCTAGGGCAATCATGATCTCACTGATTAGGCTGCCTTGTTTATAGTCATCTCCTATTTTTTGAAAGGGTAGTACACTGTCATATATACCCTAAAGAACAATTGTATTATCTTTCTGCCAATCTTTCCAGAACAAGATTCTACCAGGGCAATTTAAAATGCAAGAAATCAGAGATGCTATTCCTAACAGTAAGGCTGCGTGGTCAATACTGGAAAACATTTAGTGGAATCACATTGATCATGTCCTAAAAACCTGAGGACATCGCACAAAGGACAGAACTCTCTATGGAATATTCCCTCCCCACAGGGCTTTTGTTGTACTCCAACCCTCTTCAAAAATATTTCAAATGCAATTACACTATGTCCAGCAAAAAACAATGAGAGTCCTGTGGCACATTAGGTTATGTCTACGCTAGGAAATTAGTTTGCATTAAGGAGCCTTAATTCAAACTAATTTGAGCCCTTTTTACACTAGTTTAAATTTAAAAAACTATAGCTCAAACTAAGCAACACTTAGTTCGAACTAGTTAGTTTGAATGGTTAGTCTAGACTAACTGCTTAGTTCAAACTTATTTTGAAATTTAGTTCAAACTAGTGCAATGTAAAAAAACAAGGAGTCGTGTGGCACTTTAAGACTAACGGATTTATTTTTCGCATGAGCTTTCGTAGGAGAAAATCCCACTTCGTCAGATGCTTCGAAGATGGGTGAACTTACAGAATGGAATGAAAATAAATGCAAGGGGATGTAAAACATAGGATCAGGTCATACAGTAACAGCAAATCAGAGCAGTTGTTAGGTTCAAACCATGGGAAGCCTGAAGTCAAATTACCTTTTGTAATGGGAAAAGAACCCATAGTCTTGATTAAGTCCTGCTTTCACAGAATTTAGCTTGCATATTAAATCAAGTTCAGCTGTTTCTCTTTGAAGTCTTGATGTCTCAGCCACATCTCTGATGACAGTCATTTAACAAATCATTTATCGAGTGATTAGAAAGATGAAAGTGCTTAGCAACTGGCTTCTTTGTTTTGTGATTTCTGATAACAGCTCTGTGTTCATTTATCCTTTTGCGCAGCAATTGTCTTGTTTGTCCAATGTATAAGGTATTGGGGCATTTCTTGCACATGATGGCATAGATCACATTAGTGGATGAGCAGGTAAATGAGCCTTTGATGGAGTAGCAGGCTTGATTAGGACCTATGATTGTACCTGTTGTGCAGATATGTGGGCAGACTTGTCAGCGTGGTTTGTTGCAGGGGATGTGTGCCTGCTTCAATGCTTCTGTTGTTAGCTCTGTAGTTGCTGGTGAGTATCTGTTTAAGATTGGGTGGCTGTCTGTAGGTGAGGAGAGGTCTGTCTCCCAAGGCTTGAGAGATAGAGGGATCATCTTCTAGAATAGGCTGTAGTCCTTAATGATCTGCTGCAGAGGTCTGACTTGGGGGTTGTATGTGGTGACTAGTGGTGTTCTGTTGTTTTCTTTCTTGGGCCTCTCCTGTAGTAGATGACTTCAGGGAACCCACCTACCTCTGTCAATTTATTTTCTTACTTCCCCAGGTAGTTTCAAGAATGCTTGATAGAGATCCTCAAGATGTCTGTCTCTGTCTGAGGGATCAGAGCAGATGCGGTTATGTTTTAGGGCTTGGCTGTAGACAATGGATCGTGTGGTGTGTTTAGGATGGAAGCTTGAAGGATGTAGGTAACTATACCGATCAATAGGTTTCCGGTACAGGGTGGTGGTGATGTGGCTATCCCTGATTTGTACTATAGTGTCAAGAAAGTGGATCTCCTGTGTGGAGTGTTCCAGGCTCAGTTTGATGGTGGAGCAGAAATTGTTGAAATCTCTGTGAAAATCTTCAAGAGCATCCCTGCCATGTGTCCAGATGATGAAGATGTCATCAGTGTAGCATAGGTAAAAAAGAGCTGTTTTGCGATGAGACTTGAGGAAATGTTGTTCTAAGTTGCCCATAAAGATGTTGGCATATTGGGGGCCATGTGGGTGCCCATAGCAGTGCCACTAATTTGGAGATATAAATGATCCTCAAATCTGAAGTGGTTGTGGGTGAGCACAAAGTCACAAAGTTCAGTCACAAGCTGAGCTGTGGCATCATCTGGGATGGTTCTTCTAATAGCTTGTAATCCATCCTTGTGCGGAATGTTGGTGTAAAGAGCTTCTACATCCATAGTGGCCAGAATGGTGTTTTCAGGAAGTTCTCCAATGGACTGTATTTTCCTCAGGAAGTCCATGGCGTCTGGAAGATAGCTAGGGATGTTGACAACATAGGGTCTCAGGAGGGAGTCCACATAGCCAGATAGGCCGGCAGTAAGAGTGCCAATGCCTGAGATGATGGGGCATCCAGGGTTTCCTTTCTTATGGATTTTAGGTAGTAGATAGAACACCCCGGCCGTGGTTCTGGTGGTGTTTCTGTCTCTATATGTTCTTGTGCTGTCTTAGGGAGTTTCTTGAGTAGGCGTTGTAATTCCTTTTGGTATTCCTCAGTGGGGTCAGAGGAAAGTGGTCTGTAGAAGGTTGTGTTGGAGAGTTGTTTATAAGCCTCCTGGTCATAATCCAATTTATTCATGATGACAACTGCACCTCCTTTGTCAGCCTCCTTAATGATAATGTCAGAGTTGTTTCTGTAGTCATGCTAGTTCAAACTAAATAAGTTCTAACTAGCTGTTAGTTCAAACAAACTTTTAGTTTGAACTAGCTGCACTTTTTTAATTCAAACTAAAAAGTTAGTTCAAACTGAAAAATGGTGTTTAGTTCAAACTAACTTTGAACTGCTTAGTTTGGACTAAACTCTGAACTAAGCTTTCAGGTGTAGACACAGCCTTAAGAACTAGCAGATTCCTTTGGGCATAAGCTTTTGTGGGCTCTAATCCACTTCTTCAGATGCACCATACACCATCTGAGAAAGTGGATTGGAGTCCATGAAATCTTATACCTGAAGAAATCTTAGTCTTTAAGGTGCCATAGGACTCTCATTGTTTTTTGCTGGTCACAGACTAACACAGCTACCCCTCTGGAAGTTTGCACTACATCCACTTCTCTCAAGTGAGAGGAATGGAGCTGCAAGGGCTCCTTCTACATTGTCATATTCTTATACCTTCTTTATGGTATTTTTGTTATGCTTTCTGTGATTTGCCTTCCTCCCAAGAGAGACCACACCACTCAGCACCCATTAAGGTTCTATAAATCTTAGTCCAAAAGGAACTAATTGTTCAAATTTAAGCAAGCTCTGAGTCCTGATGAAAATAAAAAAAGAAGGCAAGATAGTCTTTGACATGGATTACATTAGTAATTATTGCTCTTAAGAATGAGATCAATGGGGAAAGAATTGTGACACCCTCATTCACTTCAGTGCCAGTCTATCACCAGGTTTGTTTCTTTTCTAAATAGCTATTTTGTTAGATCTCAGACACGCTGGTCTCTCTGTGTATGTTTCTTCAGTGTCCATAATCCACAGCTATGTAAACAAACCTGGGTTGAACATGCTTTAAAAACACTACTGAATGCCATGCTACAATCTTTCATGAATACCGACCTTGTGTTTCATAAATGTCATGGCCAAAGATTGACAGGAACTGTATATGTCTTTCTCTCATTTGAAAATAAAAAACAATCAAATATCATAATTGCTATTTATACATTTATTAAAAGGTGAATGGCAGTTTAAAAGAGATCATAATATTTATCCTGCTCACATTGAAAGGTGGGGTCGGGGAGCATGAACAATGTACAGCCTTATTATAAATCTATTCTGAATACCATATGTGTTTATGAATAGCTTTCCTTAAGCATCTGCTATGTCTGTTGTCTCCTGCTGCTGAGGAAGTAAGAGTTGATTTTTCTTTCTGTAAACTTTCCAAGACTGTGATCAGACAATTAAAGGTTAGTGCTGTATGCAATGTATTAGAATTTATTTAAAAATAAAAAATGGAGAGTGATATAAAGAGAAATAAAACAACAAGGAGTTGTGTGGCACTTTGAGACTAACAGATTTATTTTTTGCATGAGCTTTCGTGGGAGAAAATCCCACTTCCTCAGATGCTTCGAAGATGGGTGTCTGTTAGTTATTATGGGGTGTGGCATTCTTGGTTTTTTTCCACTCAAAACATTTTCATTACCCTCTAACAAAGGAGAGGAGAATCAGGTTCCCATAGAGCATAGGAAATTTATCTACTTCTTTAAAAACTTTGGCCCTACTCCTATAATGGGATCCACTCAAGTGGACCTTTGTGTAATCCATGTGCTTTATCCTGCAGCACTTAATTTTGTTTCTCCAAGGGAAGGGAAAGGAAGGAGTGGGGAGGAGGCATAGACCATAGCTGGATACTATCCCTCACACATGTGCAAAGGGCAAGGTAAGACAGTTAGAATGACCCAGAAACTTCTGGAAATGGCTATGGTCGTTACCAAGTGTGCTCTGCATTAGTAGTGAGTCTTTATAGGAACATTTTGTAAGGTGCAATCCACCTTGCAGCTTGTATTTTAGTCATCCTCTGAGAACTGAGTAAGTGGGGTGGCGGGGGATTTGAGGAAACATTGTACACAGAGTCAAAACATCCCTGTGTGAATTCAGTGGTTGATAAGAGAAGCAAGGATTTGTTATCTGTTCTGAGAAGTGGCTCCCAGTCTTTGTGCCACTTTGGGTACAAGGTACAGAATTGTGTTTCATCAGCAAGTGAGTGAACCAGTCAGCTATTAACCCAAGGGCTGAACTGCTACTAGCTGTAGAGATCCTTAGGCTCTGTTTGCTGACATGGTTCTGAAGTGTTTGCAAGCACTGAGGCACTGCCATCTCAAGCTTTGAAGAGGCTGGGTGACATTCACTACATACTAGTCTCACCATAAAGACTGAGAAATCATCTCTGAAAGAAGATCAGAGGGGAATGTGTCTTGATATGCTTTTGCTAAGGTATAAAAATGTTACTGTATGCTGAGCATACACTATATATATCAGAAACAAAAGGCAGAAGTCTGTAAGGTACACCAGTAGATTTACAATGTAATAGCTTTCATTTAAGTTATTCCTGGTATTCCAAATACTTATTACAATGTGTTTTGTGTTCATTAAATGCTGTGTTGCTACCATCTAGCCTGTAATAGAAAATTAGGCTGAGATAACTACATTGATCATGGGTGTAAAAAAATCCACACCCTTAGTGGCAAAGTTAAATTAACCTAAGTCTGCATACAGACTGTGCTAGGTTAATGGAAGAATTCTTCTGCCACCAAGCTATTGGGAATCCCCTCCCATTTGTATTACTAGTTTCTGTGCTGAAGCTGTGCTACAGTAGTACTGTACAGACATGCCCTATGAAAGTATATGGAACCCTGTCTTTGAAACTGACTGGGAATGATTAAAATCCATGTATTGGGAGATTATGTAAAAATAGCCCCGTAGCTTAACCCTGTGTAATATGTTCTGAGAAAAAGGAACTCCGGTGTGTCCTTCAGCAATGAGTTAAGCTGAGGTACAGGAAGAAGGGTGTAATAAATATGTAGAGAACATTGTCTGAGGATATCTACTTCCACACATTTGCACACTTATGAACCCATATCAAGGCCAAGGAGGCTCCAGAGAGACCTTTAAAGGATCATCTTCTGTATCTAAATGCAGGATCAGGATCACAGACAGGACACATTGCCTTCCCCAGATAGCTTACACAAGAAATGCACATATATGCACAGAAAGGTCAGATCCTCAGATGGTATAAATTGATAGCTTTTTCCTGAAATCAGTTAATCTAACTGTATCACAAAAGGGGATCTTGCTTACAAACCTAGACACCGTATAATAACTCAAGAGTGTGTGGGTATCTGGGGAGTAATAATGAGGAGGTGAAAAGGAGGTGGAATTTAAGGAGAGATATGAAAGAGAC
The DNA here is from genome assembly GCA_007922195.1 of Podocnemis expansa. Taxonomy (NCBI): domain Eukaryota; kingdom Metazoa; phylum Chordata; order Testudines; family Podocnemididae; genus Podocnemis; species Podocnemis expansa. Next base: position 30,407,292 of record ML681963.1, read on the forward strand.
ATAGGGAGGTGATTGGTGGGTGTGCACTGGGAATCCATCCCAATTGTAGGAGGCACTAGGCCACAAGGTAGGAAGCCAAGAGTGGGAGAGGGAAAGAATGAAATGGAGAGGTGAGAATAGGATAAGCACAGGCAGCAAGAAGGGGAGTAGGTGGAAGTGAGACAAAAATTCCTAAAGTTGTCTTCTGGGCTTTTTCCATCACTAATCAAAGTCCCCTTATATGAGGATTGATTTAATTTATTTTCTATAACATTAGATAAAATATTCACGTTACTTTAAACTACATCTATAAATTCACTCAGACATTCTCATGAGGATCTTAAAGTGCTTTGAGGTGGATGAATCTTTCTGATGTTATATAGAAATGACAAGTTTTTATTGTTTGATGCACCTTGTTTGTGCTAAATTCATATTTCCAAAGCTTTGACAGGATTATAAAGAATTTTATACTAAAATTGGATCAGCAAATTCACTCCCATCCCCACATTTTAGATTTTTGCCAGATTTAGCCTTTTTAGCCATGATCAGGTTCTGTTCCAGAGGTTCAGTTCTAGGTCTTCCCAAATCTAGTTATCTTCTACGCTTAATTAGATACTCATTTGCATAATTCACTCAGTTGCCTAATAACTTTCTGTCAACTTCATATCCCCAAAATAGCCCTCCTGGCATTAAGCCTTAGGTTAAACCAAGCTAGTAGAATTTTGCTTTTATCTTCACAATAGGGCTTTGCATCTGCAGCATTACTTATTTCAATATTTTTTCCTCCTCTTGTTGGCAAGATTTCCTACTCACCACTGTTCAGGGAACCAGAGTAACTGTTGGCAACACACACACGCGCACGGACCAAAAAGTACAATAAAAAGCGTAAGACTAAATTTTGTTCTCATCTGCATTCATGTGTCATCCATTTACTAAAAAGAGAGAAGTACTCACATTCAAGGACAGACTGTTTCTGGATAGAACGAGTTTAATTATTATGTATAATTTGTGTTGTGGTAGCATCTTGGAACTATAGGTATGGATCAGACCTCCACTATAACGTTCACTGTGCAAACACATTAAAATGATCGTCCAAGACCCAAAGACCATATCATTGAAGTAGTAGTATGTGGAAATATTTTTATTAAGCCATGTGATGCTTTGGGGGTTCACATAGACCAGTCAAGGGTTCATTTGCAGCCTGCCCAGTAGCCATGGGTGCCTGTGTGTTGTACAGTTTTAGCTCAGAGCCGTGACCCCAGCACCACACTCTCAGCACAATGGTCTCATCCTAGCTTCCACCAATCAGATATTCCTATCGAGGTGATGCTAACAGCCCTTCCAGTCCTGAGTCTTTCCAGAACCATTCTCATCTGCAGTGTCCCGTGCCCCTCACCAGATGCTCACAGAAGCTATTAAGTTTGCTGCTTCCAAAGAAACAGTGCACACAGACCCTTAGTTTTGCTGAAGACTCATACAAACAACAGCAGCACAGAGATGGTTTGTGGTTAAATCAAGAATAAATTTACTAACAAACATAGGCTTCAGTGCTTTTAAGCAGGAGTGAAAGAGCTATGAAAGGATTACAAACAAAACAAACAGTGTCTCTAACATTCAATTCCAATTAGATACAGCTTTGCCTAAAATAGTGCCTTCCACCAAGTTCTTAGCATTTTCCAGCATGACTGGCTGTTTCCACTAGGATCCAACTGACAGAGATCCTAAGTTCTGGTTTCTGTGTATCCTCAGAAGATGGGTATCCCAAACATTTTCAACAGTTCTATTCCCACAGTTAATTTCTGACTTCAAAGTTGAGAAGCCACCCTGGGCAGTTGTGTTCACCAAAGAGTTCAAGCCATGTTGATGATGTTGTCTCCTTTGATTTTATGATGCAGATAGTCTTTCTGCAACTTCAAGTGCACATGAATAGCTCATTGTCTGTTTCCTCATGCCCGGTTCAGTCTGCCGCTGAGCCAGAGGTGTTTGGCATATCCTTTGTCTGGAACATTTTGGTTTTTCTCTTTTGTCTATATAGTTTCCAAATAAACCACCAGCGAGTACCCATAATGTCATCTACAGACATTACATGCATTTCACAATGATATTAATGTGATGGTAGTTTTTAAACAATATGTTACAAGTCAGCTTTTAAATAAATATGACAACACTGTGTGAGGTATAGTGAGCAAGTCAGGCCAGCTGAATTTTGTTACCACTCATTAGGACTACGTTAGTCATTTGGGATTGAGGTGCTCACAGGATCACAAGCATGCAACAGGTTTTAGTTGACATTAAAAGCTAACTCTGTCTACCATGGACAATTCAGTACTAAATTTGCATGTTTTATACACTTAATTGTATACTTGCATGTCAGACATCCGTATGGACCTGTGCTAGATCAGTGGTCTCCAAATGCTTTAGGTCATGCCTTCTCTTACCCCTGTCCAATGCACATACACACAATCTCCCCCAATTAAGGTTGAGAGCAGGGCCAAGGCTGGAGGCTGGCAGCAAGGCCACAACAATCAGGGGCTGAGTCATGTCCGGTCACAGGGGTCATGGTGGCCGAGGTTAGGAAGAGGACAAGGGGCCAAGTCAAGGAACTGTGGCCAGCAGCTAGGCTGGGGGATAGGGTGGGAGCTGAAGTCAGAGCCACAGTTGGTGGTGGGGCTGGAGCAGAGCAGTACCTCCTCCCCTCCCCCAAATGGGAGTTTGCCTGGACCTTGCACATTCCCCTAATGTTCCTTTGTGCCCCACCAAGGGGCCACAGCACACAAATTTAATCTTGTTCCAAGATCTTTATTCACCTCAAGAATTCAGTGGTGTTCCCATATACTTATAATCTAGTTGCTCTTTTCTGCACGTTTTAGTAGATGCTTGCTATAAGGATACAAACTTCAAAGAACTGTGCTTCCTACCTCTAGTGCACTTAATACAATCATCTGTCAGCAATGTACAAAGACATAATGTCACATTAATAATTATAGAATCAAAGAGAAGTGCAAAGAGAGATAATCCTTTCTTTATTTTAGAAAAGCAAGTCCCCAATCAAATTTTATGTATTCAGTCCTACACTTGTATGTCCTTTTACTGATGTTTCACAAAATGGCATCCTCTATTTGCAGTCAGGATCCACAGTTCAATTACATTTTAATCGTGGAGCATGCAATGTATGTGTTGCATATATAGCTGTCAAGTCCCTATATCTAAGTAGTTAATTTTTCCTGACAAATGTGTTTCTTAATCTATAACTGTGGTCAAGACAGAAAACACACATTGGTAACATTAGAAGAAAATGCCTTTTTAAAATTGTAAAAAACAAAACAAAACAGCAGTTGAAAGAAGAAAAAAATTGAAAGCCAGCAATTTATTTTAAAAAGAAAAAAAGACCCCCTCATAGTATCAAAATACAGTGTTAGAAAAGAAAAAAAAAACAAAAAACCACCTCTTAGCTCTGCCTTATCCCTGCCAGCTTGCAGGGAGTAGATTCATTTTGCTAAGCATTTTCAGAAGTCCAATGCTGTAGCAAGAAAACACTTTAAATTCTGTATATTTATACCTATAATATGAACTCAGCAAGTTGGAGTTCATGGTTTTGTGTACATATCTAAGATACACAAAGAAAAAGCTAAAAATTCTTGATAAATCACATAGCTTGCCAACAATTTGGGTGTGTTCACACAGCAGTCTTATTTTGAAACAACAGATGTTGTTTCGAAATAAGAAATGCCATGTTCACACGGCGTACCATTGTTTCGAAACAGCGGCATTGTTTTGAAACAACTTAAACCCCATTTGGTGATGAAACAATGGTGTTTTGAACTGATTGTTTCAAAACAATCTTGTCAGAACATGTTATTTTGAAACGACGGTGACTCGTTTCGAAATAACTGTTGTCCGAACGTGCTATTTTGCTTTGAGGTTTTTTCATTAATTCGAAAAAAACATTTTCTTAATTCGAATTAGCATATTTTGAAATAACGCCTTATTTTGATACAAGTAGTTTTGAAACAACTTGTATTGAAATAACCCCCTGTGTGTGAACATAGCTTTTGACATTGTCTTAGTGAGCAGTCTCTTTTCCTAAATTCTTTGCTTATGAGGGTTTAGATCCAAAAACTTGTATTTCTTCAGCACTCATCTATGCATGTAACACAGGCCTGAACAGATGGCTCTTGCTATATAATGCTAGTCATTCCTTGATTTAATTGCCATAGGAAGGTATGGTTAGCTGAATCAAGAAACTATGCGTGTTGAGAGATCGGTTGCTTCTTGGCACGGTGTGCATACTGAGAGAGGGATTAAATAAATGTATTAAAACTATTCTGAAAATGAAAATTCTTCCTTATCTCTTGCCTTGTCCAGTTACTTTAGATTTTATAGAAATACCATAATATAAAATCAAACACAGGATCTGCAGTCCAATTATTTTTTTTCTGATGAAATAAAGAATTGGGCAGTGTAAAAGGTGGAACTAAATCCAAAGGTTTCCTTCTGCCTTCACTATGGAAATACTGGTGTCTCTGGCATAATACAGGCACATTTATATAAAGTTACACCCAGAAACGTTCATGATCCTACAGTGTCTTTCTACTGCTCCCATTCTATACTTGAGCAAAGTTTGAGACACAATGTAATCCATAGCCTTCATCTGCACTTTGACAGAGAAACTGCTCCACTGTAGATGCCCAAAGGGATCCCTGCCAGTCCCAGCAGTTCCCTCAGTAAGTTTAAGGTGGTACAGTTAATGCTCTACTTTATCAGAGGTCTGTGTTATTGAGGCCCTGAACTCAAAATTGTATGGCTTTGAGAAAATTCTGTGGGGAAGTCCTGAACCTGCCTTCATGGCTCACAAGGGGTGCCTCACAATGGAGACAGGCTGGCTCAAATGGTCAAGAGATGGTGGGTGGGAACAGGACATATAGGCACTTCAGAGAACAGAGAGATGTCAGTGCACAGACTGAAGGTGTAGCTACCAGTCAAAAGAGGAGTGAGGCACAGACAAACATCTAGTCTACAAATCTTCAAGAGAAACTTGTAGGTGATATCAACACTATGATCTTGGGGGGAAGGGGCTGATTCCTAGCTCACACACATGTAGCTGTTCTAGCTTGATGGGAATTGGTGTAGATATAGATAGTAGCATGGACAGAAACAGAGGAAGCACAAAGCCATGCTGAGTACAAATCTGGCTGAACCCCACTGTTATGTACTTGGCAAGGCTAGGGCATGCCTCTACTGCTGCTGCCCATGCTCTTTTTGCTATATTTCTATATATACTTATGTTAGCTCAATGAGAGCTGGTGCAATTGTGTGAATGCAAGCTGGGGAATCAAACCTCCAAACTCATAATGCAGATGCAGTCATGAAGCTGTAGCCTGAAACAACCTTTCAGTTGCAACTCTGCAGTAGCTCCATGGCGTACAGGGTTGTCTGTTTCTTATGCTGTTATGTAGCTACTCAGTGACCTGCTCATATAGCTGGTCTCTTTACTGACATAGGCTGTATTCACACAGCACTTTTGTTTTGAAACAACCCCATTGTTTCAAAACAAACAAACAAAAAAAAACCATGTTCACACAACGCACAGTTGTTTCGAAACAAGGGGAAGCCCTTGTTTTGAAACAACTGTGTTGTTTCAAAACAAGTTAAACCCCATTTGGGGTCGAAACAAACTTGTTTCGAAACCCTTGTTTCAAAACAAGGCATGTGAACATGTTGTTTCAGAACAAAGTGTTCCGAAACAACATTGGATCCTCAGCACCCTGGCCAGGGAACCCTCAGGACCTTGGCCAGGGTGCTGAGGGCTGTCCCTCAGGCCCAGAAAGGGAGTTGCAGCCCCAGAAAGGGGACTGCAGCCTCCAGCGGGGTGTGGAGGGGTGAAGCCCTGCCAGGCGGCTCAGCTGGCAGCCCGGGCTGCCCCCCCCCACAACCCCCGCCCCCCCCCCCCGGGGGGGGTGCGGGGGGGGCAGCCCGGGCTGCGGGCTGAGCCCGGCGCCCCCAACCTGCGGGCGGTGTCGGGGGCAGCTCTGGCGGGGGGCTGAGCCACCCCGCAGTGGCTCACCCCCCTGCCAGTGGCTGCAGCCCCCTTTCTGGGCTGCAGGGTGAGCCACAGTAGCAGCTCACCCCCAGGGGGCTGCAGCCCCCTGCAGCGGGAAACGAAATAGCAAGTTCGCAGTGCGAACCTGCTATTTAGTTTCCCGCGTTTTCCTTGTTTCGAATTAACATTTTGTTAATTCGAAATAAGATATTTTGAAATAAGGTGTTATTTCAAAACAAGTTGTTTCGACACAACTTGTTTCGAAATAACCATCTGTGTGTGAATACAGCCATAAGGATTTGGCTTTGTGTGCACAAGACTATATGTAGCCTTGGATCATTAGTAATGGTAATAATCGCCCCCCACTATATATAGACAGCGTCTACATCTGACATTGTAAAAAACAGGTGCCTCCAAAAGACTGTTGCTCCTTTTCTGTATTCGTAGGTATGCATGTGCCAGTTTGACACCAGCAGGGTTACCCATGTTTAAAGACATTTTTTTTCCTTCTCTTCCTTGATTTCTCTGGTTTCATTTTATTATCTTCCTTCTTCCAGTTTAAAGAGGCACATTATAAAAGGGAGATGAAATCACTGTAGAGCAGCAGCAGGGATAAGTGGCAGTCTTCCTGTGTCACTAGCACCCATGCTAAAACCCTTTAGAATTTTCTTTGTACTTCAGCTGTGTCTCAGCCTTGTATTTACTGCCCAGTAGCTCCTTCTTTCTGGTTATTTGGGTGTCTTGTTGCTGCTCTTTAAATCACCTAGTAAAAATATTTACAGGATGTTAACGTTGCCTTACAGAGACTGCATTGTCAGCAGACAGCACATCCATCACTGGCTCACAGATACAGCTATGTATGCGATTTGTTACCATCTGGATACCAGCTTGGCCACAGAGATGGTAACTCTGCAGAAATATAGCTGGTTTTGTATATTTTCCTTCATTTATTGGAATGGTTTTGTTTAACTTTTCTCCCATTCTAATACAACATGATCAGCCCCATAAATAAGAGCCATTGTACCTCTTTTTTTAAAGACTATTTGTGTACACACATGCAACACACAGTGTTTATATAAACAAAGTGGATCTGAATTTTACAGTAACAGCTCCTCTCTCATTTGAACTCCTATAAACTGCAGCCTACTATGCACTCACTAAGATAACTTCATCACTACAAAGAACAACAAAATTAGTGCAATACCATGTTATTAATGTTTTCAGAATAGATCAGTAGTAATACTATAGCTGCATTTAGTCACGGATGTAATATTTAGCATGTACACAAAAAGGCATGGCCAGTTTTATTAAAATATATGTTATCTTGACCAAAGAGAATTTAGTTATCAAATAGTTACCCATTTCCCTGAGCAGATTATCAAGAATAAACTTAGAGCTGTCTAGATCAGTGGTTCCCAACATTTTCTCTGCTGTGCCACACCTTGGTACTTGTAATTAATTTGAGGCACACCATCATAGTTTCCAAATGAACTCATGAATATTCATGAGCCAATCCAGAGTTCTCTGAGTAATTTTTCAAAACATTTTGTGGCACACCTGTGTGCCATCGCACACTGGTTGGGAAACACTGGTCTAGATCCTTTGAGGAACTCTGTGGACTGAGGAAGCATAAAGCTGAACATCATTGTTTCTTGTTTAACTTGGCCCTTCAAATAGTGAAAGTTTTCTTTGTTGTACAATAGATCTAATTCCAAAGACAGCTACTTGTCCACAAGGCACATACAACATGCATTAGTCATCAAAATTGTGTAGGTAATAAATTAGCATGGAAACTTGAATGATTTCTTGACTGCATGCCACTGAAATTGACGAAGATAAGTGAATTGTAGGCAAGCAAAGACACCACAGGTTTTTGTTTTTTATTTTGTTTTGCTTTGTTTTTTTAAGAGCACCTCGGTGAAAATGTATTGAAGTTTGTAAGAAACCAAAACTGTGCATATGCTTCAAGAAGCATAACCAACTATTGTTTTGTGTGTTTCCTCCATACCTAGCATAGTACTTTATTTGTAAATTTCCTAGAAGGAGAAAATCCACAAAGTTGAACTTGTAGCGACTGGTAAAGAGAGTGTACTTAGTAAAGATTGATATCCACAGCTAGGAAAAATCATAATACTTTTATATCCCTTTCTGTTTTCAAATACATCAGGATTTTATTCAATTAATATTTTAAATAGTTCTTGATCTGTACATTTTTTCAAAATTTTGCTCACGAATTTACACATGCAAATACATATGCAATATTCTGCTTCTTGCTTGCATATGAAATTACAGCAAATGTGAGGAAATGGCTGTCTGTATTTGTAATATTAAAGGAAATGATGACCTGTGTCCCAAAACAAAGAACTAAATTCTGAAAATGATTTAAAAAAGAAAATATTATTTACTATTTGTTTATCTAAATCAAATGGCCCAAGCTTCAGGGTTACAATTCAGGTTTGAATTTCCAGTAGTCTACAGTTCACATCCAAGGTTTGGTTCAAGTGATTAAAGAATCCGGGTCCAATTCTAGATTTGGAATACTTTTAAAGCTAAGGTTTGGCCATGATTTCAGGTCAGGAACATTTCTACTTGTTCATCTGGTAATGGTAATGAAGTAGAACAGGAATTGGTTTAGGCGTCTTCTACATATTTCTTCAGTGTTAATGTCATAAACCCTGTTGCCAGTCTGAGCCTCTTTTATGAGGGTGTTGGATCATGACTTCTGAATGCTGTATATGCAATTTGCAGCCAAAATCCTTTAGGTTTTTTGTTTTGTTTTGATTGAGTTTGGGGTGTGTGTGTGTGTGTGTGTGTACTGAAAAAAATCAAGCTCTTCTATTAAATGTTTAGTTTCTGTGGCCTTGGATGAAACTAGAAGAAGGTAAAGAAAATTAATATGAATGAGAAAAATATGTTAGGTGAACTGTTTTGCTTTTCAACAACAGGTAGGTTCTGTGTTGGAAGACCATTCAAATTGCCTCACTGTGCCTCAATTTATCCATCTCTGAAGAGTATAATAAATATTATATATAGCCCACAAATCAATGTTATCTTCACCAACATCCATACATGCATATAATATTTGTAATATTATATTTATAATTAAAGTATCTGTTAAATGACTCTAACAATAAATCCAGAAGGACTGCAAGATGTAATATATGTACTTTATGACAGGGATAATATAGAGTAGGTACTATATATGATAATATAATACTATAGGAAGGTAATATAAATCATATAGAAATAGAGTGAAGTTCAAAACATATAGAAATTGTAAACAAGTCTTTGGACCAAACATAGTGGTAACACATGCTGACACATTCTTGATTTTAAAATTGTCAGCAATGGAGAATCCATCACAACTTTTAGTAATTTCTTTCAATGGTAAGTTACTCTCACCATGAAAACCATGCACTTTAAATTCTAAGGGACTGATTTATCACTCCATTACTCCAGTTTTATACTGATGTAATAGCACTGAGATGAAGTAGAGAGAGCCCTGAGTACACAGGTGTACTTTGATTTGTATATTTTGGGGTGGTAGATCCAGTCAGACTAAAGAAGCCTCATGGGGAGGGGTAAATTCTATACCTGCTCAAGATTTGCACTGGGCGGGGGGGGGGGGCGGGGAAGGCAACCACCCTCCTTTCTCTCTCCCCCAAACAATTCCCATACTTAGGAATTAGTCAGAATCAGGGATAAGTGGTGTTTCATTCAATGAGTGATAAAAGTGTTATACAATAAGAGGAGCAGTGAAGAAAGTTTTAGCGGGAACTAAGAATAGTTAAAGAAAATTCTAGTTAGTTTAAAAAAAACACACACACGCCTTGTTCTCTCCACTGCCCACACAGCACTACCCAGTGGTTACTAAATCAGTTTAAGTTATGCTAATTTTTAGTGTAACCCCCCTGGGGTTTTAAGGAGCGTGGTCCCTTTAAATCTTTGCCCTGTGGGAGAGATTGTGGAGCTAAGGAGCAGGCTGGGGCTGCAGCGGGAGGGCTGGGAAGGAAGCAGGGGGAGGCCCTGCCTGAAGCCAGGGAAGACAGACCAGCTGTCCTCGGATGCCAGGCCAGCCCCCACAGAAGGACACTATGCTGGGGAGAATCGCCCAAGGACAGAGCGGGATCCAGTGACTGGCCATCTGGAGCTGTGGGGCCGTGAGTACAGCACCTGGGACTCAGCGGGGAGGTTGTAGTTAGTTAAGTGGGGAGGGTGTCGCTCTGGGTTCACAGAGAGCGGCAGAAGAGGCATCAGAGGGTTTTCCTTTGCTGGGAAAGTGCTGGTGCCGAAGACTAGGAGTTGCTGGACTGAACTCTGGACTGGAGCTGTGCTGGGACTCCTGAACTCATGGTGCAGATACAGCGCTCACGTCTGCCTCCAGCCTGCTGCATTGTTGGGCCTTGCAGGGCCCTGTGTTAGCTGTTTACTATGTGTTACTCCTGCCCCATCTCCCCTCTGGGTTTCCCCTTTGCACCTCTGTAAATAAACCTTCCCCATTCCCATAATCCCTGCGCTATCCCAGTGTGTGTGTGGTCACTCTGGGGGGTTCGGAACGGGTGCCCCTGGGGGCAAAGGGGCTCTCCTTGCTATGTTTCCATGCACACCCTTTCTCTGGTCAGAGCCGCCTGCAAGGCAGACTCTATCTGATTACATGGGTGTTACATTTCTTTACCTTAAGGTGTGATTTCTGCAGCAGTTTACATGAGCTCTATCTAGCACATAGGCTGTGTTCACACAGCACTCTTATTTCGAAACAACAGAGGTTGTTTTGAAATAAGAAATACCCTGTTCACACAACGCATGGTTGTTTTGAAACAATTGTTTCGAAATAATGCCATCCAAACATGTTGTTTCAAAACAACTGTGACTTGTTTCAAAATAACTGTTGCCTGAAACTGCTATTTTGCTTTGAGCTTTTTTCCTTAATTCGAATTAACAAACTGTTAATTCGAATTAAGTTATTTTGAAATAAGGCATTATTTCGATACAAGTTGTTTCAACACAACTTGTATCGAAATAATGCCTGTGTGTGAACATAGCCATAATGGCCAATCAGGAGATGCTAATTTTAACTCTTTCCTGCAGAATTTGCTTCATCTTTCATTTTCACCCATGTTGTTTTGCAATAATAGTTCATTTTAGCATGTTTAAACTGAGTGCCACATATATTTTCAGAAATAAGGAGAAAGTTTCAAATACCACAACCCACCTCAGGACATTTGAACAAGGAAGATTACAAAACCATGGACCTTCCCTATCACCCAACCAGTCTCAACTACCTACAGGTGTGTACCTCATGAGCTGGTAAAAATGTTCTTGTGAAAGGGCTGACAACAGTTCCATATATAGGATCCATTCATTCTCATTGTGCATCTATTAGATATAGCACAATGAACAATGATGTTGTAATCTAAGGGTCTGGCAGCATTTCCATTATAAACAGGCTTTGTAATGTGACTATAAAAATTCGCTTCAGAGTGAAACTTGGCAGAGAAATTTTAAGCTACAGTAACTAGATGGATTTGGCTTCCAAATGGTGGCCAGAAAATTGAGTGGAGTTGACCAATTAACAGAATCCCCCATCTGGTGGGGGTTCTTGTGGACCACAAGAAGCAGCATGAACAAAAGGGTTATTTGATCCTCTGGCTGAACCAACCAAATTAATTCAGAAACTCCTAGACTTCCTGTAACTGGATGTGAGTTTTTGAACAGAAGTAAAGATAGAAGTTTGCTGGTTTCAGATGTTTTTTGCTTCCTAATTAAAAAGATGGCTCCAGTTATGGAAAACTGGTTATGTCTAATTGTGTTAGGTGTTTAGAAAGCAAACATTACATCTGAAAACAGCTGAGATTGTTGAGATTTAAAGATTATTTGCTGTGCAGGAGCAATATTGCTTGACAAATATTTTTCCTAAGGGATTTTGCTACTCAGTGTGCAGTCAGCCTCAACATTTACCTGATTAGCCAGTTCACTTTGTACCTGTTAAATATGCATTAAGAATATTATTCTTCCTGTCTTACAGAAGTGACCACAGTTTGTTAAGCATTGTCCATATGTAGGAAGGCATGCTTCCTGGCCAAGAAATCTCTCAGTCTGAGATTGCTTATTTCAGTATTAAATAGGGAGAGCACTTAATGTTTTCAGGCATTTTAGGTCTCTTCATAACACCTGTAATAATATTTGTTAAGGCTATGGGTCAGAGTCTCAATTGGTGTAAACTGGCATAGCTCCACTGATTTTATGCTGCCTTCACTACAAAAAAGGTGTGTATTTTTACATCATTTGTGAAATCAGATAAGGCACAGGCAATTTTTAACCTCGATGTAAGTAGTCAAGGTCAACACCATGCCCATGACCTAGGTTCAACTAGCTCTGCTGAGGTAAAGATTATTTATGCTTTCTTCCAATAGGAATTTTCATCAAGGTAGCTAACTCAATCTAAAAAGCATGCCCTTGTTTGCAGTGAAGATTTAACTTCAGTTAATAAGACCTAGTCAAGATTTATACCAAGTGAGGAGTTGTCAAATTATCTTCCCTCTCCAAAACATCTTTGATACCTAACAATCCTAAATGGGATCTAATCTTCTACAAAGAAAGCCTAATTAATCTAAATACTGAAAGGCAGCCAAATGTGGGAAGGAATGTGGTAATGACAGCAATGTTACACTTAGACTTAGGGGCCTGTTTGAAAATATAGTACAATTCATGTACACCAAAACATTTATAATATTCAAATTTGGGTAGGGCACTAAAAACAAACACCTTATCTTCCCTCACAAAATGCCACAGGTTCTTTAATAATCCTTAGCTTTTCAGACTTTTATTTTATTTAGGGATTGTTCACACTGAGTGTAGGATTATAATTTGATTTTAGGCTGTCAAGTTACAGAAGGCAAAGGCGAGTGTTCACAGCAAATTGCTTGCTTGGGGGTCTCGCATCCTCACTGCTTACATTACTTCCTGAAATGCATTACACTGTGGGTAATAGGTGCAAGGGCTTGTGGGGAGGAAGTTGTCCTCCCCTCTCCCCCACTCCTGTCATCTAAAAGTTAAAAAAAAGCAGGAAAAGCTTTCCTCTCCTTGCCGTGGACACAGCAGACTGGCCCAGTGCTGCATGAAGAGAGAGGAGTTAATTGAAAACTTCCCAGAACTGCAGGCAGGGGAGGAGCTATGTTGCTATGGTGTGTAGGAGACAAGAAAAACTAGAAAAGCTGTTCTCTGGCTACACAGACCTAAATTCAAACTGTAGAGTTCAACCTCACTGCTATGCCATTTGCAGGGGTGGTGGTAACAAGTCAAAGTACAGGTCACCCCCCGCCCCCAATTTACTGTTCTGACAGTGGGGATACAGGCTGCAAAACATCAACACAAGCAGCACTATGTTGAACTTTACTGTCAGCATAGACCAGGGCTCAGCCAAATACAATATCTTGGTTCTTTCTGGTGATCCATCAGAAATGGCAACATATGGCACTTTCACCTGTACTGCACTGTGTTCTTTTAGCATTCACTTTACCTTTCACCTATTCCCCATAGACAGATATCAGCCACATATTCCTTGAAGGGACCTCATAATTTAGTGTCAAAATTTCATCCTCCTTAAGGAATTATTTAAAATGTCAAAGAAAGCACCACAAAAACACTATATGTAAGCCAATTAAAAACAAACAAGGAGTCTAGTGGCACTTTTAAAGAGAAACTATCTTAAAATGATAACTTTAATGCTTAAAACTATGGAGTCAGGCTGGCTAGTTCAAGGCACTGGTGATGCATTAGGGAAACTTTTACTTCTACATTCCCACTTCAGAATGCTCCAGGTCTGTAGTAACAATTATGCTCTAAAGTAATGATTTTACGTGTGTACCTGAAATAAATATGGTGGTCTCGGTCTAGTTCCTGAAAGACTGATATTCATATAACCATGACAATATATATCAACTGGCAGGTGTAGCAGAATGGCTAAGGACTTCATGGAATAGGATACTGAAGGCCAGTCTCTCTTTGTCCTATGGGTGGAAGTGCTGTCAGTCCAGCTCTGACAAGTACAAAATCTATTTTTGAACAAATTAATCTAATTTTTGAAGTATTGACTTTACAAAGGAAAGATGATGATAGGAACTGGGACAGAGCAAATAAAAATAAGAATGGAAGAATAATGAACAATAACAGCTAATAAAATATTCTGGTACATAAGTCTTCACTTCTACCTTATGTAGAGAAGTGCTAGGGAAAAGGGATATAGAAATATTGTGCACCACATGTATTCAGCATACTTACATTATTCCTCAGACTAGAAAGGCTAGATGTTCAGGCAATACCTCAAAAACATTAATTAAAGTGTATTTTAACAGGAAAAATCAAAAGTATTGTACATAAGAAGGGCATATAGCACATTAGAGTATTTCACATCATGGAAGGCAATTGACAGCATATGAGGTAATTACATAAGTGCCATGAATGAGTTTACATTCCTCACTGTAAATATTAAGCAACACTGGTGCCTGAACAAAGAAAACCAAGATTACAAATGTAGTTTTGAACTAAGACCAGTCTGCTTTCCAATCAGCTTTTTCTTTTAAATATATATAAAAAACATTTATCCAAATCCTTCATTGTTTTAGGTATGCCACCCTTCAATGTACTAGAAAGAACAAAGGATTTACAATTTAGTTTTACAGGCAAGGCCTTTAAAACAATTATGATTAAATTATACCACGAATTTGCCTTCATAATCTGAATAGATGCCCCCTTGTTACTGGTTAAGTAAATCTAGGGCAGCTACATAATCTCTCATTATACACATTCGATTTTAATTTCAAACAATGTATAATTAAATTCTGGAACATATCAAAGTCAAAGACTGAAAAACAGATAAGATATTTCTTTGGATAATGAGCCTATTCACAGCTATATTAGACAGGATAAAAAAAATTAGAAAGATAATGTACTCTCAATTCTGTGAATAATCCAAAATATAAATGATAGGGGCTAGGATCAGACTTTTCTCTGTGACGAGGCTATTCCATAATTGTTCAAAACATGGTTTCTTGAACTTTTTCCTGAAGCATGAAGCATAAGAGGCATCATCTGATAATTATAAGGGAACAGGATTGTGAATTTGATGGATCTCTGGTTTGGTCTGTAATGTCAATCCCTCTCTTATATTCTTCCTTAAGTATTTGTTTATTTACTCTTTCCTGTCAGGGACATGAGGTTAAAAGGTCACCGTATCTAAAGTATAGCTGCAACACAGTTGACTGCAATTCAAGATTCCCCTCAGTGTGCCACTGAAGTCCCCCCACTACTGAATCCATTAAGAGGTGAGACTCTACGTTGTAAATTAATTCCTTAACTTCAGGGTTGAGCCTGTCACTAAGGATGCCTGTTATGGTGCATGATAGTGTGTCCCTTATTGACTAGGAAATAGACTAATACCACAAACCTATTTCATAGATGTCACAACAAAGAACAACCAAATGATATTGGTGTTTTTTCTTTATTATTAACCTGTACTGCACTTGAAATCTTTGCTTCCCACTGCTAAGCCTCTTGAATCACCCAGGTCCTCTGGGTACCTTCAGAGGATCTGCATAATTGGAATCTCTATAATTACTTGTATATGTGAGTGAGGGTCAGGCTTTTCTAAGTATGTCCATTACTTCAGTCCCACTATATTGCCGTGTGTTCGCATGTTAGTTTCATAGAACGGCCTGTTTCTCCATAATTGTGGAAACTAATCAGTAGCATCTAAGGCTGTGTTCAGACGAGAGTTTTATTTCGAAACAACAGCCATTGTTTCAAAATAAAATTTCTTATGTCCAGAGGATGTTCTGTTATTTTGAAACAACGGGACCCATTGTTTCCATGAAATTGCATGAAATTGAAATAGCTGTTGTTTCAAAATGGCTGTTTTGAAACAACAGCGTTCGGATGTGTTATTTTGAAATAACCATTATTTTGAAATAACACTTTTGCCCTTCTCCTTCTCAGGGTGCCTTCCTTTTAGCCTTTATTGGGTGGGGGCATGGCCCAGGGAGGGGGCCATGTTGCCACACCTCCCATAGTGCCCCTCTCCTAAAGCAAAATAGCAAGTCCTGTCTTTGGACATGCTATTTCGCTTTGAGCTTTTCCCTTAATTCAAAATAACTTATTTTGAAATAAGGACTTTGTTTCAAAATAACTTATTTCAAAGTAACAGTTTACGTATAAACAGAGATGAAGAGTATGTCTATACCGGAATAAGATGTGTGTGACTGGCTTGTGTCAACTGACCCAATCACATGAAGTTTGGACCATAGGACTACAAAACTGCAGAGCAGATATTCCTACATGTGACTGATTTCTCCAAATCTGCGACCCAAATAGCCCAGGGAGCCATTCATCAACAAGAAGGATATGGAAAAGATCAACAAAACACCGCAGTTACATCAGACATCTGGGGAAAGAAAGTTCCAAAGCTGAGATCCCTGCATTGAGAATGCCAGGCTGCAGGACTTCTAATACAGAAATTGTTCCAGTGATACACAGGGGGAGAGATTTTCCCCCCCTAAAATAATTCCTGCAGGGACAGTAGCCCAGGCTCTGGAACCTTGCAATGAGAGAGATAATGCTAATCATAAATGCTCAGCCAAGATTAATCTGAAGTTCTTGATTCAAAGTCTACTGAACTCAATACAAGGCTTCTCATCTTACTTCTTCAGGTCTGAGATTCAACACTAACTTTGTATAGATGAGACACTGTAATTTAGCCATGTGTAAACTGTTGACTATTAGCAGATTGTATTGCATGTCAGTGTTGTAATCTGTTCATGAACATTTGTTTGTTCTGTAATGTCTTCAAAGACAATGTAACTTCAAAAATGTCTAATATGAGAAATATACACTGTATATACTGCTATTCAGGCAGTCTCCTTTCATCCTGAGTCTCATTTTAATTCAATAGCAATGAAGCACCATCCTTTACATAGATGATAACTCAATTTATGAAGTTTTTATGTAAACATATTGTACCATGAAGAATGCATGGAATTCTCTGTCAGACAGACCTTTGCTTCTTAGCATTCCTTTCTAGTCAGCTTTGCAAATGTGCAAAAGTATTCATGGCACCTTTTATTATTCAGCAGGTTTATAGAAATAGGTTAAGTGAATGTTTCTCAGTAAGAATGACACCCATACTAAAACAGAAAGGAAAAACCTGATTATGGGAGAACTACTGAAGCAGTGATAATCAACACTACAATGAGCTAGAAAGAGAGAAAGAGCTTCAGTAACTTAGCAAAATGGTAAATAAGCACAGAAGTTCTCATGTAGAGAACATAGCTTGCATCAACAATGACCATAAAGTATTAATAAAAATTCACCTAATAAAATTATGCACTAAACAATACAACATAGTAAAAACAGCCAACAATATGTGATTAATTCCTCCAAATTTGAGTTATCCAAATAGAACAGCAATTCATCTACCACAAAAAAGGACTGAGGAAAAGATCAATAGACTGAAGTTGCATCAGACATCTGGGATAAGTGAGTTTCAAAACTGAGGTCTCTGCACTGTGAATACGATACCACAGAAATTCCAGTCTAGAAACTTTTGCACTCTTGCCCAGGGGAATTTTTTTTTTTTTGTAAGATAATCAGGGTCCCCTTTGGGCACGTGGGGAATTAGAGAAAAACTGATAACTTGCACCTTAAAACAAATAAGAAATTGAAGCAGTCTTTTGAAAAATGTGTAACATGTGACAATCCAGTCAATAAACAGCTACTTTCTGCATAGCCTAATGCATGAGTCAAGCATAAATTAAAAGAAAACTTTTTTTCTCTTACTCCCTCCTCATGTGCAGTTTCTTGCCACAGATCCTCTTCGGTATGCTAGTATGTAAATTACCCTTATTTCAAACATCTTCAGAGTGTATCTGTGATGGGGTACATGCCTCTGACCAGTCCTAAGAGTGTTGAATTAGGTCAGGTGGGGCCAATCAGCCAATTAAGTAGCAAACAAGGGAGAGGTGGGTTGAGTGGAAGGTACTAATTAATAGGAAGCTCACCTGAAAGGGGACAGTTTGGGCTTCTGAGACTCATTGACACATAGGGTAGAAAACTTGAGAATGTCAAGGTTAAGGAATGCTGCAAAATTATTCTTATCTGAAGATCTCCACCTTTAAGGATCATACTAACTTCCATAGTAATCAGTCGTGATATCACAGAGGAATGTGCTATGGGAGAAGAAGAGAGAGCAGATAGCTGGACTCTTCTGACACAGATACCCTGTTTCCATGTATATTTCTTTAGTAGCAAAGAGGAGAGACACCAGAAAACAGGAAATAGAAACAGATTTGTTTCTATACCAAATTAAAAAAAAAAAGCAAAAAACACCTTGAGACATCATTTGCCATTTTAAGTAATTAATAAGTAAACACTCTCCAGTGGCAGGAAGACAGTATGGATGGAAGTATAGCTGTAGTCTCTAAGGCTGTGTTCACACACAGATGGTTATGGTTATTTCGAAACAAGTTGTGTCGAAACAACTTGTTTCGAAATAACGCCTTATTTCAAAATAACATACTTCGAATTAACAAAATGTTATTTCGAAATAAGAAAAAAAGCGGGAAACGAAATAGCAGGTTCACACTGTGA
>ML681963.1:30426349-30456803 GCA_007922195.1 Podocnemis expansa
GGCTGTGCAGGCGCTGGCCAGGGGACACCCCTCAGCACCCTGGCCAGGGTGCTGAGTGTTCCCTGGCCAGGGTGCTGAGGGGGCAGCCCTTGACCTGTTGTTTCAGAACCTCTTGTTCCGAAACAACATGTTCACACGAGTTGTTTCGTCCCCAAATGGGGTTTAACTTGTTTCGAAACAACACCCTTGTTTCGAAACAATGGGTTCCCGTTGTTTCGAAACAACAGTGCGTCGTGTGAACATGTTTTTTTTTGTTTCGAAACAACGAGTTTGTTTCGAAACAAAAGTGCTGTGTGAACACAGCCTAAGTGTCTCTTGCTCTCCTCTCAAGAACAACTCTCTTAAAGCAGTTGCAGTCTGTCTTCACTACTGTTCAATAGGAAAGCGAGACATCTCAACACAGGAAACAGGTCATACCAAATTTCCTGTTATACAACCATGATTTCATTTTTATTTTGATGCCATAAATACATAATAAACAACATTACATAAGTAGCAACTCTCATGCAGTCCCATCTGAGGGATAATTCACACATCTTTGTCTCATTAACTGCTGTGGAAAATCTAGCTCCCTGGCTGGCTTTAGAAGGTTTTCTTACTATTATGATGATTAGTGTTTTATTATGTTTCCTGGTTATGCAGTATATTACATCTGTTGCAAAAAGACACACAAATGCCATAAATTACATGTGGGGAAAAATCATCCCCAGCTCTCTCCAACCTTAATAAAGGAAGAGTAACATAAAATAAAAGTTTGAAAGTGCCACTAAAGCCCATCTGACAAATTCCACATGTAGCCCATCTACAGAAATCATACCATTTATTTTCTTTTTGCCAAAAAAAAGCATTATGATTTTGTAATATATGTACAATCTATTAATTCCTGTTGTGCTTCTCTTGGAAAATTAAAATAGGGTAAAATTATATGGTGTGCAGGGATGGAAATATCACTTGTTGCCTTGTTTCACAGTACCTGGAAAACAGCAGCTTCTTATTTAGGAAAAGATTAATGAACACTAGCTTTAGTTCTAGGGAGACAATATACAGAAGCAGACATTTTTGTTTTTACTGTACAAAACTTTGATTTAAATGTGTTTTTATTTAACCCAAATACAAACACAAATTTAGAAAGAAAAAAAGAAATATAAAATAACCAGTCAATAGTGTTCACGGTATGGAATGGTATTCAGAAATGAAACATCAAGAGAAAATGCCAGTGGTGTAGTCAGGCTTTCTGGTGGCCCAGAGGCCAAATCAAATTTGCTGCCCCCCCCGTGGGTCTTGTGCCTCCCCCACCACATGAAGTCCCCTCCACATGGCAGGAGGGTTCCCAGTCCCACCCCCAAGCTGTCCCAGGGGAGTTTTGGGCCAGCCCCTGCAAACCCTGCTGCCAGGTAGCAGGGGTGCACCTGGCTGGTCTCACACCACGGCTGGATTACAGGGGCCCCAGCATTGGCTCCCCAGTTTCAGGGTGCACCCCAGCACCCCAACCCTCCTAGCTGGCAGGGTAGCCAAAGCCGCAGGCACTGGTCAGAAGTATATTCAACTCTGGGGTGGAAGGGATGTGGGCAAAGGCTGCCCTTCTTCCACAGCTTTGCAGCATTCCAGATCAGCCTGCCCCACCTCTGGACAGTTGGCCTGCCCCAAGGGTTGGGGGCAGGCTGGCACAAAGCTGCTGTTCTTCAGCACCTGAGGTGGGGCAGCCATTGGTGTCCCTCATGATGGCCAGACCTGTCCCTGGAAAGCAGCGGCCACACAGTGGTATGGGGTGGGGTGGCTGAAATGATGTGCAGCAGCAGAGATGTGGTGGCCTCTGGCCCTGCCCCTCTATCACTCAGTGGGCCCCTCACCAGTGCTAGAGGTTGTGGCCACCCTGCTGCCATTGTGGCTTGCAGCACAGAAGATGGAAGTGCTTGTGGAAGAAACTAAGTATAGTATCTGGCTAACTCCATCTTGTAAGCAGCAGACTCCATTTCAGTTTGAACAAGGAGTCACATACCCTGTTAAGCTGGGTGGTGGGGCAAATTAGCATAAGAAAGAGACAGAAGCAGAAATTGAACTTAGGAAAACAACCAGGTAGCAGACCCCCATATAAGGGAAGAAGAGCATCTCCTCATTATGGAAAGAAAGTACAAGCATCATGGGATTGGAGAGAAGCCAAGTCACACTAGGTGATATACATGAATACATTATAATAATGTATTACCTATATAAGGTAACTCCAGCCTTTGTTAGGGGTTCTTGAGTCTTTGTTTTGGCCCCAGAGTCCGCAGCTGCATATAGTTTTCCAATAAACTTTCTCTCTTTTACTAAGTGTGGCCTCCGCTGACTGAACACCCTTAAATTGCCTCCACAATCTGGTGTCAGAAGAGGGATCAGCAGAACACGGGCTAGCCTGGGGTGCAGCCCACAGTAAGTGCCACCATCTACTTAGCACTAGAGACTAAGTTTCAGGATTTCCTCAAGGTTTCTGGTTTCCCATGGGTTTTGATTCAGGTTCAGTTTCTGAGCGGTCTGGCAAGTCTGGTTTACCCTTCCTCCCCTGTGTCTCCTCATCCTCATGTTACCCCACAGGGGACGCCCTGTCTGGTTTGGCTCTGGTGAGCCCTGGTTCCCTTCCCTTCTGTCTCTCTGGAGCAGTTTGCCACTTGTGCCTGACAGGATGGGAGGAAATGGTCTGTCTTAATGTCCCCCTCAGAATACTCTGGTAGCTATTATACTAGGAAGTATGGGAAGCATGCATTCAAATATGTTACTAGATGGAATTTTATACCTGGGATTTAGAGAAGATGTTGGATCCCCTCCCACTGGCCATGGGTAAGGGTGTCCAACAAGCTGGATGGCTTTTTCTGAGTGTTTTCTTCTTCCTAAATCACTTTCTTCTTCTCCTCTTCCCCCTCCTCTGTCCTTGTCTCTTTTGTTTGAAGAGTTAGAGTTAAAGCCACAGTTGGAATCGTGCTGTGAACTTGTATACTAAACAGGGTTAATTGGTGGTTTTTCACCTTACTCCTCCTTTGCAGTTCGGGTTTTCCAAAATTTGAATGAAAAAAGCTTTGCACATACTTTAAATGTAAAAAGGTGTTGTGGAAGGTAAAGTCTTGGTTTCTGTGCAGTCATCCTAAAAAAAAGAATGGGCCTTTTTGTCAAGCAAATAGTCTGTAAATCGTAACTAGAGCACTTAAATGTGGATAATTTGGTTGGAATCACTCACGGAAAAGGGGATTCATCTCTCTTGAAACTTAACTGTCTCCAAATGTCAAAAACAAAAAAAAAATGTTTGTGTACATCTGTAATTGTGTAGATCTGTAAGGTTTTAAAAACCTAAAGCAACACTCTTGGTTTTAGAATCTTGCATGCTTTGGCTTTGTTAGCATTTAACCCTAAATCTGGCTGTGGGTATGGCAGTCAGAACCAGACAAATTTGGTAAAAGTTTATTTTTAGTTCATGTGGTTGTTTTAATCAATACACTGACCCACTTCTGAAGGGGTAGGAAAATGTTCTTTTGTTTTTCAGAAGCAATAAACTGGCGCCAGCAAAACACCTAAACAAAAATGCATGGATCTGCTTTTGCAACTAACTTGTTTATGTTTTGTGTTTTATGGTGTTTGTCTTGTTACTAACCTTGGTGTGCATTAAAAACTTTTTTGTTTTGTTTTGTTTTAAAGTAAGGTAAAGTAAAAATGTGTATAATTTGGTACAATCACGTTGTGTTAAATCCTAATAGTTAAATTATACAATGGGGTCAGGTAGTGGCTACTACCATGTTTTTGCCCCCAGGAGTGTTTACAACTATTCAGAGGGCAAAATGGGCCCTTTTCCCAGAGGAATTCTTTGTAAACAATTAATTGTAAATAATTGGCATGAACAGTTCATATTGGCAATCAAATTCAAGATTTGCACAAACTTAGCTCAAAATTGGGTGGGTACCACAAAACTAGGACAAAGAACAACTAAGAAAAGGTATTTGGTAAACTCTAACAATTAAGAGAGCAGCAATGCTGTGCCTCAGGGCAAAAAACTTAAGATAATGGCTAAAAGAAATTTGTGGGGTTACAGAAGGGATGCCCAAGAGGCAGTGGTTAAGTCTAAGTCTCTACACCCAAATACTTAGCCTGCAAATCAGATTTCAGGAGGGAATTGTGTTTATCTTAATGTGATGAAAACTAACTTCGCTTCTTTTAGCCAGGAAAATCCAGCTTGTGAATACTCCCACCTGCCTGCTAACAGGGTGGCAGGGGCAGTTCTATTGTAAAAATAACACCCCTGCCTTTGTGCTAACTACACCAGCTACAGAGGACAGCAGCCAACCACTCACATGTTACGCCCTTACAGAAGGGAGGGGAAAAGAAATGCAATAGATTCTTCTTACCTCTGACCCTGAAATCCCAGCACCATAAGGGTCCAGAAAAATGTGGTAAGAGCAAAAGGTTAAACCAACCAACTCGGGGAACAAACTGCCTAAACAAGAGAGCAGTATGGGTACATACCTGTAAGCACCTATCTATGAAAAGAATTTAATACTGATGTTATATTAAGTGATAGTGATGTAAAAATGCATGCAATCTTTGTAGTTAAGTGTACTGTGTGTAAATTTTTGTAAAGTTTTGTGCATGTATTAGAATCATAAATAGGGAAACTGAGGCAGGCAGCCTCATAATTTCAGTAGTATTGTTTTACAAGTTTTTGCCTCTTGATTAGACAGTTTCTAATCTTCCAACATTTTTTTTTTAATGGAAAAAGCTGCAAAGCAAGCAATAACAACTGCCATGGCACTCGAACCTTGGGGATCAGACTCTCTGTTTGCAGGTATTGGTTACCTAGGGGACAGCAACGTGGAGCCAGTGGCAAACTTGTGATCAGGGCCAAACCCCACTTGGGTTCTGGAGCAAAACCCTACAGGGTGTAGCAGCAAATTACATCCCAATTGAGCAAATGGTTTTAGCATGTTATTCAGCTTTACAAGAAAGCGAACAAATAACAGGAGGATGGGAGCTGCTCAGAGACCAGAACTCCACATTATGGCATGGGTCCAGGAACCACTGGGGCTCAGGACAGAACAAGCCCTTCCCAGCACAATGCTACAGTGGGAATGGTACAAACAGGAGCAGGCAAAACCAGGTCCATGGGAGTTTCACCTCTGCACAAGGAGGTCGCCCATCTCGCTGATGCAGAGAAGACCCCACTGCCTTTACCAGTTATTACTGGACTGGCTACCTGGGCCCCATCCTATGGGACACTTAATCCATTGCACAGATGTTATGCCTGGTTCACTGACGGCAGTGCTAAATACTAAGGCCCGAACCAGGTGTGCCAAGCAGCGGCCATGCAAGGCCAGCAAGGCATACAGCTCACCCAGGAAGGGAACAATAAAACCAGCCAATATGCTAAACTAAAAGCAGTCCAGTTGACAGTAACCAAGGCAATATAATTGGCAAACCCTAAGTGTTACATCTATACTGACTCATGGGCAGTGGCTAATGGCTTTACCTTATGGGCAAGTAAATGGAAACAAAATAATTGGTCCAGTCAGGCAAAGGCAGTGTGGGGCCAAGATATATGAAAAAACGTTGGTGCCTGAGCTAAATGTATCAAAGCTTAAAGTAGGGCACACTAATGCACATACCAAAAAGAATACTGAGGAAGCAAAATTAAATGCGGCTGCAAATGCTCTAGCAACTGTTCATAAGGTGTCACAGGAACCAGAAGCCACAAAAGAAGTTCACCCTTTTTAACACAGTGGGCTCATAAAAAAGCAAGGCATCTGGTACAAAAACTAAACTCACCTGTTATCCTTCTTCATGTTTACAGACTCATAAATAACCATATAGGGCCTTCTGTGTGTGTTTTGCTGTGTCGGACATTGGTGCTAAGCAACAGCTATGTTAGCTCTCCTGTGAGCAGCCAACATGAGTGCAACCAAAGATGAAAAACAAATCCAAAAAACCTTCACCATTGGGAATTTTACCTGCACCTGCGAAGGCAACTATAACATAGCTAATGTAATGTATTATTGCCCTACAAAAATGTTACTCACTGTATACCTCTCATACTTGGTCCAGACTCTGGGTTATAAAATGAAATAGTACTCTTACTTTCAATGTAAGCTAGGCAAGTAACACCTTGTAAGTCAAAACTGGCATCACTAACATCACGTGTGTAAAACACTTATGTAACAGCATGTGTGGCTTCCCAATTAGCAGCCATGCCACAAACACATACTTTTGTTTTGGGGTTATCTACAGGTAACTCAGTGTGGATCAAAATTTTTTTTTAATATCAGTTAATATGTCTGGATCCAACCCCTGCCAGACACCTTGCAGTTTAACCAGTCCTATATTTCTTTAGCTTTGTGTTGACCTATAATAAATCAATCCATTCCTTTATTATTCTGCAAATTCATAGTACTCCCACACTTAATGGGTAAAAGATTGTAGGATCCACAGTTTTCAGGAGAATGGATTAGCCCTTAGACTAACCATACCTATGAGTTGCAAAATTGTTAACAATAGACATCTGGATGCGTATGTCCCACTATAACACCCATCCAGAGCCCTGTACTTTTCAGTAAAATGGTTTTATATGTGTAGCAACACCACACGCTGTTGTGTGCATTAATTGTCAGCTTTCCTATCTTAGCTTGTTAATTCACCCTACTGTTATTGTGTTGTGGTATTTGTTTTCTTTTATTAATTGGTATGTTACATCTTTTTTTCAAAAGGTGGAAGATTTGGCAACTTGTTCAGACCCTGACATGTCATTTTAGCTTATAATTTGAAGCTAAATTTAAAGGTTTTAAGGCCCTCCATTGCCCAGGGGTGGAGCATAGGGTAAACAGAAGACTTTGTAACAGTATAACAATAGTGGGCAATGGAGGCTGCCAAACAACTTAAGGGAACTTTGTAAAGTTATGTAGTAAACAAGTAATTATCTAGGTCCTAGATACCAAACATTGGGGTGTGGGGAAAGCAATTGTTGTCAGGCATACTGTCATTGCTTATGTTTGTGGCTATTTTCTGTGTTGGCTCTAAATTGTGTTATTATCTTTGGGGAACCTGTGGGTCCCAAGAAAGCCAGACTGAACAATGGTGAAGGTTCATTAAAAAGGTGGGATCTCAACAAAGGCAGCTGGCAAGGGTGAGGCTTTTGCCACTAGGGGGTGAAGCCTCAAAGGGAGGGAATGTAGAAGAAACTAAGTATAGTATCTGGCTAACTCCATCTTGTAAGCAGCAGACTCCATTTCAGTTTGAACAAGGAGTCACGTACCCTGTTGAGCTGGGTAGTGGGGCAAATTAGCATAAGAAAGAGACAGAAGCAGGAACTGAACTTAGGAAAACAACCAGGTAGCAGACCCCCATATAAGGGAAGAAGAGCATCTCCTCATTATGGAAAGATAGTACAAGCATCATGGGATTGGAGAGAAGCCAAGTCACACTGAGGGTATGTCTACACATCTCTTTTATTTTGAAATAACAGTGGTTATTTTGAAATAAAAGAGATTAGGTCCACACGACGTTTTCTTATTTCAAAATGATGGCATCCATCATTTTGAAATAAGAACTGTCATTTTGAAACAGCTTAAACCCCATTCATTTTGAAATGGCTGTTATTTTGAAATGGTTATTTCAAAATAAGGCCATTTGGACATGTTGTTTCGAAACAACATGTCTAAACGGCCTTATTTTGAAATAACCATTTCAAAATAACAGCCATTTCGCTAGCAGGCTTTCCCTTTATTTGAATTAACATTTTTCATAATTCGAATTAACTTATTTTGAAATAAGGACTTTATTTCGATATAAGACTTATTTTGAAATAACGCTGTGGTGTAGACATAGCCTAGGTGATATACATAAATATATTATAATAATGCATTAGCTATATAAGGTAACCCCATCCTTGGTTAGGGGTTCTTGGGTCTTTGTTTTGGCCCCAGAGTCCACAGCTGTGTATAGTTTTCCAATAAACTTTCTCTCTTTTACTAAGTGTGGCCTCTGCTTACTGAACACCCTTAAATTTCCTCCACACACTGGATGACACCCTGAAACTGGAGAGCCTGGGCTGTGGCCCCTGTAATCTGGCCTTGGTGCAGGACTAGCCCAGTGCCTGGGGGCTTGGTCTCCCCACCAATCCTCATTACCAGACCACTTAAAAATGTCATCAAGTGGGAGTGATAAATGGCCATAGAAAATTAACAACACTAGAAGCATTCATATGTAAACTGTTCAGAAATCAATGGGCATATTTTATGGCATACACTTTCTGGATTGTTTTCAAGAAGCAGAAACTCTGAAGCTCTATAACTGAATGAACTACTGGTGGTCCACAGATCATTTCCAGTTGGTTTGTAGTGTATATTCCATCCCAGCAATGCAATGTTTATCAGTTTTCAAGTTATGCTGCTTCCTGCCATTGTAACTCAGTGCAGGACTATTCAGGTTTTGTCTACACAGGGATGCTCAGTAAATAAATCTGAATTAACTAAAAGTGTGAATTTAAAGGGAATTAGTTTAATTACTTTAAACCCCTGTGTGGCTATTTTATTCCAAAATAAAATGACCTGGTTCCATTCCCTTTGAAATTAAATTAAACCAAATCTAGCCTTTCTTAACTGTGAATGTCTACATAGGAGTTTGACACAGTTTAACTAATGTACTTCAAATTCACAGCTTTAGTCAATTCAGGATAACTTCCCAAATGTACCTGTGTAGCTAAACTTTCTCCCTTCAAGTCTATTACCAAATAAATTTATGAAAACTACAGGGAAGTTTCCTCTTAATGAATGTAAGTTCCTACATGTACTAAGAGGACTCCTACAAGAGGATGTAAACATTGCATGCTGGCCTGTGAAAGTGAGTTTATTTTCATCTTGTCTTCTTAATAATCTCATTGTTTCTCATTTAAAGAAGCACAATAGTCATCAGAAGAAAAGTATGTGATCAAAGAGGGGCCGTGACCCACACAAGGAGTCCCATGTTAAGAAGTAGTATACAGTTTGAAAAACTGTTGAGTAACACATCCACCGCACCATCAAAGAGTGTTCATCATGCATTCTCATTCATCTGAGAAGAGTCAGGTTTATTATATTTGTCAATGCTTCCTTTTTTCCTGCCAGCCACAGCCTTCTTAAATTTAATCACCAACCATGGAAAGCCAGATTTTACTAAGTGGGCACCCAAGTTAGTTTGTCAACTCACTAGAACATGTGTAACCCTTCTGCCAGGGCAAGCTGGCAGAACAAGGGCTGGGAACTATATCTAGGGTTTTCCAAATAATTTTACAGCACTCAACAAGCTGGAACTCCCACACACTCTTCTGGGAAATCATGCAGTATTCCCTGGGCATCCCAAAGGGGTAATGCTTCCCTGCTCACAAGCACAAGTCTGAGTGTAGTATACAAAACTTTTAATAGTAATAAAAACAGAATGTAAAAAGCCCAATAACAAAAACCAGCACTGATCTGGTGAATCAGTGCAGAAGAGGTTCCCAACATGATCCCACACAGCATAACAGAACATGTGAACTCAATAGCAAAACCAGCACTGAAATGGAGGATCAGTGCAAAACAGGTTCCCAACAAACCCCAGGGACATAGGGATTGTCTTTCATGCCAGCTGTCCACTGGTGCCACCCACTGGTCACTCATGCTCTCCATCCTTCTGTTGGCTCTGCCCGCTGTCTGCCGTCTTCACCCACTGGTCACTTACCTCCGGCCCTCCACTGGCCACTTTCACCAGCTGCTGGCTCCGCCTACTGGTCACTCACACTCCACCTACTGGCTCCACCCACTGTCTGCCAGCTCCACCTGCTGGTCACTCATTATCCATTCTCCCCTTCCACTGGCTCTGCCACCAGTGCTACCTGCTGGTCACTTACTCCATCACTGCTCCTCTTCAGTGATTTTAGCTCAGAGAGAGAGTTTTCCTCTCACTGATTTCAGCTCTGAGAGCGTCTCTTCTCGCAGTGATTTCAGTTCAGAGAAAGGGTTTGCCTCTCTCAGTGATTTCAGCTCTTAAACCTTACATAGCTGCAAACAGCTTCTCCCATTAAAATAACAAAGGAAAGACCTCACAGGAAGCCTGGCCAGATCTATCCTTTGACAGTAGGGCAAAAGAGTGAGGCAAAGCCTCATGCATAGCTCTAGACTGTGATAATGCTAAATCCCTGCCCCTGTGTTACATTCATCAGGCTAGAAGGAGGAAGCAAACCCTCTTTTAATAATTTTTTTTACTGATGGTAGCTTTTATCCTTTAATCCACCTAAACAGAGTTTGAACAAGCAAGAGAGTAGCATATTACAAATGGCAGTATTTCATGTTTCTCTTCAGTAGAATTACAGATATTGACAGACAGGGCCGTCCTTAGGGTAGGGCAAGAGGGACAGCTGCCCAGGGCACTGTGCTTTGGAGGCCCCCGTGGGGCTGGCTAGAGGAAGAATCGGGCCTGGCAAGGCAGGATCAGGCCCAGCTCTGTGCGGGATGTTGTGCCCCTAGGATTGGGCCTGTGCTGCATCTGGAGACGGGGAGAGGAACAGCAGCATGGCCAGCCCCCCCTGGCCATGCGTGATGCTTTCAGTTCTGTGCCAGAGCAGCGGGAAGATGGCGGGAGGTGGCATGGGGCCCGTATCCCTACCCCCCTGGCTGCTCTGCCTCCTACCCCTTTCCGACGGCTCAGGCACAGAGCCGAAAGCAGTGCACATAGCGGGGGGCCAACTAGCAGCGCTGAATTTGGCTTCTGCTTTTTGCCAGCTCACATGGTCCATAGGACGGCATGGCTGGTTCTGGGGCCTGTGCCTTTTCTGGGCTGGCCAACCCCACCCCTCAGTGGCAGAGGGGGTTAGTGGGGACCCTGCAGAGGGTGATTTGCCTGGGGCCCTGCACCACCTAGGGATGACCCGGTTGACAGATTTATGATCAGAGCAACCCAAATACCATTACCCATATTGCCCTGCACTCATAGTGTGACTACGCTAATATGCTCTTTGTGCTCACGCAAATACAAAACCCATGCAGATTAGTTGCCTCCCCCCCCCCCGCCGAAACTGCTAGGCACAGCTTCTAAACCTGCCTTATATCTGCATAGCTACTAATCCAGCATATGATTAGGCAGGCAGGGAGGCAAATACCCACCCTGTCCTTGCATAAGAAAAAATCATTTATATATGTACTAATTCATGCACCAGAAAACGCTCTAAATTAAATCAGCTAGAAAGGGTCATTCTCTAACACAAGATGATTCCTGAACATCTGTCTTCTTTGACCCCCGAGGGCTACTCCATCTCAATAATTTATACACAAAAAGAAAACCTTGCTGAAGCTTTTGATGTGAGATAAACCATTAGCTAACTTTAGAGATGGATATTTAGATATCATAAGCAATGGTGACTTTCAGAATAAACATAATTTTAAACCTCTAACAATTTTTCCTTTTCTTAGATCTGATTTGTTGTTTCTACCTGTGTGCCATCAATCTTAAATTATTTGAGCCTTGTTTAATCAAGGTGCAGCATTTGTGTTGAAGTATTTTTGCTAACACTTAGAGCTGCAGGCAAATATTCAGCTTGTATCTATGTACCTCCTAAAGTTACAGCTGTATGAATTTTATCTTTTTGAACCAGAAAAAAAAACTGTTATTATCATACAAAATAAATAAACTGTTGATGTATTTCTTAGTGCTTTTGCTACACATCTTTTAGAAGTTTTACCTATTCCAATCAGAGGTCACCAAATGGGATATTATCAGGCATGTCAAAAAGTTGCTTTGCTTCCTGCTAATGGTGCGGGCAGCTTCTTAAGCTAGTAAAATAAATAAATAGGCTCAGGTAGGTATCCTAAGAATACACACATGATGATAAAACAACAAACACTGATTCAGGGTAAAACAAGGGCTAATCTAATTTTCATTCTTTGTGACAGTGTGAAGTAGGTGCAAAATCATCTAACAGTCTGCAGTGGATGAAAACTGGACTAGATTCCAATGTTCTGGATCCTTGCACCTCTTGCATTTTGAGAAAGATGCAGAGGGAATATGCTCAGCCCCTGGCAAAGGAGGAATGTCAATCATTTAACAAGCTCCTTTCCATCTGGTCAGAAAAAGACACTGGTGCTTCAACAGAGTTACATCCGACCCTCTTTGGCCAAAAGAATGGCAGCCACATTCGGAAATTATTAATTTGACTTAAGGGCTTCCTTAAATTGACTTAATGACTGTCACTCTTTAAGTCGACTTAGGCATTAAGTTGACTTAATGCAATGTGGCCATCTAAGTTGACTTAAGAAGCTGTATGTAATAACGTGCCCTTTTAAGCTGACTTAGTAAAGTCAGCTTAAACACATTTTGTATTAGGACGCTTTCTTAAGTTGACTTAACCAACTTTGTTAAATCAACTTACGAGAAGTATGGACTCACTAAGTTGACTTAATAAAGTCAACTTTAAGTAGACTTTACTTAGTTGACTTAACAAAGCCCTGTAGTTTAGCGATAGCCAAGGATTGCAAAGGTGGGTTGATGTAAAATGAGGGCAAAATTTAGACGATCCTGAAGAAAAAAGAAGTAACGGTTCTTATTTCTGAATCAGGAATCGAATAGTATGTAATATCAGATATCTATTAAGTATCTAATAAAATTTAATATCTAAAAGTTATACAAATATTTGGATTTGAGTTACATGAGGGACAGAACCAATATATATAAATATTTAATGGAGAACGAATGTTAAGTTCTGTGTTCATATCAGAGTCCTAAGTGCTTTAGAAATGTCTTTTTCTAAGGAACTGGAGACCTCAGGGGATTGATAATGAAATATTGAACCCTCCACCCCTTGATCACCTTTTCAAACTTTTCTCAGTTTAACAACCACCAAAAACCCATTGCTATTTAAGCCTCAGTGATCTAGGAGGTTTTGTTTCAATCCAGTTTTTATAGGCAGGTATCCATCTCACAATGTTCACCAGTATCTGGAACATCAACAAAGAAGACCAGAATTTAATTAAAAGGATGCAGGGGCATCCTCTCCCCTGAACTACACTTTCAAGATTAAGGCTTATTTGCAGGGCAGCATAGGAGACACTTGCACTGCTGATGAACATATTACTTCTCTATGATAAGAACTTGGAGATTCAGGACTAGGAGTTTGACACCTTTCCTCAGCAGAAAATATTTAATTAAAAATGATCAAATTCCTTATGTGCAAGGCCTAAAGGGAACAACTTCCTCCAGGGATAATTTCAGCACAGGTCTTACCAGTCTGGCCACAAAGAAAGCTGAAAAATGGATGAATGAAATGAACAAAATTTTTGTTGTGACAATGTTCTGAGCAAACAGATATCTGATGACTGGATTCATAAACAAGTTCACTGCTTGATTCTTCTCTCACTTATGCTAGTATAAGTCTGGAGTAATTCTGCTGGCACTAATAACACTGAAGTAAAGTGATTAGAAATTAGGTCTGCTTCATTTTATAGCCACCAGCTAATAGAGCAAACATGAAGCCAAAATCCTTAGGTACTATAATATAAAAGTATTTAAATTACTAGTATGCTCCCCCCGCAAAATATAATCAAATCAAATACTGCCTGAAGAGGGCATTATATGTTTCAGCTGAAGAGTACTTTAATTTCAAATCTTTGGCAGTTTGTTATTGGCACAATTCTTTCAGTTCATATCTGGTAAATAATATGTCAGAATTCCCCTTCCCCTCCCAAAATGTATTCAAATAATTGTCTTTCACTTTCCAGGCAAGAGACTATGTCTTGCATTGCAAACATCATTAATACTTCAACATGTACAAAGTTTCATTACTCATACTCCCAACTCTATGCGTGAGATAAACCAATATCTGATTCTAGATGCCAAAGAAAAGACAAGGAAAGAAGAAAAAAGAGTATGCAAATAAAATATCCACACATCAATGAAGTGAAGTCTTCAGTTTAATTTTCTCATAAAAAGAAGACATTGCCTAGAGGTAAAATTCAATTTGTGCCTTCTTTTCTCGTTTCATAATTGTGTTCTTGCTGTATTGCCGTATGTATTACCATTATCAAACTACTGTATATTTGATGTTCGCCCATGGCTATGCAGTAGTCAGTGCTACTAGGAGAAGCATCAGGACTACATTAGAGATGGAATGTTTTATTTAAGAACTCAGTTGGTAACTTACTACCATATTTCCCTTCGCAATTTGCTCACCCTAATTGTTAAAACATTTCCAGCTATTTCAGAAATGCAGTGACTACAAATGCCTACAGATGAGGCAGAATGGGCCTTTCTATTGAAAAGGATCGCTACAATCTCTTTTAATACTTCTTCAAAACTTTTTTATTAGACCGTTCAATGCACTTTTTGGTTTGGTTTTGTTATTTGTGGTCTCAAAATGACAAGTATCTGAATGAATTAAAGCAAAGTAGGACCAATCCTTTTAAATAAAAATCTCCTTGTATTTATGTGTGTCTGTTCAGTACAGTAGTTAGTGATATGTGAAACTCAAAGGCTTAGGTATTCATCTCAAAAATAGAAATGTTGATCTGAATCTCTCAGCTCCAGAAACTAAGCTGGACTTATGAAAACAGACCATCTCATTAGATTTCTCAGCTTTGTTGAGTCTTAATTTGAGTTTACAGCTATCATATAAATGACTAGTGTCTGACATAATTACTAGGGTAAAACCTAGGGTTTCACCTACTTAAACTTGTAGTAGTTTAATTTTGTGGTTCAGGTATATATGGCCCTTGACCCTGCAGTCCCTTGTTCTTATGAACTGGCTTTAATTATCTGGATATTGTCATTCATTTGAGTAATATTGACTTCAGTCAGGCAACTCACATGGGATAAGTGGTAACAAACAAATTTATCCTGTGACTCTGGACAACTGATTGCTAAGGGCTGAGTGTCTGCTTGTCATTTAAGTTATTAGTTTACTAACATCACTATGAGATTGGATGAAATTTGGGTTTGACTGCCTTATGAGAAAAAAATGAGATACACATAGATAGATTAGTATAGAAATGACTGAGAGAATGAGATAACCAGCTGCAAGTATGTGCAGGATATAAAAACACTGAAGACAAGAACTGCTGAAAGTGGTCTAAGGGGGGGAACTAAGAGAAAGGACCTGACTCTGAGGAAAAGAAAATGATATTCTGCCTACATTCTCTAATAATAAGATCTATTCCGTTATAGAATAACCTTCCAAGAATAATGATAGAGGGCTCACTGCATCAGCTATTTAAAATGGTTAAGGCAAAGCTCTAGAAATTTTATTGAGTGGAAAATCCTATATATGCTGGGTACAAATGGGAGAGGTTGACTATATGATTTAATAGGTGTACAATCATAAAAAGTAGGAGAAAAACCCGTATGCCAGTGAGCACATGTAAGCTTCAAGGAACCCAAATCTTTGTATATGTAACTTCATCTTAATCATTCTAATAAAAAAAAACATGGTTTTCATTACCTGGTTTTCCCCCTCCTCCCTTTTAACACATTTTAAGAGAAAGGAGAAATAAAAGATGAGTTGAAAAACTTAATCAGTGAAGAGCAAGTTCGCTTTAACAATTGTTCTGTGGTTACAGGAATACAGCAAAAGAAAAAAAGATAGTGCTACAACTTCTGTTTTGTTAACAAAAAGCATACATGAGAACTCCAGCTTCCAGCCACGTGACTAGACTTTTACTGAGGAGTAGGAAATCTAACCGCATGCATATCATCTCTTTCTTTTCTGAAATGAGACCTTGTCTAAATCCCACCCACAAGCCCATGCACACCTGCATGTCTTCAATTTTTCCCCCCACTTTTAAATCATATGCAAATTTCCACCATTGGTTTACATATTAAAAATTCCCTGAAAGCAGGAAAAAGAAAAGCACTCGCAAGTAACAAGCAGTCTGTAGTTCCTTAATGAATTATGTATTCTGTACAGGATATACTTCCAGACATGACTTGAATTTCTATTCAGAGTACTGGACTGCATGCTGGAACGTGGAATGCAGTTACTGTAGGACAGTGTTTCAGGCAAGCCAACAGTTAGTAAAAGCAGAGGACATAGACATTTGCTTTAGCTGAAAGGAATTATGAGTTTGATACTACACTGAGACATTCGTAAATGATTTTCACACTGTAGGGTCAAAATGGTATAAATGTATTCACACATTTCTCATAAATTAAACCTTGTGAATGCTAATAGGTATATGTGCATATAGATCAGCTTAGTGGATGTGCTGATTTCTGCTGGCAAAATACTAGTACACACTTTTGTTCCCCTTTTAAATTGCAATTATAAATGAGGCTGGATATATAACCCATGAATATCTACATCTGAATTAGCCCACTGTGGAAAATAAGTAGTAGGACTATGTTGACACATGACATTCATTTCACAATTCCACTTATGGATGGGTGGTCAGAAGAGGGGCACACTTCATCAGGCAATACTATGTGGAGGTTTGAGATGCTGGGAAGAACCTTTAGTGTTTGGACCCAATAGATAACCCTGGGTAGGTACTGGAAAAAATTGTAACAGTAGAACTCATGCAGAAATTGAGCTTTCTTAGAGGCTCTGCTGTGTACAAAGTTCCATGGGGAGTGAGTCAGTGAATTACATGGAGTGTGTGGTATTAAGCTCAGCCTACAAAGTCAAACCTGTTGTTTACTTGTTAAACGAAAGCAGAACTCCTATACAGATGCAAAATACATCATGGAGGGAAATCTGTTTGGGTGAAAGAGATGATCTCTTTAAGCAAATTTCTGACCCATATTTGACAATCTGTATTTTATACAGAAAGAATGTAGAGCTGTGAAGTCCATGCTCAAAGCAAGAGTGTATTTGCTATTAATATTTAATAGAATAATTTAAAATGCAAATAAAATTCTGTGCTTGGTTCTGATTAAACTTCTTCCCTTCATTTTTTAACTCATCTTCCTGTCTACAAACTGATGTAAATCCCCAGTACATGGTGGAAGTCCAGCACTCTCAGATTGCTATCAGCCTGAAATGATCTTGTTCTAAAGTATGCTGCTATGATATGTCTTTAAAATCAATAACTCCCAGCAAGAATTTGCTGCACATTAAATTAATGATACACTGGTGTAAAATGTACAGTACATGCCAGGATGTTCTATCAAAGACAAATTTGAGCTCCAGTTACAAATATAAGACTCAGAGTCACTCACCTACATAAAGCAAGGACACTTATTCAATTGGCAGAGGGGTATGGATTTTTTCCTCCTTCATCCCAAAGTATGTAGTAATCACAATGTATTATCTTTAGGACTGTGTCTTTTCTAATCCAGTACATAAGTGACAATAGACACTTTGTATGAAGAAATTGTTTCATGACCAGGGGTCACAAATAAGATGGAGCATTTCAAGCAGTATCCACTTTCTATGCTATTATTGACACATAAATCAGACAAGTATCAGCTAAGGTGGTGTGGAGATGAGGTTTCTTTACAGAGGGGAATAAATACATGTATTTGAAGGATACTACAAACATTCAAGAAAGAGAGTCATTTTTAGGGTTTTTCAGCATCCTGGGGAACTAAGAAAGATGGCATTAAACTGAGGAAAGCAAAATTAAGGTTGGATGTCAGAAAAGGGTTTTTTAAAAGGTATTTGAAGTTTGTGGAACGGTTTCCTAACACAGTGCTGACACTAGGCATGAGCAAGCTAAACAATTGCTTCAGGCTCCAGCAGCTCAAGAGAGACCCCTATTCCCTTTCTTAGTATGTGTTTTGTGGGAGGAGGACCCCAAAATATTCCTTTTGGGGCCCCAATGGCCTAACACTGATTTTGTCTAAAGAAAGTGGTAGAATTCTCAATGTTTCACCAATTTTCACCTGGACAGGAGTTTATAAATTTCTTAGTGAAGCCAATTGGACATTATTTGATAAAATGTTTTCTGTTAGAATACACTGATTTATTGAAAGTGAAATATTTTGCAAAAATATATCACCTTCAAAACAAAAATTGGATAAGATTGAAACCTTCAGTTTCTCCATTTTTAGAACATATGTTTCAACCTTCCATTTCAAAGACTTTGCTTTTTAAACTGTTTTTATATTTATATTATTAAATAGAATGCATTTAAAAAAAAATCAAAAACCAGAATATAATTTTTCAATTTTGTTGAAACATAATGCTGTGATAGACTCAAGCTTTTTTTTTTAATCACTACTTTTGTATGATTTATTTATTTGTGAATTTCACTAGCAGGAATTGCAGATTTTTTTTATCTAGTTTTCCATTGAAAAATAAAATAAGTTTCAAAATTGAGAAACTTCTCCCAAGTAAAAAAGCTAGTTCTCATTTATGCTACTACTTGGATGTATTCACGATTTCAAATCATCCTACAAACAATTCCAGCTTTGGCATTTGTTCACAAATGATACATGTGAATATTAAACATTTAATCTGTGTTTATCAGCTGTCACTGGACACAAATCATATATGTTCCTATTTTCTAACTGAATGTGAATAATTCTGAATCAAGTTTCTTATTCAAAAACTTATATGTATTAGTTCAAAATCTGCTTTTTAGTAAATTTTCAACATTTGTGAAAAAAAAAAATTCCATGAAAATATTTGCTCATAAACTCCTTCAGAAAAATACGGAAATAAATACATGAGGGATTATGCACTGACAGGGCAATTTGTTTAAAATGTTTAGTTTTTACTTGCTCCACTGTGATCTCAGTAATCATTTTCTCTCTCTCACTCTCTCCTTTTTGGTTGGCTAGTTGGTTGTCTTTAAAGAAGGAAGACAAATCACACAGATTTGATAACAGCAGAAATACTGTGTTAGAATAATATGTGTATATACATACACACAGAGACAAAGTAAGATTATGTGTGTGTGTAAATCTAATCTACTTGAAAACTTCAACTCAAAATAAAAAGCCACAGATGTTTCAAAGTGTGCATCTAAAAACCTGAAAGAGACATGATTTATACATTTCAGTTTTATGACCTTCTTTTATGATGGGAACAGAGTGAGTTTCTGCAAGTAAGGAGTCACGAGATGTTGAAACATATGTTGAAAAGCTTAGTGGCTTGAATTCCATACTTAGCAATTCTAGCCTATGCTTCACAGCTGGACACATTTAACTTTTGGTTAATACATTTCACATTATCAAATATCATTATTATTGACTCCTTAAGAGGATATAGAATAACAAAATGTACTTTAACACAACACCTTAAGAAAAAGGGAAATAAAACAGCAATGCCTTTTGTTTAGACATATGTCAAGGAGTGAGTGTGAGTGTGTGTGTGTGACAGAGAGAGAGAGAGAGATGTAGGCAAATGTACCTTACCAGATTATTTTAGCTACGTACATAGACATTCGGATGTTTCTCAGACTATCCAGAACTTTTTAATTTGTCATAGGAATGGGATGGTGTTCATTTCTCCTTGAAGCTATCCAAGGCAGATATTGTGAAAGAGCGGCCTCTAGGACCATTAGGACATTTTTGGAACCCAAAGGTAGAGAGATATCTCTGAAGATAAATAATGAAAACAATAATTCAATTAATTAAACCCATGTAATTCAATTAATTAAACTCCAGTGTAAAAGTAATCTGTCCATTTTAGGCCATATAAGTACACCCCACTGGATGTCTTATCAATCTCAATTGTGTGTGAACTTTTTCTTTCCCCACTTTCTCAACACTCCTCAAGTCCCTTTGCCTCATCTCCCCAAATCCCACATAGGGATGACAGTGCATCAGGACCCCAGGGTTGAACTCATGCCTGCAGGTGCCAGCTTTAGCTCCTACACTGCAACAATGTACTGAACTGCTGTCCTGACCAGCAAACTTTGGGTAAAGGCCTACAGACCTGCAGCAACCACACCCCTGCCTCTGATTATATGGCAAGCAGCACTCTCACTGAGCATCTTGGCTGTATAAAGACCCAACAGGAAGAGGCAGTTGTCTAAGCAACAGATTATTGCCTGCTGCCTTATCTGACTCTGCCTTGTTGTTCTGTTGCCCAACCTTGCCTTCCCAACCCATTGATCTGTCCCCTTTGATTGAATCTTCTGACTTCTGACCCCTGCAATGACTACAACTATTGCCCCAACGTGCCTCCTCTATGGACTGATCTACCCAATCACTTATACACCCTTAACTTGTAGATTGCCTTTCTAGCTTCCCTCAGCCACCAGGCATTACACAGTGTAACTCAAACATATTTACCATTATATCTCTAACAGGGTCCCGAATATACTTTCCTAATCAATGAGTAGCATGCAAAAGGCATCAGTCCTGTACTGACAAAAGTATCCATTCCACCTTTCCCAAACAGAACTTAAGTCTACAATTTGACCAATTCTAGGTGACTAAAACAATGCAGAAGTAGTAAAGTATCCACACCATTAGCAAATTTCCATTAGGACCTATCCTGAAACCCATATGCCTGTTCGTTCCTGCCTAAGAGATATCACAGCCTGAAGATCTATGGTAGACAATAAACTGAGGCAATTATTCTTAATTACAGTTATTTTGTTATGGTTTTTATACACAGTGAAGGATTCAGATAAGTTACCAACAGAAATCATCAAGCAAACAATATGATTACACACTACAGCCTCTGGTCCTTTCAAAACAGAGAAATCACTTTATACATTTAAGTTTTCCTATTGAGATTACCTGCAGACCTCACATCATAAAGTCAGAAGGGCAAAGTAAAAATATTTGAGCTTTGTTTTTATTAGCATGTGTATATCAACAAATTTCACTTTAGGGAGTATGGCTGAAGGCATTCTTTAAGAAGAACTTTAAATATAGTGAGGAATGGAGATATGGGAATTATCTCAGGAATGTTACACAAGGGCACATGGTGAAAAAAGCCTCATAGATGTTTATATACAATAAAAAAAATTGATCATCAAAGATGGGAACATTAATAGAAGAGGTGAGGGGGAGGCAGTGAGACAAAGCAGGACAGACAGGATGTAAAAGAGTATATACAGCTTTGAAACTGGTGACCAGAACTAGCTTGAATTTGATGTGACAATGGATGGGGATCTCCTTAATAGATTTGAAAAGAGAAGTGACATGGATAAGGAGGATGACTTTACTGCAGCATTTTGTATGGGCTTCATGGAAAAAATGTGTGTGGCCAGAGAACAGGTCATGGTGAGAGCTGAAGCATAAGGGAATATAATAAGGGCCTGAATGAGAGATTTAGCTGTGAGAAAAAAGCTGATGAAAAGAGAAGAATGGATCATGGAGATGTTGAGCAGGAGCAAGTACCAGGATTTGGTTATGGCTTAGTGACTCCTCTGCCTTCTTTGACCCCCTCACCTATGTTATAGTTTCAAGCCATAGCAAGGAAGGTGTTGTTAATAGTTATTCTTTGGATTAGGGGCTATGTGATGATTATACACTGAGCTAAAAATAAAAAAAAATGCTCTGCAAAAGACAACACAATTAACTGATACATTTGAACAGAAAGACTCAAGATTATGGGTTATTATATTCATCTTTATGATGAAATAGCAGGGTTAGATTCATAGAAATTTCTGACACTTATTCCTCAGTTGTCATAATATTTATGTTAAAAGGGGGGGGAGTATTAAAGGAGTAAATGTCATTAAAATGTAAAATAGAAAAGAAAATAGATTTTTCCCCCTTAAAAAAATTCTGGCAGCAATCTGTCATGTCTAATAATACCCCATGAGCTCTTTGGGGGAGGGACTTTTTATTTTGTATGTTTTATCGCAAGAGCTAAAATGCCATGTATATAAGCACTGCTTTATAAATAAAATGATGCCTTTAAATCCATCACTCACTCTCCAAGATACATTTTCAAAAAGTTACAAAGAGAATGACTATGCTATTCCTCTTCCCACTGACAATCTTCCTACATTGCTTTTTGAAATGGGTTGGAGAGCTAAATGAATGGTGGGCATTCTCCCTATTTTTCAGATGAGGTGACTGAGGCAGAAGCAAATGAAGTGAATTGCCCAAAGTGAGTCAGTTGGCAGATTAAGCTATAGATGATTCAAGGTGCTGTGTTCACATTATAATCTCCCCTGCAGAAATAAGTTGGAATTCTCCTCCTGACAATGATCTGCTTTTCCCCAGTAAACCTTATCTTTTACCTGCAGCAAGACAGACAGAATGGTTTAACAGATTTTTTTTTCAATTCTGTTGTACATAGTACACATTCTGATTGACGCTTTTATCTTCAAGAGACAATGGACATTGCAATCTTTGATGTAGATGGCTTGCAATGTCCCATGTGACTAAATAGTTGAATCTGAAATTTGCATAACTTTGGCAATTATTTCAAAATATGTGACTTAGACCTGGTCTACACTTAGCAATACATTTGGCAGCAGTTGGCAGGAATTATACATACTACATAGAGTAGCTTGAGTAACCTATATCGACTTCCTAAATCCTCTTCTGTCCACCATCTCCACTATGCTGCAACAATAGGAAATGCATACCTGTCAACACAGTGGTAATTTTTGTCCACAAGCAGTTTTACTAAATCGACTTCTATATCGATTGAGTGGCTTTTCACTTCTGCTCAATCAAACCAGATAAAATTATCTGATGGTGGTGAATTTGCTGCCATCAGTGTAAACACAGCTCTGATTTATAGCTGCTTGCTTCTTACAAGTTCTTTTGTCTTCAGACTATAGGAGCTGGCTTCTGTCATGGACTTTGATGCACTGACGGAGACAACGGCGCCACTTATTTTGATCACTTGCCAAGGTTTCCCACCAGTCAGGATCAACTCCAAATTTTTTCGTATCTCACCTGAATGTGTATTGAGAGTGAAGTGTGGAAAGTCCTGTGGTTTTGATCCCAGTGATATTTCCCCATAGAGTATATCCTTAGGTATATGTCCATCTTCCAACCTGCTCACATGGCCCAGTCAGAGCAGTCATGTTCCTTAAAGAGGGCTGTCACACTTGGTATGTTGCCCTTTGAAAAATTTCTATTTGGTGACTTTATCTTGCTGTGTGATTATTAATGTATTATTAGTATTATAAGTATTATTAGTATATTTATCTTGCTATTTGATTATTAGTATATTATTAGTATTATAAGTAGCATACATGGAAAATATTTAACCTTCTTTTCTGAGAAGCATAAATTCTTGTTTACATACCGTATATGAAAGTCTTGATGATGCAAACTTGGTACATTAGCATTTCGGTCATGATGGTAAGTTTTGAGTTGACACATGCTCATTTATCTAGTCTACTAAAGATGGTGGCAACTGATCAAGAGGAAACATTTAGTTCTTCACTCAGTGAGAAGTTGGTAATCACTTTTGAACCTAACTAACTCAGCTTTTGGACTCCTTGTAGCTGCTTTGCATTTAAGGTGATTAAAAACTCTCATAGAACCCCATATCTAATAAAACTCTTTTCTTACTGCTGATGGTGAAAGAAAATGCCTGACAAGCACTGAAAGGCAGTCCATGGGTTCTTGTAGTAGATCTTCATTATAGTATCATCAGTGAATAACAGTTCCCTGATTAGCACCTTTTTTTACTTTAATCTTTTCCTTAAGTCATGAGGGATTGAAGAGTTTCCCATCCCATCTTGTGTGAAAATATACTCCATCTTTTACATTCTTAAATTCAATGTTCAGGAGTCCTGAGAAGGAGATTCCAAAGAGTAGAGGGGCAAGAACACATTTTTCTTCACTCTGCTTTTCTACACAAAGCTGTCTGAAGTATTTCTGTCAAAGTGGACATTTGCTCTTATATTGTTGTGAAATGAATGTATGAGATTTAATAAGGCTGATGGACAGCCTATCTTTCTAGTATTGCAATAGACCTGCCATTCTGACTGTGTTAAATGCTTTGGTTAGGTCCACACACATAATGTACAATGGTTTGTTTTGCTCTCTGCACTTTTCTTCAAGTTGACACTGATACAATATTATGTATATAGTTTATCTTCTTGTCCTGCATCCTCACTATGATTCAGAATAAACTGTCTTTGCCAGCTCTTGTAGGTGCACTAAGCTGACTTTCATGAAAAACATTTTGTATATGCTGGAGAAGCAACCCCTGAATGGAGGATGAAGTTCATCTGAGAGAGTGCAGACTAGGCTACTATAAAGACAGGAAGTTGGCGAATGGAATTGCTGCAGTGAGGAAGTTTTGCAGCCATCTTCTAGTCTATGCATTAGAGAGGGAAGAAAGGATCCCAGGGTAAGAACAGAACACCTGAAATCTTGGCCCTGAGGAATGGATATATCCAGAAGCGAGCCTGTGAGAGGTGGATAAAAAGTAGCCCAGGGAAAGAGAAACAAGATGGGGGATTCAACACACCTTTGGTACAAGGAACAAGACAGAGGACTCACTACAGCTATCTGTTGTAGGATCCCTAGGTTAGAACCAGGAGTAGTGAGGGTACCCAAGTTCTCTACCAGCTATTGACAGAGTGATAATGCCTGGACAGCGGGA
This sequence comes from Podocnemis expansa, assembly GCA_007922195.1. NCBI lineage: Eukaryota > Metazoa > Chordata > Testudines > Podocnemididae > Podocnemis > Podocnemis expansa. The sequence goes on from ML681963.1 coordinate 30,450,780, forward strand.
CTCTACCCCCCCAGAAGGGAAAACCATACAATGACCTGGCCAGAAGGCCAAGTAACAAAGAAGAAGTTGCAGATCCTGGCATCAGAAAGGGACAAAAGAGAGACAGGTAGGACAGGGAGTAAAAATTCCTTGGGGGAGAGGCATTAAACCTGAAAGAGAGTTATTCCCCAGAATAGCAAGGAGGAGATGGTGAGTGAGCATCTTGTGACAGAGAGCAGTAGATACTACATCATCATTGATGGGGTTAAAAGGAGTAGGAGAGGTTGGGGGGGAGGGCAGAGGGGAATTTATAGGAGGTGATGGCTGTGTGTATGTGTGTAGTATGTGCCGATGTCACCAAAACTGAAAGTGTGAAGTATCCTTCTGGAGCCAATTCCCAGTCAGGAAATTAAATTGGGGGGAGGGGGAGGAGGATGGACCTAGAGCTTTTTAATGCACTCACAATGGTTTTCACTCCATCCCTATACCCTGTTCTTTCTAATCCCACCTACCTCTGTGATGAACTCTTCAAGTTGATTTAATATTTCATTGGGATCCAGGTAAGTGAGGCAAGGGGCACAGTTTCAAGGCAAAGTAAATGAGGGTGTTTTATTTAAACCTAGCTAATCTACAGAGGGCTCCAGAGGGAAAGACAGATGCTTTCAATCATCCCCTCTCTGCAGTCTAAGAGCAAACTGTGCTGTTTACTGTCTATTCTTCTTGCAGCAGAGGAAAGATGACACTGCAAAACAACCATGTGTTCTGACAGGTAAAAATACAGGCTAACTAAATTAGGCACAATTTCAGATCAAAGATGTATGGGATCTACTTGAAATGTCATCCTGGAAGAATGAACCCCAGTGAATGAACACACACAGAGGAGGATTTGTTTCAGTACAGTACATCCAATACTGCTCTTGTTCCTTCATTTGTAAACTCCTGAGTATGTTCCTCTGACCATTACTCATAGACTATCTCCCCAGCAGGGAGACAAAGCTTCCAACAGGGCATGCTGCTTTGTGTGTGGTTTTATTAAAGCCTCTCCTATGGATAACTTCATATCTGAGCAAAGCTTACTCTTTAACAATATGGTGACAGTAAGTTAAATTACTGATAGTAAGGAAATATAATGGGGTTACTTTCCCCAGGGGTTAAGGTACAATGACAGAGCTGTGTGGAGCCTCCTGAGAATTCTGTTTCACAAATGGATTCTTTGGATACAATTGAGGGCGTGAGACACTAAAGCAGACACCGAGTAAATCTGATTTCTTTTATTAACTCAATTTGTGTATTTACATCTAATTAGAATAAATCATTTTCTTTGGTTTTTGTTTTCTTTTTAATGTTCTAAGGAAAAAAAACAAAGAGATAGCAAAAGGTTCATTACAGCAAAAGTGTAACTACAATTCCTAAACTTGTTCCTATTATTAAGCGCTGAATTGATACTGAGCTACAATCATTACTGCTAAGCATTATCCCTCATATCTCCAGAACCATGGCTAATTCATTTGATTCAGATTCAGTTTTGATTCAGTTCAGGTACACTGGTCTTATCTTGGGAAAGACATTTCATTCTTGGCCTGCAAGCTTGCCAGTAGTTTGATTTGTTGTTGGGGAGGGAACTTTGGGTGATCAGTCCAGAGTTCGGCTATCTGATATGTGCCTCTGTAGGCCTCTGGTTTGCATGGGCTTTTTTCTGTCTTTTATCCCTGTTGCACGACCCAGTTTCAGTTTCAAAAAGTTACTGTTACAATGCTCTGCCTTTTTTTGGTATTCCACCGAGGCATTATGCCACCACTCTTTTTGGATTTACTGGTTACTGTTCTTAATATTGATACAATACTGCTAATTACAATTCTTTAGCCAAGTAGCATTTGTTACTGGGCAGACTTGGTTCTGTAAACCTGTTGGCAGCTGGATTGCTTTTGTGAAGTTTAACCTGCAAAGCAGCTCATTTGCAAAGGAAAGAATTCAGCATCTGCAGAGGATGCAGTTTCATTCACAAAGCTGTCAGCTAAGTTACCTCTGCAGACTTTAGCTTTCAGATAAGTTGTGCCTCATTGTCATAAGTTATCTCCATTACTGACACCTCCAATTGGACTAGGTAAAAAAAAAAAAAATCACATGTATTGGTGGAGACATGAGTGTGAAGTTTTCACTTTATGCTATTGTTGGTTCTACCAAGAGCCAATTAGCCCCTCACCTTTAAAATCATTATAATCATCCAAATGCACTTAGTTCTAACAACATTCATCTTCCTTTCAAGAAAAAAATGTTCATTTAGAAAAGGGAAGGTGTGTGTAAAACACTCTAAGTGTAAAATGATTCATTAGAAAGGTCTCTGTGGTTCAGAGAGTAAACATTGCTTAAATCTTTAACTGATTATTAATACTGCTATGAAATGCAGGACAATGAACAGCAAAGCAGCAGCATTACCCTTATTTAAACATTTGAGCCCTGCTCCTCTTGGTGTTCAATTCATTTAATTCTTCTGCTGAGGACAGTCGTACCATTAAATAATGATTGTGAATAGCAAAGTCTGATATTCAAACCCACCAGGCGTTACACCATTTTAAATATAAATATGAAGTCTAGTGGCACTTTTAAAGACTAACTAATTTATTTCTCACATCAGCTTTCATGGAGAAAATTCCACTTCATCAGATGCTTGAAGATCAGGAAGTACAGATGAATGAGAGGAAAATAAATGAAGGAAAGTGTAAATCATAGGATTAGGTCAGCATGTTACAGCCAATCAAACCATTTTAAAAATGGGATTGTTCAGGAGAGGATGCCTTAGAAAATCCTACTGAGCAGGAGAGAGACAAAAGTGAGGCCAGGAGAAATTCATTGCAATTTGCTATTGTGTTCTAACTCTGGAAAGGAATGTTAAAAATAAGAAAAAAATAAACTGAATTGTGTATGTTTTGTGATTTACATAGATTTGAATCTTTTTTGATTCCTTTAAAGCTTTTGACCTCTGTGATATCTTGTGGAAATGAGTTCTGCAAGATAATGGTGCCTTATGTAAAATGTGTACTTCCTTTACCTCTTAAATTTGTCATCTCTCCCTTTCAGGAAAAATCTTCTTAAGAGACAAGGATAAAAGGAGCACCTAATTTACCTTCTCTAGACTGTTCAGTACGTCTTGTGTTTGTCTCCTCATTAAACTAAAAGGAAAGGTTGTTTCTTTCCAAAATTTCCGCAACCTTAAGATGCCACTATACTGATTTCTTTATAGGAACTCACTGTTTACCCTCCAGGGCAGAACATTATTTACAGGATTGGCATATTTTAAAATTCCAGGATTATGTATCCTTTCCAACAGCCAAGCCTGTCTGATGATCTATTCCTTTGCTTGTGTAGAGCCCACCTGACCTCAAAAAGAGTCCAGGAATTGCTAGGGGTCTACCCAATTGGATCAGGTTGCAAAATCATGTACAAGAGATACCCATTGGGATCAAATGAAAACTTTCTAAAACAAAATTGCCCTTTTACTTTTGATTATCAGTCTCTAGTGCTACAATTTATGACAGTGTTAAGATGGGTGGGTAATTATCGCAGGACTTTGAAGTGTTCTCTTATTACGAGGTCAGAATGCCTTGAGGCCAGACCCAGTAATTTAAGAGTGAGATGTCTTAAATCCAATCTGAGTGTTCTCTCAGCAGGAATACTAAACTGTTGCATTGCAATTATTTCTAGGATTATCCATTAAAACAAAAAGTAATTGCCTCACAAGAATCTTCCCCTCTTCATTTCTTACTTTTTGTTAACATCCTTCCATGTTGGCAGATGGGATTCTCACACAGTCCTCCCTAGCCAAGAGTTTTGCTGCCCAAAAAGTTGCTTTTGCAATCCCTAGCTTCTAGCAGCATTTCTCTGCCCATATGGATCTAGAAAAAAAGAGCTGTAGTACACCTGGAAATAAACCTTTGTCTAAAAAACAAAATTCAAGGGAATGCTTTCCATTACATCCCTCTGCTGCCCTCTTGATTATTTTATTACTTACTTTTTCTTTTTCTTTGAGGGTTGAAAGAAGAGGATATGGGGAGTGAAGTCTTGTGACACAAGAAGTCTGATGGAAACATTAATCTTTTATATCCCTTCTAAGTCATAACATCACCCTAAAGAAACGATTTCCTTTCAGAATGAGTATTTGCTTATTTTCAGATATCCCATCACCTTTGATCAGGGAGGCACTAATGGACCCTGGTGCATTCTCCATTCATACCCACAGTTATTTTTGCATTAGAACTTTTCTTATGATTGATGCTTTAGACATAGCTAGAACAGCTTCTGGCCCAGAGAGAGCGTAGTTATTACAGACGGAATCAGTGGTTGGTACAGCTGATCAAATGTTCCCCTGCTGCAAGAGGAATATTAAGACAGATTTCAGGGTCTTGTTTGTTCAGGAGTGTGGATGACATGTGGTCAAAAATTAGGGATTAGGGGAACTGAGGAAACACAAAAGCTTCCATTAAGGTTATCAGTGGGGTTTCTTATTCTCATCACTGTCTTTCCTTACCTACTGCCTGTCCAGATGCAGAGGAAAACAGCATACCCGATTTAACACTGCTGGTTTGTTAAACCCGCTTATGTTTGATAAACCTGATTATATTTGACTGGCTGGTCAAGTGCAGTGGTGGGGGGGAACACATTATTTGGGTGAAGTAAATGAGCTTTTTTGTTTCCTAACCTATGGAATTTTTATGGGAATTGTGAATTTATAACTTGTCCTCTAAAACTTTGACACTTTCACCAGATTTCCAAGATTCTCAGCTTGCATGTCCAATTGGGTCATTTTGTGTTAGGGGTGTCAGTGAGAAAATTGGCTGAGAAAGACATGAGCATTCTGGGGTGGGTGGAAAGGGGTAAGATCTAAGAGTGGGCATGCAGGGGGAGGTAGATACTGTGAGCAGAATAAGCAGATGGGAAGGGAGAAGAATTAAGCATGTGTACAGATAGAAGTGGCAGTTACTGGGACAGTGGGCAACTCAAAAGGGGAGATGAGTCTGAGAGCACATCAAAGATTTAAAGAGAAGCAAGCTGAGTTTGTGGGCAGGCTGAGCAACCACAAGGGAGTCTGATAAAAATTCTTCTGAGAGAGCTATTGTAACAACATCATAACTTCTTATGATTTTGCTTTTGTCCCCTAACTAATCCTTGAAACCTATGGTGGTCTTTTTCTTCTTCTCTTAAGGGAATTTCTTGTACAGAAAATCCAAGTAGTCTTAAACATCACTCTTGCTTCTGGTATCTGTTGAATGCCAAGGGCACGTATGCATGTCAAGAATAGACACTGGGCTTAAGCCATCATATTCTGATCAGGATTTCAACTCAGTAGTTTGTAGTTTGGACTGGGAAGATTGTTTTGGGCCATTATATAGATAGGGCCCCACTATGAAATTCAGACCCTGATTGAGATTCCAACTCCCTGCAAAATCCCCACAGATCAGAACTGTTCATATCTAGACGTGGTTCATTTTCATCTCTAATGTAGCATAATATGCCACAGGTGCTCTCCCCATATATGGATCTCTGGGTATTCTCTCCCTTTCAACAATGAGCCTGCCACATTCCATAACATTCCCCCTCAGTAAGGAGTGTTGATTGCAGCTTCCTTCAAACCTTTGTGCCTGGCTGGGATGGTTTGAGAAGTGAAGGCAAAATATTAACCAGAAATGCAGGTATTTTCCTTGCTATGGCATTCCTCTCCCTTGGGTTTGAGAGGGTTGAGTCCACAAGACTGAGGAACGAGAAGAAAAAGCTCAGATCTCACTGGTAGCAGACATCTGGGATACCATATCATTACTTCTATTGATTATGTGTACTGTGGGAATGGTCAAAGGCTCCAGTCAGAATTCACTGTTCTGGAGCTGCATAAATATACAGGTAGACACAGTCCCATCAGCCACTGTACCTTTGCCATAGGTCCCAAAGTAACTACACCTCCGATCTCTTCATGGCTCTGTTGTCGGGTCCTCGCCTCGTCAGGGCGAGGCAAACCAACAGTTAGCAAGTTCGGGCCTTCAACCCCGGCTGGGG
>ML681963.1:30456813-30473465 GCA_007922195.1 Podocnemis expansa
GGGTAAGGCAAACCAACAGTTAGCAAGTTCGGGCCTTCAACCCCGGCGTCGGGCTGGTCCACAGGGCTCAGGCTCTCTGCAGAGGGGAGCTCATCAAGGTCCTCCCCGGGAGGAGTCTTCTCCAGGCGTATAGTTGCCCAAGGTTCCTCGCTCTCACCCTTCACAGGTGGGAAGTCTGGTCGCCTATCAGCCTCCCCTCCTCCCAGTGGAGGGAGGTCTGCCAGGAGTGGCAGCCATCTCCCTCTGGGTTCCCCCCATGGCTGCTTGGTCCGCTCTCTTTTATAGTCCTCCTGCTCCCAGCGCCCTCCCTTTTGGTTCCGGCCCCGGCCGCTCTGCTGGGTCGTCTCTGGGCAGTAGGGGGAGTGCGGGCGTTCAGCTGCCTCTTGACGGCTGACTAACTGCTCCCCTCTGCTACAGGCTCCTTTGAGGAAACTCCACTTAAGTTTCAGGAATCCACCCATCATCCATCACAGTGGGAAGTTCTGTAATTCTCTCCCTCTTGACTGGCAATTTAGGCCTCAATTCCTCCTGTGATTAATTGTTATCACTTGAATAATTCTGACTAGGTCAGAACCTCCATTTTATTTCCCTAGAGTGACTGACCAGGCAAACCAGCGACCAGCCAGCCTTCATAAAGCAAAATATTATTTAGTCACAATTTAAGCATTGTTGAAAGAACAGATCTTAAAAACAAACAAGAAGACCTGTACCACTTGAAGACTATCACATTTATTTATTGTATGAACATTCATGGGAGAAAATCCCACTTGGTCAGATGGTTAGAAAAGGGGGAACTTACTAACCAATTTGTTTATTGCATTAACATTCTTGAGAGAAAATCCCACTTCATCAGATGCTTAGAAGATGGACGAAGATGCTGTAAGTTCCACCCCCCCCATCTTCTAACCATCTGACCAAGTGAGATTTTCTCCCATGAATGTTCATGCAATAAATAAATGTGTTAGTCTTTAAGTGACACAGGACTCATTATTTGTTTTGCTGAACTAGACTAACACGGCTGTTCCTTTGGATCTTAAAAACAGTTAGCAGCTTATACATATGCTTCATTTATCAGCCATCCTCTCCAGGATTCCAAAAGGTTCAAAGTACTTTGTGTTCTCTCACAGAGACCGTCCTATGTACTCAATTTTAATTTGGTCAATGGGAGTTTTGCATAAGTATGGACTGAATTAAAGCTAAATAAAGACTTTGTAGTTTGACCCTTTATTACAGGAAGTCTTAAGATAAGTATTTCAGGATTTTGAGCTGCTGTTCTCTACATTAACCACTGGAAAAGAAGACTTTCTATTGATTACTCATAGTGTACAGATTAAATATTGTATGCACTTAGCATTTTTTTTAAAAAAAGTAATAGGTACATATATTATTTCTGTATATATCTAAAGCCCTTCATGAAAATACAAGCATATTATTTGTAGTATGATATCCAACTTATGAAATTGTTGGAGTGGAGGTACACATATTAACTTTTTTTTTTTTAAGTGAAATCTTTCCCCTTACAAGTTTGTCTCATATCAAAACGTGGAGTGTAGAAGGAGGAAAGATTTTTAAGTGTATTATGGTAATTGAGTTGTTATGTTGCTGTTCTTCAAAAGATTAAACTGATTGTCAAGCTCTAAAGGGATCTTCCTTCTAGTTGTTCATATTCATTTAGCTTTTTAAATAGAGAACTTAAAAAACCAAATCACTAAACATTCCTGGGCTTGTAAATCAACTTTCACAGTCAAGCTTTAAAGTTCTAAATATTATAATGTAATTTCTTTTTATTATAGAGGGACTTCTAATGGTATTTATTGTCCCTATTAATAGAATATCAGGTAGACACTGGTTCTGGCCTAACAGCTGTAGAAGTTGTGAAATCATTGCTTAGATTAGAAGGAGCACCAGTATTCTCCATCCTTTCTTCCTCTCCTATCTCTGCAAGCATCAACCTAGTCATCACTCTCTATCCTCATTGCAGGCTCCCACTCTTTACCTCCCTTCACCATAATTTTATTTTGTTGTAAGCTGTTCCTGTGCTCTGTTGATAAGAAAATTATGGACAGAAACCTGGACATCTCTCCTAGTGAATTTATCTATGCTTCTCCACCTAGGTTATCCCATGACAAAAGGAGTGGGAGTCATATGCAATGAAGTATAAAAGAGGTGGTCAATAGGCTAGGGGTCTGCAACCTTTGCCAACCCCTGTGCCAGCCCTCAGCGGATGCTGGGACAGGGCCAGACCTCCAGTTTGGGGTCAGGGCCAGCTCCCGCCCTCACTGGTCTCCGGGTCCCGGACGGGTCCGCCTCTCTCCCTGCAGTCTCTGGGTCCAGCTGGAATTGCTTCTCTTCCTATGGCTTCTGGGTCCCAGCCATGGCCACTTCTGTGCCCAGCTGGTAGGTGGCTTCCGGCTCCACAGAGGCTGGGGACAGAAGGGGGGCTGGGACCCACGCGCTGCGGTTTCTGCTGGCGTGGATCCATGGCACGTTGATCATTCCGCCAAGCCATGCAGTGCTGGGGAGTGGAACCAGTGGGAAAGCCTGAGCGGCACCATTTGCCACTCAGGCTTAGTCCCCATGCCATTTTTGGCCTGGGTGCCGGGGGTTGCCGACCCCTACAATAGGCAGATCATGGGCCAAGTTTAGACCTCAATAACTTTTTATTTATTTATTATTATCATTATTGCTATTATTTTCTCTGGAGTTTGGAACTTGACTATATCTTGATCAATAAATTTAGACCTTGACAAAAATAATAGACTACCTCTGAAATATATTATGCATTGCACATCCATAAGTCTTGCTGTAGTAGCCTCACAAAGTATGGTTGACTTACATCAAGATTCTCATTATTCTAAATTAAAACCAAACTAAATATTTCAGTAGAATAATTAATTCACCATAAAATGAGGTTTGGGGATGGCTTGAACGATTCACACATTCTGGTCAAATTCAGCCACTAAACAGAAAAATCAACTATTCACTGAGTTCTATTCTTAACCAGATTTATTCTAGACCTTACACTGGATATGAAGCTGATGAAAATAATATTACAGTGTACTGTCTACTGCATTATTACCCTTTGATAGTTACAAGGCCTATTCGGCAGTGTGCTGGGGGACCTATATATAGGCACTTCTTTAGCTGAAGATGTAGGGATCTGTGTTTACAGTGCAGAAGGTTCTGAGTCCTATGAAAGTTGAATGAAATGGGTGCGTCCCTCAGTGACAATTTATGAAATTTTGGGAGGTCACAGCGATACTAACTCACTCAGTTCTGTTCCAGAAATCTTTAATGTCTGTTGGAAGCTTCAGCTGCAATAGCTATTTGGAAACTGGAGTATTTGGCACCTGAAAAGACCATACATTGGCAGGCAGAAGGGGAAAATAAGAGAACATTCATTTCATATTTTTAATAATTGTCTTATTAGAATTTGTTGCGGAATTTAATTTAGCTGTTTTGGGAGTAAGGGATGAATAGGACGAGCCTGAGCCAGACATAGAGTTAGTCAGACACTGCTAGCTTCCTCCTCTCAACAAAGCCCCCCCCATTATTTCTATCCTATGAATCTTGTTGGCATTAACATTGTCATTTTTAAGACTGCCTATTAGAAAAGTACCTAAGAGAATATATGCCAGGTGTTCCTCAAACTCCTAAGCTTTAGTGTAAAGAGATTACTCCCTGTATGTGCACTGATGGAAGATTAGACCTCTATCATTATGCACAAAGGGCCCCATCCATTTATTTCAAAGTACACTAGATCAGACTCAAAGAATTTAAGGTATAGATTTCCCAAAGTGGTATCCACAAAATTGCATTATTTGCATGGTCAAAATCAACTTTTGTGCATATGAAGGATCTTCTTGGGCACATAGATGTGTGTTCAAGTCTGAAGATACAATTTGAGGTCAAATAATGGCCCTATAGGACAAATAATGATCCCAATTAATCCAACAGAAATTTTACTATTGACATTAATGGATCCACAATTTCGAGTCAAGTTTGAACACCATCCAAAAGTAGCTACCGTCAGCCTTACAGAGCTGTAAAGCCCCTTCGTCCACTCATGGAGGAGCAAACAGATTCAATGTCATCATGGAGGGATAGCTGGAACATTGCTTTGTGATCAATATAAAACATGCAATATTAGTATAACACCTTGTAAAGCAATATCAAAAAATCATGTCACGATAATTTAATTCAACACAAGCACTTTTGCATCTTAAATAATGAGAGGGTATGGGGGGAACGCTTTTGATTATTTAGTATGTCAACCCTTCAGTCATAATTATGACATACTTATCAACCACATGCAAGGTTAGACCCATAAACTGAGTATTAGGTATCCCTGTGCTGTGTACTGCCCTGAATGCAATATGTTTCTAAATCACAAGATGCACTAAGCCTACCCATGTCAACAGCCTCTAGATGCTCACATTGTTCCTGGTGATGTATGCTGGGAAGCTGCTAATAGAGTCAAACACACAAGACAATGCAAAGAGCCAAGACATTCATTATATGAGTTGATGCTGAGTCAACTGAAGTACAGCGAAGTTTTCTTACCACCATTAACCCCCTAACATTGTCACCCAAACATAAAAGGTCTTGGTTATGGCAAAGAAAAGTAGAGAACAACCTTGCAGCCTGTACAGCTCCCATCAATCAAACACCTACCACATTGTGCAGTTCAGCCTTGGACTATATGGTGTTCCCTTAATTGACTCTGTATTGGAAATGGAAGACATAGAGCTGCAATGAGTATGTGAGACAACATAACTGGCTCAAATACATGTGATTGAATCAGAGACCTTCAAAATATGAAGCATTACTCTGACTGGCAATGTTAAAAATAGTAATGTTAATAACAAATAGATTCACAGGATAGACATAATGGACCTGCTGAGAGAAGAGACCAACTCTATGTCTGACCAACTCTATGTCTCTTTAGTCTAATGCTGGTAATCAACTGCTCCATTTTATTAACCATTGTTCTTTACTCCACCGCTTTCTGTCATTGATATCACAGTGTCTTGTTGTAGTTAACTCTGTCAAACGTTTTGTGAAACAGATGCAACTTGAATGAAAGATTCTATACAAAAAAGTTCTATATACATATGTTACACACACACACACACACACACACACACACACACACACACACACACAATTCTGTTGGTAGAAAGTACAAGCTCTCAAGCTTCACAGAGATCTTCTTGAGATGCTGAGATGTGAGGATCAGACACTCTGATTCCCTTCCCTGCGCCTGAAGAAGAACTCTGTAACTCAACTTCTTGTCCCTTTCATAAATGGAAGCTTGCCCGATAAAACCTATTACCTCACCTATCTTGCTTCTGTTGTGTCTTAACAGAGTTGACTAGTTTGGCTCCTCCAAAGGGTTTAGCTCTTTGCAGATATGTTGTGCCAAATTCTACCCTCTTGCACCTGTATAATCCCATACATATGGTCCAAATTTTGGTAGGAATATTTTCCAAAGGGAGACATTTTTGCATTCATTCACATTTCTAAATAATTGCAGCCATGTAGTGTATTCCATTAAAAGCTGTTTGAGCTAGGATATGAGTATCAGAATGGGTTTTTGATGCTTTTCTGTAAGGGGAGGTGTGACAAAAATATTTGTACGGAAGACAAATCCCAAATCAAAGTTTAGACTCATGCAAAAAAACTGTGTTGGGGAAATGACTGGGGGAGGGACAGGAGGAAAGGAAGGGAGCAGAGATATCAAAGCACAACTGCTGCAAAGTTATACAACAACTAGAAGGAGAAAGGGAACAAATAAGCAGCCTTAAAAGAGAACAGATACCATTCAGCTTCTAGCTGAGACATTCCAATCTCATCAGTCCTTCCAATCTCAAATCCTTACAATTTCATCAGTCTCAGATTCCTTTAAGAAATTTGTTTTGTATTACCAGGGAAGCATGATAAAGCAGAGCCAAATGTAAATGAACAGTGACACCGGGTGCCCTGAAAAAGAGCTCTCAATAAAAAGATCATGCTGGGGCATGCGACTGACAGTATGTAACAAACTTCCCTCTAGAGTTGTGCAAAACTAGTGAGCACTTCAACAGAGGATATCAATGGAAATATCAGGGTGATTTCATGATCCTTCCAATATTGCTTTTCACAGAATTGGAAAAAAAGTTATTTTAACCACTAAAGCTATATATATACATGGTTCAGAACACTAGAGAATTATTAAAACAAAAGCAATTTTAATATGAAAGTAAAATTTTAAATTCAAATTTTGAAGGTATCTTTTGCCTGGAATGGACCCATTATCACTTAAAAATGTCTCATTTGAGTAAGAAAAGGGGCCAATGTTCAAACAGAAAAGTCACTATGTTGTTCAACAAAAGAATTCCATTTTTGATTGGAGCCATAATGAAACTAAGAAAACTCAAACCTTGTTATGTTCATTATACAGTTATAAAATTAAAAAAAACATAGATGGTAAGGATCAGATCCAACCCAGCACTGAAACCAAAATGAGTGCTTCCATTACCTTTAAGAGAAGACAGTTGCAACTTATGTAACTTGACCAAGGTCACACAAGGAGTCAGTGCCAGAGAATAGATTAACGTTTGAAGAATAGGGCCTTATGGGAGACTTTTGGGAAAATATCTCACCAAGTAATAAAAATAATTAGTTAAATGATTTTTATCAGCTACTTGTTTGCTCTTCTATAGCTAAGGTCGATCAAGTGCAAATTCTACACAATTCCTAAAAATCAAATAAGTCACCATTTCAAGTAACCTTCTTTCCCATGCCTTACTACCCAAACCCCACATTATCCAAAGGAAGCCACACACTACAAAGCAGTATATGAAATTCCTTTGCACTTCCTGCTAACCGCATCCCCTGCAACACTCATATACTTCTTAAATATCACTTCATGGTATGAGGTAACAGAAGAAGTAGGCCTGCTTCCTATATCTCTCCATGCCCTTTTCAAGTCCTTCATAACGAACCCTTACTCTTTTTGTTGCTATCTGTAAACCCTTTGCTGTGCATCCTCCTTCTCTGATTCTCTAGGATCTCTATGCTCAACAGACCTGTTGGGTAATGTTGGCAAATTAACAGCGGCCAAGAACAGAATTAGAGGGCAGAACTCACAGATTCATCAACTATATGGTCAGAATGGACCATTAGGATCATCTAGTCTGACCTCCTGCACAACACAGGCCACAGAACTTCACCTACACACTCCTGTAATAAACCCCTAACCTAAGACTGAGCCCTAGTGTATACTTAGGGCAAATTCAGTGGCAGTACACTGCCAGTTACACAAGGAATGCAAAATTCCTTGAGTAACTAGTGGTGACTTTTAAAGCCACTGCTACACATTAGGGAAAAGCGGACCACAAGTCCCTTGCGGTCAGCCTTTCCCTACACCCGTTGGCCCCCAGGACTTCTGGGGCTGTCTCCTGGGATCGGCATGGTGAGTTCATACTTGCCATGAACCACTCACAGAAGGGCAAACTGATGGCAGTGAAATTGTCTCTGTCAGTTTACACATGGCCTCAATTATTGAAGTTCTGAGATAATGATTTAAAGATTTCCAGGTACAGAAAATCCACCAGCAAGTGACCTGTACCCCAGGTTCCAGAGGAAGGAAAAAAATCCCCAAGGCCTATGTCAACCTGCCCTGGGTGAAAATTCCTCCTGAGTCCACATATAGAGATCAGTTAAACAGTGAGCATGTGGACAAGACTCACCAGTCAGAAATGACTTCTCCTTGTGGAATCCAAACAGGTGAGAGAGAATAGGGGAGGATAATGGGGGTTTGTGTTTAAATGTAACAGAAATGTACCAGTATCTGAGATGTGGTGAAGCTGAATGTGTATGGAAGTCTGGAGTTTCAAGTAGTCAGAATGCTTTAGGTGGAGGAGCTTGAAAAAAGCCATAATTTCAAAGGAAATATCAAAAAGGTTAATTTAAAATGGTTTCTTCTGCCAACATTAGTTAATATTTAAAAATAATATATCTAATATAAAATATAATTCTCCCGTGAAGAGCGAGTATGCTAAATTTAATTTCTAAATCTAATAATTAAAGTGTGAAATAGGATCTTAATCCTGCCTTATGTGCAAATCTGCACTAGCTGCTATGGAGCTAGTAGGAATCCTCCCTGTTAGAATGAGTCAAAATTGCAAAACAATGTGTTTTTCATAAAACAAGAAACAAGCCTCAGTCTTTCCTGAAAACTCAGAATCACCCTTGAGGTTTAAGGATTCAGATTATTATTACAAATTGTTTAATCTTTTTGGCTGCATCTGAACTTTAGCTTAGAAAAGAATCAGATGAGTTTGAATATCACAAAGGGTATGTTTACACTTATAATTTAATTCAACTTAATGAGGATGAATTCAAATTAAATGAATATCCGCACAAGCTTTTATGATTTCTAACTAAGGAGTGCCTGACTTCAAACTGATGAAAGCTGACTTTGAAGTTATAAAACCTCATTTAACTTTGAAGTGACAGTCAATTTGAACTCTTTAGTTTGAATTAACCCAGTGTAGCCGTGTTAATTCGAACTAACCATTAGTTTGAATTAACCTCAGTTTTCCCTTCTCCTGCCCATGGTGCACAGCAGCAGGAAGAGGAACTGCCCATGGCACAGTGCCCCCCACCCTCACAGACACACCCATTGTGCTGAACCAATTGCTTGGAGCCTGAGCACATGGCTGAGGGCAGTGCTGGAAGCCAGGGTCGGGGCTTGGCTATGGTGTGGGGCGACCAGGAGGTGCTCTGTCTCCTGGGCATCTGGGGGACTGAGAAAATCCTGTCCTGACTGCAGGGTAGCCACCGGAATCGGGACTTATATGCCAACATTGCAGTGGCTCTGACTGCTAAGGGGCACCCCTGGACGATAGAGCAAGTGAGAATAAAAATCAAGATGCTCTGGCAGGATTATGCAAAGGTCCGGGACACAAGGCAGCTCCGAGGAGCAGCACATGGTGGCATGTGCCCCTACTTCCAGGAGCTCAACTGCTTCCTCGGCAAGGAGCCCAGTGCCTACTGAGCAGGAACGTTGACTCCACATAACTCCCCTCCAAGCCCTCCCTGCCAGAGGGGGGGGGTCCAGGGAGGATGGTGCCCCTGTGGACCTCAAGGACAGTCAGCCCAAGGGGACACCACTACCACCCACCCCAGATGCCAGCACAGAACTCTTCCCAGCCCCTGATGAGGGACCAGCTATGCCAGGGGAGCCAGAGGAGGAGGAGGAGCACCCCCCCGCAGAGGAGGACTCTTCAGAAGGCATGTCCCACTGACATCAGCAGGAACCATGGGTGAGCACTCCCATCCTCCCTCCTAGCAGATAGGCCTGTGCCAGCCTGTGGCACTGGCAGGGTGGAGGGAACGGGCCCCGAGACGGGCAGGGCCCTGGGGAGGGGGGTTCCACAAGGTGCCAGGGACTGTGTGGCAGGGGGGACCAGACCTGAGTGAAGTAGAAGTCTGTCAGCAGGGGTGTGGGGGGAACCATGGGTGGCAGCAGTGAGGGCAGATGGCATGCGCCCACACCACTGGAACGTAGCCTCGAGAGACACCTCAGGCGTTGGTCATGTCAGATAGCTGCTTGCCACTGTGGGTACCGTGCCCAACCTGGGCCCATTCAGCACAGCCACACATCCCTATGGGGTTCTGTTCCACAGGACAGGGATCAGGAGGTGGGGAGACAGTCCAGACACAGGTGCTCACAGCTGTCAGGCCACACACAGCACGAGCCAGGAAGGTCTTGAGACTAATCCTGGTCTCCTCTTCTTTCCAGCAGCTTGAGCTGACAGCCAACGTCATACTCCAGAGAGCCCACCACATACTGCTGAGCACAAGAGGAGGGCTCGTTGGACTGGGGATGACCTCCTCCTCCAGCTGATCTACCTGGACCAGGGGGCTGAAGATGGTGTGCGGGCCTGGCAGGGGAAGGTGTCGGCCCACCAGGCCTTTGCCCTGCACCTGCTTGAGAGGTCCATGAGCCAGGCGAAGCGCTGGAGCATCGTGCAGGAGCAGCAGACCCAGGCCCTCGACTGACTGAGCAATGCTCTGGTCACCATTGGCGTGGCCCTTCAGGGCATGGCAGACAGCATGAATCGGCTAGCTTAACATTCCCCCCCCCCCACACACTCCAGAAGGTTTCCCCAGGCTCCCTGGCACCCCTCATCACCAGCACCCCGGGACCGGGGTGGAGGAGCACAAGGAAGGCCAAGCCCAGGACCCCCAGGTCACAGGCACTGCCCTGCCATCCTGACCCTGCTGCCTACCCACATCCTGACCTCTCCCCCAAATCCCCAGTTCTCCCACAATTCTCCCTGCCATGTAAATAAACCCTTTTAAGTCTACCTCTTGCATCTACTTTTTTTAATGTTTTGGGAATTGGAAGAGGGTGGGAGTGTGGGGGCAGGTATAGGCGGGGTGGGGGCAGTGACGGCTCTTGGTGGCAGACCCAGTCCTCACTGTTCCTCTCCCAGGAACATGTCTGTTAGCACCTCCCCGATCCTCTGCTCTGTCTGCCGGGCCTGCACAGTGTGACAGCTGGCCTCTGGCTGGTCAAAGCACCCAGTGAAGTGCTCGGCTTCTGTCTCCCAGATGGGGGTCCCTCTCTCCCCTCAGTTCACAGAGATTGTGAAGGGTGACACAGGTGCTGACAGCCTTCAGGATGGTCTCCTCAGTGAAGTGGAGGTGCATTAGCAGGTACCTTGGTGGCAAGCTGTGGTAGCTGGCCTCAGTCCCTGACTTTGCTCTGCTCCTTGCCTGCCAGAATGCACAGAGGGGATGAAGTCAGTTCCTCTTTTTATGGGATTGGCTGCAGCACTGGCCCTTCCCAATAGCCATGTTGCCACACTTCCCATGGTGCTCCCTTCTTGCATCTAACTAGCAGGTCCTGTGCATGGACATGCTAGTTCAAATTGGGTTTCCTGTGCAGGCATGTTAATTCAAATCAGGTTAATTCAAATTCAGAGTTATTAGTTTGACCTAAGAGTAGAAAAGGAGAGCAAAGACCAAAACTTAGATGTTTACAAGTAGCAGCCAAATATTTAGGTGATTGTCTGAAACAAAATGAAACTTCGGTCTTTTTAGTTTGCTGCTCAGCAAACTGAACTACTAGGACAATCCGGCAACTGAGGATGGTGCCAGTTGACCTCCGTATAATACACAGGGTTAGTGGAATCCTGGCCTCATTGAGGTCAATGGAAGTTTTCTTACCAACTTGAGAGGTGCTAGGATTTCACCCATTGACTCACCTCTGTTGCTGCCTACACACAAAGAGATTTTGATGACACACAATACAACCCATACTGTGTGTCTCTGGGTATTAGTAACTAGGAATAATTATATTTCTTTAAAAGGAATCTGTTTTTAACTTTCAGCTGTAAAAGCTTAGTTTCTTTCTTGTTTGTTTTTTTAAATATATATTTAACTGGCAAATTCTTCTGAATGTGATAGAACAGAGAGTGGTGGCCTCCAGCTAGCACTGAAAAAACTCAAGCTAGGCATTAAAGGAAAGAAGAAAAATCTTAATGTGAAAGCAATTAGGCACTGAAATAATCTCCCATGGGAGATAAATCAAAGCACCCTCACAGGCAGTGTATAAGAATATATATGAGCTGCTAGTAAAATAATTAAAATAATAGTAATATCTTACATTTATATAGCATTTTCCCTTCCAAAAGAATCTGAAGTACTTTAAAAACTCTCTGCACAGGCAAACTTTACACACATATATTTAAAAATTGTTTCTCCCACCACGTAATTGCAAACACATTGCAAACGGAAAGTAAATGCTGTTACACATTGTAGAAGACTACATAGTTTGAGGCTATACTTCAACCAGTGCTACAAAGAGATTATATAAACAAAACTGCATTTTTATATCATTCCTCTCATTTAGTAAGGACCTAGTCCAAAGCCTGCTGAAATTCAAAGGAAGCCAATAAATGAATAACAGGGCAGAAAGGTAGGATTTACATTATTTGAATTCAGTCTTAGATGAAAACTTGTCCTGCCATGAGATCAGTACAACAATGGAACCTTCAACACTGGAAGTGCTCAGGAACAGACTAGAGCTATGTCTACAGTGACAAAATTATTTCAAAATAGTTATTTCAAAATAAATACTTTGAATTTATTTTGAAATAATTATTTCAAAATAGTATTATTTCAAATTTATTATTTTAAAATAGGAGTCTTCACTAGACTGTCTATTTCAAAATAGGGGAAGGCAGGGAAATGTATAGGGCCATTATTTTGAAAAAAAAAAGCCAATTCTGCAACTTGGAGTGGCTTTTCTGGAAATAACTATTTGAAAAGACTTACTCTTTCAAAATAAAAGCAGGTTTAGTTATTTCAAAACAGAGTTTTGGTTTTATTTTTAAAATAACAAAGCGCTTATTTTGAAATAACAAAATGCCTGCACGGACAGGTAAAAAGTTTCTCCAAAATAATCCTCCTTATTTTGAAAAAAACTTTTCACTGTAGACATACCATAGGAAACTCATTTAGGACATGGCCCTTCCTAGTGCAGGTGGATGGTTAGCCTTGCCCAGAAAAGCCTTCTTAAAACTAAGCACATACAATTCCCTGACTTACAAGACTCTGAAAAAGGGTACCATAAAACAGTCTGGGAGGCATTGTTTGCTACAAATTGCCAATCATTTTAACTGTATGTATCAGCTTAATATTTCAGTGCTGACCAAATGCTTGAAAGAGAATCAGTCAATGTTTTTCTCATTAATCATCAGATTCAAGCACCCGGAAATGTCCTATCAAAATGCCCATATAATCTCTATTAACCTCAATGGCAATTATGCATGCTTTTGAGAGAAGGTTAGATCCATGCAACATGATGTATGAATCTTAGATGAACTAACTTGTATTTAAAATAGCTCATTCAAAGGTGCCAGCTGCAACATATCTGCCTAATTTGAAACCTTGACAACAAATGCCCAATTACTTAAAATATCCTTCAGTGCAAGAAATTGGTGGATAAAGCAGCAGTTTTCAGGAAAGTGCTAAACATAATATAGTTGATTTGTAAAATAACTCTGTTGATGAACCTCTTAACTCAAGTTTAGATAACATTATGCAACATAATTTTCTTCTGCAAACTCATTACAATAGATTGAATTTATGAACCATCGAGTGATCCCTATTACAGTATCAGAAAAAACAGCTTTTCAAGCTTAATGTACAGACATGCTTTGAGTCATCTCTCTCGCTGACAGAGCATAAATGTAGCAAAAAATGTCTGGTAAAACAATTTCTATGGACTCTGTTAGATGAAGATGGTGGAAGTCAGCAGATGACTTATTTCATTTGTTTTTCCAAGGAAATACACACATTTTTAGGGTTGCAACTAGATAGTAACTAGGAATAATGAGATGAAATTGAGGATAATAAAATTTAGGATGGTTTCTGGAAAATTTTTTTTAACAGTGATGCTTATTTAAATGTGGGGGTTTTACCCCAAGAAATGTGATGGAAGAATTATAGCGAGTCATTTAAAAGAGATGAAACTCTGGAGAACAATCTTACAGTTGCAAAGATCCAGGGGAATGGATACGATTCGTCAAAATATTGCAGGTGTTTCTACAGCTGGTCAAAATGTTTCAAATGCTGACCAAAACCATCAAAGTATTGAATCTTAACCAGAAAAAAATACAATGTTTTGAGGTGTGCATGTGTGTGTATATCTATAATTATTTTCATGTATTCCTAAGATCCCTATCATCTGAATAGCTAAGCATCAATGGCTTTCTAGGTATTTTCCATCATTTCTGTATTTAAATTTCGCATATGTTGCCAAAGATTTGCTGATGGCTTAATTTAGGTCTGATGGGCTAATTTTCAACAAATGCATTTATTTCTTAAATTCATCCTAATTTATGGCTGGATTGAGATAACATATCAAAAGAGCATGTATTTCAAATGTATAATTTCACACTCAAATGCATAGACTGAATCTCAGTGTTGGAAAACATCTGAAATAAAGATTTACTTATATATATTTTCACTACAAGCATTGAACGTTCATGGAATAGGAGCACAAATTTTTTTACAATTACATACTGAAATTAGTTTTTGAATTTTAATAAATGTCTAAAAAAATTTTCCCCCTCATTATTCACCCAGGTCTGTCCTAATTTTACCAGGTGAGATTTACATCAGCTTGTGAATACTTTCGCATGGATTGAGGCTATAGACAACTGGAGATTTAAATTTTGGAGTAGATAAAATATACATATGAAATTCCTGCATTTAGCCTTCTAGCAAAGCCCCTTATTATAGTAGAACCAGATTTTGCTGCCCTTATTCATATTTGGTAGTACCTTACTTCACAAATAATCCCAATGAAATCCTGAATTTGAGACCCCCTTAACTCCAGTCTTCCAAGAGGTTATAGACATGAGGGAATGTTACTTTAGTATCTGCCAATCAGCCTTTCCCCTGAATTGACATTTTTGATATTACAGAAAAAAATTGATTTTTCCTGAGACAATAATAAATTATTTACTGCCTGACTTAGATAATCTTTTAAAGCCACTTTTTCCCACTGTTTATCATAGGCATTTAAATCACAAGATGGTTGGTGTTACACAAACTAAAAAATAAATAAAACTCAAGCTAAAGTAAAATAGTGCCTGTAAATGGACCTCCATGAACATTGAAGGGGCAGTCTCCCTTTTTGTGAGTGTCTTTTGCATTGACATAATTTTGCATCCATATGTTTGCACTTGATGTATAGTGGCTGCCAATCTTGATGCTTGTTTTTCCAGTTCTCTGATTGCAGGGGAGAATTAGAGAGCTAGAAGTACAAATACACTGCTCTATACTTGCAATATGTTTGCATTAATACTCAAGGATAAGAAAAATCCTTCTGAGAATTTATAATAATGTTCAGTCTAGTAAATCATGAGACTGACTATCTGATTGGAACTTGGAACACTGAGCTTCAAATGTGCCATTTGCTATCAGCCATTTGCTTATTAAAACTTAGTTAACAAGCAATGCAGTTTGTCTTGGCTAGCGTATAGTCAGCCTTTGTAATGAAGTGTATGCAAATAGATTTCCCCCTGAATCCTTGTTACTTACTCAGTCTTATTAGTTACAATAATTTGATTGCATCTCCAGTTTGAAATTGCCATTATGCTTGATTCATTGTGTTCTCAAACAATAAACGTGTTCTCATAGTTAGGGAAAGAAAGAACACCAACTCCTCAGTTAATTATGGTCTTTGTATAAGAGAAGAAAAAACCTGAAATACATCACAACATAACATAGGCATGTTAAGAAGGTCTTAGTAACAGTGTTAATTGAATGATACAGTAAGTGGTGTTGCAGAATTTTATTTGGCTGCTTGTCTCTTGTGAAACTCATGTCAGTAATGTGACCTTGCTGACCTCCTTTGTCCCCTGAAATCCGCTTTGCAAAAGGCACATGTGCAATGCTCTCAATGAGCCTTATCCTGAGAAGAAAAGATTCTAAATAAATTAATACTTTGCCTTGTCCTGTTAATTGATGCTAACATTATCCAGAAAAAAGGCTGAACAAACACATTTCAGTGAAATAAATAAACCAAGTCCAAGACAGAAAGGCTTTGCAGCATATGTTGATGCTAACTTTCTGAGGCTGTTTTCATTGCTGTGCAGAAAGCAGCTCTATTTTAAATATAATATGGAACTCCTTGTAAATGAGAACATGGCATTAGCACTTATGGTATGTCCACACACAGTCTGTAAATTGAAATAATGTGGATTATTTTGATTTAAAAGATTGCAGGTCCACACTACTTTTCTTTATATCGAGATAAGGAGCTCCCGTATCTCGCAATAAGGAGAGTCATTCTATATAATAAAACCTCGTATTATATCCAATAATACGATTAAATGGCTAAATCAAAACTGTTATTTCAAAATACCGCTGTGTGGAAATATTATTTTGATTTAACTGTTATTTCAGTTTAACGCTTTTGGCATTGTCCCTCCCAGGGTGCTGTCCTTTTTCCATATATTGGGTGGGGGCAGGGGCCTTCCAGGGACCCATCTTGCTGCACCTCCCATAGTGCCCCTCTCTTAAATCAAACTAGCAACTCCTGTCCATGGACATTATAGTACAATTTCAGTTTCTAGTGGGGGCATGTTAAATCAATTTAACTTCAATCAATTTCATGATTTTATAGCTATTTGATTAAATGGATTTAACTTAAATTGATTTAACTGCATAAGTGTGGACTTAGCCTTAGATACCAACGTGATGGGCACAGATAGATAGATAGATAGATAGATAGATAGATAGATAGATAGATAGATAGATGCATGCTTGGGGCTTGTCTATACAGAGAATTAGTGCATATTAACTAGCATATAAACTTACACCTCTCTAGCCTGCATGCACCAAGTCCCAACATGAACTTGCCATGCACTAAAAGGACCATAGTGCTCTTTGACCTACAGTGATACACACACACATCCTTTCTAAACTACCTTGGAATAAAATTCACGGGTATCAATATCCCTAGAATTTGGAATTGTTTAAAATCCAAATGCAAATCTAGATCATAATTTTGCAAAGGGTGATTATTATTATTATTATTATTATTATTATTATTATTATTATTATTATTATTATTATTATTA
>ML681963.1:30473475-30519412 GCA_007922195.1 Podocnemis expansa
TATTATTATTATTATTATTATTATTATTATTATTATTATTATTATTAATTTATTAAGCACTGCATTTTTCAAGAAATAAATATCAAGGCAGTCTATGCCCTGGCAGCTTAAAATCCAAAGGACAAGATAAAATGGAAACACAGAATAAGGTAATAACAAACAAGGAGTCTTGCAGCACTTATAAAGAGTAACAATTTTGCCTCAGTTTCCAGAAGTGTTAGACTAGTACAGCAAAACAAACAAGAAGTCTGATGGCACTTAAAAGACTAAAATTTATTTATCATATGAGCTTTTGTGGGAGAAAATCCCACTTCCTCAGATGCTTAAAGCTGGGCAGCTTACAGGATGGGAGCAAAATAAATGCAGGGGAGTGGTAAGTCATAGGATCAGGTCAGACAGTGACAGCAAATCAAAGCAGTTGTTTGGATTCAAACAGTGGAGAACAGCAATTAGCAGGGAGATGGGTTGGGGGCGCAGCATCTCGATTCAGATCCATGTTGTTTTGTTTGAACCCATGTTTAGTTATTACAAAATGAATTCTATTAGGAAAATCCTCCATTAAATCAAGATTGCCCATTAATCTAGATTCAGAGTCATGTTCCTTTGTTTGAACCTGTATTTAATTATTCCAAAAAATGTTCTATCAGAAAATTTCTCTATTAAATTCCAGAACAAGATTCACCGGTGCAATAAAATAAGCAAGAGGCACATGGATATGTCAGTAGTAAGACTAATATCAAGCCCACAGTGATTTCAGGAGCAGCAGAGAGTGGAAGTTGGGTGCACTTTTCTTTTCCCTGCATATACTTGTCAACCAATCCAGTATAGCTTCAGTTATGAGCTGAAGATAGTTGTTTGTAAATAGGAAAAACTACTGATAGTCATGAATTATAAAACTGCCCAACTATAATTAAATGGTCTACCAGCTAGAAGTGAAACATATTCAGATCTCATACGTGACCAAAATGAGTAAATAACAAATCAAGTCACCACTGCAACCAAAAACACTTTAATATGAGCCTTTAATGGAACAAAATAACCCACAATACTTGGCAAAAAAAAAATCTACATAAATTTAAATTGCTTGCTTATAAACTTATATTACCAGACTATTTTCTTGGTTCAATTGTATGTTTTGCTTTTCTTTGTTTATTAGTTTTTAACTCATTTAATGCAGGAGTCTTCAAAAACAGTCTCTTAAAAGGACACAGAGTCAGATAACTCACTGTTGTAGACCAGTCTAGCTCCAGAGTAGTCTGAAGAATTATGTTGCTTTATTGTACCTCATAATTTTGGCCCACATTGCCAAGTACATTAGGACCAATGTTCAGTTTTTGTGATAAAAGGAAATTACAAAACAGAGTACAAATATCAGTGTTACCTAGTATTTGTTTATTTCTGGAGCTGCATTTGTCAGTATAATATGCAGGTGAAGACCAAAGCTTGACTTCCCCTGCCACTCAGAAAGGTCGAGAGTCTATGCAAGCTAGTTAATAAATATCAAATGTAATGCATCAACATACTAGCTAAGATAATAAGGACAAGGTGCCTGATTTGGGGGCTTTTGTTTAGTGACTAGGTTGCACCGTCCATAAAACACAAGATCCTGACACATTTACTCAAGTTAAATTGTATTTTACTCACAAACAATCCCACTATTTTCACTGAAGCTAAGGAACTACTTATTACTGAATAAGACTGGAAGAATCTGGCCCAAAATAAAAATAAGGAAAATGTCATCTTATTTAAAAGATCAGTCATCCACCACAAACAAGGAATAGGAAACAGTCAAAGCCAAGAATTCACAAATACTCAAGACCTGATTAAAGCAAGGGCTTTAGGTACTGAAGACCCAGGGCCAGGGCTAAAGGGGGGCCTCACCACTCTGCAATAATCTGGCCCCACTCACACCAGCACAGTGCAGGTTCCCCGTGGCTCAGGCTTGCTTGGCAAGTTTCCTCTAATAGGCCACACGAGGCCCTGGCAGAGCAGCCTGACAGTGATCCTGGCCCTGGAGGGATTCTGCTGAAGGCTGCAGTGCACATCACTCAGTCTCACCCCTGGAGCACTGCTGCCACACCCCCCCACACCCCTCTTGGGTTGGCTGGTCTTGCCCTGCTGGGGCAGACCAGCCAACCTGGGAGTGGGGTGAGAGCACCACAGACCACAGCCTCTGGCGGGTCTGTCAGGTGGGCCCAGGGGCAGCGTGCCTAAGCACTGCCCAACCCCATCTCCAGGCTGGCTGCTGCAATGCCATGGTAAGGGAGGTAGGGGTCTCAGTCCCAAAAAAAGTTCATGGAAATGGGCAGCCCACGGTCCCCAGGTGCCTTAATCCAGCTTTGCAAATACTCTATTAGTTTAAAAAGTGTTTGCCCACACTATTGAAAGACTATTTAAAAATAACAAGGACATCCATAGAAATCAGGAGCAGTTTGCAAAGAATTCACAAACAGAAATAATTCAATAAGCATAGCAGAAAATAAAAATGAGAACCGCATCTCTGATAGCTACACTTGTTGCAAAGATTTCAACATTCTCTCTCCTCTTCTTCCACCTCCCCTGTTTCCTTTTTATGTAACCAAGTTGTCCATCTTTTTGCATCTAGTTTGCTTCTTCCATTGGATTTAACTCCCTCTCTCCAAAAGGCACTTTAATTACTAGGCTATAATATATATTTGATGCGCTTCAAAGAAGCATTTAATTTTAGCTTTCAGTGGGGAAGAAAAAGCACAGATCAATTTTAACCACCAAAATGTGTTGTGGCTTTTCAACTGCAAAATATTTATTTTCCTTCAAACCTTAGACCTAGCAGAGACACTTTAATGACTCCATTGAACTTTCTGAAGAACGTTGTCTATATCTGGCTGTAGTATATTTTAAAGTTACTATTGTGTGTTGTGATGTCACTCTTAGGAATAGGGCTGGCCAGAAAACAAGAATTGCATTTCATGGAATATTTCAGGCCCTCAAAATTCATTTTGCTCCATGTCAAAATAAAAATGAGGCATTTAAAAATGTTCATGAAAAAATGAGAGAGAGAGAAAGAAAGAGAGAGAAATGATACAGAATAGCCAACATCCCAGTGAATACTCTAGCCAGCAGATTATTGGCATTTTGGACTGGATATGTGACCCTACCACTCCTAAGAATTCTTTCTTTCTTTCTTTCTTTGTTTCTTTGGTTTCAGAAAAACAACATATTTTGAATAACCTTATTTCCAGCTGAGCACTACCTAAGACCCAGAGTGACTGCACCACTGGCAACATCTTGGAGCTTGCAAACAGGGGAACTGAAAACGGGGGAGTTTGAGAGGGAAGGAATTGGTGAAGCCCTGAGAAGGAGGTGAAGTCAATCCCCTAGCTGAAGAAACAAGGGAGAGAGCGAAGCTTGGGTGAGTGAATTGCTAACTGTGTGTTTGTGTCTTTCCCTGCAGATGATTTCTGTTAGTTGCCACTTACTGTGGGAATTGGGACTGTGTTTGTGTGATTGTCTGGGAGCTGTTTGGACCATTGTTCCCTGTTCACCTTTGACCACCAGCTTCAATCAGCCTTGTGATCACCCTTCCCCTGTGTGTTTAATGAGGGGCAAGAGCTGAGCTACGCAGAGAAGGCTGAGAAAAGCCAGTGGCTGAGCGACCAGGGGGAGCTTGCGACCAGGGGGCTGAAAACCAGGGAGTTTGAGAGGGAGTTTCGGGAGGAGCTGGTGAGGCCACGATGGTGAAGAAGAGCCGCACTGCTTGTACCAGCACCCCTTCTGTCTCTGCCACCTCTACCTGTAGCCAGACAGACATACTGAGCATGGATATCTCTATCCAGATTCCGGTGTGGACTTGCAAGGACTGCGGCCTGCATTTCCTTATCTCAGACGAACAGGCTGGGGAGATGAATCAATGTGACAGGTGTCTTCTGGCAGAATCTCTCAGGAGGCAGTTGGGAGAGTTACAGGAGGAGGTGTCTAGGCTAAGAAGTATCCATGCTCTGGAGAAGTTCCTCGATAGCATCCATGAGGAGACATGGAAGGACGAGGATACTATCCAGGTGCCAAAGACTTCTGCCGCACCACTAAAGAAGGATGGAATGCCTATGGCAGCGGGAGGACACTGGCAGCTGGGTACCTCTGGCAGCAGACAGTGCTCCACTCCTGCTCACATCCCACCCTACATTGTGGTAAAGAACTATTACACAGTGCTAGAGATGATGGATGAGGTGGAAGAGGAGACGCCATGAACCCCAAGGCTGGGAGGATCACAGCCATCACAGATAGGAGGAAACATAGGGTTGTGGTGGTTGGGGACTCACTTCTGAGGGGGAACGAGGCACCCATCTGTCACCCTGACAAAGCCTCTCAGCAAGTATGCTGCCTGCCAGGTGCCTGCATCCGAGACATTATGGAGGGATTGTCGAGAATCATCCAGCCCTCTGACTACTACCTCATGCTTCTCATCCATGTGGCAACCAATGATAATGCAAGAGGTGATCCTCAGCAGATCAAAAGTGACCACAGTGCTCTGGAAGTGCGGGTGAAGGAGTTTGGAGCACAGGTGGTGTTCTCCTCAATCCTTCCGGTCAAGGGTAGGGGTGTGAGCAGAGATGCATCCTGGAGGTGAATGCCTGGCTGTGAAGATGGTGTCGTCAGGAGGGCTTTGGCTTCCTTAACCATGGAGTGCTGTTCCAGGAAGAACGACTGCTAGGCAGAGATGGACTCCAGCTGTCAAGGAAGGAGAAGAGCACATTCAGACGTCGACTGGCTGATCTAGTGAGGAGGGCTTTAAACTAGGTTTGAAGGGGGAAGGAGACCAAAGCCCACAGGTAAGTGACAATGTGGGAGACCTGGGGGAAGGGATGGAACTTGGGGGGTTCTGGGACTGTAACACCAGGGATAAAAGAGAGGGTAGTTGGAATATGGGGGGGGGGATCAAATAATTTTGTTAGATGTTCTAATGAAGCTTTAATGCCTGAGGCAATTGCAGGAGGAAAACATGAGGAGAAAATGCAAGGAGGTAGATGCAATAGAATTGAAAATTGACACGGGAAAGTGGGGCAATCAGCCTGGTATCTTAGGTGCCTGTACATGAATGCAAGGAGCCTGGGAAACAAGCAGGAAGAATTGGTAGTACCGGTGCAGACAAGGGACTATGATATAATTGGAATAACAGAGACATGTTGGGATAGCTTGTGTGACTGGAGCTCTGCCATGGGTGGGTATAAATTGTTCAGGAAGCACAGGCAGGGAACAAGAGGAAGAGGAGTAGGGCTATATGTAAAAGAGCTCTATGACTGCTCAGAGTTTCATTCTGGAAGTGGAAATGAGCCAGCTGAATGTCTGTGGGGTAAGCTGAGAGGACAGAGCAACAAGGGGGATGTCGTGGTGGGTGTCTGCTGTTGACTTCCAGACCAGAAGGAGGAAGTAGATGAGGCATTCTGTGCACAACTGACAGAAGTTTCTAGATCACAGGCCCTGGTTCTCATGGGGGACTTCAATTACCCTGACATCTGCTGGGAGGGCAATGCAGCAGTGCACAGGCAATCCAGGAAGTTTTTGGAGAGAGTTGAGGACAACTTCCTGGTACAAATGCTGGAGGAACCAACTAGGGGCCTTGCACCTCTTGACCTGCTGCTTACAAACAGAGAAGAACTGATTGAAGACGTAGAAGTGAATGGCAACCTGGGCAGCAGTGA
The DNA here is from genome assembly GCA_007922195.1 of Podocnemis expansa. Lineage (NCBI taxonomy): Eukaryota > Metazoa > Chordata > Testudines > Podocnemididae > Podocnemis > Podocnemis expansa. The sequence continues at coordinate 30,479,154 of ML681963.1, forward strand.
CCATGAGAAAATAGAATTCAAGATGCTGATTAATGGAAGAAAGGAAAGAAGCAAAATGCAGACCCTGGACTTCAGAAAAGCAGATTATGGCTCCCTCAGGGAACTGATGGGCAGGATCCCTTGGGAGGCTGATCTGAAGGGGAAAGGTGTCCAAGAGAGCTGGCTGCATTTTAAAGAAACCCCGCTAAGGGCACAGGAAGATATCGTTCCAATGAGCAGAAAGAACAGCAAATGTGGAAGGCTCCTAGTGTGGCTTAACAGAGAAATCCGCACTGAGCTAAAGCATAAAAAGGAAGCTTACAGGAAGTGGAAGCTTGAACAGATGACTAAGGAGGCATATAAAGATATTGCTCAGGACTGCAGAGATAAAATCAGAAAGGCCAAGGGACAATTGGAGTTGCAGCTAGCAAGGGATGTGAAGGATAACAGGAAGGAGTTCTACAAGGCTGTCAATAACAAGAAGAGGATCAGGGATGGTATAGGTTCCTTACTGAATGGGGCAGGTATCCTCATCATGGAGGATGAGGAAAAAGCTGAAGTGTTCAATGCTTTTTTTACTTCAGTTTTCACAGGGAGGGCCAGCTCCCAGCCCACTGCACTGGATATGGCAGATTGGAGAGAAGAAGAGAGGCCCTTGGTGGTGGAAGGTCAGGTTATGGATTACTTAAAGAAGCTGGATGTGCACAAGCCCATGGGGCCGGATGAACTGCATCCAAGGTTGCTGAGGGAGTTGGCTGATGAGATAGCAGTGCTACTGGCCATTATCTCTGAAAACACATGGCAAATGGGGGAGGTGCAGGAGGACTAGAAAAAAAGCAAATATAGTGCCTGTCTTCAAGAAAGGCAAAAAGGAAGATCGAGGGAATTACAGACCTGTCAGCCTCACATCAATCCCTAGAAAAATCATGGAGCAGGTTCTCAAAGAATCCATCCTGAAACACCTGGAGGAAAATAGAGTGATCAGGAACAGTCAGCATGGATTCACCAAGGGTAAATCATGCCTGACCAACCTCATCACTTTCTGTGATAAGATGACTGGATTTGTGGATGCGTAAAGAACCGTTGATGTGATATACCTTGACTTTAGCAAGGCTTTTGATATGGTTTCCCATAGCATTCTCATCAGCAAGTTAAGGAAGTATGGGTCGGATATGTGGACTGTAAGATGGATAGAGAACTGGCTAGATCAACTGTTTCAGCAAATAGGAATCAATGGCTCCATGTCTAGTTGGCAACCAGTAATGAATGGTGTGCCCCAGGGTTGGTCCTGGGGCGAGTTCAACATTTTCATTAATGATCAGATGATGGGATTGATTGCACATTCAGTAAGTTTTCAGATGACACCAAGGGGGGAATGGTAGACATGCTGGAGAGCAGGGACAGGATTCAGGGAGACCTTAACAAATTGGAGCAGTGGGCCAATAGAAATCTCATGAGGTTCAGCAAGGAGAAGTGCAAAGTCCTGCACTTGGGACGAAAAAATCCATGCACTGCTACAGGCTGGGGAGCGATCAGCTAAGTAGCAGCATGGTAGAAAAGGACCTGGGGGGTCCTGGTGGATGGGAAGCTGGATATGAGTCAGCGGTGTGCTCTTGCTGCCAAAAATGCCAATAGCATACCAGGCTGCATCAGAAGAAGTGTTGCCAGCAGATCAAGGGATGTGATCATTCCCCTCTATTCGGCACTGGTTAGGCAGCTTTTGGAATACTGTGTCCAGTTTTGGGCTCCCCATTAGAAAAAGGATGCGGACAAATTAGAAAGAGTCCAGCAGAGGGCAACAAAAATCATCAAGGGGCTGGAGCTCAAGACCTATGAAGAGAGACTGAAGGAACTAGGCCTATTTAGCCTGCAGAAGAGATGGCTGAGGGGGGATTTGATAGCAACCTTCAACTACTTGAAGGGATGCTCCAAGGAGGATGGAGCTCAGCTGTTCTCAGTAGTAACAAAGCACAGAACAAGGAGCAATGGTTTCAAGTTGTAGCAGGGAAGGTCAAGGCTGGATATTAGGAAAAACTTTCTTACTAGGAGGATGGTAAAGCATTGGAATGGGCTACCTAGGGAGGTGGTGGAATCTCTGTCTTTGGAGATTTTTAAAGCCTGGCTGGACAAAACCCTGGCTGGGATAATTTAGTGGGAGTGGTCCTGCCTTTTTGTCAGTGGGGTTGGACTAGATGACCTCATGAGTTCCCTTCCAAACCTATGATTCTATGATTCTAAGATTCTATGATTTTATGATCTTCTTTAAAAGGAAATAACTGACCTGTCCCTATGGTGGTAACTCCTGTTAGATTTTTCTGAAATGGCCAGGAAGAGGTAGAGCTTGTTGTTAAAGAGTGTGGGGAGGAAAATGTGTCCAGATGGAATGATAGGAGGAATGCAGATATTGTAATTTGTGCAGTTAGTTCTGGTACATCAATTTCCTCCTTTTCTGGTTGTATAGTAAAGTAAATCCTTAATATTTTATTGAAGAGCCTTCCAAGCATAGAGAGAGATTGAAATATGTGATGGGTTGTTACATGGACCACAATCTCCCAGTACAAATGCTTGCTCTGGGCACTCAAACAAACAATTGTCCAACATCTACTGATAAATTATCAGTTTCATGTAGAAGTTATGAAACACTCACAAGGTTTCCAACGTTTGGAAGTATGACGATTACAACAAAGATGCTCGTCCATTCATTTTTGTTGACTGCTGCACAGATTAATATGCTTCTTGAAAATGGGGAGAACTGATTGTAGGGTAAAATAGATCTGGAACTGAATCCAGTTAAAAGGTTGACCACTGTCCACTGAAATAAGTTGAATGAATGGTGTAGTTTTTATGTAGTCCTGCCTTGAGTGCAGGGGGCCGAACTAGATGATCTTTTGAGGTCCTTTCCAGTCCTACGTTTTTTTATGATTCTATGAAGTATTCCCATTGCCTTTCACAGGTCAGGCCCTAAAACAGGAGTGTTGCTGCCACTGGGTCCGTGGGGCTGCAGGCTCTTCCATCTCCAGCCCTGCCCCCAGAGCAGCAGGGGCCAGACTGGGCTCAGACCACCTCTGCTGGCTGGCAGTGGCAGGGGCTGGATCAGGTCCGGACCACCTGCCACTGGCCAGCAGTGGGTTGGGCCAGATCAGGTCTGGGCTACCTGCTGCTGGCTGGCAACAGCTGGAACTGGATCAGGCCTAGGTCGCCGGCAGTGGTCGGCAGTGGTAGGGGCCTGTTCCAGGCTGGGCTGCCGGTGGGAGGAGCCCGATTCGGCTCCCGGATTGGGCCCAGGGACTGGATCAGTTATGGGGGGGAGCTGACCCTTTTTTTTCAGGGCAGCAATGGTCCTGCCCTAAAACAGGATTTGACTTTGGGTATGAGATCAAGGAAAAGCTCTGGTTTGGGTATAGGATGGCACTAAAATGTCATAATCTGTTCTAATGTGATTTCAACCCAAAATAATCTCTACAACTGGAGAATAGCCAGATATTGGAGCTGAGTCTCAGGTCAGATCCAGTACTCTTCATGTTTATCCACCCAATTTAGACACTAACATGACCCTCTTTATTATCATAGTCGAGTGCTTCAAACTCCTTAAAACATTTATCTTGCCATTACCTCTCTGAGGAACGGCAGTACTATTATCTCCCTTTTACAGATGAAGAATTGAAGGGCCAAATGTCTTGCCCAAGGTCACACAGGAAGCCTGTGGCAGAGCAGGGATTTGAACCTAGTTGTGATGGAATGTTAGTTGTAGCACCCTGGTCAGTGAGGTTGTTGCAACCAAAAGCTCCATCTTATGCCATTTGAAAACAGAATCAAAGGTACATGGGGTGGAAAATTAACAGACTGTGGGATTTTGACTGCCAGACCAAAAAGAAACAGGCTAGGACTAGGTAGTGCTGCTCACTGGGTAACTGAAGAAGTGCTCTGTGACGTGGGGTCTCCTGTGTCTTAAACTAAAAACAGAATCAGCCTTCCTCAGCCAGGCAAAAGCACCATAAAATTCAGTTGGTGATTCACATTCTAAAGACTATCAGTCTTGTGAGCTGTTAAAAGCAAACTTTGTGCTCCAAAAGATACTTTATTTTATGTTTTTTTACTTAGTTGGCTCCAGTAATCTGAAACAGTCATTCAGACTTCAAGTATGGGCCTACTCTGTGTTTATGAAAAAGAACACTTCCTCTAAGGTCTCTGGCTTGTCTTTGAAGCTGGATGGTTTATAAATATGAAGCATGTATTGTTAATCATTAGAATTAGTATTCTTAATAACAAAGAATGTGGGGATAGAGTAACTGGAAATCCATATAAGAATCAACACAAATGAATGTGTTTCTGGTGGGGTTCCACTGCAATCAGTTCTTTTTGCTATTTAACATTTTGAGCAATGACCTGAAAGACAATGTGGGCATGTCCACATGCATATTTTAAATCAAAATAACACTTGTTATTTTGATTTAAAAATGTTTATGTCCAGATGACATTTCCTTATTTCAAAATAAGGAGTCCCATATTTTGAAATAAGAAAAATCATGTTGATATAATAAAACCAAGTTTGATGTCGAAATCAGGGTTATTTCAAAACTATGGTTTCGAAATAACCCCATCTGGCTCTGTTATATCGATATGACCCACATATCGATATAACAGTTGACCTTCCTCCCAGAATGCATAGAACTCTGGAAGGAAGTCCCACCCTCCTCAGCATCCCGGCCAGGGCAGTCAGCACCCTGGCCAGGGAGGGAAGGGAGGTGCAGGGGGACCCGGGGGGGGTGACGGGTGTGGGAGCTGACTGCTGCCCCAGCTGGCTGGCCACTGGCTGGGCTGCGGGTGTGGGAGCCGGCTTGCCCCGCTGCCCCAGCTTGCCAGCAGCTAGTGGGGCGCGGGGTGCTGGAGCCAGCTCCCCCCGGCTTGCCAGCAGCTAGTGGGACATGTGGTGCTGGAGCTGGCTTGCTGCGCTGCCCCGGCTCCCACACTCCCTTGCCAGCCAGTAGCCAGCAAAGTGGGTCAGCAGGGCAAGCTGGCTCTGGGGACGTGCTGCCCGGATGGCAGCTGGGGTGCCCCACAGTCCCTCCCCTGCTGCCCCACCAGCAGCAGGGGATGCAGGGCAGGGGGATTTCTGGCCTGGGGGCTTTTTCCCCTGCCTGGATCTCCAGGTGAGATGGAGTCAGGGGATTGGGTGGCAAAATGACCCTGCCAGGGGGCCATGTTGCCACACTTCCCATGGTGCCCTTCTCCTGAATCAAAATAGCAACTCCTTTGTCTGGACTTGCTATTTCAATTTGGTGGTTTTCCTTAATTCAATTTAAGTTAAATTGAATTAATAATTTTATTTTGAATTAGCTTATTTCAATTTAACTTAAATTGAAATAAGCGTGTACATGTGGACATAGCCTGTAAGATCATCACAGATAAAGATAGCAGATGCCACAAATAATGATATATGGGAAAAATGAAGAAGATAGGTCATTGATACAAAGTAATCTGAATTACCAGGTAAACTAGGTGCAAGCAAACAATGAGGGTTTTAATACAGCAAAATGTGAAAGTATATAAAGAATGTAGGTCAGACTTAAAGGATAGGGAACTCTATCTTGGGAAGCAGTGACTGGAAAGGTCTGGGGTCATAGCAGATAATCAGAGGAACAGGAGCTCTAAGTGCAATATTGTGGCTATAAGACCTACCAGTAATACAATCCTTAAATGGGGAAATGGGAATCTTAAGTAAGAGTAGAGAGGTTACATTAACTCTGTTTGGCACAGCAGTGGCCTCTACTGCAATAATCCTCTGTCCATCTCAAAGCTCCTGTTAGTGGTTTGGCCATACAAGAAGAGCTGTGAGAATGATTAAAGGATTAGAAAATGTTCTTTTTTAGTGAAAGGATTAAGGAGTTCAGTCCATTTGGTTTAATAAAGAGAAGGATAAGGGGTGATTTGGTCAAAGTCTATATGTATCTATAAGGTGGGAAATATGAACTTAATTGAAATGAATATCTTAGAACCATAGAAGCTTGAAGGAGACATGTGAGGTCATCAAGTCTAGTCTCCTGTACTCATGGCAGGACCAAGTAACCTCTTAAACCATCCCTGGCAAGTGTTTGTCTAAAGTCCTCTTAAAAACTTTAAATGATGGAGATTCCACAACCTGTCTAGGGAACTTATTCTAGCAGTTAATCACCCTGACAGTTAGAAATTTTTTCCTAATATCCAACCTAAACCTCGCTTGCTGTAATTTAAGTCCATTGATTCTTTTCCTATCTTTGGCAGTTAAGGGGAACATACATATCAGAAGCTAAAATAGGTAAAGAACAAATTTAAAATTACATTTAGATGTAAAAAGTAGATGTCTTCAAGTCAGTGTGACCTAAAGATACACACCCTCAAATACTCAAGGACCTGACTCAGGAGATGTCTTAGCCATTGGCTATTATCTTTAAAAAATCATGGAAGACTTGAAAAGGTCCAAGAGTACTGGAGACGAGCAAATATAGTGCCCATCTATAAAAAGGGAAATAAGGACAACTCAGGGAATTATAGACCAGTCAGCTTAACCTCTGTACCAGAAAAATAATGGAGCAAATAATTAAAGAATCCATTAGCAAGCATCTAGAAAGCTATGTCCCCAACTAGCAAAAGTTAGTTTGAACCTGTTAGTTTGAACTAATAAGTTCGAAGTTAGTTTGAACTAACTTCAAATTTATTAGTTTGAACTAACAATGTGGCGTAGTTTGAACTAATGTTAGTTAGAACTAGTACACTTAGTTAGTTCTAATTAAGTGCCTTTAGTTTGAACTTTTTAAGTTCAAACTAAGCATTAGTTCAAATCTACCGTATGCTTAGTTTGAACTAACACTCAAGCTAAGCGCTTAGTTCAAACTATGTGCCTGTACTTACTAGTTCGAACTTAGCATTCCTTAGTTTGAATTAAGGAATTTCTTAGTCTGAACTAAGGAAAGGTTAATGTAGGCTGGGACCAATTTAGCTTTAATTAAGCCTCCCCAGTTCAAATTAAATTGGCAGTGTAGACATAGGTGAAGAGAATAAGGTGCTAAGTGATAGTCAGCATGGATTTGTCAAGAGCAAATCATCAGACCAACCTGATAGCTTTGTATGATGGGATAACAAGCCTTGTGGATAGAGGGAAAGCAGTAGCTATGGTGCATCTAGACTTTAGTAAGGCTTTTGATAACAGTCTAGCATCATCTTCTCATTAAGAAAGATGGGAAGTACAGCCTGGCTGGAGCTACTATAAGATGGATGAAAAATTGGTTGGACAAATTGGAGGATGTCCAGAGAAGAGCAACACGAATTATTAGAGGTCTTGAATACTTGCCTTATGAGGGCAGATTGAAAGAGCTGGGTTTGTTTAGTCAGGAAAAGAGGAAACTGAGAGGGGACATAATAACAGTTTTCAAGTACCTAAGGGGCTGTTAGGAGGAGGAGGGAGAAAAATTGTATTTTAGTTTTATTAACCTAGCAGGTAAAGTTATACCATCCAATGGATGGAATCTGAAGTTAGACCTACTGAGATTTGAAATAAGGAATATTTAATAGTGAGTGTATTTTGCCATTTGAACAACTTAACAAAGGTTGTGGTGGAGTCTTCATTACTAACAATTTCTAAATCAAGACTGCCTATTTTTCTACAAGACATGCTTTCGTTCAAACAAGAATTATTTGTGGAAAGTTTTATTGTCTGTGTTATACAGGAGGTCAGTGTAGATGATCATAGTGATCCCTTCTGGCTCTAGAATTAATGAATCTATTGATCTAAGAAGGACAGAAAACTCTTCTACCTGAAGCATTGCCTTCAACTCCCTCAAATACAATATGTATATTGATTTAATCCTGGCTGCTAGACCTCTCGGCAGCATTCAGACTAGCACCCTTCACTTTACAGTAACAGTATCTCCCTATTCCATGCAAAATTGCTTTGCATATCCATACTTCACTTTAAAAATCCAGTAGTTTTAATGTACCCTATCTGAGGCTGACAACATTATTTTTAGACATTGAAAACTGAAAGTCAAGTCAGTTGGAGGAAAAAAAAAGTTTGCTGTGCAAGCCTGATCATTTGTTTGTATTGATGAGTAAATGTTTGCTACAGATTTTAACTTCTGCAATCCATAGAAAACATGGATAGGTACATCAATGAATGTTTCAGACTCAGATATTGAAGAATTGTATTCAAGGTGCATTGGGTTTCTCAAACTCACTCCCTCTGTTTTCACAGAGAACAGGAAAAAGTGACTGAAGTCTGGTTCAATTGATTAGGTATTAATATCAGCAGCAGGTGACATGAAAAGTTAATGATAACTTGTATGATTTATTATAGCCACGTGTATTTTATTATGCCATATCAACTGAATGATTATTACTGATTGCATTGGTGTTCTGTACTGAGAATTCATGCCTGGTGTATGGGAAATTTAGTCTTTCAGCTAAAACTCTCTCAAGCAGAAATGGAATATTTTATTTCAAATAATTTAACCAAGATGTGCATGTTTTATTAAAGGTTGCAATCTTAAAATACAAAAGACCTGTGCATTATCCATAATGAATTGGGACTGTTTTTGGTTTGGAGAGAATTTATTCCATCCCAAAAAAATACAACCATTCAGAAACATTTAATCACAGCTGTTCAAGAAAAAATCCTGCCCAGCAGCCTTTTATATTCTGCATATCTTTGATGGAGTTTCCATATTTTTAAGGCTCGCTTTATCGATATTGCATGATGGTAATGTTTTCATGAGATTAGGTTTAGAACATATACCTCAACTTTAGCAAGGCTTTTGATACTGTTTCCCACAGCATTCTCATCAGCAAGTTAAGGAAGTATGGTTTGGATGTGCAGACTGTAAGGTGGATAAAGAACTGGCTAGATCACTGGTTCAGCATGTAGGAATCAATGGCTCCATGTCTAGGGCCAGTTCTGTTCAATATGTTGATTAATGATCTGGATGAGGGGATAGATTGCACACAGTAAGTTTGTGGATGACACCAAGCTGTGGGGAATGGTAGACATGCTGGAGGGGAGGGAAAAGATTCAGGAAGACCTTGACAAATTGGATGAGTGGGCCAATAGAAATCTCATGAGGTTCAACAAGGACAAGTGCAAAGTCCTGCACCTGGGACGGAAAAACCCCATGCATTGCTACAGGCTGGGAAGCAATCAGCTAAGAAGCAGCATGGTAGAAAAGGACCTGGGGGTCACGGTGGATGGGAAGCTGGATATGAGTCAAAAGTGTGCTCTTGCTGTCAAAAATGCCAATAGCATCCTGGGCTGCATCAGAAGAAATGTTGCCAGCAGATCAAGGGATGTGATCATTCCCCTCTATTCGGCACTGGTTAGGCCGCTTTTGGAATACTGTGTCCAGTTTTGGGCAACCCACTAGAAAAAGGATGTGGACAAATTAGAAAGAGTCCAGCGGAGGGCAACAAAAATCATCAAGGGGCTGGAGCACAAGACCTATGAAGAGAGACTGAAGGAACTAGGCTTATTTAGCCTGCAGAAGAGACGACTGAGGGGGAATTTGATAGCAACCTTCAACTACTTGAAGGGATGCTCCAAGGAGGATGGAGCTCAGCTGTTCTCAGTAGTAACAGAGCACAGAACAAGGAGCAATGGTTTCAAGTTGTAGCAGCGAAGGTCGAGGCTGGATATTAGGAAAAACTTTCTTACTAGGAGGGTGGTAAAGCATTGGAATGGGCTACCTAGGGAGGTGGTGAAATCTCCATCTTTGGAGATGTTTAAGGCCAGGCTGGATAAAACTCTAGCTGGGATAATTTAGTGGGAGTGGTCCTGCTTTTTTTGGCAGGGGGTTGGACTAGATGACCTCAGGAAGTCCCTTCCAACCCTATGGTTCTATAATTCTATGATTCTGTGAACAGACCACCACTAAAATCCTAGATTTGAACAATCTACTGAGTTGAAGTCTAACACCAGCTTCAAGGTACTTGGTTTAGGAATGAGCTAAACCCAAATCCTATTCTGAACTTTCTCCATTTTTGGTGAAGTTTGGGGCCTCTAATTTTAAAGCTTACCTACAGACAAAGTGCCTGGAACACCAGATGTTTGCAAAGTTGTTGTACTCAAGTTAGTTCCAGAATATTAGAAAGACAAGCTGAGTGAGGTAATATCTTTTATTGGACCAACATTTATTGGTGAGAGACAAGTTTTTGAAAGTTCTTTCTTCTGGCAAAATAAACTGGTCCAATAAAAGATATTATCTTTCCCAACATGTCTCTAGGACATCAGAGCCATGCATAGATTGTCCTAAGGAAAGAGCATCCAAAATGAGAACCTCATTATCAGATCCACAGGAGTCCTGACCTGGTGCAAATTGCTGGTTTCTTCTTGGTGTTATGCCCAGCATTCAATCTGTAGTTGCTCTTACACTTGCAGTGGTTATCCTGCTGAAGTCTGGGCATTGCTGAGCATGAAAAAAGTTGTTGGTCACTACACTTTGGCAGTACACAGGCTAGGAGTTCAATCACCACCAGGCATCAGTTCATCTGGAATTAATTTATAACAGACCTGCAGTTATCTCCTGAAGAAGAATGGGAACAAGGGGGACAGCTAACTGTAAAGGTCCACCTAAATTTAGGCACTTTCAACCAACTTGTTACATGTTCTCATCAAATATTGGAAGTTCTTTTTACTTCTGACTTTTTTGCAGAGTAAAAGCAATAGGCAGGGGTTAAAGTAAGCTGGAACATGCCAGAACGCAGTGGTGGGCCCCAAAAATCTGATGGGCCAGATTTCCAGGGCCCAGATTCCAGAATCTAGAAAAATCGAGCCCACACATGCATGAAGGGGGCCCAGAGATTAGGAAGGTTCCTGGGCCCCTCAAATTATACTTTAACCACTGGCAATAAGCAAGAATACCATACAAAGATTTCCTCCCCAAAGTGTGCATAGTTAGAAGACAGGATGAGGACATAATCTTGGGACACATCTGATGAATTTAGTGGTAATTCAAAGACCCCTGGGCCCTCCAAGTACTGCATGACATGAGCACACAAAAACCAGGTTTCCTCTACTGTCCCTTGCACCTCTGAAGAGCAAGGGCAGAATTTTACCCTTGAATTATTGCTAGAATCTAACACCAAAAGTACTGGGACTGGGCAGGAAGAGAAGAAAATGGAAAGTGCCATTTGAGAAAAGTAAGAATCCAGGAAAAAGTTACTAGCTTCCAGAAATGAAGAAGGATCTTTATTAGAATCAGGAAAATTGTATGGGATAAATAAAGAATTTTAAATAAATATCATTGTAAAGGTAGGGCCAGATCATGCAAACATGGACCACACAAATATTTCATTTGACTAGTCAATAGGACTTACAATATTAAGTACCATGATTTATAGAAGTAGTTTTCTGGTTCATGCTATTATCGTAAACACTGCATTTCCCTAATCAACTCAAGTATTAAGGTTTTAGGACTGATATTTTACTGTTTATGTTTCTTAGCAGGTCATCACAAAACTGCAAATAAAGACTTATGCTTCTTGATTCTGAAGTGCAACAAAATCCTAATTGAGATGGTCTCAACATTTCTACTGATGAAATGATACTAACAGTAAATGGCAACATAAATAATCTAATGAATGGTAATTTTACACTGCTCAGCCATAAAATCAATCAATTTCTATGCTCCATTGCATCACCTCTGCACCTTCCAATCCCTGCTGCAATTCTGCATATGGAAATGAGGAATTACTAAATGACTGGACAGTTTATTCATGTGAAAAGCTGAGCTATATTCAAATGATATGCTGCAGTCCATCAGTAATTTAATTTACCAAAACTTAGGACCACACTAAACTAATAACTTCTTTTAAATCCAAATTGTGATAATATTCTTGCTTGCAGGAGTGTCTTTTAGTACTCTGAATGGAAGAAAGGAAGAAAGAAACAGTTTCTATTTTTTGAACAACAATAGAAAGGGAGGGAAATATCAGTTCCTCAGCCCCAATTTTGGACCAGTTCTAGCAATGATTACTGAGTCTCTGAGATTTTCAGACTGTTTAGTGTGTGTGTTTGTGTGATGGTATCCATCTTGGCTAACAGTATCTCCGGAGTATGTATGTCTGAAGTTGTAACTAAAGATCCAGGCTATACATCTGGGGGAAGGGTGCTGAAACCTTTGTAGAAATGAAGTTTGGGACACTGCCTCTTGAACTGAGAAGCCGGCAAGTAATTCTGCTCACATTTTTAACATGGATGTAGTTTTGGGAGGCACACTCAAATTGCAAACTAGGGCAGGCATGGAGAGGTGCCAGTAGGGCCTGCACTTTGTGGTGGAAAAGCTGAAGCTGTTAAGAGAAGCATAGCACTGTAACTCTTCAGACTCTAGCATGATTGATCAACAGCTATAGCAGACTCACATCTACTGTGGACTGGGCCCAGGGGAATATATAAAAGTGATATACAGTTGTTCATTTGTATTTCTGATTAGATTGGGGGGAAGGAGTATTCCTTGAAACTTGAGTTCCAACAAATCAATCAACTAGCTGTAGGTGAATGATTTGAACCTTTTCCTCCTATCTGCCCTCTGTCTAGGTTTACACAATACTCATCAGCTTGATGTCTGAGTGCCTCTTTCCCCTTTCCTCCCAGAAAATGGGAGTTAGAATCCCCTGATCACACTTCAAGTGACCAGATATGTCTGCTATGGAACTACATCTAAGAAGCTTCAAGAGTGAAAGTTCTACCCCAAAATGGTCATTCTACATCATGAAAATCTTAAGTATGACATTTTCAGAAACGAAGTGCCACTCTGCATATGCTCAACACTGAGGAAGAAAGAAGCACAGCACTATGCAGCTTCACAAATTGAATCATTGCCAGTCTACTTTAGAGGTTTGCATTGGTACAGCTATCCCAGTGGCTGGCCACAAATGAGTGTGGGCAGGGAAAATCACAAGTGTATATATTAGCCCTTAAATAGAGAAGACTATTTTTGTGGTGTTTTTCTCATTGATAATTTTTTTCTTCAAGTCTGATTCTCCACTGCACTTTTGTTTACTAAAATGAAACCTATAATAAATGTTTATGCCTCTGCTTATGAATAGAAACTGAAAGGAACCATAGCTATGTCTACACTTACAAGTTATTTCTAATTAAGGAGGCTTAATTTGAAATAATTTATTCCCTAGCCAAGGAGGCATTTTATCATATTGAATTAAGTGGTTCCTTCATTCAGAAAGGAACCACTAATTTGATATAATAAAACCTCCTTTTACTTCGAAGTATTGCTTACTTCGAAGTTATTAGTTTGAATTAAGCCATTTTAAGCTGTTGCATTTTAAGCTGCGGAATTAATTACTATTCTTTTGCCTGTCTTCCCTTATTTCAAATTAGAGTCTACTGAAGACTCTCTACTTCAAATTAATAAAGCCCACTTTATTTTGAATTAAAGAGTCTTCACTGGACTCCTAATTTGAAATAATAACTTCAAAGTAGTGCTAGTGTGAAATAACTTCTAATAACTTCAAATTAACTACTTCAAATTAATATTGTAAGTGTAGACATAGCCCATGAAAGGTCATCAAGTCCAATCCCTTGCACTCGAGGCAGGACCAAGTACCCTCTTATGCCAGGGGTAGGCAACCCCCAGCACATGTGCTGACAGTAGCACAAGAGCCCATTTGGAGCAGCATGCAGCACCTTCTGCAATGCCACAGAAATTGTGACTCCTGCTACTGAAAGTCACTCCCAGCAGCTTCTTTCAGGGGTATCTGGGATGTGGATGGTCCCCACCATGCTCATGTTCCAGGCATGGTGTGGAAAGAAGATGCCCAGAATAGCTTCTCTCCATAGTGTGCAGTCACCAATGAGCCACTCTAGGTAGCTTCTTACCTCAGCACGCCTGCAGACTCCCCAAGGTGAGCTGCTCCAGGCAACTTCTTTCCAAGGCATCCCGAGGGACCCCTGTCCCCAGGCACACTGACAAGAGGAGCCACTGCAGGCAGCTTCTTTCTGTGAGTGGCTTCTTTCCAAGGCATACCAGGGAAGCACTCCCCTACCTAGGCTCACGAACCTCCAGCCATGGCTGTCACCAAATTTTCAGGCAGGTACCGCTTTTATTTCTGCGGAGGGAGTCACTTGCACTAGCTGACAGCTGAGGAGGAAGAGCCAGCACAGGGGTCGGCAAAGGTTGCTGACCCCTGTCTTAAGCCATCCCTGATAGGTGTTTGTTTCATCTACTCTTAAAAACTTCCAATGATGGAGACTCCATAATCTCTCTAGGCAACTTATTCCAGTGGTTAATCCTGACAGTTAGGAATTTTTTTCCTAATGTCCCGCCTAAGCCTCCCTTGCCATAACTTAAGCTCATTGCTTCTTGTCCTATTATCAGTGCTTAAGGAGAATGATTTTTCTCTCTGCTCCTCAAAACAACCTTTTAGGTACTTGAAAACTGTTACCATGTCCCACCTCAGATTACTCTTTTCTAGACTAAACAAACCCAGTTCTCTCAATCCTTCCTCACAAGTCAAGAGCTACAGACCTTTAATTGTTTGTGTTGCTCTTCTCTGGACTTTCTCCAGTTTGTCCACATCTTTCCTGAAATGTGGCACACAGAACTGGACACAACACTCCAGGTGAAGCCTAATCACAGCAGAGTAGAGTGGAAGAAGTACTTCTTGTGTCTTCTGTTAATATATCCCAGAATGGTGTTTGTTTCCTTTTTGCAAGTGTTACACTGTTGACTCAGTTTTAGCTTGTGGTCCACTATGATATCTAGACTCCTTTTCACAGTACTCCTTTGTAGGCAGTCATAGCCCATTTTGCACGTGTGCAATTGGGTGTTCTTTCCTAAGTGGAGTACTTTGCACTTGTCTTTATTGGATTTCATTCTATTTACCTCAGACAATTTCACTGTTATTTATACTTATGCTCTAGGACTGTAGCAATACACTGAATATTGATGCAGTGAGACCTACTATCTCTCCACATCTGGCTTGTTAAACACTGCAGAAACCAGATGGGTTCTCTAAATGTACAATCCACTTGCTGCATCCATTGTTCATCTAGTTAGATTTGCAATGACTTTAGTTTTCATAGGGCTTGATGACTGCTGACTGGTGGTATTCTCAGCCCACTACCACTTCTGTAATCTCCATCCTTTATAGCTCATATTCAAGCCTGCAGCCTTGTCAAGCTTGCAATACAAATTGGAAAGCCAAAAGTCACTATTTGTTTTGAAAGGGAAGATGCCATTGCTTTTTATTATTATTTATCTCTATTACAGAGTTCCTCAAAGGACCCAATTAGTATCAGGGTCCCAGTGTACTGAGCAAATACATAGCATGATAGGGTTCCTGCTCCAAGGAGTTTACAGTCTAACCTAAGACAAGGGGCAAGGAGAGAATGTAACAGATAATATCAGGGATGAGGGCTGGGGTAAGAACAAGAGTAATAAAAGCACTCGATTACATGTATTGATGGAGTAATGGCTTATGTCCCTCCTGCCCATCACTTAGGCTACCAGTAAAATGATTACAATTAGGCCTGCTCTTTTCGTTCCCTATAAAATACTTTGATCCTATCTTTTCAAATGTATGAATGCTAGGCAGATATATGTAGAAACATAATGGGGGGGGGCTGACTAGAAAAAAAGAATTCAATTTTGTGGTGAAAAAAAAATTGAGGGGAACCTTGTTATCATCTAGTCAGATGTCCTACATAACACCAGCAGGCTAATGAATGGTTGTGTCCACCATTAGGATGAAAGTAAGACATTTTGAAGTTCTTCACTGAAAAAGCAAAGATATACACTTCTCAGAGTAGCCCAGTGGATAGAACACTGAACTGGGAAATGGGAGGCATACATTCAATTCTCTTTGTTGCCTTATTCAGACAAGGAACTTAAAAACAGCTCTTCCACATCCCAGCTGGGCACTTTAGCTATTGTGCTACAGAGTCAATCACTGGATTTCTGGCCCACTCAATATGTAATTATTTATACAAGTTGGACCAGCTCTAACTGAAGACTGAGTGATTCTGGCAGAAAGCTACTCTGAATCAGGTAAGGACCTGCATCTCCCACATCTCAAGTGAGTGTCTTTCTAATTGTGCAAAAAATAAATCTGTTAGTCTTAAAGTTCCACACAACTCCTTGTTGTTTTTTTACTAGACTAGACTAACACAGCTATCCCTTTTGAAATTCCTAATCATTGTCTCTTGAAAAATTCCTGAGGAGTTCTAATGGAAAGTATCTTCCTCCCAAGATGCTTTCAGACCTAATTATTCAAATAAGGAAGTACTGAATAACAGCATATTTCTTTGACATTAACCTGTGAATTGGGCTGATGAGGAGCACAAGAAAATGTCCCTCCCTTAAATGGTTCCCTATGACCTTCACGTAGACTGCTCTAGTTCTGCTGTAAAGGGATTTGCCATAGCTGCAAAGAAGGAAACTGAGCTTGCCCCGATATTATCTTCACTCTGTGACTAGAATATTGATTAAATTGTCATGCAGATGTCTGTAGAACAATAATAATCATATTTTGCATCTATATCTTATATTAGGAGGTGAGCTGTCTTATTTTATGTTCCTACAACACTAAGTATGCTGTTGGCAGATAATATACTGAGACAGAACCTTTCTTTTAATGATCTCAAAACACTTTACAGGTATTAATTATTGAGACATATCAAACCACATTAGCATAGATTCCTAATATTTGTGGATGTCTGATTCCATGTCCAAACTCTATGGTTGACCCTTTTTTGTCTTATGGACCAAACCAAAAACCTGAAATAAAGACACCTCTTTGGGTCATTTAAGACCCAGGCAGATTATAACTGAACCATTCCCACCACATCCTGAAAAGTGAGTATATTTTATCCATTTTACTAATGGAGAGATTGAGGCACAGAGGTTAAGCTTTCCCAAGGTCACAAAGCATGTTAATCAGAGATAAGGTATGTCCATACATCTCTTTTATTTTGAAATAACACTGGTTATTTTGAAATAAAAAAGATTAGGTCCACATGACGTTTTCTTATTTCAAAATGATGGGCTCTGTTATTTTGAAATAAGAACTATCATTTTGAAACAGCTTAAACCCCATTCATTTTGAAATGGCTGTTATTTCAAAATGGTTATTTCAAAATAATGCCATTTGGACATGTTGTTTCAAAACAACCCCATTGTTTCAAAACAACTGTTTTGAAACAACATGTCCAAATGGCCTTATTTCGAAATAACCATTTTGAAATAACAGCTGTTTCAATAGCAGACTTTCCTGTAATTCAAATTAACATTTTCTTAATTCGAATTAACTCATTTCGAAATAAGGACTTTATTTTGAAATAACTCATTTTGAAATAACTTATTTCAAAATAGCGATGTATGTGTGGACATAGCCATATGAGGAGAGGGGCAGCAGTAAAGGCATTCCATTGTTCTGCCTTCTGACACATTTGCCACATGGAGGATGCCATCTTGTTCTCAAAATGGCACGTTTCACACAGGATGAGCTCTTACACACACCATACATGAATGATTACAATGGCAGCAAAATTCCAACACTGGTGAGGGAATTTAGTAGTACTGTTACTTGCCCATACATTAATTTCTGGTGAAGTGAAAATTAGAAGGATGTGATAACTCGTAATAATTGCAAATTGTTTATTTTTTCCTTTGTGATCCTTTATGCAAACATAATTTTACCTAATAACTACCCTAACTAATAGAATAATAATAACAATAACAAGTAACATGAAACTTATGTATAAACATAAAATTGGCCTGGAAAATTTAGTCACTTCCCAAGAGGGTCTTTGGCACAAAATGTTTGGAATCTAGTACAATACATCATACTCTAACAACTAGAATTCATCCTGCCCCACATTTATTTGACATGCATCACATCGTCTGTATTATTTTTACATGGACTTGCAATATTCAATGCTACTTAGAAGCTGTTTTCATTGGCAATTGCTTTTCTGCTTGTCACTTTTTCTTTTTCCAACAGAACCTGTCTTCATAGTGGTTTTTTAAATAAAATAAAAAGATGAACTTCAATTTAAAAGAATGAGTTGTGCATTCAACAAAACACTCAATTTCCAGAAATGGATTGTTTCAAGAAATGTGCCCATACTTCTGAACTTAAAAAATGATCCATAATATGATTAGACACTGCACATTGTTATGGGTATTTAATGGGATTTTATGATTGACTGCAGTATGAGTCTGCAAGCTCTTTCCCTTGAGCAAAGTCAGAAGAAGATCATGAATCAAGGGCAAGAGAAGAATTTGCTATGCAGATACCTTGTGGAACTTTAAACTTGCTGATGGACCAAATTAGATCTTTAATAATAAGTGTGCTCTCATTAAACTACAAGCACCTTACCTTAGCCTTCATTCTTTTATTTGACTCCCTGCAGCAAGGAAACACATTCACAGGCTCTTGTTGATTACTTGACACCCATTTGACTTACTGTTAAATGTTAGCAAAAATCAGTGGTTCTGAAGAGGAGAATAGCCCTGGGAACTTTTCAAATACACTTGATGAAATCCTAGTCCTGTTGAAGTCAATGAGAGTTCTGCCACTGATTTGAATAGGAATAGATTTCATTGCTGTGCTTAGAATTCATGCTTTGCCTAAAGATTTAATATTGGAGCACGTCTATGCATAAGCACCTCCAAATGATGGTTCATCTCACATACTATTCCCGAAGCCAGGATGCGTATCCTTTCACAGATATAAATTCCAGGTGGAATATTTTCATCTCTGAAACTTCTGAGTTAGTCCTGTTGTGTGAAGGGGTCCACATGCATAGATTCTTTCTAAAGACACTGACTGTGTTCATAAATAAAACGGACCTTATGTTATAGCATTTGCAAGATAGCCAAGAAAGCTCCATTCGGTTTCCATTCTAACCAGGCCCCTTTTCCATTGTTTGCAACCTTTTTCTTTCAGTTAAATTCACTTTCCTCTTCCTAGTTATATGTAGAGATTTTAGAATATATGGGGTAGGCAGAAAGGTTTCATTGGTATGAGTTTAGGCAGATAGCTTTTCTCAATGCAGGACATCCTATTATGTCATGCTGACCTTAAATTTGCTATTTAGGAACTGATATTAAATAAAGTGTTTTTTGTTTGTTCATTTACTTTGCTTATTCGGAGGTTTCTATTAGAGACTGTCAGTCTGGGTCTGTTTTCATTCTTGATGCTTTCTTCTCAAATCACTATTATTATCTAGTCATGGCTAAATAAATAAAAATAATAAAAATAATTAATAATACCATTCCAGAGCCCAGTTTTCTTTATAAGGATATGTACTGACTGTGCCAAGAATATAGGATAATTCTGCTTGTTTGTTTTATCTGTGATAGTCAAGGAAATATGGTTGTCCTAGTTCAATTCAAACTTTAAGAGTGTGTCAATTTATCTTCACAGACTCTTCACTGAATTTTGGCCTCCATTCCCGTCTCTTTGTTCGTAAAGTTGTAGCCTTGGTTACTCTGTTCAGCAAGGCTTGCGATTACAGTTCTTGTCCAAGCTCAATACAGATGCATTTTGCCACCCTTCTACATATTTCAAACAGGAACTAAAGCCCTGAACTCTCCTGTGTTACTGTTAAGTCTCTGTTTTTCTCTTTAGGAAAAAAAGGCACATTCTCAACCATGCTGGGTGAAAGAATTGACTCTCAGAACAACATTCTCTGGTTGAAAACGTTTCTTCATAAAAGCTATCATCTTAAAAATTCTAAATTAAAATAAATTGTTACAAAGTCAGAAAGAACAGAGAAGCACTGTACATATAATCTTCCTGATGACTGCCTGTTGGCGATCTGAGATCTGCTAGAAATTGAAATAACAAAGATATAGAACTAGAAGTCAGGGATGTAAACCAGTCTCTAGGGAAATTAATGTCAAAATTCATATGACTTTAGTGGGGACAGGATTCCATCCCCTGTTTTCAGCTTGCAAGATATCTCTATTGGACCCAGATTTTACACTGAAGTCATCAACAGCTTAAAGGACCAGACCCACTGGCATTAAATGGAACATAAGACTTTTTTTTTTCTAATAATTATCTTATATATACAAAAGAGAAGTTATCAAATATAAGTATGATCATGCGGATTGAATATGCATCCTTGGGAAAATGGCATGAATGCTATAGTGGCATGTGCGAACAGAATGATGGATTATAACTATCTGATTTCCTCTTTCATGTGCCTTAAAAGTAGCTTTGAGTACCTAAAGTCTTCATTGTCATTCTATAGGGAACCTGTTCTGCACCAGTTTAAAACAGTCAAATATCCCCCCCCCCATCATTTAAAAAAGCTGTATTTGAGGCCTAAATTAAGCCTGCAGCATTCCTTCAAGCATGTGTATTATCTCGGGTGAAACTACACTGTGGAATAAGTCTGGGAATTTTTGCAGACTGCAGCTTTTTTTTTTAGAATGAAATCACTTTGTCCCAGTCTGTTCCTCAGTCTGACACTCAGAGACCAGAAGAAAGTAAATGAGAAGATAGTTCAATTGCACATTTATTGGCAGAGTTTTTGCAGAGGGGGGGGGACTATATCATGAAAAATAAACACTAAAAAATAAAAATAAAACAAAAATAAAGCATTTTGGGCACCTAGAAAAGATTTTAAAAAATGCTGGTGTGAAAAATATATGAAGGAGTTCAAATTTAAAGCCATAGATTTCTTTTTAGAAGGTATAAAATAAGAGTAGCATCATTTTTTGTGTTTTTATGTGAACTGAGCTATACTCATCTTAGAGAATTTTGATCTTGCTTAACATTTGAAATCAATTTTAATACTAATGAAAAGAAGCAACTATGGCGACAAGCTACACAGACACACACAAACACACACACAATTTTCCTGGCTCATGTATCTTAATCCTGGCCAGGAAATTCACCAGGGGGAATGAAGTCATGCCAATAAAATATGAAAATTTAATTTTTGTACAGGTTACCAGTCCATGTAACATACTCTTTTTAGACTAAATGGATTGTATATTGCATGTATACTGGTTGAAATGCAACATACAGTACTATTCAACTAAGTGCTACTTTTACAGATAGTTTGTTTTTCTAATTACTGAAGTTGAAATAAAGTTTACGTCTGTCCCTTGAAAGCAACATGGGTCAATTTGGAGATATGTGAAATAGCATTTTTGCTGTCTCCTATGAAGGACAGATAGGAAATGTATATGAATTGAAGTGTTATCAGTGAGACAGTTACATTGCTTCCTAAATGATATCCAGGTGAATAAAGCATTACTTCATGGTTTTCTGTTACACTTGTGTGTTATACCCCAGGGTGTTAAACACCTTCTCTTAATATGCTACTGGGCACATTTTCAAAGAGACTTCAATCTGCCCTTTATTTCTAAAGATGCTTGTTCCACATTAAAAAAAATAAATAAATAAAATAAAGCAAATCACTTGCTCAGTGTTTGTTTTCTTTTCTTATTCTGATTTATGATCTAAGGGATGTTATGTCTGCTCATCACTGTCATATCTGAGCACCTTCCAATAGTGGATTAGGCTAACGTCTGTTATGTTGTTAGTCTTTCATCCTGTCCCCGGAAGAAATGGGTATTACTATCACTTGTGGGATAGATTGTTTGAGCTCAAACTGAGCTCTATAACCCTCAGTGGTTTCCTCAGGAATGCCCTAATGCTTTTCCCTAAGGGGCAAATGTTAGCTAGACCTGCTTGGGAATATTTTGATGAAATGTTGTATATTTAGTACTATAGTCATTTCCAGTTAGAAAGCTTTTTCACAACTAGACAGGTTGATCACAGTTTTTTTAATCAAAAAGTTTGCTTTTGTACAAAAATTTCCCACCCTGTCACTCCCAACGACAATAGTATTGCAAGCTAACTGAGGTAGCCACCTCAGTTCTGAGAAATACTGCTCTATTCTGATTATTGTAGTCCACTCAACAGAAAATTGTTGATTGGTTACCATCAGAGCTGTGCAAACCATTTGGTGTTGAAACTATAAGCTCCACCTGGAGCTGGCAGCATTCAGCACTTTTGAAAATCCAAAATATCTCTTAGCACTTTGAGTTTGGAGAGCTAAAGAGCCAATACAAGTCATGAAATGCTCCAGTTTTTATAAGACCAAATGTGCAATACTGCATTTATATACCCCCCAATTAAATCCTTGTTCTACTTCCATTTCAACAATACACTCTCCAAGTAATATCCATGATTTCCCCTCTTGATTTTCCACTACAAAGTATTCACGAATTTCCCTCTGTCATCTCAATCTGGCTCACCTGGGAGCTTCCTCCATGTCCCACCCTCTGTCCAAGTTCCCTCTATCCCTTCTTTAAACTTCCCTTCTGGTTCCCCTACTCAGATTTCCCTTACCTCCCAGTCTAGGTCTCTATACCCCCCCCCACACACACACACCTACACACCCCCAAGTTCTACCTCCTCTCTGGAGGCCCACATTTGAATTTTGTGAAACTGTTGTGGATTTGATGAAGTCCAGAGGGAATCTCTTTAGCTATGTCTATATTAGGAAAAGTTAGTTTGAATTTGTTAATATAAACTAATAAATTTGAAGTTAGTTTGAATTAACAATGTGCATTAATTCAAACTAACATTAGTTCAAATTAGTCCACGTTGTTAAACCTTATTAAGTTTGAACTAAGGGTCAATCTTTGTCTATACTGTTCTTAGTTCAAACTAACAATTGAACTAAGGGCTTAGTCTGACCTAAACGGCAGGTCTTACTAGTTCAAACTAAGTTTTCATCAGTTTGAATTAAAAAAATCCTTAGTTCAAACCAATGAAAGCCCAATGTAGACAAATGAATTAAGCCTCCTTAATTCGAAGTATCTTGCAAGTGTAGCCGTATATATGTGTGTGTGTGTGTGTGTGTGTGTGCGTGTGTGTGTGTGTGTGTGTGTGTAGATAGATAGATAGATAGATATTAAAAAAAAAAAGAAAGAACAGCTAGTATTTGATTGCACCACCGTCCCTTCAACCTTTTGTTTGGCATTTGCTTCTCTTCTCAGCTTGGAAGCTCCTTGAAGCATGGACCTTGTCTTTGTGTTTCTGTGTGTGTATAGTATAAACACAACGGATCCCCGGTCCTGATAGGGCATCACTGCAATATAATTGAAATAAAAAACGAGCTTGAGTCTTACTGCCTTCAAATGTAAGAGAAGATATGGGGGTTTGTTGTGGAAGCCCTCTTTCACTGAGAAAGACCACAGATAGTCCAAGGACCTCTCTCTTTGGAGCATGAATTAACTGGTGAAGTAAAAGGAACATGAGGAAGGGAAAAGTGAAAGAAAAATGGAAAAAAAATCCCCACAGTAAGATAAAAGTAATTGCAAAAATGAAATGATGGAGTCTAGGTGGATTCGTGGGCTAATAATGGTTTAAAAACCTTCTGCTTAAGGCCCGTATATCACCGTGATGGATGCATACCTAGAAATGGATACCTAGAGAACAAGAAGGGTCCATGGGTTTATGCTTATTCCATATACAAGACAAAACAAAACAAAACAAAACAACCCCCCCCCAAATCAGAATCCTTTCTGCAGCAAGAGTGTGTATGCATTTCTCCCACGTCATTGGATCCTCTATGCCAAATATTGCCAATCCAGTTCATCTCCAGGATCTTTTAAAGTCCCCAATCAGCAGCTGTTTAGAGAAAATTAGATATGTACAGTATGACTTCATCAACCCTTAACAAAGCTCGTTATTTAATTCATTCCTCAAATTGCATTTAATAGAGACTTAAAGTGATGCCTATGACTGTCACTGGGGTGCCCATTCATTATAAATTTCTCTTGCATGGAGAACTGTGTTTAATCACCACAATTTTTCTCTATCAATGCCATTTGCATAAGGGCTGGGCAAGCAGGCATGATGAAAAATGGAATTCAGCTAATGTTATTGATTGGGAAGATCTGACCCTGAAACTGAGCTTCATTAATTATCCTGACTTCCTCTTCAGAAAGAAGAAATACGGAAGATTTTATTACATTACTGCATTGCATGCAACATCAATATTTTTCATGGTGCTTATATTATTACATACTCCCTCATTAAAGGCGTGCGATGCTTAATTTGACAGGAGCCATACGATTTGTTTATAGATAGTATAACTTGGAAGTGAATAAAATCTTGGAAATATTTGACTTTTTGAATTGCTAGAAACTGTAAAGAAATACCCATAATTGTAATCCTAAAGGACAGAAAGACAGGTCAAGGACTCTTTTTAAATCTTTGGATTTTATACCCTGGTTTTCTGAGATTCCTGCAAATCCCATAAATGTCAGGTTGAGCTACAAGTCTTCTGCATCTCTGAAAATGAGTCCACTCATGTCCAGCGGATTTTCTATATCAGTCATTCCCAAGGGATACTTTCTGAAATATTTTCTTATCATGAAACAGCACAGCTACAAGTTCAGCATGGTGAGGTCTTGTGATTTTATTGTGAGTTTTGCAATAGTTAGGTTTTATTGAAAATTCCAATTCCTAGAGCCTTGCAGAATATGTGAGAATCAAATCTCAGCTTTCATTAAAAAATAGTTAGTTTCTAACCCCCATTGTTGAGGAGGAAAGCTTGCATATGTGATTCACATGTACTCTGACAACTCAGAAATTAGAAGGCAAATAAAAAGAACTTAAAATGTAGGGTTCTTTAAAAATCTGTTGGTAAGGGAAGCAGACATGCGAGCATTTGGGGCTGGTAATACTTCAAATTACAGTGACTCCATATAAACCACATGCCTGCACCATCAACAAAAAGTTGCACAGCAATAAGCAAACTGATTTGTGTCAGTCTGTCACATTTGGGAAGGCGTAGGAGATGGGTCACTGGAAAGTCGCTGAAGTTTGCTCTTGGTCACCATATATATTTATGGTTCTGAAGCAGGCCTCTCTTGTCTTTGGTTGTTGGACATGCTGGCTGATTCCATCCTTCCCTGGTGCTAATAATCTATAGTGTAAATATGTGGGATACTTACGTAATGTCTGCCATCTTCAGAAATTGTGCAAATGTATCTGCAAAATATGGTTCTTTGTAGCCTAACACATTTACTTACCACATAAGCTTTAGTGAGTAAAATTCTACTTCATCAGACACATGAAAATGGAAACTACGCTGTGTAGGGGAATATATAAATGCAGACAAGAGTAAGTCACATGGTCAATTTAGACTTTTTCAGCAAACCAAGCACACTTTTTGATTCAAATAATGTAGAACAACAGAAAAGATGGTCGGAAGGCTCAAAGATTGGAAAATCTCCTTTTGTGATAAAGGAGTCAGCCCAAATTTCTATTCAGACCAAATTTAATTTAATTTAGGTCTGAGTAGAGATTTGGGCTGGCTTACTTATTACAAAAGGTGATTTTCCTCTCTTAGAGCTTTCCCACCTTCTTATGTGTTGTTCCGCATTGTTTGAATCAAAACAACTTGTTTGGTTTGCTGAAAAAGTCTGAATTGAACTTGTGACTTACTCTCCTCTGCATTTATATATTCCCCTATTTACTGTAGTTTACATTTCATGTGTCTAATGAAGCAGAATTTTACCCATGAAAGTTTATTCAGTAAATAAAATTGTTAGTCCTTTGAGTTCCAAAGTACTCCCTGTTTATTTTTCTAAACTAGACTAAAATGGCTAGCCCGCTGGAAATGGTTCTTTGTGCATTGTTTGGTGGACATGGAATGCGAGAGAGTGAAAGAGAGAGAAAGAGAGAAAGAAAGATGAACTACAGAGCAAATAGGGACACTTTGCTCACACAACTGACAAAATATTGCTGGCCTTTAATGGAAACAGCTTTGATGTTACTGACTGAGATGGTTACAGAAAAAGTAACGTAGGGCCTGGTTGTGTTCAACTGCTCTGTGCCCGTGCAAAGAGTAATCCTTAATTGCACTTCCCTTGCTGCTACCTCTATACCCCTCCTAGGATGTCACAGAAGCTACAAAATACATATCCCCTCTTCCACATGTGCAGCAGCCAATGTGGTGGGACCATCACGGTGGGGAGTGGGTACATTGTTCCCAACAGGCTTTATCAATCAGCTGCCTGTCCTGCATGCCTGAGAACTTCAGAAAGAATTCTAACTCCCTGTCCTCTACCAGCCCTAAAGTGTACTTGAATCTCAGTGGGTATGTCTACACTGGAGGCTCTGTTAAGTCAGCCTAACAAGGCTGACTTTAAGTTGACTTAAAGCTGATCTTGTTAAGTTGACTTAAAGAGTCCACAATGAAAATTCCTGTCGACTGCCTGCATCTACACTGGCATGTGCTAGGTTGACAGAGGAGTGGTGTGTTGTGGGTAGCTGTCCCAAATTGCATTGGAGAATTACCCCCTGGAGGCCAAGCAGGTCAACTTAAGGGCTTTCCCCATCTACACTGGCTTAAGTTAACTTAATAAAAGCCCAGTGTGGCTGCAGCAGTCTGCAGGTCGACTTAACCTTTCTTAAGTCATTCTAAGGCTCCAGTGTAGATGCACCCAGTGGTGCTACTGAGTCAGCCATCTGACACCTAAGCTTAAAATTAGAATTCAGTTTACCTTAAAACATTTCCAAGTCTTTGTTGAAAGGAAAAGGACAGCTGAGCAACCCATAAGGCTGCCATTTGATTCACCATTCCAGTCATAGTCTACAGAGGAAATAGAAACTAATAGCATGAAAAATATAAAGGCAGGAAGACAAGATGCGGTCAGAGACATAGAGAATGTCAGAAGTTTTTCTTAAACATGTTAAGATCTATATTTCCCCCAACTGTATATGGTTTTGAAAATATGGATTAAAAATATATGGACTGAAAACCACAAAAGTAATGTCTTAGTTTATTTTTAAATTATTCTCTCTGAATGAGTGTAGATTCATATATTTGAATCATATCCTTAGATCATCCTGTTCATGACTCATTGAATTGATTTGATGGCCGCCCCTCCTGGGCCATCATTTAAGTATGTAAGGAATGTTGAGGAGAAGATGGCCCCCCTCAACTTAACTAGATGGCCCTTAAATGTAACCAGATGGCCGTTGACACCCCATTGTTTCTCTGGGGCTTGGTGTAGGTGGGCACTGCCTGACTGCAAGGTCCTTTGTAATACTGAAGGTATGACTCATATCACCTTTGCTCCCCACATTCCCTGTAATCAGGGAACTGGCGGGAAAAGCAGCTTAAAAGCTCAGAGTCTGGGGTGATCAGGCAGGATTGTCCCTGACATCCTGCCTGGCCTGATCACCCAGACGCTGACCTTCTCCGCTCACGAGTTCTTCCCCGAGAGTACCACGTTTTGAACTGCCAGCCGAGTAATGAGTCTCTCTCTCTCTCTCTCCTGGGATGCTTCTTCTGCTGCTAGTGGTGTTGGTAAGAGTTTGCCCCTGCAGCTCCTCTCAGTAAAAGTTTTCTTCTTTTTATATTGCTGCCTTGCCACTTCTCTCTCTCTCTCTTCTGTTGCCCTAACAAGCCCTGGTTTTTAAGGGGCTGGTTCGTTTAAGTCTAATCGCTGCCTCTGTTACTTGTTTTACCTCGCTGTACTGTCTTTCCACTATTCTCAGGTTCCTGGGGCCTAAAACGTTTTGCCACTGTGTTATATTGAGTTGTATCTTTCTCTCCATTACTGTATCTCTCTCTTCTCTTATTGCTTTAGAAGTGCCATCATAAGTTGCAACATTGTCTAAACATAATCTGTGAATTGTGGAAGTGTTAACATAGTGCACAACATTGTATCGTTTGGTTTGGTACCTTAGAATTGTGTTAAGTTTGTTTGGTAGTTTAGAAGACTGTCCCGTTTGGTTTGTTGCCCTTGAAATTGTATTGGTTTGTTAGCTTTTGTTGGTTTGATTGTCTCCCTCAATTTGCTAACTTTGGAATGGTGTTAAGTTAGTCTATTGGTTATAAGATTGTTCCCCATGGTTGTGACCTTAGAATTGTACAGTCGTGTTGAGTTGCTTTGCCCTCCCCATTTGTAATCCCCCCGAATAAACTGTTCCTGCCTTCATGTGTGTCCCAACCCCTCACGTGCCTCTGTCTCCCTGCCCTAACTCCCACGTGTGTCTCCGTCCTGCCATCCCTACTCACTCCCCCCCACTCACTTCCCCTCTCCCTTAAGCCTCTCTCCACCGCTGCCACCAACTCCCCGCTCCTGCTGTCTGGTCCCCAGCTGCCCAGCCCCCCGTGCTGCCCCCGAGCCCTCCACCTGTGTCCCCAGCCCCCTTGCCCTCCCCTTCTTTGAGCCCTTCTGACCTTGGTGATCTTGCTCCCCCCCCGTTTGCATCCTCTCCCCTCTGCCACTGCGGCATACTAGTTTGCATTGCACCCCCCTTCTATTCATATGTTATGGGAACATCTTTTAAGTTACAGTGAGTAGGTTTATGACTGTAGAGAATCCTCATTGCCCCCCTACCTGTCCCACTCCACAAAGTTAAGCATCTCACAACACCCCCTTAGAAACACCGTGACAAACATCACACATACACCCCCCATCACCCACCTGACACCCACACTCATTTTTGATAAAGATTGAAGTGTACCCTGCTGGTGCAGTAATTGGCCCCCAGGATCCCCAAATTTTCAAACCTGCTGGCAGGGTCACGTCCAGTCTGAATTTCTATGTATCACAGGCCAAGAACTTCACCCAGCTACCCCTGCATGGAGCCCAGTACCTCATGTTTAACTAAAGCAGATCTTCCAGAATATCATCCCAGTTTGATTTGAAGATTTATGGTGATGGTGAATCCAGCAGACCCTTTGCAGTTTGTTTCAGTGCGTAATCACCTTTACTGTGAAAAAGGTGTGTCTATATAAGACTGCTTTAATATAATTGTTATTAATATGCTCAACTTTTCCACTGAACAACATGAAACTATTTAATAGTCTAGTATGTATATGTCTGTTTCTACAAGTTGTGACAACTCTAAGAATAAAATGTTTGCTGACTCAGTTCACAGATACCACAGACATTTAAAGGTTCTGTATGCAGAAACCAAAGGCACCACAGCTTAATTGCAATATGCACCCCCTATCAGATGTTGATTGTTTTCTCTTCAAAGAGAAAGCAGAGGCCTGGGTACAAGATGACGCTTATGTATCATTCTTTCTTTTCTGGAGATCAGGATAGAAATCCCTACATGATCCATAAATATGACTTGTGTGGGTCTCTCATCCTGGTCGCTAATAGACAGCTGTCTACAGCACAGAACTTCCACACAGTTTAGCAGAGTATTTGGTTTTGGTAAGAAACAGACTGGAATTGTGACATGAAGACTGTGTAGAGGAGATGATGGTTGGGACTAGCTGCACTGGCATAGCTTTAGGAGAGGAAGGAACAAATAAAATAGAAGTGTGTATTACATGCAGAATTGGTGGACATTTCTGGTGCCTCCGAGACTGGAATTGCAGCGTGCACTGCGTGCACTGTCGACTCTTGAGCACTGCCAGCCTGCTATAGGCCTGTCTTTAGCCACATTGTCTATCACTTACTTTCACAAGCACTGAATTAACACAAATGTTCTAGGAAACAGAGTAGGGGTGCAAAGGCTTAAAGCATTTCTGTTGAGCCCAGTGGATAATGAAGTTTGCTCATAGACTAAGCCTCAGGAGAAGTTAGAATTATATGAAAGCCAAGAGAATATTTTTGTTTCCTCTGTTTCCTCTGCCAACAGTCAACAAAAGCTTCGCTGAACAGAACTAGCCAGAATGTCATCCTCTGTGTGACTAGGAGAAGTGGGGAGTTTTGCACTTTGAATAGTAATAAGTTATCTACTCCTTTTCTAACTGAGTGCTCCAGTCCCCTTGAACACAGAGATTCAGATCATTGAACAGCAGAGAACCTTACACCTTTGCGTTATGTGTTTCAAAAGACAGAGAGATCATAGTCAAGTCAGGATGTGAGATGCATGATCTTTTTTTTCAAAGAGCTTTTAAAAAGCTTAATAGTGTCCAAATATTTCCTGTTTAGTCTGTCTTCTGATGAATCAAAGATCATTTTAATCTCCCTATATTGTCAATGATGTTGATTAAAGCAACAAGACCACTGATAACAACATTAAAAATGTCACAGCATCATATGCAGGCTCCAAAGCTCCAGGCAGACCAGCTTCCTAAATCAATTAGACTCATAGGGCCAAATTTGTACCTGATAGCTTCAATGCAATTCTACAAGGGAGGGATTTACTCTGTGATGTTAGACAGTGGTGTAAGCTTTTGATTTTGTCTGCAGCAAATTCATTCCAAATTCTCTCTGCTTCTGATATCTCCCCAGTCCTTTCCCTGTTAACATCAATGGGACAAAATGTACAGCATGCCTGGTTCAACTCCACCGACTTTGATGGAATTGACACCAAAGATGCATTTGGCTCAGTACAAGGGAATTGTGACTGATGTCCCCCTTGTGTATGTTCATGAAAGTAGTGCATTAAATTTATTCTTTATACAACCCTTTCATTAGGTTTACAGAAGGACTATTGCTAGTGTTATTAACGTCAAGTACACTTTACAGATACATGCTTAAAGGGATGGCATTATGCTTAAAGGGACCCAGACACGATAAAAGGAATGGGCCAGATCATTAGGCCTCTGAAATGCACAGAGCACACATTAGCAGATGATGTGCAGAGGTGGCTAAAAGCACAAATTGCACTGCCATGAGTGACTCTGGCACTGCCCTGCAAAAGCTATTACCCCCTATGGTGGTTAGAGCAGTCTGAGGGCTGCTCTATCTTCCAATGCTCTTACATAACCACAGGGGACTCAAAATACAGCTGAGAATTGGCATGCCATATAGGTGTCTCAATCAAGCCCCAATTACCTCTCTTACACTGGCAACAGAAAAGGTGTGTCATATAAGAGCCCTTGCATCAACCCTAGGTAACAACCCCCCCCCCACCACTGCAGTGATCATTCTTGGGTTGATTTAAATGGTTCATGCCACAAATCGGCCATGATGCATCAGGGATCTGGCCCAATACCTATCCAATATCTAGCCCAATACATTCCAAATGTTCTGATCTGGATAATTATAACTCACATTAGAAAGAATATTATTTTTAAAATCTAATGTCCCTCGAACATACTGCACCCTCCTGATTTTATTTTTTGTATGTCTGGCATCATGACGAATGCAGCTACCCCAACCAGTTTCACTCTGGTTCCTAGCTGGTTTCACTTTTCTAGTCCTTATCCACTAGCACAACCATTCTGCATTCAGGCAATGTTTCATTTGGGAGGGAAATAGCCTGTTTTTATCTGTTGACTAACTCATGTAAACATGTCTGGTCTACATCTGCTTCATCACCCCCAACCTTTTTTAGTGGGTTGGTCACCTGGGCCTATTGTGTTGACAATAAGAGCTAAATGTGACATTAAGCTACAGCCAGTTTTTATAGACAGTGGCAGCAGCCAGCACACATAGCTCTAAGAGATTCTGTACAATGGAGTTTTGTGGCAAACACAGTGCAGTGGATGGCAAGATGAGCTGGGTACCTCACTTACTTCCTTTGTACAGCAAAAGGAAGTGCAAATCCTGAGAAGCCCTTGCCATCCCTTAGCGCAAGAATTCTGAATGTACCTGTCCTATACAGGAGCTCTGTGGGGAGAGGCCCCTTTGCACACTCATATTGAGTCTGGGCGTTATTTGGCCTTTAACAGTTTGCTCTACCTCTTTTTTACTCTACATAACAGTTTTCTTATAGCTGCTGTGCATGCATTTTGATTATCCACCTTTTAATCATCTAAAATGTTTTTGGAGTCTATTCTAAGATTATGTCTGGTCACTGAAATAGTTTCTCTGAAGTAGTTTAAAATGTTCTTCAATAGATTCCTCCTTGTATCTCATTTGTAACTTTTATTACATGGGCTACAGGGCAAGCCCTGCTGGGGATCTTATGACAGAGTTCAAATGCAAATATACCAAAGCTGGAATTGCATGAAATTCCAGTGGGCACCACTAACTAGATCTGTGCTCCAGTTCCCGTCTAAGGAAAAGAAGCAAGATAATACACTGACTGCACTGGAGCAGTCTAGGGGTTGATGACTACAACAAAAGACTGGAGAATTCCCCTGTTAGTTTCTAATTCTCTCTTTTATTCTGAATCACAGAAGTGTCAGCATTTCAGCCCTTCTCATGCACCTGAAAGAAAACCCAAAGTGATGTAATTTTGGAGCTTTATCTAATGTCATTGAAAATAAAAGAAAACATAATTAAATGACAGAAGCATTTTTTTCTTCACTCTTTAAGTGCCACAGGACTCCTTGCTTGCTATGCTGAACTGGACTAACATGGCTGACCCTTTGGAACTCTTTTTCATGTTACAACTGGGGAGAAATGTTGCTGGTGACTTACCTCCATTGACTGTGTTTTTTATTATTTTTATTTATTTACTTCCTAAAAGAAGCCTGATCAAGACCAAATTTTAAGTGCCTTTCAAACTTGCTTCTAAATTTTTCATTTGCATTTACCTTGTAGGAGGGAGGGCAGTCAGGACACGCCTCCCTCCTACAGAGCAGTTGTCTCAGGGGTTGAGCGCTCCCCCTGCTGGCCAGAGGAGGGCTCTGCAAGGACCCGGGCTGGGACCCAGAACACAGGAGGTGGGTCCAGGGGAGGGGAGGACAATATAAGGAGATGGACCAGGCAGAGCAAGGGAAGACTGAGAGGGAGAGATACTGTAGTCCCTGAGAGCACTCAACCCCAGCCTGTGGATAAATGGCCTCAGTGCTGGCGGGACTTCCCGGTCTACTCCCTGCCCCAAGGGGAGGATTTGGAAGAACTGCCTTCTGCCGAAGACATCACGGGCCTGGGGGCCACATCTCCCAATGATCTGGAGGAGCTGCCTTCTGCAGAAGACCTCCTGGACTGGGCAGGCCCTGCCAGCAATGACCTGGAGGAGCTACCCCTCACAGAAGACCCAGAGGACCTACCCGCCCTGCCGCCCCCAGGGGAAGAAGGTTTGATGGGGATCCCTCTGGCATTTTATCCAGAGGACTTGGTAGGGGAGGAAAAGGGGGAGCCCTGGAACAAGTAGCCCAGGGAAGAGCGGGCCTGTCCCACCGGGTATGGTTAAAGCCGGTGTGTTTCGGTGGGAGCACTGCTGGGTTACTGGTGGCTGTACAACCACCAGATAGGGCCCTGGGCTGAGACGCAGTGGAGTGGGTGGGCCTGTGTCTCCCTCCCTTGCACCCAATCCCCTGCCAACCCTACAATATTGAACCCTGCTAAACCCCCACCATAAAAACTCTTATACCGCCTCGCCCAGAGGAAGGGTTGGCGGCCTAGACTGTGTTTGGTTGCCTCACCCCGCCAAGGGGGGCTCACGGATGGGAACTTGGGCATGGCCCCACCCAGCAGGGGAGTTGGAGGTTGCCCTTTGGGTGGATCGCTCGGCCGCCGACAACCTGCGACTTACATACCTGTGCTTGCATCTGAAGACTTGATTTCTGAGAGCAACTGAATGCAGCTACAAAGTGGTGAGTGCACAAGGAACAGACTTTTTTTGTTTTAGAAAATGGTCTCAGAAATCTAAACTGAGCCTATTTGTTTCATTGCGAAAAGAACCTTTACATCAGAGATTGGCAAATGGCTTGGACAAAGTGAGAATTAACTGAACCAGCACCTCCCACACAAGCTAAATCAAATCTGACTAAGTCTGATTAAGTTATCATGAGCTAGACTTTCAGGGGACTCCACTGGACCTCTAAAATTGCACTGCAAACACTGAGACGTAAACCTGCAGACTGTGGCCAAACAACAGACCCATTTTGTTGTAGTTATTCACCCAAGATCTAATCCAGCAAGGCACCTGTCATTGCTCTGGAAGTTCCGTAAACTCCCTAATGTTCTGTAAATGAAAGTCCTTCAGTCCACATGCAGGATGGATCCATTAGTTAGAGACAAAAAAAACCTAAACCAAGTCACTACTTAAGCATATGCTTAACTTTCATTTACAGCTTTCCCTTCGTTAGCCACTGAAACTACTTTTCTCCTACTTTTAAGCACAAACTATTTTCCCACAGGGAAAAAAAAAATATTTCTCAGGATAAAAGGGAGGGGGAAGCAAGCAAGAACGGAATTGTTTGGGTTGTAGCAAATGGAACAGTTCTTTAATAAAGGTGGCCCATGAGCGTACGTATCTCTCTAAACAACTTCCAATAAATTATCTTATTAAATACATAGGCATTGATTCTGCCCTCACACTGCTGTGTATCAGGAGCAACTCCATTTCAAACGCTGTCATTAGATGAGTGCCAATGAAATCAAGACTGGTCCATTAATTAAGAACTGCTAGGGTTTTTTAAAAATACATTTAAAAAAATAGTTTTCTTTCCACTTCAGTCCATTATCTAGGGCCGTTTACTTCCTGAACAGTGAATAATTAGACTGATAGCCCTTGGGTGTTTCATGCATCTCCTAGAAGATTGAATTTTTAGTGACGTGGAGCTGTGAGGAGACAGTACCAAGAAACAACATTGTTTAGAGCTTCAACGTAGTTCTGTGGTTTCTCTCTATGGATTGTTCAAGATCTGAATTATTCTTACACTATGATAGCATATATGGTTCAGTCATGAAAATGTGTAGGTATGATTCCCACCCCTCCAATGTAATTTTTAATCTGGTGCCAGTGCTGTGAGTGCTTCTGAGCACTTTTCAGTCTTCAGGGCTTTTTCTCATGCGGGAATTTTGGCCATTTGTTCAACTTGTTTAAAACAAGACTCTAGCTTTGCTCCTCCAGAGAACAGAGTTTCAATCAAAAACAAAAATAAATGCTGTAGTCAAAAATTTAACTCCCTGGTGTGGAGATAACAAGCCAAGGCACAATTTGGCATGATGACATACTATCCTCTGTATTTAGCAATGTCAAGGGCTGTCAATCTGGCACCTTCTACCAGCACTAAATTAACATATATGAGGGGCTGCTGGAAACATAATTCAGACACTTTTATTCAGAACACACTGAAATGTATCATGCACAGTATTAAACCATATCATATTAATAGCCTACCCTGCATAATGAAATGCTTGCAGGGTGTGCTCCTAAGTGAAGCTTTTTTCCTGTTAATTGAAAAGAGACAGACAGGTGTCTTGTAGCTTTTCCAGGGCCATCAGTTTAAGTTCTGTAGTGCCTGTGGTTACATCCTGAAAAGATGTTGCCATTTTCTGTTCTGTTTACCAGGAGTAAATGTAGAGGAATAGATGTGAAACTATCTATCATATTTATATGCCCCTTCCAAGTGCCTCACAAAGTTTAAATCTGTGAGATAGGACTTTACTATTACTATTAATTTCAGCTGCCATTTTATGATTTGTTTCCCATGTATAATGCTGCAGAGGAAATCACTCTGCTCTCTCTTTCCCATGGAGGTATTATTTGTTCTCTTTTATTTACAGTTTTCCTTATTAAAAAGATCCATTTATTTGTCTATTGATGTTTAGCTTTTTGTGAATGGGAAGGGCCTTAGGGTTACCATACATTCGTTCTTTCCTGGACATGTCTTCCTTTTCAGACACTCATAGCTAGCCAGGGAGCTGAACTCCTGTTGCTGTTCATATTCAGGCAGCTGCTTGGCCACCTCTGCTCATGCACTGTTTCTTCAGGGTCAGTGGCACTTTCCTGTGGGGTGAGCATGCAGTAGCGGCTGAAGGTGAAAGATTGCTCATGTTCTCTTCATGTTGTGTTAGAGGAAGTTGTGTTGGTAGGTCTGTAGATGCCATTGTTGCCTCTGTGTCAGAACTGAACCAACACATCCAACAGAGCATTAAAGACATTTTGCCTTTTATTTTGTTTGTGAAACAGCTGTGAATGATGGCAATAAGAATACCTACAGAGTCCTTTTCATTAGTAGATCACACAACACTTTACAAAATAAGTCAGTGTCATTATCCCACTTTTCTCAAATGTGTCCATCGTCCAGAATTATTTGCTGGATCATATTTGCATATAAATTGTGCTTTGAAGTTTTAATGCCATCAGTGCAAGGCAAATATTCAAAATTTGCAAAATAAACTCTTTTACAACTGCTACACTTATATATTTTAATCAAATGGTACATTGCCACCTCAACACCAAATGGACTTAAATATTAGAAGCAGACTTCTGCTTCAATATTTCTGATTGCAAATCCAATATTTGTTTTTGTGGGGTACTCATATATGCATTTACTATTTGCTATTTTGGTCAACATCTCTGCCTTGTTCACTAGAAAATTTTCAGAAAATGGATTCAAACGTGCACAACATCAAAATGAATGTGTTTAAAGTTTAAAAAATATTTGAAATTTATTTTTGGTTGCATTTTTCTTTTCCCCCTACAATAATAGCCAAGCTCAAACCTTAGGATTTAGAAGCATCTAATGCATTATTTTAGATAATCTTTTTTAAAAAATATCATGATTATTTCTGCTTCTTAAAGTCCCATTACACTTTTTGGCAAAGGTCTGGGCATTAGCATGATGCCTTGATCAAACTCCAGTTTGGGAAATTGTACATTCCTTACCTAAATTCCTTCTGTCACTACAATATAATATTTTTTTCTCATCTCCTGTTGTGTCTGTTAAAAAGCTGTATTGTTCCTGTGATGGCTGCATTTCAGCAAAGGTGAAAAATGATTTCTGAATTGCTTTGAAATACCTCACAAGTGAAAGTGATTTATAAATATAAGGTATTAATATTAATCCTGATGAGAATGTCCCTTTCCAGCTGGTCCTATGCTGATATCTTTTGATAACACAAAAAGAATAGATAGGCAGTTAATTTTGAAAATAATATGTTCCCACACCAGCTGGCAGATAACCCAAAAAATAAAATTATCCCAAATTGTATATGTCAATTATTGTTTCTCTACAAGTTTCTTCACACTGAGAAAACCCCCAGAAAACAAGCTGAGGATTTTTGAATCGTAACTGACGCAAAAAAAAGCCATCAGTGAATGAAATGGTCAAACATAGCAGCTAAAATTAAGCAAATCCAAACTCAATTCCACAAGCATCTGTGTCTCATTTAAAGCTGATCAAACTGGGGTCTGGGATTTGACAATAGTAAATTAAAACAGGTTCCCAGTTAATAAGGTTCCCATTTTGTAAAACGGTCATCAAAGACTTTCCTGCTTTATAGAAAGAAAGATCCTGTTTTCAAATTTCTGTGCAGTAACTTTGGATTTATGAGGCTTGTCCCTCAGACTGAAGCTTATGGTTCTGTTCTTACTAATGCATCCTAAATCAGTTTAGCACTGTTCAATGAGCTAATGTTTACTCCCTTTTCTTTTCCTGTACATAACGAGTGAAAACAATAAAAGTAAGTCCATAGAGACTGTGATAAAGCCATCAGAGCCACTAGATGGCATATAGTTATAGTATTATACAGAGTACAGATATACAGTATACTGGACACACAGAATGTGCTCCCCCTTCTCCCCATCGCCCCCGTGATCTTTACGGCAGAAATACCGATATAGTTCTCATTCTCCATGTAGAAGGGGACACTTGGGTGCTATGGTTAATTTCATGGAAAAGAGGCAGCAAAATGCAGTGTGGATGGAATTCATTCCCTGATGTAAATGGATACAATTTCTACTGCCTTCAAGAGAATCGGCATCTGCTTCCATTAGAACTTAGCCCTGGTCTATACTTGCCATGTTTCTTGGCAGCAGTCAACATGAGATACACAGGGTACATAAAATACCTTGCATATCGCCCAACGACTCTCTAACTAGCCTCTACACATTAAGGTAAGCCAACCACAAATGGCTTACGGTCCGCTCACAGTAACTCCAGTTATGGGGTTAGAGTTGCTATGGTGACTTCCAGAGAGCAGCAGCGAGTTCATACTCAGTGCTGAATTGCGCACAGAAGATCATGCTGATGGCAGCAATTTTGCCACCAGTATAGACATACCCCAAATTTGATTCTTTGTTCCCAAGAAATAATACAAGGGGAGAGATTAAAATACCCCTCATGGAAAAGTCCTTTCAACTGTAAGAGAAAATTAAGGTCTTTTAAAATGTTTTGTTTTGTTTAAATCTGTGGAATTCTATAGCAGGAATGCAATTCCCCATTAAATTCTAAAGAATGGTTTAAAAAAGATCTGTTCAGGAGGTCACTTCATGATAAAGTGCAAAGATTATTAGGATAATTATTATAAAATGCAGTTTAATTGCTATAAGAACCTTATTACTGCTTATAAATTCTCTGTTAATTGGCATTGGCTAGGTTGGAGGTCATCTGTGGGTACTGTGATCACTACTTATTATTCAAATTTACCCAGCCATACTCCAGCCCCGTTTGTCCCTTTAGCTCTTGTGGCATAATAGTAGACTGAGAGCTTTTTGGGACAGAGTCTA
Source organism: Podocnemis expansa (assembly GCA_007922195.1). Lineage (NCBI taxonomy): Eukaryota > Metazoa > Chordata > Testudines > Podocnemididae > Podocnemis > Podocnemis expansa. The sequence continues at coordinate 30,517,428 of ML681963.1, forward strand.
AACTATGTGTTTGTACAGCACCTAGCACTATAGATGTCTTTTGGCTGCATAGGCCTTTAGGTAGTAGCACTTATGTGGCTTCATCCATATTAGATTCTACTGGATTTTTTCCATAAAGGATAAAAAAATGAAAACAAACCTAAGAAAGAGACAAAAAGTATTTCTGAGTATTAGACTGCTTTATGATGGTGAGAGCTGAGCTTAGGAAGTCTGGTTTTAGATGTTCAGCTCAAAGGCCTGTTCTTCTTTTTGTATGAGTGTGTGCACATAGGTATCAAGTAGTCCTTTTTAAACAAGCTCCTCAAATGGGCACACAGAGACGAATAAGGCCTGCCGCAATCATTTGTTTGTTTAATACCTCCAACCCTTACTCGTTTTCCTGCTAGCTGTGCAGTTCATGCAGGTGATTGATTGATTTATGATTTACAGGTCATTAAGACCTATAAAAGTGAAAAGCACCAAAATGGCAGCTCAAATCAGAGCTACACCAAATGCCTGTCTCCATCTTCTTTTGCCAAAGAATTGCAGAGTGAGTTCGCAATGATATAGTAAGGGGAAAGAGAGCCAGAAACATTCAGAAATCTGACCACGTGCTTCTGAAGCTCTGATCTGAAACAAGCTGAGTTAACAGATCATGGACAATCGGTACACATTTAACGTAAGTGACTGGATGACATTGGATATTTTGGCAATATTTTTATTTTCTCATTCTATGGGCTTTTCGTGAAGGACACTACTAGTAAAACACTAGTACGTGTGCATTACTGGTCCCCTGGGCTGCTGATTTGCAGAGGAATGGACTCTGTTACAGCCCAAATACTGAGTTTTAACTTAAGCTGTAGAGACTCATGATTTAGCTTTAGGGATTTCCTGTCCAGTTCCTGGTACTTTGTCCAAGAAGGAGGTCATCACATACCATCAAAAATCACTAGTATAGGCACTTTTACACCTGGCTAGTGTGGCATCCTTCAGAACAGGGAAAAAACAGAGGATTCTACTGTAGTAAACATGAAGGGGATTCATACTAACACTTAGGTCTGTTCTACACTGGAAAACTAACCTGTTTTGACAAAAGGGGTCAACACTGGTTCTGCTGTCCATAGTTTAACTGTAAGCATAGCCCAGGATAAGTCATGTTTCACTTAATTGTAAAAAACACAGCTAACACTGTCTCTGAGCAGGGGAGAGAGAAGTATGTCAGCTTTAAAGCACTGGGGCATAAAGACTCCCTATGACACACCAGGGCCTCTGTGAGCCAAGATAGCAGCAGCCAAGGGACCTTTCAAGTGCCAGTGGCTCGGTGAAGTGAAACTGGGTTTTGCATCATACAGTCCCAAGTCCTCTCTACCCCATGCTCATCCAGAATCCTGAAAATTCCTTTCCCTGAAATGCTCAGAACTGAGTTTTTGGGGTAGTTTTTTACATGTTGAGAGACAAAGAGGAACACTGCTCCCTGACAGTCTGAAAACTCCCAAAGTCTTTAGTTATATAGATTTAGGAGTTTAATCAGAGCCAACCTCTCACATTTGTTAATCTGGTAACTCACCAAGAGAGCTCCAAATTGCGTACATAAGAGGATACATTCTCTAGGGCTATGTCCACATACAAGTGCTTGTTTTGAAACAAGCTGTTTCGAAATAAGGCCTTATTTTGAAACAAGTTATTTTGAAATAACAAAAAAAAGTTAATTCAAAACAAGGAAAAAAGAAGGAATCAAAATAGTATGTCCACTGTGACATGCTATTTTGAAATAGGAGAGGGGAGGGGGAGGGAGGCCCTGTGCTGAGCCCCCGGGCTTCCCCTGCCCCCCCACGGCTCCTGCTGGGGGCGGGGCACCCTGGGCTTGGAGGCAGCCCCATCCGGCTTCCCCCCTTCCCCTTGCTGGGGGTAGAGGGGCAAAGGGGGCTGAGGCTCCCATCCCCCCTGCTCCCAGCAAGTGGAAGCGGGGGGGAAGCCGGCTGGGGCACCCTCTGACCCCCTGTACC
>ML681963.1:30519512-30545050 GCA_007922195.1 Podocnemis expansa
ACCTCCCCCCCAGGCTGCTGTGCACCCTGGGAGGAAGGTCCTTGTTATTTCAAAAAAAGGATTGTTTTGAAATAACATTTTCAAATGGCTTATGTCGAAACAACTGGTTTCAAAATAACCCTCCTTTCGAAAGCAAAGTGGTGTAAGCTGTTTCAAAAGGAGGGCTCTTGTTTCGAAACGAGGAGCTCCCTCCTTTCGAAACAAGAAAACATCATTTGGACATAGGGACTTTTATTTCAAATCAGCCAGTGTTGTTTTGAAATAAAAGCCTTGTGTGGACATACCCTAGGACTCTGGAGGCTACTATTGAAAAACACAAAGCCTTTACCTGTGCAGGTGATTAAAAGGGCTTCTAAAACTACTTCTTCACTGTGAAGACATCCAGCATTCTGCAATAGGAAGGTGGTGAAATATCCTCCAGAAATCTTGCTCTTCACCCCCTTATATCCCCTTTGATAGATGAGGAAACTGTGTCACAGAACAGCAGTGAGGATTTATTCCAAGAGAAGCTGTAAGGTTATCACAGACCACAGGAAAAAGACTAATATTTTGCCTTTATCCAACAGTGCCTTTCATCTGAGGAGCTCAAAGCACATTAGAAATGTTGCAATTAAATTAGCTTCCCAACATCCTATGTGGTAGAAAAGAATTACTGTCATCATTTTAAATGGGAAAGATAGGGGAAAAAAAAGGTGTGTTTCTGTCTATGAAAGAGATAAAAGGATGTTTGTTAATTTAACACATAATGAGGGTGAAAAATGCACCATTTAATAGTTGTTTTTATTTAGATTTTTCATTAGGAGCAATTTTTCTTCTTCCCACCCTAATTACGGGGCAGACACACACCAAGCTGTGAGAAGCAACAGAGCTTGAGATCACCCACAGAATGGCAGGTTAATTCTATAAATACGTCTTTCCCCACCTGTCTCAGCATTTTATGGAAGCCCTAATGTTCTGTTTTCACTCACTGATGTCTCCTGATTTAGTGCTTCTATTTACCTTCCTTGACACACTTTCACTCTCTCAAGCGGAAGTTGATTAGTTTTTGTTATGATTGTGTGAACTGATCTTAGCACAGAGAGAGAGAGAAATGAAAAGATGAGTTGTACCTATTAAAGATTATGAAATTTAATTCAGGGGAAACTTTACGCTAGATAAAATGAAATCAATGGAACTGGTTGAAGGAAAGATGAGGAATAACAGCGTTGTGGGATAATGAAGCTATTCTAAATTAAAGCCTATACTGAACAGATTTTGTCTTCTTAAAGAATAGTCTGTCCCCTTCTCTCCTCCACAATCTCATAGTCCTTGATGAAAGTGAAACCTGCTCAGTAGGAAACCTTGCTGCACTAGAATGTTGCATTTTAGAATGTTTAATGGTTCTTTAGTATATCAAAAAGCTTAAGTTTTAGATAAGATTACAGATTTACAGTCAATAAGAGTGAAATCTCTACTTACACTGACTATGCTAAAAATGACAAAGAGTATTTCCATCCTCCTGCTTCGAGATATTAGTTAATTGTCAGTAGAGGGTCAGAAAATAAATTTTCATTGTTCAACTCAGATTTGAGTTCATGTCTCACTTCTGCCACAGATTCCCTGTAGGATCTTGAGCCAACCCCTTAATCTCCTGTTGCCTCAATTTGTAAAACTTCTGGCCTTTCATCTTTTGTTGGTATTGTCTTTTGAGTGTGTAAACCTTAGAGGAAGAGATATTTATTTATTTTACTCTATATCTATCTATCTATCTATCTAGATATAATCTTACTGTTTGTACAGTAGCTAACACCATGTAGCTTCAATCACAACTGAGATCTCTGGATACTATTATAAACAAGTAAATAAATAACAGTATGAATAATAACACAAATATTAATAATTAGATGTGTAGTAACCCTTGGGGAGGAAGGTGTTAACACTCTGGTCAGTGAGTCCCAGGACAGCCAATAGGAATAAAGGACAAGTTTTTGAATTAGAGCAGCAGCCTTGCCTGTTCTTGTTTGGATGCAGCAGAGCTCCTGGAAGGATCAGGAGGAGGCCAGAAGGGCCTGAGGAAGAATCCAGCAACATCCTTACCAAAGATAAGTTAAGTTTGTTACTGACCAGGCTTGGGTAGAACAGGGAATGTGTACTTAGACGTGGTCAGGGTATTTTCTTTGTTTTTGGCTTGTTTTTGGATTTCTCTGTGCTGAGCACATGTACCCCCTCCTACTACCCTGTAACTACCTAAGTTACTTCCCAGAGAAGCAACCCTCTGTGTTTTTATCTGTTCTTTTTAATTAAAGATTTTACCTTTTTAAGTAAGCTGTGGTTCTGTGTCCTGAAAAGCTAGAGGTTTGTGTGCATGTGCCTCAGACTACACAGCCAGCTACTAAAGGGGACTCTGTTCCAGTTCTAGCTCATATTGCAGCTGGAGTTCAGTCACTTTCCTGAAGGAGGAATAAAAGTAATTACAAGTACCTCACAGGAAGGAATTCCCAAGTGCGCCTTCCTGGATTTTCAAGAGGGTTATGCATTTGGGTGGTGGAAGCGATACCACTCGAAGGCCAGGAACTGGAGGCCTTGGAGAGTTTTAAGAGTAGGCTTTAAGGCCAGTGGCTTTTCAGGCCTGTTGCGGGCCCCCACCTTCTGCACTCAGAGTGCCAGAGTGGGGAAACAGCCTTGACAAGCTGTATTGTGAAGGATTTTAAACCTCCTTCAGGACCATCTAGCTTTGATCAACAAAGGACTTAATGCAACACTGATCTCTGTGTTAGAATGTATGAGTCACAATGCTGAGTCCTTTAAAATCAGGTGCCCCTCTTGGTCACATCACCTCTCTGAGACTATACCTCCTATCAACTCATCCTGGAAACTAAGTCTGCCAGAACTCTCTTCCTTTAAAGGGCCTAGCTCCAGTGACCTTGAGTCTAGGGATCTTAAAGGCAGCCACATGTTCTAACACTCTGGTTACATGCTAAGAGGACAGAAATTTCATCTCCTGTTCTTGCTCTAGATACAGTGCTGCATTTAAAGACACTTGCATGGCACACATGGACATGCATTTGACCTTCATTTTGATATAATTTCATTATATAAGGTATAAGATTTAGAGTTCAGTTCTTTGTGAGGGTTTAATTTGATTCAGCTACACAAGTGTTGTTTTGTCTTTTACATGTTTTGTTTTATCTGTTTTTACAGCATGCTCTTTAGAATCATTTGTAATTTTTACCAGGTACATTTTATGTGTTCCTGAGGAAAATAAATAAAGAGACTTGGCTATGATCACAGGGTGATTCAGTGGCTCAGCCAAAATCAAAATTCCCACCTTCCCCAATTTTCAGCTTCCCAGACTACACAGCCTTGCTGAACACTTTTTTTCCCTCTGCTGGCTCATATCTCCCACTGAAGTCAATGCCAGATCTCCCTGCAGCTTTTTTTCAAAGGACTGGGACACAAATAGCAATATGACACTTCCCTTCGCCTGCCTCTGGACTGAAGCAAATGACCAGCTCCATGACTGGCAGCCCATTAATTGAAAATGCTTTCCTTAAAATCCTCTGCTGAAACCCTGCAGCCTGCTCCTCCTCTCATTGACATCGGCATAAATCACAAGTCACTCCAGCGAAGTCAATGGAGCCGTATGGTGTAGGTTCAGTGTGTGAGGACAATAGGCCCCTAGGCCCACATTCTGATCTCATTCTAAATGAGTTTTATACCACTATATGAATCTACTGAACTGAGTGAAGTTTCTCTCAATTTCAAGTCGTGTAATTGAGATCCAAATCTCACCTAGAGAGTGTCTTATCAGAAGTCACATAAAATAACTCATCCCTCATGGTTTACAGAGATCATCTTGTGGGTAGGAAAGATGAAGTATGCTATACTGCAAGTTACTTGCTGTAAGAGTCTCTCTCTCTGGCTGACTCCTCATTTGTAACCCAGTCATCCTCTCAACAAAATAGCACTTTCTTTCTAAATACAGACAAAACCTAGCACATCAGCAGTAAAGAAATACTGATTTGCATGAGGAATGACAATTTTATCAAGCTCTTTCAAGCCCCAGCTGAACCATTCAAGCACAGACTCTGCATTTGAAGTAAGACCCAGATACATAGAGATAGGAGGACCTTAAACAGTCTTTCCATTTGCTACAGTCAAAAATTTGTTCACTACCTTAAAATTGGTACAGCCTAGAGTCAGTGTCTTCCAGGCTCTAAATGATCTCTCCCCTCCCCCCAACATTTTCTTTTTAAATCATGGAATCACATGGTTGAAGGGCCTGCCAGAGTCATAAAAGTTTCACTGTGCTGCGGATTAGTTAGACACAATAGCTGATCAGCCAATTTTGGTGTGTCATAATACAAAGGGTCTCACCAGAAAACACTCTCAACAACAGGGGAAGAGCAAGGAGAACGTTTCCACCCTCAGTCTGAGAGGAAAAAGCTCCTAAATGTCATTTGTAGGCATGTTAATTCCTTGGCCCAACAATTGCCTGACACTGCTGACCTGCTCCAATAAGAAGGAATGGGGTTCAGTGCATCTGTGACTAATTACCAGCTACCAAAGTGAACTTAAGGAGAAACTCTTGAAGCTCATAAAGGAAGAGAAAGTGGCAGAGAAAGGCATGACCTCTTAATACCAACTGGCAGACAGCATGAGTTAAACAGGGGACTCAGGAATCCCCTGAGTCCAACGCTTAACATTTGAGTTCACCAAAAACAGTGAGTGAGCTCTCTAAAAGACTGCATCACTCTAGTGACCAATATGATAGTGAAATGTATATATAGAATAGAATAGAGAAACAGACATAGGGTTATAGTCACTATGTAAGGAGTTATGGATATATACTGAACTTTATGCAGTAAACAGATGACAAGTTTGCTTCATAAAAACAAAGTCTTGACTGAGCTTAGCTGAAAATACTGGAGAGACTGTTGTGTGAAAAGTTTCTTTAGAGAGGGCAAGAACTTGTCTGTGTGCATGCACGCATGCGTGTGTGTATTTTTTTCCAATATTCTTACTATCGCTTGGATGTCTATTTTTTGACAATACACTTATGATTTTCACTACAAATATAACTAAGTGTTGTGGTGTTAAGAAAATTGCTGGTCCTCAGCTAAATTTTACAAGCTGGTGTGGAATGTTCCTTTGGGAACAGAAAGTCTGGTAGTTCTGAGTGTTCAGTGAATAAGGGATTAGACATTGAAGGGAATGTGCTGAGGACTCACGGGTTGGTGGGTGCCTGTTGCTGACCTCTGGAAATGAAGCGAGGCCTGGAGAGGAACACTTGTTATGCCAGAGGCTGTTGTTTTCCTGGACTTGATCCACAGTAGGTAGAGAGAACTGCTTCCCTCTGAGGGGATGAGGTGGCAAGGTGTCTCACAACCATGTGTACACCTGGTAAGCATCACAAATGGTCTACTACCTATGGATCTCTCAGGGCAACAAGGGAAAAAATTTCACAGAAAATTGCTAATAGTGTTCCTGATGGAAGTATCTGGGGAAACTGCTGATTAGCCTGGAACAAAGGCCCGAAGAGGACTGTGAAAGCCACTGATGCCAAAGAGTGGGATTATAGGCTGGAGAGTTCAGGTTTTTAACATATAGATCCAATAAATATAACTGAACCAAAGGTAAGAGACCCCAGGCAAAGTAAATTTCATTTCAGTTGTATTTGGGTTTAATATAGTAGAATACCAACAGGATAGTTTTCTCTTTATCTTTGAACTATATGGACTTATCAAGGCACTTGAGTGAAAGGGAAATGGAGGCAGAACGGTACAAAACAGGCTCAGACAACAGAGAGTGCTACAGGAGAGCCACTCTTTACATATTCCCCTATATACATGCACAAAATATCTTTATCTGACTCAAATATAATCTGCTGGGGAGAAGATCTGAAGTTTGGGTTTGAGCTAGTCACTATATGGGCTTATGTTAGCACTGATTTTGTAACAAATATGTGTGTCTATATGAAAAATATTTCTATATTAGTTCAGAAAACTGGACGAAAATATTAATGTACAATCTGCACAGAATGTTTTGTGCTCTTTTGTTCCACCTGAACATTCAATTGCAGCAAATACACTACTACAGAGTCCCTCAAGCTCTAAGTCAATCTGGTACACAAATGAGAAAATAAATAAAGACTATGTCCAAACATACATGGTTAAAATAATTTAAGTTAAATCAATCTAACTGAAAACTATCAAGTCATTAAACTGATTTCAGTTAAGTCGATTTAACAGGTCTTCACCAGAAACTTAAATTGAATTAGCATGTGCATGGACAGGATTTGCTAATTCGATTTAGGAGAGGTGCACAGAAGTTTCTTCACTTAAAAGACATTATTTTATCAGGTCCATCTTCTACATTATATTTGCTGTCAACTGGAATATGACATTTAGGTTCAAAGTTCTTGTTATTAAAAGAAATGAAATGAATAGAAATGATTCCATGACTTTAAGAAATTCAGTAAAACAGATTTTATTTGGGGATTTTAAATAGCAGTTAGAGCAGTTCTTAGTTCCCAGTAGTGATGTGAAGGCAAATACAGTATTAATGTGCTTGTGAATCAGTTAACTAAACTGACTATTAAAAAAGAGTGTAACTGACGCATCTAGTTTCACTGTCCAAGCTGAGCAAAAGGGTAAACAGAAAACAAAAAAGTGTTGTGGTTAAAAAAAAGGTAAAAGTGAAGTAAATCTCTTAAATTCTATGTTTCAGAATGTGTGCACGTGTGTGTGTGTGAGAGAGAGAGAGAGAGAGAGAGAGAGAGGAGGTTTAGGGTTTTTATTTATTTAAAACGAAGCATTGTAATGTATTGGCTCGTGATTATTCATCACTGCTCTCTACTGGATGCGATCATAACTAATCAAGTCTGCTCGATAGTATTCTTCTAATAGCTGAAGGAGATTCTCTTTCAGATCAAGTGGGCTTTTGGAGAACAAACAAGTGATTTTTTTTTTTTTCTTCTTGCATTTGAGTCAGAAAGGATGCAGAGTGCTGTGCAAGAATAATGGTGAAGTTTGATCAAGGACCTGGAACAACGCATAATGAGCTTTAGGTTGAGGCTTCCCTTTACCCTAATTCACTATGGAGCAGTGTATTTCATATAAAATAAGAGGGACAGGAAATTGAGAGAAAGTGGAAAAATATATATATATTTGGATAGCGTAGTGGTTAAGAGCGCTGTAGTGGTTAAGAGCGATGCCCTTTGATACGGGAGACCAGGGTTGAAATCCCGGTGGGTACCTGTCTACCTTCCCAGTACGGGTCCTTGGGCAAAAGACCCCCTAACGCCTCACTTGCCTACCTCGAATATGAGAGTGACACGAACTAGGAGAGTCATGCCAGCTCAGACGTCGCCCGGATTAACAAGGTCCACGCCAGATGTTGGGGAACCAGGACAATCTGACGATAAGTGGGCTATTGGAACAAACCATGCATGGATGAGACAAGAGAACCTGGAACTGATGGAATGCTACTACAACAGCAGACCTAATGAGAGGGGATATATGAAACGTATGAGGAGACTATGGATGGACAAAAGACCTACATCCACACTAACCGAGAAACAGCTAATTACCCAATGCTTCAACATAGTAAAAAGGCAGCTGCTCTCACAACTGGAGATAGACCAACTCCACATTACCTCCCGGACTCAAGAAGAAGCCCCAGAAGAACAACTAGATGTGCAGCCAACACCTGAAGCCGGAACTTCACTGCCACCCCCTACATTACAGAACACAGCAGCTGATATGAGGCATAAGATCATGGATAAACTAGCTACAGTCAACCCTTGAGACCGATTACCAAGGCTCGTTGGAGAAGTACCATCAGATAGTATGCTAGAAGATGCCAATAGAGCCCTAATGACAATTCCTAATACCACCATCACTGAAACCAGTGAACTGGTATACGCTACAGCCTCTGTAATCCTGGAGATGCTTGGCTACACAATCAAGAAGAACACCAGTACATACCCCCCTTGGAAAATGAGGTTGGAGGATAAGATCAAGGCAACCTGGAGAGAAGTTAGCCGGGTGGTGGAACTACAGAAGGGTGTAGAGGGGAATTTTTATAAAAAAAAATTCCTCTCTCACCCCCTATGGGTGGTATGTGTCATCCTCAACCTCGGGTCCTCTACCAGAGGCCTGGGAGTTTGAGGGTTCTGCGCAGTATCTTAGCTGTTCCTAGCACTGCACTCTTCTGGACAGAGAGCTCTGATGTCGTTCCTGGGATCTGTTGGAGCCACTCTCCCAGCTTAGGAGTCACAGCCCCGAGTGCTCCTACCACCACTGGGACCACTTTGGCCTTCACTTTCCACATCCGCTCTAGTTCCTCTTTCAGGCCCTGGTACTTCTCCAGCTTCTCATACTCCTTCTTCCTGATGTTGCTGTCACTTGGCACTGCCACATCTATCACCAGCGCTGTGTTCTGGTCCTTGTCTATTACCACGATGTCTGGTTGATTGGCCAGTACCTGCCTGTCTGTCTGGATCTGGAAGTCCCACAGGATCTTAGCCCTGTTATTCTCCACGACCTTCTGTGGGATCTCCCATCTGGTCTTGGGAGGGTCTAGCCCATACACTGTGCAGATGTTCCTGTACACAATGCCAGCTACTTGGTTGTGCTGTTCAGTGTATGCTGTTCCTGCCTGCATCTTACATCCTGCCACTATGTGTTGGACTGTCTCTGAGGCCTCTCTGCACAGTCTGCACCTTGGGTCCTGTCTAGTGTAGTAGACCCCTGCTTCAATGGATCTGGTGCTCAGTGCCTGTTCTTGTGCTGCTATGATCAGTGCCTCAGTGCTGTCTTTTAGTTCAGCCTTTTCCAGCCACTGGTAGGATTTCCCAATGTCAGCCACCTCAGCTATCTGTTGATGGTACATTCCATGCAGGGTCTTGTCTTGCCATGGCACTTCTTCTGCTTGATCTTCCTCCCATGTCTGCTGCTGCTGCCTCCGGCATTCTCTCAGCAGCTCATCTTTGGGTGCCATCTTACCGATGTACTCCTGGATGTTCTGGGTTTCATCCAGGACAGTGGCTTTGACACTCACCAAACCCCGCCCGCCTTCTTTCCGGCTGGCGTACAGTCTCTGGGTGTTGGACTTGGGGTGGAAACCTCCGTACATTGTGAGGAGCTTCCGGGTCTTCACATCGGCAGCCTCCATGTCCTCCTTTGGCCAGCTCACTATACCGGCAGGGTATCTGATGACTGGCAGGGCATACTTGTTGATGGTGTGGATCTTGTTTTTCCCATTGAGCTGGCTCTTCAGGACCTGTCTTATCCTTTGGTGGTACTTGGATGTTGCCGTCTTCCTTGCCTCCTCATCGTGGTTCCCATGTGACTGTGGGATGCCAAGGTACTTGTAGCTGATCTGTATGTCTGCTATGTGGCCTGCTGGTAGTTCCACCCCATCAGTCTTCACTACCTTTCCTCTCTTTACTACCATCCGGCCACACTTCTCCAGTCCGAATGACATCCCAATATCCTCACTGTAGATCTGTGTCAGGTGTATTAGCGAGTCGATGTCTCTTTCATTCTTAGCATACAGCTTGATGTCATCCATTTAGAGGAGGTGGCTGATGGTAGTTCCACTCTTGAACTTGTATCCATATCCAGTCCTTGTGATTATCTGGCTGAGGGGGTTCAAGCCAATGCAGAACAGCAGCGGGGACAGCGCATCACCTTGGTATATGCCGCACTTGATGGCCATTTGTGCAAGCTGTCTGGAGTTGACTTCCAGTGTTGTCTTCCACAGTCCCATTGAGTTCTTGAGGAAGGTCCTTAGTGTCCTGTTGACTTTGTATAGCGCCAGACATTCACAGATCCATGTGTGCGGCATTGAGTCGTAGGCTTTCCTGTAGTCAATCCAGGCTGTGCACAGATTGGTCTGTCTAGATCCTGAGTCTTGGGCGATTGCTCTGTCTATGAGCAGCTGGTGTTTTGAGCCTCTGGTGTTGTTCCCAATGCCCTTCTGAGCTGTGCTCAGGTACTGGCCCATGTGGACCTGTAGCTTGGCGGCTATGATGCCTGATAGGACTTTCCATGTCGTGGGGAGGCAGGTTATTGGCCAGTAGTTGGATGGTGCTGTTCCCTTGTGGGGGTCTTTCATGATCAGCACTGTTCTTCCTTGTGTTAGCCAGTCTGGGTGGGAGCCTGCTGCTAGCAGCTGGTTCATCTGTCCTGCTAGGCGTTCATGCACTGCTGTTAGTTTCTTTAGCCAGTAGGTGTGGATCATGTCCGGTCCAGGCGCTGTCCAGCTCTTCATGTTCTTGACCCGCTGTTGGATGTCGGCTACTGTGATGGTGACTGGTTCCTGTTCCGGGAGATTGCTGTGGTCTCTTCTCAGGTCCTGAAGCCACTTTGCACTGGTGTTATGAGTCTTCTCTTTCTCCCAGATGTTCTTCCAGTACTGTTCAGTTTCTGCTGTTGGTGGCTCTGCTGTTATTGTGTTGTTGCACTGCAGGATGGAGTACACCTTGGATGGTTCTTTGGAGAACAGGGCATTTATCTTTTTGGCCTCTGCTGCTCTAGTGTGTCTCCTTAGCCTGGTAGCCAGTGCTGTGAGCCTTTGTTTAGCAGTCTCTAGGGCTTCAGATGGAGTCAGGCCCTTGTATTTTTTCAGTAGCCAAGTCTTATCCTTAATCTCTACACCCTTCTGTAATTCCACCAGCTGACTAACTTCTCTCTGGGTTGCCTTGATCTTATCCTCCAACCTCATTTTCCAAGGGGGGTATGTACTTATATTCTTTTTGATCTTGTAGCCAAGCATCTCCAGGATTACAGAGGCTGTAGCATATACCAGTTCATTGGTTTGAGTTATGGTGGTAGTAGGAATTGTCATTAGGGCTCTATTGGCATCTTCTAGCATACTATCTGATGGTACTTCTCCAATGAGCCTTGGTAATCGGTCTCAAGGGTTGACTGTAGCTAGTTTATCCATGATCTTATGCCTCCTATCAGCTGCTGTGTTCTATAATGGAGGGGGTGGTAGTGAAGTTCCGGCTTCAGGTGTTGGCTGCCCATCTAGTTGTTCTTCTGGGGCTTCTTCTTGAGTCCAGGATGTAATGTGGAGTTGGTCTATCTCAAGTTGCGAGAGCAGCTTCCTCTTTACTATGTTGAAGCATTGGGTAACTAACTGTTTCTTCATGAGTGTGGACGTAGGTCTTTTCCATCCATAATTCCCTCATACATCCCCTCTCATTAGGTCTACTGTTGTAATAGCATTCCATCACTTGCTGGTTCTCTTCTCTCCTCCATGTATGGTTTGTTCCACTAGCCCACTCCTTGTCAGATTGTCATCATTCCCCCACATCTGGCACAGACCTTGTTAATCCAGGCACCATCCGAGCCAGCATGACTCTCCTAGTTTGTGTCACTCTCATATTTGAGGTAGGCAAGTGAGGCGTTAGGGGGTCTTTTGCCCAAGGACCCCTACTGGGAAGGTAGACAGGTATCCACCAGGATTTGAACCCCAGTCTCACGCATCAAAGGGCATCACTCTTAACCACTACACTATCCAGTCACTTACTGAGGCATCATCTCCTCTAGATGTCATGAAGCCCTTCCCTGAAGTTATAGATCTGGATCTTTTCTGTTCTGCATTATACGGATACGTTCCTTCAACAACCACCCTGCCTTCCCCAGAACCTTCGCTGAAGCCTTTTTCATTTGGTTTTCACAGGATGTTATTGCATCAGCAAGCTTCCCTTTAATCAGAGCATTGCTGCCATCTGAACTGACTGGTTAAATGACAGGGTTCCGTTAAGTGAATGATTAGTACCTCTCACCACTTTCAACAACCTGCCCCTAAAAGCCCATACATGGGTTAATAAACTTGAAGCATCTTTCAGTGTGGTGAGGAAAGCAGACCACATTTACTTTATAACTAATACTTAGCTTCAAGGTTTCAGGACTTCTTTCCTCACTGCTACTGAAGCTCTGGGAAGATGGTTTGGAAAAGAAAAGCACATGCCCTGTCTCGAAGTGCACAACTGTATTTTTGAGATTAGTGGTTTGGCTTCATTCTCTCTCTGATGTACAAATCCTCCAGCAATGTTACACTGAGATGACAATCACTCCCGCGACAGTAAATTCTAGATAAAGATGGTGGGTGGATCAGGGGTATCCACAAATTGAAACAATTCCAGTTCCACAAAGCTGCTACCTGCTTCTGCCAGAAGGGAGCCCATGCAGAACTTTGGTAAAGACAAAGTGCACTTAAGACAGGAGTATATGCAGTTGAATGCAAGAGCTACTACATAATCATCCAGGTATTTTATTTATGTAGTTATTAATCTGTGGTTGAACATACCACTTCTTCTTTGATTAAGTCATTCCAGGGTGCCCATCATATGTTTGTGACAACATTTTCTTTCTCATCTTTGCGGGGACTATTACATTTGTATATATACTACCAAAATCACTGGAAACTTTTTCTTATGCTGTATATGCACATGTAGACAGCATTCACTTATACATCCATTGCTTTTAGCTCATATTCTGTGAGTAGTGCTTCATCCTTCACTTTCCATCAATCCATCCTTCTAGCTCACTTGATACTTTTACCGGATCCACATGTACTGCTGGTATTGCCTGTTCCAGACAACTTAGTTGCATGTCATCAAGCAGAAGATATTCCCTGGACAGAACATTTGCAATTGCTAGGTGTTGTCTTGGCTGGAAATCCAGGGCATGTATCAATGCTCATGCTAACCTGCCAACATTCAGTGCTTTCTTCTCTTGAACTGGTTCCTTCTTCTGGGTCTGAGAAAATTTGAGTGAGTCAACAGGAAGTGTGATGCCATATAGTGTACACTAGGATAGGTGGTAACTTCCTTCTGAAGCGCCACCTAACACCTCAGAGATCTTGTGGCAGCCTCGCTTTGGTCATAGGTAAGGACATGCAAAGAAGTCTGATCTAAAGGATTTAGATGCAAGCTTTGTGACTGATCATCTATAGGCAGCACCAGGACGTCTGTGGAGGAGAGGTGTGTATATATATGTGCATTTGAGCAATGTGATATTAGGGTGCCAAGGCAGCATTTATTTTTTGTGATTGACCTATTAGGATTTGCATATGTACAATCTTGACCTGTGCAAAGGCATACACCATGAAACCTGTCAGCAATGGTTACTCTTTGGGACTTCCTTCTATCTGTGGCCATTATGAAAGCCCAGTCAGCTTGGGAAAAATTTCATCTCTTTAACAGTGGGACTCAGTAATTCAGTACCACCCTTTACGTAACTATGCTGCTTGACAAACTAGAAAACTAGCAGCTATGAAGATGGAGGTTGCTATAAGCATACAGGCCAATCCAGAAGTGAGTGCTTAGACAGCTTCTGGGTTCAGATGAAGCAATTTGCCACCAAAAAACTGTAGTAGGTGAGCTTCATGCAATTGGAACAGCTAGATATCTCCTGGGTATCATGTCTTTTTGTCAGCCAATATTACAGGTATTTTCAGGTGATGGTAGCTATGAATTTCAGTGTGTGCAGGTGTTGCATTCAGTAGTGCAGTCCAAACCAATGCCTGTGTAATCCTGAGTGCCTGAATGGTCATAACCTGAACACAGACAACCTGGAGACCATCATGTAATATCCAAAGTGGCTGTACTGTATGCAGCCCTGGGTCAGCAATCTGAAGCCAACAGACAGCCTACAACCTAACAGCCTCATCCTGATGCTCACCTCTTCATGTTTACTATTGGGAGGGTGAGCCCAACACACTCCAAGTCCCAGATTTCCCCCAAACCATCCACCCTGAAGTTTCCTTCTCTCTCCTGCAGCACTCAGAGAAACAACGAGATGTATTTGCTCCTTTAAAAACAAAAGCACATTGCAGCTTATTAACATAACTTTAAAACACCTTTCCCTTCAAGCATGACACTGATTAGTTTATTGCAAAAGCAAAATGTTTATTAACAAAACAGCTTTGATTAAGTGATACCAAGTAGAAAGAATAAATTTAGAAAAGGTTACAAACAAATAAAAGTAAAAATACATTTTCTAATAGCCAATACCTAACTTTACAAGCTACAGTCTTTGTTCAAGGTAGTTTTTTTACCAATCTATTCCCAGAGACTCAACCTCCCACTCTGAAGAACCTGTCTTTCTCAGCTTGCAAAAGCTCTTACTCCTTGTGTTCATCCAGTGATGGTTGCCAAGTTAGCATCTGTGCGCTCCTTATCTTTCCGAGCTCACTGTTTTCTCCATGACTCAGGATGATCTCATGCTGTTCTTCTTTTCCTTTTGACTTTCCATCACCCTGCTGATTCATATTTAAATGTGACTTCTGAGGTTTACCCATCAAAGTAAAGTTAACTGAAGTTGTGTAAAAGACAACATGGAGTCTGGTGATGAAGGAAACTCCCACACTTTTTCTTTCCCTGTTGGTGTTTGCTGAAGTGTAAATTGTTCTGGGTTTTTTTGTTTTTGTTTTTTTGTTTTTTTGTTTTTTGCCATCACCTCCCCCTTCTGTCATGATGGCTCTGTTTACTGATTATATGTAAATACGGACCTTCATAATTTTTTTCTTAAAGACTTGGGCCAGGTCAGAGAATTAGGCAAACATTTCTCTGTCCAAGGCAGTCTTGTTTACCAGCTCCCTCTGATATGCCTGGTTTAAACAAACTTTAGTCATAATTGCAATATGTACCATAGCTCTTAATACCCACTATACACATCAATCAAGAATACTAATGATTAGTGAGTTTCTAGTTTTCAAACGAAATCTCACAAGGTATATATTGTACAAACATTATTGCAACAGTGTGTGGGCTGTGAACATATGGGTGCTTAGGGCCACAGCCATAGATCAGTGGACCTGTAATGTACACTCGTAAGAGCTCTCTGTAGCAATGTCTACACTGTGGCTTTAAGTCAACTTAAGGGCCCTTAAGTCAACATAAATAAAGCCCAGGCCACACTGCGAGTCAGCAAAGTTGACTTTCCAGGTCGCTAAAGTTGACTATAACTTCCACTTATAAAGTCTACTTTACCATTAAGTCGACTTTATTAAGTCAACTTAAAACAATATGGCTCAGAAGTTGCCTTAAGTTGACTTCATTGGCCTCCTAACTATAGAAAACATGGGGATGGGGAGCTGGAGAGAAGGCACAACACAGCTGGGAGCATTCCCAGCTGTGTGCACCACATCCAAACTCCCCATGTTCCCCGACATGACCAGGCATCTCCCCCCATTCTCAGCCCAATCCTGCGTGTCTCCCCCCCAAACCCAACCCCTCGTCTCTCCCTTCTCCAGCCCGACCCCACATCCTCCCCTCTCTCAGCCCAATCCTGCGTGAATTTCTCCCCTTCTCCAGCCCACCCCTGTGTGTCTTTCTCCCCTTCTCCAGCCCGCCCTCCTGTGTCTCTCCCCTTGCCTCCTGCAGCCTGATCCTGTGTTTCTCCCCTTCTCAGCCTGACCCCATGTGTCTCTCCTTCTCTGTCTGACCCTGCCTGTCTGTCTCCTTGCCTTTCTCAGCTGGACCCCATATGTCTCCCCTTCTCTGCCCAAACCCGTGTGTCTCCCCACTTACCCTTCTCAGCACAACCCTGGATGTCTTCCCCTTCTCTGCCCAAACCTGTGTGTCTCCCCTTCTCAGAGGACCCCCCCTGATATTGTTGTAAAACAAACAAGGAGTCTGGAGGCAATATTTAACACTAACAAATTTATTTATTGGATGAGCTTTCATGAGAGAAAGTCCCACTTCATCAAACAGTTTGAAGGTGGGGGAACTTACAGAATGGTAGGAAATAAATGCAGGGGAGTGTAAGACATAGGGTCAGGTCACACTGTAACAGCAAATCAAAGCAGTTGCTAAGATTCAAAGACTGGGAAACAGCACATAGAAAGAAAGAAAGAGTTCCTATTTCTTTTAGATTATTGTATGAAAGCAAGATTAAACCATGACTATGGATGTCTTTCCTATTACAACAGGTGATTTAACTTCACCTTCCCCTATGTGCTCTTTTCCAGTATTTGAGTGTTAACAACTGCTGCGCCCTACCCCTGCACTAGGAGTTCCCCTGTGGCACCTGGTCCAGAGCCAGAGGAGTTTGGGCAATGCAGGGAGGGTGGAGTGCTGCACTGGCACATCGCTGGGGCATGTCAGGCTCCTTGACCTACCTGGGCTCCCTGTTGCCACACACAGTATGGAGGGTGGTGTGGTCACTCACTTCCTGTAGTAAAAGAGTGGCTGAGAGAGAGGGACACTTCTGCTGTGGTGCACTGTGGGCCAGTTATCCACAAGACACCATTTCTAGAGTGACTTAGCAGCTGCCAGTGCAGATGTGGGCAGTCTCCTGGCATTTTGTGTGGATGCTCTAAGCCAACTTAAGAAGCTCTACTTTAAGATGGCTTAAAGTAGACTTTATTAAGCCAGCTTAATAAAGACCTGTAGTATAGACATAGCCTGTTTTCTATGGCTACGTTCACACACGGGGTTGTTTCGATACAAGTTGTTTCGATACAAGTTGTATCGAAATAGGACATTATTTTGAAATAAGTTAATTCGAATTAACAGTTTGTTAATTCGAATTAAGGAAAAAAGCTCAAAGCGAAATAGCAGGTTCAGACAACAGTTATTTCAAAACAAGTCACCGGTGTTTCAAAACAACATGTTCGGACGGCATTGTTTCGAAACAATCGTTTTGAAACAACATTGTTTCATCCCCACATGGGGTTTAAGTTGTTTCGAAACATCGGTACATCGTGTGAACATGGCCTTTCTTATTTTGAAACAACCTCTGTTGTTTCAAAATAAGACTGCTGTGTGAACACACCCTATGTATTTATGCCTTGAGATTATTACAGTACTCGGGTGTGAGAAGACTTCTTAAACTTCTCTGGGACTAAAGTTCTCATCTCCTTTTGCTTCCATCCATATTCAAAGAAGGCTCTCAAATAGTTTTTTTTATATCTTCCAGTCATTCATTCTCAGTGATTAATGTACTTTTCTAATATGTTCCTGATCACCTCAAGCATATCACTCTCTTCCCTTGCAGCACTGATCCTAAGTTCTTTCCACCTTTAAAAATTGGAAGAGAGTGAGAGAGAGAAGAAAAAGCTTTATTTTCATTTCTTTAATGACTACCCAAGCTCCACTGTCAATAACTGAAGCTTTCTATCTCTTAGAATCATTGCTGCTATCTTCTCTTTCACTGACCTCCTACTCCTTAGGAACCTGATAGATTTCTTGTATTTACAGTCACCTTTTCTGTAATCACTCTTTTCATTTGCTACCTTTGCTTTCTATGCTCACTCAGGGTACAGTCTTTTAACTTCAGTCTGGAACATTTCCAGCCCTCAGCTCTCTCTGAAGTCTCATCCTTATCTATGCCTCTTATTTTTTTTCCACTTTCTTGTTCTCCTCTATAACCCTTATGCATACACTCATTTTTGCTCCTCAATATTCATAGTTTCTGCTTTCTGTACTTTCTCTCTACTGATTTATCCTATTGATCCTATTCTTTTCTACCAAGAAAAAATATTTTCAACACTCCATTTTTCTTTCTCCTTTTCAGCTTTTTGGTGTCTCTTTAGTAGCAATTACGGATCAAACAAATTTAAAGAAACACTGATGTCTAGTTTCAAAGGGGTAGCCATGTTTGTTTATTGAGAAAAACGAACAAGGAGTCCTGTGGCACTTTTAAAGACTAACAAATTTATTTATTAGATGAGCTTTCTTGGTGAAAAT
This sequence comes from Podocnemis expansa, assembly GCA_007922195.1. Classification (NCBI taxonomy): domain Eukaryota; kingdom Metazoa; phylum Chordata; order Testudines; family Podocnemididae; genus Podocnemis; species Podocnemis expansa. Next base: position 30,537,202 of record ML681963.1, read on the forward strand.
ACCACTTTGTCAGATGTTCCCTATCTTCAAACATCTGACGAAGTGGGATTTTCTCCCATGAAAGGTCATCTGATAAATAAATCTGTTAGTCTTTAAAAATGCCACAGGACTCCTTGTTTCTCTTGCTATCTAGAAGATTGGAAGAACTGAAGTTCACTGATGCATGTAGGAAACTGATGGTGAGGAATGTACTCACCTGATTCTGACAGGTTATTCCTGATGAGGGAGAACAATCTTCTTAGCTTACAAAGTTTTGGTAACCCTTCCCATGATCAAAAGATTCTTCCCAAGAGAAGCTCTATCCTTCTCTCTTCATGTTCAGGGGGATGATTCCATGCTCTGTATTCATATCATCCTAGCCAATACGTAGATACCCTAATGACAGACAATGTGGCTTAGTTGCCAGTTGGTGTAAGTACATTAAAAAAAAAAATCTGTTAGTTTTAAAGTGCCACACAACTCCTTGTTGTTTTTTTACTTAAAATTAGCCATGGAAATATTTGATGGTATTCTCCAGATCTTCTCCAAACTATGGTCCAGATTTTCAGATTGTTTAAAGTGACCATAATCCTGTTGATTTTCCGCTGAGCAATGCCAACATACGTTAGTTGAAGATTCGGCATTGTATCTTTGCATTGCTGTGTGGTGATAAGAGGATATTCATTTCCACCACAGATAAATATTATATTTTAGTGGTGAACTAGATGATCCTTGTGCATGGTTCATTGTTTGTAAATTAGGCCCTTACACATGTAAATCAGCACTTACACATGTAAATAATCTTACTAACAAGAAGAGACCCACCCAGTTGAATACTCTATTCTGAGTAATAATGAGTGGGTCTGCTCACATGAGTAAAGTTTACTTATATATGTAAGTGCTTTTAGGGTGAGTTCCTTACCTTGCACAGTTTGTGAAGCACTTGAGAATCTTTAGATCAGAAATTCTAGATAGATGTGAATGGTGATGATTGTTAGCTGCTTGTGCTGACAGTCAGCTCTGTGCTCAACGTCAATCATTATTAGCAGCACTTGAAATAATAATAAAAATCACAGGAAATATTTCTTGCTTTCTGGCTCTTTCTATTTAAATGTCATCTAGAGAGACGCAGAAGTGGGGCTGGCAGAAGGAGAGAAAGTTTAGTGTCTTCACATATGTAGTCATAAGGAGCCAAACCTTGTGGTTCTTCTGAAGTGTTTTACACTGAACTTATCCCAGCTAAACACCAACTGAAGTCAGCATGAGTTTAGCATGGATTAATGTAACCAACCAGCCTGTATTTCAGGCTATCATGATCCTACTAGAAGACTAAACACTGTGTATGAGAGGGGTACATTATTTCTTTGTTTAGTTTTCAAGCATTTTGCATTCCTGGAGACTCGGCTAGTGTGACTCTGCCAAAACAGGCTGCAGCTATCCAGAGACAGGTGTGCCAAGCACTGGATGTATTCAGTAACTATCAGAAGCTGCTGAGACAAAATAGACCACAGAATTTCCTTGTACTAATTCTTATTTGGACAAAAACATGGCTCTTAGGAAAACATTCAGCCAAGATTTTAAAATTGCCATTGATAGAGATTCTACCACACATTGGTAAGTTGTTCTAATGGTTAATTAGTCTGACTACTAAAAAAATGTGCACCATATTTCTAGTCTCAGTTTGTATAGGCTCAATAACTACTCAAGCTGAAGGGAAGGAGAATCTGGCTATGAAGCACTTGCGGATTTGTGGCCAGGCATGGGAGTGGTGGAGGAGTCAACTACTCACATAGCGAAGAGCTGCCTGAAGAAGGGAAGAATTCCTCCTGCACTTTGCTGTATTTCTGACTGATGCTGGCCTCCTGCTCTCTAAATGCTTCAGATATTAGGATCTTAATTTCTTCTGCCACTGTGCATATGCTTCCTCTCATCCTGTTAACTTTTAATAAATAGATCTCATCTTGTATCCTTCCATCCACCATGTTCACAAAGAAAGAAAAGAAAAGAACCCTTTGTCCCCTCAAAGGAACTTTCTCTTTGTTAAGATGACTTTACATTGTCCCCTAGAATAATGTAAAATGTGTTTTGTTGTGCCCTGCAGGACTCCTGTGTCCCCAGAACCCTCGGGCAATAGCAGTGTCGAGCTGGCATACTGTAGCCGAAATGTCATTTTTTAATTATGTGGTTCTGAGGGGAATCTATTATCTACTGCTGAGATGCTGAAATCAAACGATTTATCTCCCCAGCAGCTCTGTCGACAATCTAGAATATATATCTCTTGTCATTGCAGGAAATAGAACAAAAGGATGTTTTTATTTCTGGTGCTTTATGTTTATAAATTTATTATTTTAAGCTTTGCCAGGGAATGTGAGTGAGAGAAATAAAGTTCTAGAGGTTCTCCTGGTCCATTCTCTCTCCTTGCCACCCTTGAAGATAGGCCAAGGTCAATAAAGACCTAACTGGTCATCATTCGTATAAATCCACAGAACTCATATGCCTGTACCCACTGTACAGTAGTTATCTCTTAGGAATTAGTCACCATGAGGTGGACAGAGGGGAAAAAACACACATAGCATATCTGAGTGCTGGGAGCCTTGCCCAAGTAAACAACATCAAAAAATGGGTTAGGCAACTTGCTTACCTTAATTAACAAAAATACTAACTGTTCTTTGACACTTCTGCCTAAATGTCTACCCTAATTTGGAAGAGCCTTTATTCTCACACACTATGCATTTTCATTTAAATGTAAACTAATGTACCTACCATCTTATTCACAATGATTCTGAATTATTGCTGTTTCTCCCCTAAGGTATGGAAGCAAATGAAAGGGTTTAGTCCATGTTGTTTTTTTTATCTGCAAAATTCATTACATGCACCACGCTGTATAGCAGTATCAGAGCTCAAAGCAATTCATATCTATTAACCAACAGATACATTCCAAGTGCTTTTAAAACAATCCCACACAGCTTTATTTTAAATTAATATGTGTTTTCTATATTGTATAAAAGATTAAAAAAAAGAAGGGGGAGAGAGACTTTGGAATAGTCCCATTGAAAATTCTAATAACTGTACTGCCCTCTAGTGCAAATGTTACAAAATAACAACACAGATGCAATTATTTGAAACTCTCCTCTGTAAATAGTTAAAATAAAATAAAATAGTTAAAAAGAAACCTTCATTGCCATCTGACGCTTTACTGAGTTTAAGTTTTGATCAAAGCTTTACAGCCTGTTTGTAAGTCCTGGATTTTTTTTTCTTTAAATGAAGAAGGACATGGATCTGCTTTGAGTTTCTGACATAAATGGAAAACAAACAAGGAGTCCTGTGGCACTTAAAGACTAACCAATGTATTTATTGCATGAGTCTTTGTGGGATGCTTCAAAGTGTCTGATGAAGTATTATTTTTCTCCCACGAAAGCTCATGCAATAAATAAATTGCTTAGTCTTTAAATGCCAGAGGACTCCTTGTTTGTTTGTTTTCCTGAACTAGACTAACATGGCTGCACCTTTGGAACCTGATATAAATTGAGAGTATGTTGTATTAAAAATAAAAACAAAGATAAAAACTCCTTAAAAGGTATGTAAAGCACACCATATATTAGTGTGTGAATACACACATTTCTTGTTATCTGAAGGAAAGGAAGAGTCTTCAGTTGTGAGTCATTTGTCTTCAGAATAGGAGTATATTACTCATTTTAGAAATCATCTCCCTCTGCAAGCTACAGAAAGATCAGTAAAGACCTGAACAGCAGAGGGAAAAGAGCCAAAAAATATTCTTAACTAGAAGTTTTTGCAAATATTTAAAGAGCAAGTTCAGCGAGGATTTTGGTCTATTATGATTTCTTAAACAAAGGTTTGTTTAGTAATTGATAGGTTAAGAGAGTCTTTAACTTCCCATCCAACCATGTAGGTCTTTATGATATATACTATGGTATTTGAGCAGCACACCTAATAGAACTTAGAGAAACTACCAGTTTTCTCTGATATACTTTCAAATTATCATAGGGAAAAATAATTGCAACTAAGCTAGAGACCCATAAGAAATAAAATTATAGTTTCACAATGTTAAAAAGTACATATTTAGATGTTACAGTGATAGAAATTGATTTAGTTACTATAATGCTCTTTATAGTGAGCCACTGTGTGTACTCACAGCAACATACCTTATCACTATTTTCTGAATTAGTTTTATATTGAACTGAAGACAATATTTTTTGCATTTCATGTATTTGCTGAGCTATTTCAATATGGCACCACTCTATGCAATAAGTGACACTTTCAGAAGTATTCAGATATTCCCAAAGAAGTATTCAGATGTTCAGCATTTCCAGCAATTCCTATCCAGCTTTTCTTGGAAAACATGGTAAGAAATTGCACACTTGCTAGTCATAAATCCAAGGATATAATTATCAAAGACTGGTGTATGCAATTGTGCTTATCATATTTTCACATGCATTCTTTCATACACATGATTTTAAATCATGGATTTGCAGATGCAAAATGACTAGTTAGACCAATACCTAACCACATTCCTGTACACTTTCTCAGTTTGTATATGCAGCTGTTGTATAGGCATGAGTACATTAGTGAGGCACAACTGCAGCTATCTAATCTCTACCTTTGCTACTTATACCAACTAGGGGACCAATGACACACGTTATATCCACTCTCATGTCTTAGTAGGATTCAGGAAGAAATGTCTTCACATTTTGTAATTCTACTACTGACTCCCTGTGTGATCCTGGGCAAATCCCTAAAGCCCCGTGTGCCTCAGTTCCCCATTTGTAAAATAGGAAATCGCAATACTTCTGATCTCCCACTCTTTGTCTACCTCATCTATGCTATTACTGAAGTATGAACTGCCTCCTCCTCTGTTTTTATATGGTTCCTAACATTTTGGGGCTCTGATCTCTGGTGTGGCCTGTATAAACTGCCACAACACAAGCAATATTACAATAATAGTTCACTTTTAAGATAGTAATTTATATCTATCCCAGGCCTTGGTGATGCAACATTCTTTTCACTTTACAGCTGTTTGGTGGCCTATGGAAAACAAGCTGAATCTCATTCCAGTTCTTATGAAGAGGTGTTTTTCTCACTGTCAAAATTTAGTGGTACTCAGCAGACAGGCAAAGCAAGCAAGCAAGCAAGCAAACAAACAAACAAACAAACAGGCCCTTGACACTATCCTCTCTCCTCACAGCTACAAGTGACCCTTAAATTGTATTTGCCGTAACCCTGACCTTGATTCTGTTAAGTCTTTGTATGATGCATGTTGGTCAACAATCCAACTCGACTGCAAGAAGAGACTACGCCTAAGTGTATTTTAAATTAGAGCTTCCCAGTCCATGGTTACACATCTTAAACCACAGTCAGCCTGCATCCTTCATCTCAGCAGTACAGGAGAGGTATGTGGCTGGAGAATAGTCTGAGTTGGAGGAGCCAATCCTCATCAAGTGAAAGGGCTATTCAGCTCCATATTCCCTTATGTGGCTTCAACTGCTTTTGTGCAAGAGTAACTTGCAATCCATCAGGGCTCCTGATGCAGGTCCCCTAATCCTGACCAGTGCCTTTTACTCTCCGCTTAAAAGGTCAGCACTCTATACCAGCAGTAAGGGGGGATCCAACCCTGTATCTGTTTAGTAGATAATTAAAAGATTTCAGTCTTCAGAACTGTATTCCACCTACACCCTTTTAGACGCATTACATTCTATCAGAACAGAAAGATGATGTGCTATCATTATTTAAGGGTAAACACTCTAAATATGGTTAGCAAACTACATGAGAAAAGCTTTAGGTAAACAACTAATTAAAAGATATTATTTCATACTTAAAAATCCTAAATCAATATGTTTTGGCTACTCAGCATCCTGAATGCATTTTCTCCCACCCTCAGACACAACGCCTTGTGCTTAGAAATGCATTCAAGAACCTCTTAACTCATATCCATTTTTTACCATTTTCTCTGCAGTGATTCTATATTTGTAGAGTCAAGCTGATTTTTTCATATTCCCTTCTCAGACATAAAGTATCTCAAAATGCTTTTGACAGGTCTCTTGTTTTATCTGATTAGGGTTGGCCCCAAAACTTACTGTGTCTGGCCAACAAGAAGAATCCTTATAAAGATAAGAAGCAAAAAAAGCCAGGCCTTTTACCAGCAACCTCCTGTTGAAATGCAAACAATGTGTTAAGCAAAGGGTGTTAAGTGTGGAATTCACTTGATATGCATCATGTCAGAATAACTAGGCTTTATGCTGGCAAAAAGTTGAGGAGCTCAAGGGGTCAACTTTTCCCTGAATATTCAATTCAGGGGGTGACAGCATGGCAGCCCAGGACTACTGCTCCACATGGCCTAGAAAACAGCCACAGCCCACACAGCCTGGAGCTGGAAAAAGTCCACAGCCCATTCCTCTAATCCATTCCTATTACTAACCTTTGGTCTGGCCTATGTAATTCCAGAGCCGCATTGTGGGGGCTTGCAGCCACACTCCCAATGCACCACTTCTTCCAATCTTCCCTTCTCCATGTAGCAGCAATATGACACTCCCGTATTTAGTAGGGCTTTCACTGACCTTCCACACTAGGGTGAATTTCACTCTAAGTGAGACCTAACGTGCTCCTTTCATCAACATTGGAAGGTGGAATCCCTTAAGTATTGTATGTGAGAGAGAGAAAGGAAGGTTTAGAGCATTAAAGAACATGGGCAGCTACAGAAAACAGAACAAAAATGATACACTTTTCCCATGGCTCAGTGTCGAATCTCTCTTTTGCTAAGTGCAGCCCTGCTGTAAATTTTCAGCCATCTAGTAGTAAATGGAACAGCAGAGAGAAAGGAAATCTAAACTGAAGGTTTTACTGCAATGATTGATTCTAGCTTTGCTAACCAAAATCAAAAGGGCTTGGTAAGGGATTGACCTTAGGCAAGGATTTCCTTTTTATCCTGTTGAATAAATACTAGTTTTGGAATGCTTCAAAGATTCTTGAAATGCTCTGTGGAACTTCTGTTGCAAAATATGTTCCTGATGAGATCATACTTGACAGGAACAATGAAAAGGTAGGAAAGGTTGGAAATTGTACATCTGCCATACTGGAAATCATAGAATCAAAAGTGAGTTTTTAAAAACAGATAGTACAAACAAAAGACACTCACTCCCCTTGTCTCCTGAGTTGTGGCAAACTGCATGTTAGAGGACTGGAGTACGGCAAAGCTCTATGAATTGTTTATTTTCTCTGTAAGTACATTCACACTGAGGGCTAGAAATAACAACTTACCAGCCTCAGAGGAATGATGCAGATTTACACCAGCCGATGGTCTGGACCTGATTGCCTACCTAAGCCCTGATTCTCCTCTCATTTATGGTCCCATTACACCCAGTATAGCTTCATCAGTTTTGATGGAGTTAACTTCTGATAGGCACTGTTGTAAGTACAGTGAGAAACAGGCTCATTTCATTTACGCTGGAGAGATACAAAACTAATTTGCTTCAACTTGTAAGGACTATTTCAAAACAGTCTTTGATTTCAATTTATATGGGTTCGCCCTACCCTACCTGATCACAGCCAGTTATGGGATTTGAAGAAACTCCATTTCCCAAGTAAAATAATACATAAGAGCCATTATCTGTGGATCTTCTGTGCACACTGCAAGGAACATCTATTTCTTTAGATATTTTCTGAGATGGCAAGGAAGAATAGGAGATTTTCGATCAGGTAGGAAAGATATTTCACAGGGTTTGGGAGTTTCTTTCATGTCTTTTTGACACTGTTAATCTAAAAGGGTGTGTTCACACAGCACTCTTATTTCGAAACAACAGAGGTTGTTTCGAAATAAGAAGTGCCATGGCCACACGACGCACGGCCATTTCGAAAG
>ML681963.1:30550050-30674992 GCA_007922195.1 Podocnemis expansa
GAAATAGCAGGTCCACACTGTGGACCTGCTATTTCGATGCCTTATTTTGAGGACAAAGTTTTTTGTCCTCGAAATAAGTTGTTTCGAAATAAAGGGTTATTTCGAAACAGCTTGTTTCGAAACCTCTTGTTTTGAAACAAGCCCTCCCCGTGTGAACATAGCCAAAGCGTTCTGACTATTTCTTGACACCTAGCAATTTGTAGTTAGACTGTTTTTTGTTTGTTTGTTTGTTTGTTTTTAAATTTCCACAAAAATATAGAAAATATATCAGGAGATGGATAGGACAGGAAAGGCACAAGCAATTACCTACCCACTCGCATTTGATGTGGCCATGTCTTCTTAGATTATTCTGCATCTCAGTTCCAGGCAGCTGAAGGGGCTTAATTATAGAAAGGCATCAGGAAACAGTCTCTTTTAGGTTGCATGAAGAACAGCACATTTTTTCATTCACTGGAGAACATATGCCATCCTCCTTTTACCTACCTAATAACATGTGGTAGTGAAGATTTGGCCCTGGATATACGTTTTCTAAAGAAGCAACTTCTGATTGACTGCATGTCTTAAAGGATAACTGTATGTAGTGTTGTTGTAGCCATGTTGGTCCAAAGATATTAGAGAGAAGCTAGTAACTATCATTCTTCTCTTTTGTTCCCTTTCTGAGCAGACATTAAACAAAGTTTCCTTCCATACATCTCTTTTAATGCAAATAGATGCTAACACTGGTCAATATTCCTTCCCTCCATAAAAGCAAGTTCTAGTGTCACAGCTGAACATGTGGTATCACTTAACTATTCACGTTGGTTAGCAGTCACTTCACAGCTAGCATGTGTCTGTTTGTGTATGTAGTACTGCTCTCTGAAGTCTCTTGGAGTACCTCTAAGCATGAAAAGCACTACTATATATATCCAATTTTGTTTTCTTCTCAAACACTCACAGCCAGGTTGTCCACCACTCATTAGTACTTAGATGCCATTGTGATAGGCTCTAAATAAAAACCGAACTGATATATAGGATTCCTTCACAACTTCTGCTGCTAGAAGCTAGAGGATTTCCTTTTTTAATTGCAGGGAAATTATTGCTTAATGTCTGGTTTTGATAAATCATTGAAGAGTTCATCTAATTGACAAAGCTATTAACATTATCTGCCACTATAGTAACCACTGGACTCCTCTGAATATGGTTTAAAATAGCTTTAATGCCCTGGAAATTAGTTATGACAACAGGTTAACCACTGGCAGTCAGAATGTTAATGGATTTCTTTTACTCTGTTAATTACTTCAACAGTCATTAACCTGCTGTTCAGTTTATGACTGATTTATCTAGAATTTTGTTCATATTATCTGATAGTTGTACCTTTGATTCAGGAGGGATTGTCTGTTATTCTGTGTTTTGTAATTTAGAAGTAAGAAGAAGCCAGGTGTGACTTTTTCATATGATGGGGCCAGATACTATCTCACTTAATTCTGATATTTATTTTGGATTTACAATAACATATAATATGGCAGAATGAGATCTTAACTTAAAGTGTAATAGAAAATAACTTCCTCCCTCCCCCTTCCCCTCATGGCATGATTCTCTGGAATGGATAATGCTAAGAATTCAAATTGTAAAAGAAATTTTCTGTTTGGGTAAGCAGTCCAATGAAAAAGAGGTAGGCTATTTTCTTGTGGTTTTCTTTAAAAGATCAACAACACATTTGATTCCTCGCTTCATCCTCAAGTCTTTGAAATCCAACTCCTAAATTGGTCAATTAGTTCCATTAATATATGTAATTTGGCCTGAGAATTTAGAGATGTTAAAATACAACAACTATTCCCTTATCTTCTTTTTATCAATAGCTATTTCAGAGGTCTTGTTTTATTTCCCAATTGTCCAAACTGCTTTCCTTAAAGACTTATTTTAAAAAGGAGTTCAGCATCTCAGCACTTTAGTTCTCTTCAATTTCAATTCAGTACTTATTTATTAATGGGACTACTTGTTTTCTAGTATCCCTTTCCTCCGGATATATTAAAGCCTTCCTTATTCCAGTTAAGTATTAATTAATTCAGCTTTTGGTTTCCTTTTGCAACCCTTAAATAATTTGTTATTCCAAACAAAAAAGATTTGTTTGCTTATCAGTTCAAGTGCCCAGCCCACTAATACAATCATTGAATATAACAGAAATCATCAACCAAAGGAAACTTCATTCACATCTTCAACACACACACTGCCCAAGTTTTCCCAGTGCCAGAACAAATTCCCTTGTGCTTCAAGCATAAAACCAGTCACAATGCACACACCAAATTCTTCTACATCACATACAAAGCCATATAACCTAAACTCTGAACAGTTATATTAGCTGATTAATTTACATATTAGTTAAAGACACCTGCACTGATAAATTATTATTTCTACCCTGAAAGGCAAAATACTGAGCTTAAAGTGTTTGTGCTTGAGCATGAATATGTGTGTGTATAATTTTTTGTTTTCAATGGAAAGCCAAGCCCTGAAAGTTCTTAAATGGTCAATATTTATTATTTTGGAATCAACTATTTCAGCAAGGGTTGGCCAGACAATTTATGGTGCATAATTCATTATAAAAATTTCACCTTTTTTCTCCAGAACAGCTGAGATATGTCTTTAATATGTTCAGGGTTGGAATATATTCACAGAATATGTTTCTGCATGTATTTTTCTCTGGAAATTGTGTGTTGCATTTGATATTCAAAGTGCAAATTGTACTGGATTATTTTCAGGGGTTAAAGAATAATTTGGCAGGTCCTGGAACCCTCCTAGATTGGTAGGTCTTCTCATGCCAGTCTGGGCCCCCCTCTCAGTGGTGCAGGTCCTCCTCATGCTGGTATGGGCCCCACTCACACACCTCAGCTACTGCCGCCCACCCCAGCTACTGCCCCATGCCCCAGCTACTTCCCCCCAAATGCCTGCCCCCCACCCCAGCTACTGCTCCCCACACACCTACCCTCACCACAGCTACTGCTCCCCATATGCCTACCCCTACCCCAACTACTACCCCTAGTCCCTGCCTTGCTGCTGCTCCCCCAACCCAAGGCTGTGCCAGGCAGCTTTTCTCCACTGCCTCAGGCCAACCCTCTCCCCTGCACCCTTTCCTGGAAGGGCTAGCTCACCTGTCCCCGAACCAAGGATTTCCCAACATCCCCCCGAAGTTGTCTGCTAGTAACAGTATTATACCAAACTAGTGAGCACCCCATAACCCCCCCTAAACCTCTTCTCACCACCCCCTAATTTCAAGTCCTGGGGAGAATGCTGCCCAAACCCCACCCAAGGGCCCCTTTACCTGGCCACCATGTCACTGGAGCTGCATGGGCCTAAGCTGAGGCTCCAACCTGAGAGCAGGCTCAGCCAGAGCCTCATCCCGGGCTGGGGCAGCTCTCTGCCCTCCCAGAGCGTGGTGGAATGACATTCTGTGGCCTGCTATATTTAGGGGCTCGGTGTTGGGCCCCTAAAAATGGAAAATGGAGCTGGAATGCTGCATTCCAGGACTTGCTATTTTTAAATGGTGGGCCCCGGAATGCAGCATTCTAGCTCCATTTTCTATTTTTAGGGGCTCTAGAATGCTGAGCCCTAACAATAGCGGGCCCCGCAACGTCATTCCACCATGTTCCAGCTTACTTTAACCTCTGATATTTTGATTGGATGCATAGGTCACATGGTGTCTTTCTCATTCCACATTAGAAGTGGAAATGCTAGGTTGTCACTTGGAGTTAGAAGTGTGATACCACAAATATCCTATTTTTTGCATGATAGCTCAATGAGAGCTAGTGCAAGAATGTCTGCTAAAGATGGGAGCTACTCCTGTCTCCAAACATAGATCTAGCCTCAGAATAAGGTCCTTAGTACAAATTCTTAGCTTATATTTCAATGTATTTGCTTCCAAGTTTGTCCTTTACAAGAATATCATCAGAAAACAAAGAGAAGCTTGCATTCATTTAAAAACAGAGAAAACATTTACAGGAATTTTTCTGGCATATTCATCCAGCTCTAATATCAACTCATTAATGAGGGATCTGCAAACCTGCTATTTCCTCTTGGACGTACAGAGTGAATGCTTTCCATTGAGTACAGAGGGACTTAAAAGTGTAGATTCAAACAATCCTAAATCATGGTAAATTTTCAATCCACACCCAATTTTGGAGACTGGCGCTTTCTCCAGTTTGAGTTAAACTAAGACAACTGGGTCAGGACATATCCAGAACTTTGGAGTAATATGGGTCCTGTAGTAGAGGGAGACAGTTACCTACTGGCCGAGAGGTAGCTGGGCACCAGCACTCCCTCTACTGGCCTGAAGAGGCCTTGCATAAGAGCCCAGACCGGAACCAAAGTGACGGCTGGAGGGACTATATAAGGGGCTGGACCAGGCAGCCATGGGGGGAAACAGAGAGGGAGATGGCAGATCTCTCTCTCTGGGAGCCAGAGAGGCCCAAGTGACTGTGAGATCCCCTCCCCATGAAAGCTGAGGGAAAGAACCCTGGCTGGCTGTGTCCCTAGAGGAAACTCCCCCAGGGAAGACCTGGATGAGCTTCCCTCAGCAGAGAGCCTGGGGCCAGGGAATCAGCCTGATGCCTATGAGGACCTCAATGAGCTTCCCTCTGCTGGTGAAGGCAGTGAGCTGGCTACCCTGGACCTGTGTGATCTGGAGGAACTCCCCTGGCAGATGAAGCAGAATTACCTGTGTTACCACCTGAAGATAGCGAGGGCTTGACTGGAATGACCTGGGGAACCTACCTGGAGGACAATGAGGTCTACATACCCCAGGTATTGTGGTAGGAAGTGGGAAGGAAGCAGTCCAGGGGCAGTTTGGTGAGTCAGTGTGTTTTGGCAGGAGCCCTGCTAACATAGTGGCACCCTGTGCTTGCCACTAGTAGGGTCCTGGGCTGGAATGCAGTGGAGTGGGTGGGCCTGCATTCCCCTTCCCTCCCCTGCTGACCTCCAGGCTACTGGGTTGGGGTTGAAGGCCCTGAACTATTGATACTGTGTGTTTGCCTTCTTGTGCAGGGGGATTGTTGGGGTGCCACTCTCAAGCTCTGCCCTGCCCTGCCCTGCCCCAACAAGGCTAGAAGGTGCAGGAGACAGAGCTGCTGAGGGTGGTCCCCAGTTACAGTCCTGATGCAAACTTTGTGGAGTGGGCTGAATTGGCTGCTTCTGTCAAAGGCAAAAACATAATAGCATTGTATCCTAAGATAACACCTGAGAAACTGCAATAAGATGCTGATTCTTCTCCAGGATATCTAGGTGCTGACACAATAAACATGTAAGAAAGCAGAAGAATGCATCTGGTAATCTTTCACCTGTATTTACATATGTAAAACACATTCAACATTGAATAATTCCTTGGAATCTCGATTCTGAGTTTTGTGATTTAAATTCAACTTGATCTTTAATCATTCACATGCCATTGTAGAAATATTCTTTAGCCCTTAATGTGCATAAAATAATGAAGGCTTCCTCAAGGTATATTTACACTCCCTTCACAGAAGCAATGCAACTTCACAGCCCATTGGAGAAGTGTGTAGTGGGTGTTTGATTGTACTAGACTTTTTTTTTTTAAACATGCACAGTACATTGTGTTTCTGTTGCTGGGTTTAAGGCTTAAGGGTCAGCATGTGGTTTTATCTCACAGGAACTCGTGCATCTTTGTTGTGAGAAGTTACATATTTGTTTTCTTTCTTTTTCTTTAAAGAAAGAAAAACATAATGGACTGTGTAAGGTTAAGAGCTCTGTTGTAAGCAAACTTTAGTTTTTTGCTGGTACCTGTCAATTTAGGTGTCAAGGCAGAGAGACTGAGCAAGTTTCAATGATCTTCTGGGAATGAATCAAAGGTCCAAATGAACATGCTGATTCTCTGTTTTGTCAGAAGCCTTAGGTATTTTTGGTATAAGATGATATTGACACATTTGTGACCCTAGCAATGGTCACACTTTATAAGGTTCTATTCTTTCCTCTGAGAGAGACTCCAGAAGGTGGCATTGGACAGAAACTTTTATTTTAATTGTTAAGGTCTTGTGGAGCAAATAATTTGCTAGGTAGAAAATAGGCTTTTGCATTAATTTGTGGATGTGCTGAAGTTTTTTTTTTTTTTTTTTTTTTTTTTTTTTTTGTTCAGTAACTGAATGCTAGAGTCTTGGTTCCGCTCCCCAGAAAGCATTGTCTCCTCCAAATGGCTGATAATTGCATTGTACAGATGTCATGGGAGTTCTGGGTTACAAATAGGGAGGTGATCTCTCTGCTGGCTAGTGCCAATATCTGCATAGATACCTGCAAGTTCACTTTGTATTCAGTGTGGATCCAGGGGACACCTGGACAGTATGTTCAAAGTGACTGGTGCTGCGCTGCAGGTTATCTACTGTCTATTATATTCCTGGAAGGTTAGCAGATTTAGGCTATTTCCCACTCTGGGGGAAGTCCTAGTGCCCGTCACACAGAATGCTGTGCCAGTTACCATCTCTTTTATTGCAATGGGAATGAAATTTAAGAGCTCTGTATGCCATAGCTGCAGCAGGCTGGCAGGGGGAGAAAGGTTATCACCTTAGGGAGATGAGTCTAAGGCCATTTAGTGCTTTAACCAATATCTTAATCCCCACCACCTAGAGACCAATGAGCAGTCAGTACAGATCCTGGAGCACGCTCTGCTCAGTAAACCAGTTGCTGCATTCTGCACCTTCATTCTCCATTGTCAAAATGTGGCCCCATGTAAAGTGCATTACAACAGTCTAACCTTAAGTTGACAAAAGCATGGATAACAGTGGAGCAAGGTCTACAGCTGAAAAAAGAAGTGGGAACATCTTAGTCAAGTGCAGCTAGATAAAAGATGACTGAGTTACCACTGAAATATGACTGGCAAACAGCTGTGGGAAATCTAAAATCACCCCTAAGCTGGAAATCCTCATTATCATTAAATAGATGTTTGACACCAGCCAGTAATTTGTAAGGTCAAGGGTTGATCTCGTCAGTTGTGGTCAGACTATTGCCTGTTCCAACATGTATGAAGGGTTTCCCCTCTTCAAAGTTGGGGCTGATCCTCTTTGTCAGTGAAGGACACAAATGTTCTCTGCTTGCCCTCACAAGCTTGCTTTCTTGCTGCTATGGTGGACAGCTATGACTCCTCTGCCTTCTTCAGAGCTAATACACAAGACTTACAGCGCCTGAAAATAAGCTACTGTTCAAGGTGTCTTTTTTCTTTTGTTTTGTTTTTAAATCTCCTAGATGCTGATGCAACTGGACAACTCTGAAAATGCACATGCTACTTCCTGCTTCTACTTAACAATAACTTTTTGATCTGTGAATTAAACTTCTGACTTTTGCACTGCTGCTTTCTATTTTCTCTTTTTTTACCACTATTCACATACAGTTACAGGAGAGCACATTCCTGCCTTACCAGCCTTACTTTTCTCTCTTTCATCAGTTTCCAAATATTTACCTGACTGAACCCTGTATGTTCTTATATTGACTGCTCCACCTCTGCTTACATCCCTCCTCTGCACCAAACCACGCTATCTCTCTACACAGGGCTTTACCTACAGTCTTGGTATACAACGCCCTTGGAAAGGAGCACCAAATGTGGGTCCTCCAGGCCTGCCTAGAGTGGTGCCGCAGAAGCAACCAGTCAGAGCTAGCAGACTCAGGTAAAAGGAGCTGTAGAGGCCTAAAAAGGTCAGTTCTGGATAGGGACCTGGCCCAAAGCAGCACTTCTTTCTGACCAAAGCAATCCAAGGGCAGATAAACAGTTTTGTTGGACATCTGTTATCCTGGAAAAGATTCACTGTGACTGTGTGACTTAGCTGGAAGGCTGAGCAACTGAAGACCTGCCAAGTGAGATCAACAACCTGTGGGGTACTAGGAGCAGGAAGAGACATACATGCTGCAGTAGGAAGCAGTAAAGAAGTGAAAACTACGAGAGTCCTGTGGCACCTGAAAGACTAACACATTTCTTTAGGCATAAGCTTTTATGAGCTCCAAGCATCTGACAAAGATGCATCTGACAAAGTGGGTTGGAGTCCACAAAAGCTTATGCCTGAAAAATTGTTTAGTCTTTAAGGTGCCACAGGACTCTTGGTGTTTTTGCTGTACAGAGACCAACACAGCTGCCCTTTTGAAAATGTCAAGAGGTGAATGCCTTCAGTCACAGACTGTCACACTCAGTCAGGGGTTACAGTAAGGTGGAACATGCTGGAATGCCATTTCAGGGCCCACTATTTTTAGGGACCAGCATTCTGTGGCCCCTAAAAATAGAGGGCTGTGCTCCCCTTTGGGAGTGGGAAGCTCGTGCTGGTGGGGGTCCCTGGCCCCATCATGGGGTGCCCAAGCCCTGTGTCCAGCCTACCAAGGGCCCTCCCACTTGGTGGCCAGGGCCTTGGCCTTGTCGCCTCCCCCTGCCTCTCTTGGTGCTGCAGCAGGATGCTCCACTGGGTGGCAAGTGGCAGGCTGCAGCCATGGGCTTGTCCCTGCTGGTCTTCAGGCCCCATGTTCCTGCTGTCCTGGGCCTCCTGCAGGCTCATCTTCCTGTAACCTGCTGTGCTAGGGGTGATCCCAATCCTGTGAGCGACTCACCCTGATGCGGACAGAGCCCTGTGCCTGCCAGAGCCTCACAAGATCAGCAGGGAGCTGGGTGTCCAGTGGGTATTGGGGGCTGAGGTTGGGTATTGGGGGCTGGAGGAATACTGGGGACGGGTTGTGGATGTTGGGGGCTAGGATTGGATACTGGGTGCAGGGTGTGGATTTTGGGGGTGGGTATTGGGGCCTGGGGGGATACTGGGGATTCAGGGGTTAAAATAAGGGTGAACACCCCCAAATGTAGTTCTGGGGCCCACAAATTTGAGGGATGAGCATTCCAGGGCCCCTAAAAATAGAAGAATCCAGTGGAATGCGTGTTCCACCTTGTCCTGGATATTGTCAGGTCCTATGCCCCACCATTGTTAATCACAATACTTATTGTGTTATGCAGGTTTTGCTGGTTTGTGACAATAACTGATATAGACCTAAACACCATATACAATTATAAATATTTTTATGGAGCGATAACAGATGCATGTGGTACTGAGAAGTGGTTGGAAATGCTTACCTGGGCTGGGGCCTGCCCATGCATGAAGGAGGCCCCAGACAATATGGGAAGGGGGCCCGCTGATTTGGAGGATTCCAGGGCCTGCCAAATTATATTTTAACCACTGCACTCATTGGCTATGTCTACACTACAGGGCTCGGTTAAGCCAACTTAATAATGCCTGCTTAAAGTAGACCTTATTAAGCTGTCTTAGCATGTCCACACTGAAAATGCCAGGAGACTGCCCACATCCACACTGGCAGCTGCTAGGTCACCCTAGGAGTTGTACATTGTGGGTAGCTGGCCCCCAGTGTGCCACAGCACAAGTGCCCCTCTCTCCCAGCCACTCCTTTACTACAGGAAGTGAGTGACCACACCACCCTCCATACTGTGTGGGACAACAGGGAACCCAGGGAGGTCTGGGAGCCTGACATAGCCCAGAGATATGCCAGAGCAGCACTACATACCCTCCCTGCATTGCTCAGACTCCTCTGGCTCTGGACCAGGTGCTGCAGGGGTAAGGCACAGCAGTTGTTAAGACTCAAACACCAGGAAACAGCACATAGGAGAAGGTAAAGTCAAATCACTTGTTGTGATGGGAAAGAAATCCATAGTCAGGATTTAATCCTGCTTTCACAAAATCTAATCTAAAAGAAATAGCAACTTTCTTTCTATGTACTGTTTCCCAGTCTTTGAATCTTAGCAACTGCTTTGATTTGCTGTTACAGTGTGACCTGACCCTATGTCTTACACTCCCCTGCATTTATTTGCTACCATTCTGTAAATTCCCCCATCTTCAAACTGTTTGAAGTGAGATTTTTCTCCCATGAAAGCTCATCAAAGCCATACATTTGTTAGTGTTAAACAGTGCCTCTGGACTCCTTGTTTGTTTTACAAGAATATCGGGGGGGGGTGTCCTCTGAGAAGGGGAGACATGGGTTTGGGCAGAGAAGGGGGAGACACCCAGGGTTGTGCTGAGAAGGGCAAGAGGGGAGACACACAAGTTTGGGCAGAGAAGGGGTGAGACAGGCAGGGTGGGGCTAAGAACGAGGGAGACGTGGATCTGGCTGAGAATGGGAGAGAAGCGGGGGCTGTCTGAGAACAGAAGAGATGGGGGGGTCAGGCTGGAGAATGGTGAGAGATGCCGGGTTGGGCTGAGATACTGGTTCAGGCTGAGAATGGGGGAGATGTGAGGGTGGGGCTGAGATGCTGGATCGGTCTGAGAAGAGGGGTCGGACTAAGAATGGGGGGAGATCTCAGGTTGGGCTGAGATGCGGGGGTCGGGCTGAGAAGCGGGGAGAGATGCTGGGTTGGTCTGAGATACAGGGGTCAGGCTGAGAAGAGGGGTTGAGCTGAGAATGGGGAGAGATGCTGGGAATGGGGGGGGGATGTAGGGGTTGGGCTGAGAAGGAGGGTCAGGCTGAGAACGGGGGTGATGTAGGGGTTGGGCTGAGATGCAGGGAGAGCTGCCAGGGTCAGGCTGAGAATGGCAAGAGATGCTGGGTCGGGCTGAGATACGGGGGTCGGACTGAGAATGGGGGAGATGTGGGGGTCAGGATGAGATGCTGGGTCTGGCTGAGATTCAGGGGGAGATGCCAGGTTGGGCTAAGAACCAGGATGATGTGGGGGTTGGGCTGAGATGCCAGGGTCGGCCTGAGAACAGCAAGAGATGTGGGGTCTGGCTAAGAACAGGGGACATGTGGGAGTGGGCTGAGAACGGGAGAGATGCCGGGTCAGGCAGAGAATGGGAGAGATGTCGGATCAGGTTGGGGAGCATGAGGAGTTTGGACATGTTCCATACAGCGGGGTATGCTCCCAGCTGTGTTGTGCCTTCTGTCTAGCACCCATCCCCATGTTTTCTGTAGTTAGGAGGCCAAGTAACTTGACTTAAGGCAACTCCCTGGCCACATTGCCTTAAGTTGACTTAACAAAGTCAACTTAACTATAAAGTTGACTTTATAAATAGAAGTTATAAAGTCGACTTTAGTGATGCAGAAAGTTGATTTTGTTGGCTTGCAGTGTGGGCTGGGCTTTATGTATGTCGACTTAAGGGTCCTTAAGTTGACTTAAAGCCCCAGTGTAGACATAGCCATTGACATCAGAATCAAACCTACCACCTCTCTTAAGAGCATTTTTTTCCTTTCTCAGAGTTCGGTCTCTGACATGTTATTCAGTACATAGATATAACTAAAACAAGCTTAGATGCCCTAGGGTTTGTCCTCTCAGGCAAAGGCAGCTTTGTGCTGATATTTTTTTCTGTCCTTAAGCACAACCCCTTCTCTCTATCAGTTCCTTGGCTGGCTGATTCTTGTTCACAACACCGCAAGTCATGGGTCTCAAAAATGCAGCTCATGGGCCACATGCGGGCCCTAAAGCTATTTCCTGCAACACTGTTGTTGCAAATATTTGCAATATCGTTGTATGAAAAGGTTTCAGTGGTGCTGCCCTTGGGCTAATGTGCTATTCCTCATACAGCCCTGTATTAGTCCTGATGCAGCCCTCATGGTGATATGAGTTTGAGACCCCTGCCAGACCCCCTGTGGAGTCAGAAAGGAATTTCCCCCCAGGTCAGATTGGCAGTGAGTTAGGAAGGCACCAAATAAAACAAAGCAAACACCTTCAGTATGTGTTGGGTCATCTGTCATGATTATATGAATAAATCTCATTTAATCACTTCCTTGCCACCACATGGGCCTCAACCATTTGTGCACCTCAGTCCCTCCTGGCCTCTGCCTGTACCCCATAGTAATATAATCACCTGTGGGTCTCATTTGCTTTGGTTTAATTTTGGTTGTTGTGTTTAGTAGGGGGAAGAGGGTGGTGGTGGTGGTGGTCAGTGATATACAAGCAGTCATACTGGATGATCTAGGGGTCCCTCCTGGCCTTAAATTTTATGATTCTATTGCATTGTAGGTTTCTCTTTCAGAATCTGGGAGAGGGTCATTTCATTTCTGATTTTAAAATTGTTTGCCTGAGGTAGACATTTACTGAAAGCTACAACTATAAAAATAGGGAGCTGAATAAATTCTTTGGCTGGAGAGGTAACACTGAATACAGGAGAAGTGCTAAGCAGAAATAGTAGCTGCTGCAGTTCTCTGTATCAGAGGCAATAGGGAAGGGCAATGTTAAACGCCCTGTTGGGCTTCAAGTCACACCAGCTTCATGTTGCCTTTTTATTTCTGTATTTGGCTTTTCTGCATCCTTAGAATCTCTAGTGAATAGCAGCAGAAACTCACATGCACATAGATAACCACTCAGAGCTCCATCACCTCCCACACAGAAAATATATCAAGCTATGTATTTCACAGGTATTCAGATACTCAATGAATTATGCCTTATTCTACATGCAAAATGC
Organism: Podocnemis expansa; assembly: GCA_007922195.1. Classification (NCBI taxonomy): domain Eukaryota; kingdom Metazoa; phylum Chordata; order Testudines; family Podocnemididae; genus Podocnemis; species Podocnemis expansa. The sequence goes on from ML681963.1 coordinate 30,562,461, forward strand.
CTACAAATAGCTTCAGATTCCTCAAGCATATTTGTTAATAGAAATTATTTATCAAATTCTTGCCTGTTGATTATTCATCAGCTGTTTGTGACGATCATTCGCCATTCAAGCTTCACTGGTGAGTTTTGACAGGAATCAAGCTTCTGTGTGAGTTGTTATAATTTTGACATTCACTTTTCTCAATATTTACTTCTAGACTGGGTGCTCTCATGAACATACCCTGCCATTTAACTCTTTTGATAGGATGCTGTCAGTGAACAAATTAAAAAAGGGCATGATATCATTTAAATATTTGTCTATTTACAGAATGTTTTTCAGTATCCACTCTGCACTGTGACAAAGAAGTAAAAATTTTTAAAAAATCATCAGTCTGACAAAATATAAGCAATTGTCATGTCTAAATCTTAATAACTAATCCCTACTAAATTTAAAAATGCTAGTTAAAACCAGTCACATTCTTAATACCAGTGGTTTCCAATCTTTTTGACTTGAGGGCCACAAATATCATTTTTACAACCCTCTAGGGCCACTCTCTATCACCGCATAAAAATGTACTAATGTATACAAGACAAGTGGTCATTCAAGAGCTAGGACCCTAGACTGTGTGCTCTTGGTGGACCTTGCAGTTGCAGTTGCCTTAACAAAGGGACACCATGATTATTAAACATAATTTTAAGTTGTCGATATCTCTTTAAAATTTAGAGTGGGGTGATACAATGAACTGGCTGTAGCCTTCATGTTACTTACTTTTGTGCTTGTATCATCATTCTGGACGCAAATAAAGGACGACATCACAGACAGCAAATGGTTGTTATAGATTATTTTTCATTTGTATAGGCTCACTTACAAAAAGTTAACAGATTTTCCCCTTTCCAATTATATACTCAAGATTCTTATGGGCACTGTTAGGTTGCATTCTTTATTACACCTGTAATGTACAAGAAATATTTTATAAACATATAAGTTCAGCTAATTTAATTCCTATCAACTCCCTTTATGAGGCATTTCTGCTGATCTTATCTGATCTGTTCCTGCCTTCAACAGTAATTCTGGCTGGCAGTCTATTTTTCACTCTGATTTGTGTTTGTGGAAAGATCAGCAGATTTTTTTTTTTTTTTTAAAGTTGGGATGTTTGCTGCTTGAATGTATCTAAACACACAGCAAAATAGAGAACTGCCCAAGTAAAACTGCCCACACAGATGCAATTCAGTTTTCTTGCCTCTAAATTCAATCTGATGTTGAATTAGCATCTGATTCTTCCATCATCCTCTTCCCAGGCAGCTATGGCATGGAATAGCTGTTGAATAGAGCAGTCTTTGCTTTGCAAAACAGACCTTTAATTCATTGCCTTTAATTTTAGCCCTGTATTTGCATTCAATTTCTGTATTATATACAAAACAAACAAGGAGTCTGGTGACACTTTTAAAGACTAACTAATTAATTAACAAATTTGTTAGTCTTTTTAAAAGTGCCATCAGACTCTTTGTTAGTTATCCTCAGAAAAGTGGTCTGTTTTCTAGCACTGCTTCCCAACCAAAATCTTCATTTCATAGCTGAGTAACACAGTTTCCTTCCAGCTTTGGGTTAGAATTCAGATCTGCTGGGCCACCTTTTTCTAACAGTCAACCCCCAAACCCCAGATCTCCCAAACAATGATGATCTTCAGAAGATCTGAATTTTGTTGCTCAGATCCACAGCTATTGTTTTTGTTCTTTACTCTGTGCTACTTGGATGTTACTCTATACATTAGTTCGTATGAAAGCAACTCATGTGAGGAAAAGGAAAATCTCCCAAACAGAAACATAAAGCTAGTTCACCATAAAGAACAAACATTAGCCTTTCTTATAATTCTAATTGAACAGCAAAGATCTTGTATTCCTCCACCTGTTTTCTGTTCTCCCTGTTGCCAGCCTATAGCCCCTACTTCACCTGGGGAGTCAACCTTGCACTGTCAATTAGACTCATTAACTTTTCCCTGCTCACCTTGCCCAAGGACTCTTGTTCCTCAATTAGTTTCCCATGTTGGCAGCCAGAGATGCCCAGGTGTCTCCTCTTCTATGCAGCCACATCAGGTTGCCACAAACAGAGATTTAACTCTTTAACTATCAAGCTTTGCATGGGACTCATCTACCACCTCACAGTCATGTCTGGAATTATAAAATTATTTTTAAATATACCTCCTCTGGCTTACTGACTCTTGGCACAGCATTGTTGTTCTTCGCTATGAGGCAGTCTTTCATAAAAAGAATGATAGTCACCAATCCTTTGACTTTGAAATTCATGCCTACCACAGGTCAGCCAGAGGCTAGAGCTTCTGGTGAGAGAGAAAAGTTACATTCCCTCGCTCCCTCCCCCCACCACCAAGCATTTACAGCCAGATCTACAAAGGGATTTTGGTGTCAGTGGCATGGATCATTTGACAACTATCTGTTCTGTTCATTCCCCTGACACATCTGGCATTGGCCACTGTTGGGAGAAAAGACATTGGAGTGAGATGTACCACTGGTCTGAGCCAGTATGGTGGTCATGCTTATGTTCTCAAGTCTCATTCTTTGGCTCTCTCTGATCCACAAAACCCACATTTGGCTGCTGCCTTATCCTGAACTCACTTGGTATCCAAATTTTCACTCTAAAAATTCCCACTTTGCCTAAGCTTTTCCCCTCCATGGAAGTTCACTGCTGCCCCAGGACACCTGTTTTATACCTAAACCCCAGAACAATCCTCAGAGAGAGCTGAAACCAAAGGAATACTCACAGCATGTCTAATCCATATAAAACTGAAGAGCAATAGAAGGAGACAGCAGTCGTTGCCCTTATAACTTTTAGCCCTGTGGCTGGAGCAGTCACCAAGGATGTGGGAGAGCCCAGTAAATTCCCACACTGTCTGATGAAGGGATAGGATTTCTGTCTGTAGGGATTCACTTCTGCTCAAGTAAGTGCCTTAACCCCTGGCCTTGGGATACTCTGATATACAGCTCTCAGTTTGTTTTGCCAGAGATATTCCACTCTAATTAAATACCAATTGGGGCAGGCCCAGAGTAAGAACTACTCTATCATCCCGTGGCTGGAGCACCCACTTGACAGGTCAGAGAACCCTGTTCAAAGCCTTTCTTCTCATTCATCACAGCAGAGAATTGAACATGGGGCTCTCTGAATCTCCATGTGTCCTAGTGACTCCTGAGCTGTACTCCAGCAACTTTCATTACAGAGACCATATTCCAATAAGAAGTCACGATGCCTCTGTGGCTTCAGACCTTAGGTCCAAGCCAGGAAAGTGCTGGAATGTATGTGTAACTACAATATAAGTAGTCCCATGAACATCAGTTGGACTGCTCATATAATTAAATGAAGCATTGTCACAAGTATTGTCTTTCTAACATTCCATTTTCATGCTACCATTATTCGTGGCACTAAGTGCATTCTGAAGTTCTTCCCTAGGCTAACCAACAGAGAGAGACAAAGCATTCCATTGTGTTAGTCTCTGTTACAAAGCTCTATTTGCTTATTTTAGGTACACCCTAACACCCTGTTTTAGAGTAAAGGAACCCTGCTCTAAAAATTCACTCCCTTTCCATTTAGATTTAACTTCTGAATCTAGACTCATATAATCTCATCAAAACAAAGATGAAATATAAACAGCTAAATTAAAATTAAAAATCAAAATGCTAATAGCTGTGCTTAGTTTTGATGTGACATTTATCTCTTATGATCTTTTAGTAGCTTAGATATTTTCATTGGTTAAGGATACTTTATACTTATAAAAAGTATTTCAATGCATATTATACTCTAAATGTCAAACACGGCCCTTTTCAGAGAATTCAGGAATCTTGATAAGACCAATATTTTGGACATTTTGAAATTCAGTGTTTTTAATTATCTACCAAAGGGGTTTCACTTGGATTTCCTTATTTTGGTGTAATTCAATTGCATTACTGGAGATCACTGAAGCATTAAAGAATATCTCCTGGCATTTTAAATTGGCCTAAGAGATTCTGAGAATAAGCATGAATTATGCAGAGAGTATTTTAGAAGAATTTATTGAGACATTTATGCTTGTCGGCTGTCTTTCCCTTTGGAGGATTAAAAAAAAAAAAGATGATGCAAAGATTTACGAGTGAAAATTGATCTTAAAATACATACTCAAATTTGTATTCATTTCATTTTAACTTTCTTCTTATAATGCTGCAGTAGTGAAGAGTAATGGGCTTGTGGGTAAAGCCTAGGGTTGACCCTGTAGACATTAAGATTCTATTCCTGTTTCTGTGTTTTGTATAACATTGAGCAAGCCACTTACCCTTTCTTTGCTTCAGTTTCCCTCCCTGTAAAATGGACCTAATAATATTTACCTAGTTTTGCTCCATTAAGGATAATACATTAATGCTTGAAAATTGCTTTGAGATCTTGGAAAAGAATGCTCTAAAGAATAATCATGATATTTTTTTCCTACTCACTGTTCTAATGGCACATTATGATATTATCCTTTTAATGGGAAAATTTTAATTTACAGTTTCTGTTTGTCAGTGTATTTATACAACCAGTGAGGTTGTATCCTTTGCCACTTTCCTAATGTGCCATTTAAAAAAAATATCAACACCCCACACTGTATACTTAGAGTATTAAACAAGTAAAGGACAGCACCAAAGACCTCTATAAACTATGATAGTATTCTACTGTACTTGTAAAAACACAGCAGTTATGGGGCAAATTTTCAAAACTGTTTGCTTACCCTGCCTGCAGACCTTTGATTCATACTTGCTTCACCTGAGTATTTGTGCATGCAAACAAGAAAGCACACAGGCAGGCCTTGGATAGCACTTGATCTGTTTGCTCATCAAATGTGTGCAAAACCATTGCAGGCATAATGCAGTCATTCACCTGGGAGAAATCTGGCTGTCTATTCTATGGAGCTGTTACTGTCATGGACTGTACAGCTTATAAGCAATAAAAAGATGATGGATAGAAATGTGCTTATTAGAGATGGGGTGCACATTCCAAAATGAGCAAGATACAGGAAAGGGGGCAGTGGGAATGGCACCAGAGAGGAAAATGATCAGAGGGAAAGAAGGATAAAGGGCTGGAAGGGGAAAAGGAATCCTAACAAGAACACAAGAATGTGTGAATGCATGTTCAGGGCCAGATGTTACTGGCAGATGCAGGGCAGAAATGAGATGAAAAATTCTGAGGGAGGAAAACTGGAAATATGATATTGGAAAGATAGGAGGAGACAGAGATCAAGGGATACAATGGTGAAAATAGAGGAACTAAATAGGAAAGGGGCTTGATACTAAAGGAAGAATTTAATTAGAAAAACTGCAGTTATTAATTTTGGAATCAGGCTGGCCTCCTACTCTTGTGAAAAGCACCAACAGAAGGGTGAGGTCCAAAGTGTTCTGCTGACCGGGAATCCATTGCCTGTGCTGTGTATGCTTTTGTCAGATTGCTGTCTATTTTCCTCTAGCAGTAGATAAGAAATTGCAGCATCAGAGCACTGTAGCTAAGGAGAGCTCATATTTTTCCTTACACAACAAATAAATAAAGTCCCAGCCTCAGTTTGCTCATATCACAGTGCTTTCTGCTGTGGATTTTGGAAGGTGCATTCCAAGGTCAGTGCAATCATTCTTCTCTCATATGTACCATCACCATTTATTTTTAATTTGGGACTGGTAAATAAAGCTTTAATGGGATTTTAATGGCATGTTGGACACACTTCAGTGTCCAGAGATGTGGCATCATATCCAGGAATGTCATTATCTGGATTAATTATCAATAGCAGGCAGATATCATTAGGGACATGTGAAAATGAGAGAGATAGTAAATGAAATTTACTGGGCAGAGATGCTGGGGGAAATACATAAATAAATAAATGGAAAAAAAAACCATCTGAGACACTGCTGATGGGTGTGTCAAAATCTCTTTTACTGTGATATTTTTCCATTAGAGCTGACACTCCTTCTGCTGTCCAGGTTCCCACCCTGACTGAAAGACTATCATTGCCAAGAAGTGTAAGTCAAGTTCTTCTTGTATGTTTTCAGCTATACTACCACATTGAGTACACAGACTGAAGCAGATTGTATTTTTACATCATGTTACCTGGTGGCTTAAAACCCTGGTTGGGGTTTCCTTGACCAGGTAGCATATGTCTAAAGAATGTTTAAACTGATATAATTTGCATGTCTCCTATTGCTTTGTTAGTCCTGGCAAACTATCATTTCAACATTTATCAGCTAAAACATTTCCTAATATGAATTTAAACACAGCTTTATTTGTGGAGTAGAATGGTTACATTTAAAATTGATCTTGATTAACAATAAACCAAGACCAGATAATGTGATTTTAAACATGATTTATCCCTGTCTATGCTAAGTACTGTAGAGATCAGAGACACACAGGTACTGAGATGTGTTTAACATCATGTTAGTAAACCTCTATTATTAACATGATGCAGTTCCCAGAGTAGACACGTGTAATGTTGCACTGACTGGAAAAAAAAGCATTTTGTACCAGTTCAATAAAACAAAATTAAATATTTAGATTTCAGGGTAGTCAAAATATTTTGTTTCAATCAAAAAAGTGAGGAATCATATAACTTCCAATACAAAAACATTCTAATGCATTCAGAGGAGTGTGTAGATGTTTGGATATTTATTGTCTAAGACTGCTGATCTCATCCAGAAAGGCTATGACATTTGTGTTTATGGTAAAAATTTATAACCAAAACATATGCAGTAAAATGTGTAGTTAAAAATCCCTATCTCTGTTTATTGTGGTCACTGACTGGACCAGTACACCACACCTACCTACAAACCAAAACCATAACTGTTTTTGGGAGGCCCTCGTATGATTCAGTCATGTGATTTCACAGAGAAAGTATCTCACCCTTCTGCTTTAAAACATATGATAAATTGCACCTTACAAATAGAATAGAATTGAATCATAGGGTTGGAAGGGATCTCATGAGATCATCAAGTCCAACCCCCTGGGGCTTGAACCCAGGACCTTTTGCATATTAAGCAGAGGTGCTAGCTGCTGCAACTCATTGCAAGATATTCTGACTTTGAAAAGTCTTTTCAAGAACAATTAGCCAGCTCTTCACATGTTTTAAATATCTCTTAAAAAAAAAAAAAGTAATTGAAGATAGTGAAGGCTAAGGCCTAGTCTATATGAGAAACTTTTCTCAACCAAAGTCAGATTCTTGCAATAAAACAGTGCTGGTGTACACTCTGCAATCACCCCACCACCAACCCAACTCTCCTGGTTTTGTGACAAAATAACTGACTGCTCTAGGCATCAATCCACTACCCCCACAGCCATTTGCACCCCAACTCCTCCACACTCCTTTAAAATCCTAGACATTTTTGAAATTTCACTTCCTGCTTTGTTAGTGTGGGAAGCTCACAACTCATCTTCTCAGATGACCATGACATCTCCATGCACCAAATGCTCTTCCACCTGAAGCACACCAGAGTTTCTGGATCTGATCAGCATTTGACAAACAAAACTTTACAGCACTGCTGCAGCTGAAGGAACTATGATATCTATGGTCATATGTGCCATTGGATGGTGGAGAAGGGCTATGAACATGATAAATTGCAGTACTATGTGAAAATCCTGGAGCTGCAGCAGAGCCAAAGACATGCCACTTTTAAAAGAAGCTGGAAGCCATCTTCAGTAACGACCCCACTTGCACTACCAAGAGACCCATGGATACCTCTGCAGGTCCAGAGGCAGCTGAAACTGGCATCAGCCCAGACGAAGAAGTCATGGATGAGGTGGTCGAGTTGGAGAATGATGTGGAGCAGAGGGCTGGATTGTTTGCTGATGCAGGGCATCAAGACCACTTCTCTACACAGGAGGGTATGAGTACAGCCCTGCTCGGATACAAATAAGTGGATCCATATCCAACCTGCATCCGCAAGAAATGGTCTGCAGATATCCGTGTTGTATCCGCTGATGTGGACATAAGGCGGATATCTGTGATATCTGTGGATTTGCAGGGCTCTATGAGTCAGTTCCACCCCTCCAGCTCTGGCATGCAGGATGCAGAAGAGGGGAGCTCAGGTGAGTGATTTTTTTGAGCAGATGCTATTTGGTTACAGCTGTTCTTTGTTTTGTCACATAATAGAGTTGATTTGCAGGTATAGATATGCACAAAAGTAGCTGTGTTTGCATGAGCTTCCTGTTTTCCTGTGCAGGTAGGTAATGTGTTGGAAAGGGATGTTAATGCACACCAAGATTTCACAGGAATTCTCCAGAGAGATCTCTAGGAATTTTTTCCTGAATGTACTCACTAATCCTCTGTCAGAGATTCCTCAGCAGAGCTGCTTTGTTTCCTCCCCAATTGTAGGAAAATTTCTCACACCAATTGGCAATCATTTGTGCAGGGACCAAAGTAGCACACAGGCAGACAGCACAGGGATCTGTGAGAGGATGTACTCTTGCATCCTTGTTTACTCTCGAGAATGAGATGATAACTTCTGTGGTCCCATCTGGAAAATTGTGGGACAATTTGATATTTTCTGCCTCTATACCTTAATCAGTATTACAAACAACCACCCAGAAACTTTTCCCCAGCTTGAGTACCCCCTCCAATTGAGCACAACTCACTATGCGCTGGTTGATAGTTGAGCTGTGCACTTCCAGGCATTGTGACACATTTTGTATGTGTTGTGAATAACAATTATTACATAAAGAAATACTCTGAAGAATAAGCAATCTTTCTTTGTTATGGGCACTGTGGTTGCACCTCACACTGTGCATTAGCAGTCACAGCATGGCATAGTGTTGATTACAAAGACACCTTATTGGTGCTCATTGTTCAAATAGTTCCTGAAGTCCTCCTTGATTTGAATGGCCCCTGTCTTACTCCTCTGCTAGCTTTAACATCGGTTGTTCATATTCAGACATAAGGCAATGTGCCTCTGCTTTCCACCTAGGGAGAAACTTTTCACCTTTAGCTTCACCAATATTATGGAGCTCACAGCAGATGGCTATAACCATGGGAATATTTTCCTCATTTAGGACTAAGCTGCCATAAAAACACCAGTGAGTTTTTAATCTGCCACATGCATATTCAATAGTTATTTGGCACCTGCTCAGCCTGTTACTGAAGCTCTCTTTGCTGCTACCCATGTTGCTTGTATAAGGCTTCATGAGCCATGGCACTAAGAAGTAGGCTGGGTCTCCAAAGGCTCACAATGGGCATTTCAACATCCCCCACTGGAATCCTTTGGTCTGGGTGGTGGTGGGGGAGTATCTGCTTGCTGTTCTCTGTATAGGACAGAGCTCCTGAAGATATGTGTATCATGCATCTTCCATGACCTATCTGGGTTGATGTCAGTGAAATGTCCACAGTGATCCACAAGTGGTAGCACTTACATAAAGAAGTATCCCTCTCTATTGATGCATCCCATTGCAAGATAGTCTGACGCTAAAATAGCTCTACATGTGCCATCTATTGCCCTGCCACAGTTAGAGAATCCATTCATTGCAAAGACATCCACTAGTTTACACACACTGCCAAAATTCACAGTCTTTTGTAGCAGAATTGTGCTAACACAGCTCCAACAGTGGGCTTCTTGACTCCAAACTGATCACTAACCGACCAGTAGCAGTGTGGAGTTGCCAGCTGCCAAGTGGTGATTGCCACATGCTTCTCCACTGAGAGACCAACTGTTAGTCTAGTTTCTTTGTGCTACAAGCAGGGGCGAGTTCCACACAGATTTGCACAAAGGTGGCTTTATGCATTCTAAAGCTGTGCAGCCACTGTTTGTCATCCCTGACCTGCATAACAACGTGTTCCCACCACTCAGTTCTGGTTTCAGACTCCCAAAACCAGTGGTACACCATGTGCAGATGCTCCATGAATGCAAACAGTAACCTAGCATTGTTTGTTTGCATGGGACACAACAGGTCAGGTGCCTTAGATTCCAGTTCCATTTGGGAGCTCATGATATGCTGCACAACAAGCTGCAATGTATTCAGGACACTGACACAATGGAAAGCAGTACAGAATCCAGCCATCCTTATAGAGATGGAGGGGCACAGGAAGCTGAAAAATGCCATTGAATTCATTTGGAAACCCAAGAAATGATGAGACAGAAATCACTGCATCACAGGATGTTTAGCCTGCACCCATGATGCACTCTGGTCCTCTCCACCTTCCCAGAATCCCTAGCACCACAAGGTGGCAAGTTACACAGTGGAATAGCTGTCCACAGTGCGCTGCTCCCAGTGTCAGTGCTAGAGCACCAGTTGTGGATATGCTTTGGTGATGCAATCAGTGCTGCATTATAGGCACATGTATTTTAATTACAGCACTTTTTTTATCATTGTAACTTGCATTGAAAAAAACTTTCTAGTGTAGACAAGACCTGAGACAAGACACCATTTAAATTAACCCTGCCATGATGGAGTGGTTGATCATCTGACCCAAATGACAAAATAACACCTAACAGTTGTGTAACTCCTTGCATCCAAGGAGCTCAAATTGCTTTACAAATAATGGGCCAGGTCTTCAGTGAGAGTGTTGTGGTATAAGCCCACTGGGAAGATTCAAAGGGGGCACAGAGAGAAACAGGCATCTCCATAGCTTTGGTTAGTCCCACTGGGGTTCTGCAGGCTGATGCTGCACCAGCCTATCCAGTTAGCTATGCTACAGGTGAGAGTGATCAAAGTGAGTGATACACCCTGGGTTCAGGGCAGCACAGCCTAGTGGCTAGATGCAGTGATAGGCCCTGAGTTCAGGGCAACGTGGTATAGCGGCCAGAGTCAGTATGAAGCGGTATGTATTGTAGGAGGGGGTGTGGCACCCCGGGTAGAGATGCTCAGTCCCTCCCTGCTTCACTGAGCCCCAGCCCAGGGCCCTACGAGTGACAATGGGATGGAGGGGGTCCAGCACTGAGTCAGCAAGGATCCACTGAAAAAATGCTGACACTTGCCCCACACCTCTCCCTGCTACACTATTCGAGTCTCCTGGGCAACTTCCTACCCACTCATTGCTGGGGTCATTCCATGGGTCTCCAGGTCATCTCATCTTGGCTTCCCTGTCACTGTGGTCATGGTCCACATCCCCAAGGAGTCTGGGGGTCCATTGGCAGAGGTAGTTCTTGTGTGTTTGGCTCTCAGAGGTGAACAAAGGGTGTCTGTTCCCTGGTGAGAATCCTTGGGTCCCTGAGTGTCTCTATCTGAGGCTGATGTGGCTACCAGCTCAGAGCCTCCAGCATACATCATTCCTCCTCGCTGGTCAGCCATGAATGAGATAGGAAGCGTCTCCCTTTTATACTAGGGTAGTGATTGGAGTGTACCCAGCAGACTATGCAAAGCAGGACTTTTGCTACCCATTAAGTAGGCTGAACTCCTTTAGTGTGGGTTAAACCCACCCCACCACAAAAGCATAAATTCAGTGTCTTGTCATCGTTGTTAGTTAAGCCCCGCAGCACTCTCAAGATAGACAAGGACAAAAGATGGGCACAAAACAAAACCTTGGACTCAGAGATGCTGATCCAATTTTTACAAGTGGTCCCTAACTTTACACTGATCTGAATCAAAATGCTGGATCTGCAAACTTACAAGTATGGTGTGTTTGACATTCGTGCTCTTCTTTTTATTACTGAATCCTTTTAAGAATCTCATCCATTTGCTACCCAATAAAACAGGGTGGGGGGAGAGCTACAAATAATTTCTATTGCTTATTTTTCCTTTTTTGAGAAATGAACATATTTGACCTTCCAAAAATTCTATATAAATGCAAAAAAGTGTCTGATTTTATCTCACAGTGGGCTCTTGACCTCAGTGAGATCGAAAATTACTCTGATCAAATGGCTAAAAAAGGTTCAGAGATGAAAAGGGATTTCTTCCACCAAAATCATGAGGTCATGGGGCAGGGAGAGATATCAAAACCAGCCCCCACAATGCTAAGGAAGTTTTGAATTTAAATGAAAATGAAGCTTAGAATTAAAATAAAACAATTCACTTTGGCAAAGGACAGAACCCTTTGTATCCAAATCTAATAAGAACATGCTGAAGTTTCTTTCCATCTTGTCTCTACTAAATATTTGACTTCAGGACCTCTTAAATTTTAAATGGAACTAGAGGGATGTTATCAAGTTAAAAATTGTGCTGTATTTTTAAAATACCACTATCAATAGAGTAATAAACATATAATAATTTTTAAAACTTAATTGACTTATTGCTATTTATGATGCCTAATACTTTTCATAGTTCCCGCAAAGCTTGTAAAATGAAAATAAGTTTGTTAGTACCATTTTATTTTTAATCTTTTCTTAGTATCAGAATCTTATGAACTAGCAAAACAATGCAATATTTATGTTATAGGGACTGGGGGGGGGTCAGATAAAAGTCTATTTTCTTGGGAATGCTAAACAAATATCCTAGCAATATTTTATTACTCTTTGTTTTCACTGAAACCCCTTATTATCCAATTTAATGTTGGGACTATAACAATAAAAGTGTTAATTTTAATTTTTTTTAATTTTAATTTTAAAAATAACACTGCTGTCCTCTGATCCAGATGACCAGAACTTTCTCTGATTATTGGTTCAAAGTTCAGAGGCATACTCCAAATGTATCCTGCTCAATCAAAACAAACAAACAAAAAATCCAGTCTAGGATTGACATGAGGCCTAAAGGACACTTTTAAAATATTATCTGCATTTATCTAGTGAATCACCCCAAAGAAAATCATTATAGACGCTTACAAAAGTCTTTATGGTCTCCACTGAAACGCAGCGGTCTCTGGGGTGGAATATGACAGCTGCTTAATAGCATGTTAACAGCACTACACAAAATGTAGAACTAGAATTGAAGTGTGAAGAAGAATAGTATTTTAACACTACTCACCAGTAGAGAACTTTGCAAACATTGATTATTCTTCCAGTGTTACTACATGGTAAATGATTACATGTTGTTATTTCCATTTTATACCTTGCAAACTGAGGAAGAGAAAGGTTGCTATTTGAGCTGGTTTATAAAAGGTCATTTTTTTGGTGTATCATTTCCCCAGGATTAAAACTAAACAGTTGCTTCTTACCAAGCAATGTAGTCAAACTTCTTCGTCACCAGCTTTTTCTTACTTAAGACTCATTATATTGTCTCCTTGGTTAGATATTTCCAGCTACTGCCAGTTTATGTAACACTATAGAGAGCTCTGTCTATTTTCCCTGACTGTATGCTGCTAATGAGGATGAGGGGAAGCATCCTTTGTCATATATCCTGATGACATGAAAATCTACAAGCAAAGGCAGACAGGGCTGGAACCAAGCAAACTGCAAAATGCACACTTCCTTATATCTAGTAGACACTTGTCCACTAATGGCTTACGCCTAAAGAAATGGCTTATGCCTGAAAAAGTCTTTCAGGTGCCACAGGAGTCCTGTTGGCTGTGTCCACATGGCACTTTTCTTTCGAAACAACAGCCGTTGTTTTGAAAGAAAAGTTGCCATGTCCAAATGACGTTTTGTTATTTCGAAATGACGGGGCTCCGTTGTTTCGAAAAAAACGCCTGTTATTTCAAAAGTGGTAAACTTCATCCGCTTTCAAAATAGCCATTGTTTTGAAACAATGCTATTTTGATAGCAGTTTTAGGTGACCTTCTTCCTCTCAGGGTGCCCTGGGCCAGGAAGTGCCCACTAGGCTCATGCCCGGTCGCTGTGAGGCTGGCTAGCAGCATGATGGCCGAGGCACAAGCGGCTCCCTCACAGGGATGGTGGAGGGGATCCGTTTGGTCCCAAACCGAGACCCTTGCCCTCCTCCACATCTGGGCAAGGGATGACATCCTGGAGCGGTTCAGGGCCAGCCACAGGAATGTGGACATCTATGCTGACATCGCCCAGGCGCTGTCAGACGAGGGGTTTGAGCATACCACAGAGCAGGTGTACTCAAAGTTGAAAGGACTCCGGCAGGAGTATTGCCGGGCACGTAATGCCAGGGAGCTCTGTGGGGCAGCAGCTGCCACCAGCTGCCCCCTTTTCAATGAGTTAGACCGTTTCCTCGCTTCACCACTCTCCTAGTAAAAAAGTTTTTTCTAAAATCCAGCCTCGACCTCTCTAACTGCAACTTGAGACCATTGTTCCTCATTCTGTACTCTGTTATTACCGAGAACAGTTGAGCTCCATCTTCCTTAGAGCATCCCTACAAGTAGCTGAAGGTTGCTATCAAATCCCCCCTCAATCTTATCTTCTGCAGACTAAATAAGCCTAATGCTTTCAGTCTTTCCTCATAGGGCTTGTGCTCCAGCCCTTTCATCATTTTGGTTGCCCTCCTCTGCTCTCTAGCATGTCCCTGTCCTTTTTGTAGGGGGGAGCCCAAAACTGAACACAGTATTCTAGATGTGGCCTCACCAGTGCAGAATAGAGGGGAATGATCACATCCCTTGATCTGCTGGTAATACTTCTTTTGATGCAGCCCAGTATGCCATTGGCCTTTTTGGCAGCAAGAGCACACTGCTGACTCATATCTAGCTTCCCATCCACCATGACCCCCAGGTCCTTTTCTACACTGCTGCTACTTAGCTGAATGTTCCCCAGCCTGTAGCGGTGCATGGGGTTTTTTCGTCCCACGTGCAGGATTTTACACTTGTCCTTATTGAACCTCATGAGATTTCTTTTGGCCCACTGTTCCAATTTATCTAGGTCTCCTTGAATCCTGTCCTTGCCCTCCAACGTGTCTACTGGTCCCCCTAGCTTGGTGTCATCCATGAACTTACTGAGAATGCAGTCTATTCCATCATCCAGATCATTGATGAAAATGTTGAACAGAACAGGCCCCAGGACCGACCCCTGGGGCACTCCACTCGTGACTGGTTGCCAGCTAGACATGGAACCATTGATTCCTACACTCTGAAACCATTGATCTAGCCAGTTTTCTATCCACCTTATAGTCCACCTATCCAACCCATACTTCCTTAATTTGCCAATGAGAATGCTGTGGGAAACTGTATCAAAAGCCTTGCTAAAATCAAGGCATATCACATCAACGGTTCTTCCTGCATCCAGAAAACCAGTCATCTGATCATAGAAGGAGATGAGATTGGTCAGGCATGATTTACCCTTGGTAAATCCATGCTGACTGTTCCTGATCACTTTATTTTCCTCTAAGTGTTTGAGGATGGATTCTTTGAGAATCTGCTCCATGAGCTTTCCAGGGATTGAGGTGAGGCTGACTGGTCTGTAATTCCCCAGATCCTCCTTTTTTCCTTTCTTGAAAATAGGCACTACATTTGCTTTTTTCCAATCCTCTGGCACCTCTCCCGTTCTCCATGAGTTTTGAAAGATAACGGCCAGCGGTGCTGCTATCTCATCGGCCAATTCCCTTAGCACTCTTGGATGCAATTCGTCCGGCCCATGGACTTGTGCACATCCAGCTTCTTTAAGCAGTCCCTAACCTGACCTTCCATCACCAAGGGCCTGTCTTCTTCTCTCCCATCTGCCACACCCATGGTAGTGGGCTGGGAGCTGACCCTGCCTGTGAAAACTGAAGCAAAAAATGCATTGAGCACTTCAGCTTTTTCCTCATCCTCTGTCACAAGGATGCCTGCCCTGTCCCAGTTTGAAACTCCTACCCACATGCCTGTCTCCCCAGTTCCGCCTTCCCATACCCCCTTGCTTGTTTAATAAACACAGTTCACCCACGTCGAGAGTTTATTTCATGTTTTATTGGGTTGGGGTCAGGGTATGGGTGAGTTGGGTGGGGGCTGGCTCGGGCAGAATGGAGGAGCAGGCGGTGTGGTGGGGTTCGCATGCCAGTGTGGGTACCATTGAGTATCCTCTCCCTTGGAAAGCCCAAGGCAGCGAGACTGGTGATGATGTCCTGTGTTAACTACCCAGAAAGGCAGCGCCATCTTGACTGATTTTTCGGGCAAATTTGGCCGCTTTTGGGTAAACAACAGCTTGACCTCTATTACTTGGTTCAGTCTCCACGTGTAGTGTCCACATGTATGAGTCCAGCTGCACGTGTCATGAAGGAGGGGCAGATGCACGGATGCACTACTTTATTTGGCTGTAATCCAAATTCCCTCCCACTATTGGCTGAAACCTCAGCTTCCACAACGGGTATGCTATAAATCATCTTGCTGGACAGCCCTCAGAGAGACACCCACGACTTCCATCTGTGAACATTTTGTTGGCCTGATCACCCAACTAATAGGGGTCTCCCACCACGAGTTTATTGGTGCATCCCGTTTGCTAGCACGAGTACTATTTAAAAGGGCTGTCAACTGAAGTTTCCCTCGCCATGCAGCTGGTCTGGGTGGTTCTTGTCTTCGCTACGACTCTGACTGGGCTAAGATACTAGTAATGCCTCCCGTTTGGTGGGCACTAGCTTGGGCAGTCTTTATTGTTATTCCCTTTCTTACAGCTTTATGTTTTCAGGTTGCTTGGTGAACATTAGCTTAAGCAGTTTTAAGCTTGTAATTTCTTTAGTGTAACACTGAATTCCTTTCATGTTTGTATGCTTAGGTTAGTTCTTGCTAGTCTGTGAGTTAGACTTACAATGAAACTGCAGTTATCTTATCAGCCATCTGTGACAGCTAACTAAGTGACTCTTCCTCTGTAATGGTCTAAGAAACCTGCTGCAGCAAAACTGAAACCGTTTGTGTTAATAAAGTTGAGAAGTGTTAATAACAGCATCTTTGGTCATCTCCCTGATTTTCCCCTCGGGTCTTTCAGAATCACACCCCTGTCCCCCTTTTTTAACATTCACATCCTGCAGTGCTCCCAGGGTGACAAGGAGTGGCAGAAGGACTGTGCTGATGGCATGGGCGACCTGCAGCATCACTTCCCCAACACTGACGTCCCGAAGCTGAAGACATGGGCAAGGGACCTGTGGGACTCAGGAGTGGCTATTTTCCAGAGAGCGATGGCCACACTGTTGTCCACAGAGATGCCTACCCTCACCACTGTGTCCCTTCAGTGCAGAACTGGGGTGAGCTCGTCGATGAGGTGGGTGGAGGTCTCCCCGCTAACCTAGAGGTTCCTCGTCCAGGACTTGTTGCTCCAGGGTCGCTGGAGAACCCGCTCCCACCAGTCTGTGCTGGTGCCCAGTGCCCGGCTGGGCTTTGGCACAGAAGGGGACAGGAGGCTATCGGTGCTGTGAGGGCCACGGAGACGATGGTCCGGGATGCAGCTCCGGGCTCATTGGTCTCAGGGAAAGTGTGTCCCACAGCAAGGCAGCACCCTGAAGGCTAGTAGTGGGTCTACCAGGTGCTTGAGGATGGTACGGGAGCCAGGGGGCATCCCTAGCCATCTCTCTCACAAGCGCTTGGGGGTGATGATGGAGAAGGAGGGGCTGTCCGTTCATGCTTTTAAGTGATTGACTGGCAACCTGGCTGGCAACATGGCCACCAACATGGACTGGTGAGCCGGCCATGTTGCCACACCTCTCATGCTGCCCCTCACCTGGAATTGAAGTAGCATGTCCGCACACAGGGCATGCTATTTCAGTTTGAAGGGCTTCCCTTAATTCAAATTAACAAACTGTTAATTTGAATTAACTTATTTCAAAATAAGGATTTTATTTTGAAATGAGTTATTTCAAAATGGGTTCTTTCAAAATAAAAGTTACTGTGTAGACATACCTGCTGTTTTTGTTGTCCACTAACAATTACTAAAGAGGCCTATATTAGCTGCCTTCCCCTAATGGCCATGGGGGAAAAAGGGAGAGAACCTGGCTGTGCAATTTTTATTCTATGTTGACCAAGTCAGAAAACAAATAACTCAAAGTTCAAGAAAAAGTGTAAATATAACACACTGTATGCACATATAGACTTCAATCTGTTTTCATGTGACAGTGAAGCATCAGGAAGCTTTGGACTTTGCATGTTTCCAAGCTCAATCCAATAAGAATAAACTGGAATAAAAAGGTTTTGTTTAGCAAAAATACCCAGAATGCTTGGAACAGAAAGAACAAGCGTGCAGCTACAATGTGCTGAATGTGTCATGCATGGTGCTAGTCTTCAGTTGACTATTGCAGGATATGCAGGGAGTGCTCTTGCTAATGCAACTCTGCTGGTGTTTGGATCATGGTTGATTTGTGCTGTGCCTGGACCCACTGGCCACGGTCCTATATGTGCATCATATGCCTGTTTCCCTCCTTCCTCCCTGCCATCTGGAGTCACGTCTGCAGCATGTAGATATGCACAGTCCACCTCAGCTTCCTCTGACTGATCCACCCACACATTAGCATTAGCACATGCAACTCTATTGACTTCAGTGGAATTGCACCCACTTACATGAGCTTGGCCCATTGTTTGTGATTTGCAAGCCAACATTCTTGTGTGATGAATACCATAATCCCATTTAAACAGAGGTTAAAAATGAGACACATGAAGGTTGAGGCCCCAAATCTGCAAATGTATTTGGGCACCTAACCCCTATAGAAATCAGTGGGAATTAGCTGGCTAAATGAATGGAGGACCTGGACCTGAGTGATTTACAAAGTCATGCTGAGTTATAAATATAACTCAGGCCCTGATTCAAAATCTTGTGCTTTATCTGCTAGTTTGCCACCCAAAAATACAGTAAACAAACAATAGAGTCCAGAAGCCTTAAGTAATGTCCCAGCAAATAAGGCAATCATTTGCATTGTTCCGTATTGCCTCCATGCTGTCCAAGAGCAAGGTGCTCACTCACTACAAATAGGCAAGTCTGACAATTTCTAAGCATCATGTCTTGAAGCATTGTCCCTTGAACACAATTGCTTTCGGAGCTTGCCATGTATCAGGGATGAATCATCCCTTCTCTGCACTGGTAGTGAGTTTATGATGTTCGTTTAGCAGAGCTTCAGGAACAGCAGGTAATTTGCATTGTCTGTGGGCCATCTGAATCTGTGGCGAATTCATTACGAGTTCCCCGGCTCATTACAGATCCAGAAGGCCACCCGATGGAACTCCACCCAGTGCTGTGATGTGTTTTGTGATAAGAATTGCATAAAAATCTCTCCAGCTTTCATTCTCTCTTTTAAAAAAGAACCTTGATTTATATGACCCTGTCAAACATATAATGATACTGATGCTCATCTACTTTAATAAATAGCTGTTTGCAAGGCTATAACATTAATTTATTGTGATATAATTAGCAGACCTATTAATATTTGCCATGCGTAGTGTCACCAATTTTATTGCTACAAACTTCATTTATAATGAATAGAATAATGCTATCAGACATCAGTATTCATTTACGCAATGTCTCTGCACCAATAGATCACACTTTATGGTCCAGAATGAGGAGTAGGAAAGAGATCATCTACAAAGGTTGCAGAGTTTAGTTTAAATATATAAATATAAGTACCCTTGGTTTTAGTTAAATGATTTTCTTCTGACAAAATGTTCAGATTTGCAGTCATGAAGAGTGAAGTCCTTTCTTTAAACACAGAGCAAGAGCAGTGTGTGAAGTGGGAATGCAAGAATTAGTGTGTTTCAGAGCCTGAGTCGAGGGCTAAGCACAATTCAACCATTTTCCATGGCCATCTCTAAGCATAAGGTCTGTTCATCTGTAGAATATTTTCCTAGTTGATTGGGTGCAAACTTTGGCAGAAACAATTACAGCTGGATTTAATAAAGCTTTGGAGATTACATAGTAATAAGTTTTTCCACCATGACCTCAGGAGATGGATTAGATGATTTGATTGATAGATTTTTTTTTATCTCTGTTTTTCTGTATTTCCATGACAATCCTCAACAAAATCCAATAACAACTGAAAATAATCTTCTATAGCCCATTTTTGTAGTATCTGAACACTTTGCAAACAGTAATGGATTTATCCTCAGAACATTCCTGTGAGGTAGCAAGTACTGTTATTTCTGTTATACAGGTGGGAAACTGAGGCAGAGAACAGATATGTGACTTCCCTGAGGTCACAAAGGAAGCTGTTGGCACAGAAACAGATTACACCTGGGTTTCCAAGTCCCAAGGCAAATGTGCTAACCAGTGGTTCTCAAACTTTTTCTGTTGGTGGCCCCTTTCACACAGCACGCCTAAGCATGCCTCACTTGTCACTGTCATTGCCTGCCCCTCACCCTCATGGGTTCCCCACTCCTCCTTTGCCCCCACCCTGAACTGTTGAGTGTGTTCTCTTCTCCCCCTACCCCTGCAATCTCCACCTCCACCCACATGGGAAAACAGATTTGAATGCTTTCTCCTCAAAAGCTTCTCCTCTGTACCCCCCAGAAGGCTGTGATGAGGGAAGCAAGGAGAAACATAAGGGATCTCTGCACCCTGACCACTTTCCCCACATGGGCTACATAAAGGAAGGGCAGAGAGCAGCAGGTCCTGATGCCCACCTCACAGCACAGCCCAGATAGAGAAAGTGACCTAGATATAGAGCCCTCTTGTTGCTTCTGGCTTCCTTTCCTGTCAGCACCCTAGGGTGGTATAGAAGAACTGGGGGGTGGAGTATGAGCACTATCTGTGTATCACTGCTCATCCCCTCCCTCCATGTTTCTCTGCCAGAGGAAGCAGGGAGACCCACATGAATCACAGCACATGGCCCCCACATAACTACATCACAACCCTGAGGAGTTGCCACCCCCATTTTGAGAACCAATGCACTAGACCATCCTTCCTGTCTAAAAAAAACAAAAAAACAAAAAAAAAAAACAAAGAAACACTGCTGGTTTGCAAATTGGAGACTGTCCACACTATGATCAAGGGAATTTTCCTATTCCAGTAAAACACCCTCTGTGTAGGAGGAGGTGATAAAAGGAGAAAGTGACTGTGAAGTGTGATAATGATCTCTAATAGTTTCTTCCTAAAGTTCTTGTGGGCATCTATAAGGTTGTGTCTACATTTGGAATTTAGTTTGAATTAATGAGGATTAATTTGAACTAAATTAGTGGATGGCCACACTAGCTTTCATTACTTCAGACTAAAGAATTCCTTAATTTGAAGTAATAACTGCTTACTTTGAAGTTATCACACCTCCCTTAACTTCAAAGTAACAGTTAGTTCAAACTTACTAGTTCAAACTAACCAAATGGAGCCACGTTAATTCAAACTAAATGTTAGTGCAAATTAACACCATTTGCCCTTCCTCCTCCCACAGTTGGCTTCCTCTTTCTATGCATTGGGTGGGCTATGGCCCTTCGTGGGCGTCCTGTTGCCACACTCTCCATGGTGCCCCCTTCCTAAATTGAACTAGCAAGTCCTGTCCATGGACTTGCTAGTTCAATTATGTTTCTAGTGAGGCCATGTTAGTTCAACTTAACTTAGTTCGATTAACCATTATTAGTTCAAATTAATTAATTCAAACTACCCTTCTAAGTGTAGACATAGCCTAAGGTAAAGTCATTTCCCACCCCAATATTTGTTAGGTATCAGTGGGAGAACCTTCTCTTCAGCTGCACCTGGCCTCTGGCATTACCTTCTATTTCTATGTCATACTAATACTTCATCCATTTTTCAAAGCTCAGCTGACAAAAGTCTTTTCTCCATTTTCTTTTAATCTTCATTTCTCCATTAACTTACTATTGTATATTATTTCACTGTAAGTACACCACAGTATTTAACCCTGTAACATATTATGGAATGGTGAGGGCAAATGTTCAACCTTCTCCCTTATTCCTTGTCCAAAATTGTGTGTGCAAAATTTTGCATGCACATATTAGTGTCTCTAGTTGGTAGCTGGAAACACATAACAGCAGCTCACACACTTGTGCATGTGAAAATGGTCACATGAGTTTTGCAGCTTCAAATGCCAACACTTGTACATAAGCAGTGTCTTATTATTTAACAGACACATATCTATGAGTGTTTGCACACAAGAAGGCACATGAAAAGGGCAATTACAATTTATATAGATCTCAAATTGCATGAACACAAGGAATTAGAACCATTAAAGAAAGCCAAAGAATGTTTATGTACCTGCACAAGCCAAATTGAATGTTATACTTGTTCTCAAGTATGTGTAGTTTTATCTTGACCAGCCACTTGAGAAATCTGCATGGAGACCACTGAATAAATACAAATGCTGGTTATTGCACATGACTCAGGTATTTCTTCCAAAAACAGCTCTAGTGATATATTATCACATAACCATATAACACAGGACCGTAACAGATTTCTTGGATTTTGTTAAAAGAATTTTTATTTCCCATGATTGAGTTGACAGTCTTGTAATTCTTGAAATCATTTCAGTCACGCTTAACAAACAAGGAGTTCTGTGGCACTTTTAAAGACTAACAAATTTATTTTTTGCATGAGCTTTTGTGGGCACAATCCCATTTCATCATATTAACGAAATGGAAAATATATGATGTAGGTTGTAAATATAAAGATACAGAGAAGGACGGTTCACAAGGTTAATTCAAACAGATCTAGAGGGATAGAATGTTAGCCTATCTCTTTAAAGTAAATAAGAGGTTTGGGTTCAAACTATGGAATAGGAGGGCAGGAGCTGAGAAGAGTGATTTAAGGGAAATTACCTTTTGTAATGATCCAACCATTCAAGAGTTTTATTCAAACCCAATATCCAAAGGGGCAGCCAGGTTAGTCTTCAAAGTGTCTGACGAAGTGGGATTATTTTCCATGAAAGCTCATGCAATAAATATATTTGTTAGTCTTTAAGTGCCACATGAATCCTTGTTTATTTTATTCAAACTCAATGTAAAGGTATCTAGTTTGCCTATGAAGTCCAATTCAGCAATTTCAAGTCCCAATCTGTTTTTGAAGTTTTTTGCTGAAGTATGGTAACTAGCATGTTTTTTTTAATAGAATTTCCAGGTAGACTGAAATGTTCCCCTACTGTTTTTTGAATGTTACCATTCTTGATGTCTGATTTGTGTCCATTTATTCTTTTGCACAGAGACACTCCAGTTTGGCCAATGTATACAGCAGAGACTGACCAAACTGGAGAAACTACAAAAACATACTCAGCAAGGCAAACAATTGTCTATCTGTAGAACCTTTAAGATGCTTTTCCATCAAGAGTTCTATTACAGATTCATCTGAAACTTCTTGGAAAAAGACGATGAAGTAAAATAATGGCTTTCTAATTTAATTTTCTCAAATTTCTTCATAAAAGAATGACAATTCTAATGGAAAAACCTTTGACGCTACCAGCCCAGCTACCTAAGACTTGATACTCAAGGGCTGAGAAGACAAGGGGTAGTGTATGAACAATCATTTGAATAACTGAAATAAAAGGAATTCTACTTATTTAGAAATGCCAACCATTTTATTTCAAAACCATATTAGTTTTGGGAATATTCATCTGCCATGAACCAGGACAGCCTGGAATCTGAAGATGCACTTTAGTTTGGGAAGACCAGAAAAGACTCAGTGGACTGGAAAACCTATTCAATGTTAAATTATTATAAAAATCAGAGAGGCAGAAGAAGCAATGAAAAATTGACTCACTTATAATGGAGAAACTGACACAGAAGATAGACTAAAGTAAATAAGTACATAGGCATCTGGCTTCTTTTATTAAATTTTCAGCTCAAGCACATTTATCCTTCTGTAAAATCAAAACTCTTTCTTTTTTATGTTCAGTCTACACTTGAATATAAGAAACTTTCAAAAGATAGATTAGACAACACAGCAACAACTATTACTTGACATCTTCTTACTGGGGAAGAAAGGACTTGATGTACTATAGTTCTTGTCACCCCTTGACAAGGATGACAGTTCCAGTAATAGGCAATAGGGCAGAGAAACTCAGTGAGCACAAGACTCACTAAAACTCTGAGTCACATAATGTAGAATTGATGTATGAATATAATACAATTGAATTTAATTTCATGTAATGCAATATAAAGGTCAATATTTGCAAATCATCACAAACTTACCAACATATCTCTTGTTGTAAATATAGGGACTACTTATTATAATTGTAGATATGAAGATATGGTAAGTATTGGCAAATGCTCACCTTTCAATGTCAAATTAAGTCACAGAGTAGACAGAAGAGCAGAATATAAGGTGGAGGCAATTCACAGGCTTCCTCACAGACTTCCACCAGTGAACCTTAGCATTCTTACAGCAGTCTCTTTCATTGCACTCCTGAGTGCCTGACATTGCAATCATGGGTTGCTTTTGAGCAATGAAAAATGATTGTATCAAAATGTATAGCATTTTGTTACTATTTAGAGTAAGATCTACCAACTTCACTTCCAGTTTTGTCTTGGAATAGAATTTGAAATCAAATCTTCAAGCGTGCAAGGCATTCACCCACATCACTATTTTACTTGTTTGCCCTGCCTTGGTTAGTATTAATCTGATTCAGAAGAAATTGCCAATGTCAGTGTTTAGTTTTACTGTGTTAAACATTGTCTACTTTGGATTTTGAAGCATTGTCATTTCGTGTTTTATAATCCATTCTGCAATGCTGGTTAAATCATGGCTGGCACGGATATGGCCAGTGTCAGTGACAAACCAGCTTTTCACAGACAATTTATACATCTAACGTCTGCCGTTGAAGCAAAGAAAGATCAGATCATATATAATGGCTTTCATAGCTGAAAAGGCCAACAGAAAGTTGTAAATTGAAAGGTCAGCTCTGATGGGACACGAAGATTGAGAGTGGGTCAGTCAGCTCAAATTAAAATACCTCTCATCTTAAAATTATCTGGGATTCCATGCCTTTGTTAGGTTCTCACAACTAGTTTCTACTTATGTGTGAGGGAACAGGACATGGAGTATTGATAGGGCTAGTATAATTGCATGTTATTATACAAGGGAGGATAAAAAGGTATGTGCTATCATTCTTCATGGTTCGAGGCTTAAAACAGTAACTCCGGTGAGAGCAGGATAAAATTCCTCTCTAATCCTTCATGGAATTGTATGGAAAAATTAGTTGCGTTTTGTGAGTTTGCACTTTCCTCTGAAGCACCTGCTATTAACCACTGTTGGAGACAGGAAATTTTGTTCCATGGGCCACTATTTTGCTCTGGTTTCTAACAAGGTATTCTGCCAAAGCAGAACGTGACATTCCATCTTTAGAATGAAATTGGAGACAATGGTCCACATTTGCACTAATCTGTCTTCTTTGTTACCCCACGGGAATCAATGGGTTAGATTCTGATCTCACTTACATAGGCTCCATTAACTATCGAAACTGTTACTGAACAAAGTGGAAGTGGGTCTAATGGGCTTGCATAAATTATAAGTTAGAACAGACTTAGGCCCCTGGCCTTTTGTTTCCATTCTGTGAATATTGCTACTGACAAGCAATCTACTATTAATTTTATTTGCCCCAGTGTTTTACGCAGTTAGACATGTTTACCTGCAGGTCCCAGTCTTGGTTAAGATCTGTGTATGCTAACTGACTATAAGTAAATAATATGCTTAGATGTTTGACTAACAGGGCATGCAGTGATTGGATCCCTCAAAGCAATCATTACATGCCCTTGAGAAACTCTGTACCCCTCAGGTTTTTCTACTTATCTGAGATGGTGTGAGGATAAAATGAGCATTCATATCTAGACAGTACTTTCTCAGATAAAAATGCTCAAAAAAGACAAAGTATGTTAAGTATTCTAAACTTAATAGTCACTTATTATGCATATTTGGGATTCAACACCAAAATGAAGAGCAGTATCTTTTAACAGCTGGACTTGGATCTGAGGAAATTCAATGTGGTACCTTATTTTTCCTCCCTTGAATAAGTAACTCTCTAGAAAAATGAGAAATATTGCTTATGTAATTAATGTGCTATGACAGACCAGCACAGAAGCAGCTATGCAGCTCAGCAAAAGCAGAATGAGAACTGCATATCAGACAATCCACTTGCTTTGTGATACAGAAGTAAATGAGATAAATCTGAGGAGAATGAGAGAAATTTCAATACTTAAAAGATCTAAACTAGTGAAAGAGAATATATGATTTTGGATTATTTTCATCAATTGAGATTAAGGTGATTTATGTCTCCCTTACAGCAAAACAGAGTAAGCTTACTATTCTCATCACTCAGAGACTTCTAATACTGTGGGGATACTCTTTTATATAAGCAGTAAACTCAAAAATACAACTATAAACAGGCCAAATCATACAGTCACTTACACCTACTCTAACATCTACCTGATCAACATATCCCGTCTGAGAATCACACACTCTCCTTTTAAACTGTTGACTTTAAATATGCTCAGCTGCACCTAACTAGATTTCAACTGATAGTGCCTCCTCTTCTGCTGTTTCTGAGCCCTGGTGATAATTAACCCTTAACTCAGCAGATTGTTACCTGGTTCAGTGGAGCTTCCTTATAGGGACAAATATGGAGTGGTACTACAAAGTTTACAGGGTCCCCTCCAGGGGCTCCAAATGATCTATAAATCTTGTTAATGAGGGATAATAAATGAGAGCCAAGCTTTCCTTTTAAGTTTCAAGTCCACATGCAAGAAGTCACGCTATGAATTCTGAATTCCTAATAATTCCAAGAACGGTATGTAGGCTAGACCATGACTTACTTTTCTGTTCAGAATTGGATCTGAAATGTAGTGACATCTGGAAATTAAGCAATGCAGTTAAAAAAAAAAAAAACTAATATAGCTGCTGAGCATTTCTTTTTGTGCTACAAACTGGAGGTCAAACAACTTTTATTATGATGCGACATCATATAAGCGGAATAAAAGAAGCAATGTTGTATATTCTTGGAGAACCCCACATGAGCGTGTCTTTGGCCCTGGAATTCTTTTCTCATCTCAACTTTCTGAGAAAATAATTTTCACTTAAAAAGCTGTTGTTCCTTATTATTTTTGTTATGGTACAGTACAGAGTCCCCAGCTGAGATCAGGACTCCATTTTGCTAGACTGCATAAACACATACTCAAAGGAAGTATTTCTTCAAATAGCTTTGGCCCAACTATATAGGCTTCTAACTCTCATTAATTTCAGTGCTTTGAAGATCCCTAAGTAGGCAAGGTGGACAAAATATGGAAAAAAAGGAAGCATCACTGTCTCCATTTTGTAGGTGGAGAATAGAGACCCAGAGCACCCAAGTCACACAGAAAATATATGACAAGTTCCAGAGAGATAGCCGTGTTAACCTAGTTCAGTAAAGAAACAAAGAGTCCTGTGGCACTTTTAAAGATTAACAAATTTAGTTAATGCATGGGTTTTCATGGGAGAAAATCCCACTGCATCATATGCTTGAAGACAGAGAACTATCTGAACTGTATATAGGAAATGTTACGCTATGTTCACACACAGAGGGCTTGTTTCAAAACAAGATGTTTCAAAACAAGCTGTTTCGAAATAACGCGTTATTTCGAAACAAGTTATTTTGAAACAAAAAAACACCGTCCTCGAAATAACACAAAAGCGGGAAACGAAATAGCATGTCCACACTGTGGGCTTGCTATTTCATTACCTGCTTCAGGGGGCTGCAGCCCCCTGGGGGTGAGCTGCTGCTGCGGCTCACCCTGCAGCCGCAGGGTCAGGGGCAGCCTGGCTCAGCCCGCCGCTGCAGGGGCCGGGGTGAGTGCGGCCCTGGGATTTCCCAGTGCCCCTCTCCTGCCGGGCACCCCCAGCCCTGCGGGGTTTGGGGGCAGCCTGGGAAGGGGAGGTGAGCCGCCACGCAGTGGCTCACCCCCCCGCTGGGGGCTGCAGCCCCCTTTCTGGGGCTGAGGGACAGCCCTCAGCACCTGTCAAAAGTTGTTTCGGAGCGCTTTATTCTGAAACAACATGTCCCAACGGGGTTGTTTTGAAACAACTCCTTTCAAAACAATTTTGTTTCGAAAGGGAATGGGGTTTAAGTTGTTTGGAAACACCGCCGTTGTTTCAAAACAACAGAACCCATTGTTTCGAAACAACGGTACATCGTGTGAATGTGGCGTTTCTTATTTCGAAACAACCTCTGCTGTTTCGAAATAAGACTGCTGTGTGAACACACCCTTAGTCTTTAAGTGCCACAGGACTCCTCTGATTGTTTTACTGAACTAGACTAAAACAGCTGCCCCTTTGTAATTTAGGAAATATATGGAATCTCAGATTTACTGAACTCAGATTTACTGAATCCTGACCATGCTGAGACAATCTCTAAAGGACGATAAAATAAAAGAATGAATCACACAAGACCACATTTCTCTACTTGCCATTGTGGTGTCAACACAAGTTGTTAAGCCCATATCTGACTAAGGAGAAACTGTGAAAAAGAGGGCAAAAAGAGAGAGAGAAAATTCCAGTGAATAAATTGACATAGGATATGTCAACCTTGCTTTAGTAGGGAAATCACTCTTTACCTAAAATACAGTGTAGTGTAACAATTTCACACACTACCATGGTTAGCTGGGATCAAATCTAGTCCCTCAGCACCAAAAGCACAAGCCCCTACTCCTTGGGGCTAAATGAAGTCACCAACTCACAAACTGATATAATCACCAGAGAGGGAATAGGATGAAGTCTTCAGCCAGTATGTTTCATTTATTAAAATGGAGGTTCATATAAGTAGGTTCCTTGCTGTTTTGATTTGTTTTATTAAGCCATTGAAGAAAACAAGAGTTTCAATTAAAGTTCAAAATGGTTTACAAATTTAACACACCAGTTGCTGTGTATCACAGGCACCATGCACAAGCTGTGAGGAGCAAGGGAACTTTAACTCATACTGTAGCAGCTCATGCTTTTGCTGTAGATTTACCTGCTATATTGGCTGTCACATGAGTGGGGGGGTACTCATCAAGGTTTCAACCCTCTGTGAACCTCAGATGAAAGAGGTGGCATGTAATTCACTAGTTAAAAACACACTATACAGTCTCTCTCTTTCCCCAATCTACATGGAAGATATAAGCCATTTATGTAACATCATGGATGACCTGCTGGCAACTGAATTGAGCTAAAAGCTCCAGAGCTAAAAGCTTCAGCTGCTCCATCTTGAACTAAAGAAGCAGCCAAACTGATTCTGTGAACCATAGAAACTCCCTCAAATTAATTCAAGAGATTTGCAAAATTTTGAATTCCATGAGATTTTCCCTGTTCATCATGAAATAGTAATATGCTGTCCCTGCGTGGTGCCTTTTATAAAGCAATGTTGTAACAATGACTAGTTATTTTATGATGGTGAGTCAGTGAGACATCCCAGATTCAAGTTGGGGATGTGTAACTATGGTGTCCGACTGTCCCAATATTATTAAGATCATCCCAATATGTGGGGCTTTGTCTTCCATATGTGATATATTCACACATCCACCCCAAAAAGAGTGTCCCAATTTTTCACATTTACTCTCTGATCACCCTATATGTGATGAGGGATGGATTTTTCTAAATCCAGTCTCTGTTTGACAGGCAAGCACTTCAGAAGGATATTTACAGCACAGCCACACAACAGTGTCTTGTCTTTATGAAATGGGAAATAACTATCAGTCAGGCTGCCAGGCTCTGTAAAGTCAGTTATCTGCCCAGACCTCACTGAGTGGAATAATCAAAGGAAAACAGTAGCAGAGGGATGTCAGCACTTCATTTATTGGTGCCAACTGAAAAGCAGCAATGTAAGACAGTTTCCTACATACTTGCACAAGTAACCCTGAAACTAAGACCCCATCAGCTTGAGATAATATGTATTGGAAAAACACAAATTTATTCTTGCTAATGGCTTGACCATGCTCATATATGCAGGGGAGTGATCAGTGTGCATCAAAATCATACTCTGGATAACTAATCTTCAGAGATGGAATCCTATTATATTAAACATTGCTATCCTGTTGCAATGAAAGTTTTGGAGACTTGCACATTTTTAATTTGTCTCGTTTGTCATTTGATCATGGGGCAGTTTGTAGAGGTTCAAGAATGACATGCAAGAATAACTATGCCATCTCAGCCTGTGATCTTGTCAAATCTCAAATGCTAATCAGGGATGTGGGCAGAACTTGAAATAAGAAACTATAAAAAAAAACATTTGTGATTGAGACAACAGACCCATAACTACATAAATTATGCATACTTCTAGGTATGGGAGACTAGAACCTTTGTGCGTCAACTCTGAAACAAGGACTTTAACTCCTTTAGCTGAAAAAGAGGTCACTGGGTTAGAAACTGTAGTGGAACCCCTACCTATTTTGTCAGCTAGCCAATAGCAGGCAACGTTGTTCATTTACCCATCCATGTCCAAATTCTGTAAATTGCAAAACATCGATGAGTGGAAACAGAATGCCCAGCAACCAATGCTGCTCATTGTGTGGGTAATATTTTCATTTCTGAATCAGGACAGAACCGGTGCCCAATATGGTATTAGTGGGCACTAGGGAGAGGTTTTCTGAGTCAATAAATTATGTTCTTTGTGAGGCCAGTAATAATCACTCACATGTAAGGGTGGAGAGGGGAGGGAGTTTGTATGGGGAGATTATCCCTCCCTTGATACAAATGTATTACTACCATTAATATCAATCGTAAAGCATGTGCACAAAAGGGAGCACAAACTTACTGGAATTTACATTTTACTAACCTATAATAGATCAATTTTAAATCAGTGTGGAATTGCACAAGTTACTATATATTCCCGCAATATTAATAATTATTTAAACAGATTTACTGACATTTAAGGATAATGTAATAACAGTGTCTGTATAGTTTATATGCAGTAGTTATTACACCTCATTAAACAGGCTGATAAATGATACATTGCTATTTAATTAATATGCAATGAGTGTGTTATTAAATCTTACATGTAAATTAAATCTTGATTTGAGTCACTTAATTTTAAAGTGTGATTGAAAATTCCTTTGGACTTCAAGTGCATGAGACTGTTTCTTTTACTTGGCTCCCTTCCGCTGCTCTGTTGTTAGTCAGATGCTATAGGCATATAGGGAAAAAACCCCAAGAAATACAGCTGAGGAAATTAATGACAGCTGAAGTCTAGTCATGAAGGGGTGGGCAAAAATGGGGCCCAGCCACTAAATATAGGTCTGGATCTGAATTTCCCCAGGGTTCAGAAGTGTTTCGTTTTGAGGCTTTTATTCAGATCCATCTTTAATTATGAAGAAAAACCTTAAAAATGGAACTTATGATTTCTTTTTCTTTCTTTTTTTTTTTCCCAGACTCAGAATCTTGGAGAAAGAATGGTGTGATGGTTGTGTGCCAGGCAGCACCATCTATTTATTCTGATTTAGTCTGGTGACCAAAAAATTTGAGCAAAACAATTTGGCCTCAGATACTTTTCAAAGTCAGCTTCTGCTCAATTTACACAGTGCTGAATTTTATGTTTACTTGTGTTAATCTTTTCTTTTTGAATGCAACTGTAAAGAGTAATGTTAGCTGATGTGACTCAGACCACAATTTTGTGATCAGTAAGGCAAAGGCGTATTCAGTGTGATGCTGGCAGGTCAGATGTCAGCTATTGCCCAGCTGCAGACATTAGCTAAGAACTGATAACCTCATATCAGGACACCAAACCAGTCCCTTGTATGGTAGCTTTACTCACAAAAGATATGAATCTTTAAAGAAAGTATTCAGTGTTTACACTCTATGGCTGTGTTCACACAGCACTCTTATTTCGAACCAACAGAGGTTGTTTCGAAATAAGAATTCTGCTGTTCACACGACGCACAACTGTGTTGTTTTGAAACAAGTTAAACCCCATTTGGGGTCGAAACAACCTTGTTTTGAAACCCTTGTTTCGAAACAATGCGTGTGAACATGTTGTTTTGGAACAAGGTGTTTCGAAACAACATTTCAAGGGCTGCCCCCTCAGCACCCTGGCCAGGGTGCTGAAGGGTGTCCCCTGGCCAGCCCTGCAGAGTGGGGATGCAGGCACCGGTGGGGTTCAGCGCTGGGCAGCGTTGATCCCCACGTGTGCCTGCAGCCCCCCTCTGGAAGCAAAATAGCATGTTCACACTGTGAACATGCTATTTCGTTTCCTGCCTTTTCCCTTATTTTGAAATAACTTTTTGTTAATTTGGACTAAGTTATTTTGAAATAAGGCATTATTTCGATACAAGTTTGTCTCGACACAACTTGTATTGAAATAATCCCTGTGTGTGAACACAGGCTATGAGTCTGTCTACACTTTCAGGATTTTTAAAGTTGATTTAATAAGGTTGACTTAAAGTTGACCTTATTAAGTCGACTTAGTGAGGCCCCATTTGTTTAAGTCAACTTTATAAAGTTGACTTAAACAAAGGGGACCATTTAAAGTCAACTTTATTAAGTCGACTTTAAATGGGTCCCTTTGTTTAAGTTGACTTTATGAAGTTGACTTAAATGGCTCTAATACATCAAGTTGACTTTATAAAGTCGACTTCAATGGTCACATTTTGTTAAGTCAACTTTATAAAGTCAACTTAACCCTTAAAGTCAACTTAACAAGTGAAAGTTATTAAGCTGACTTAAGCAACTGCAACTTGCTTAAGTCGACTTAAGCCCCTAGTGTAGACATAGTCTGTGAGATGTTTGTATGTTGCTGCAAGCATTAATCACATATCTAATATCTATATCCTCTGATGGAAGGTAATATTTAACAGCATGTCTACTCTAAAATCTTAAGTTGACTTACCTTAGCTTGACTTACAGGTACTACAGTAATTACTGCAGTGGTTCATGTCCACATTGTCCATCTTCTTTCAGCGGTGTGTGTCATCACTGGAAGTGCTTCCACCAATTTAAGAAGGGCAGTGTGGGGGGCTCAGAGCCTGTGCTTTCAGCTCTGCTCAAAGCTCCCCACCTGAAGCCAGACTGCCCCTGGGCTCCCAGCTCTTCATCAGGAGCCCATGTAATGCTCCAGGCTTCTGATTTCTAGGACTCCAGATGCTGCCTTGAAACTCCTGTCTTCTTGCTACCTTCCACAGCCCCATAACTCCCCATGAAGTGCCAGGAACACAGGTGCCCCTCTGGGTACAAGGGCTTTGGGGGGAACAGCCCAACTCAGAGTGGGGAACAAGGATCCTTGATAACAGCCTGTCATGTAGGACTCTGCAACCCCCCATCTACCAGGTTTTCCTGGCTGTTATAGGAATCCAGGTGTTCACACTGATTATGGGGCTGGCTAAATCTCATTATACGTAGGGTGACTGCCTTGGTTCTGACAGTCTGCCCTGAGGCTGGCACTCATGGTTGCGAGCCGCTCTAGACAGCATGACATTCAACATCATGTCAAATATAATCAGGGTTAAACTCTAGTGGAACCAAAAAAGTGATCTTAAAAACTGGACCATAATCAACCCTTAATTCCAGTGATACCACACAGAGGGTGAAAATGATGCAAAATGTCTTCAGAATATATCTTCTGAATCACATTCTTTACAAATTAATCTGAGCAGGAAGGAGACAATAATTGTATGAGCTCCTAGACCATTGTGATAGAGACACAAATCTAATCAATATAGTCAAGAAAAACCTCACAGTTTGACCTGTGCACAGCTATGACAGGGTCAGCCATCTGTCTTGTCATCCATATTTTCCCATGAAAAGAGTGAGTCTCTATGGTGAAGCACTTCAACATACTAGCAAAGGCAGACATGAGATGCGAAAGCTGATATTTCTGACTTTTTTCCTTAGCGGACCTAGTAAGTGAGCCCCTAATTAATGTTGCTAAACACACACACACACACACACACACACACACACACACACACACACACAGAGTACAACATAAGACCACTATAGTTCCCATTTTTGAAGACTCAATCATTGTTTAAATAAATAAATAAATAAACAAATAGGCTCCCAATGGGAATGTTTGATTCAAAAGTTAGCAAATGCACCAGCATAACACAACCATAGCATGTGCTAATTTAAAATGGATTATTTGAATCATATAAGGATGATACTCTGTACCTGTAAATGACAAAATTGTAGATAGAAATGATCAAATGGCCACAGCAATGCCTAAAAGCCACAATGTGATGACTAGTTTTAAATTGCTTTCATTTTCCACTGGAAAGATTAGCAATGATCTGATGAATAACATGGTGAATATCAGTGTAAATGAGGTAAAATCTAGGTCTAAAATAGAGAAAGAATAATTTAAAACTTATTTATATAAGATAGATGCCTTCAAATCAGCCTGAGGAAAAATGTCATAGAATATTTAAGGAACTTGATAAAGAAATCTCTGAGCTATTAGTAATTATCTTTGAAATCTTCTTGAGGATAGGTGAGATACTAGAGGGATGGGAAATTGCAAATATAGTACCTAGCTATAAAACGGGGAATAATGACAACATGAGGTGTTATAGACCAGTTGGCATAATTTTGGTACCCAGACGGAAAATGCAGCAAATAATCAAACAATATATAAGTGCTAGAAAATTATGCAGTGATATATAACAGTTAACAATGATTTCTCAATACCAATCATGACAAACCAACTTTATTACCACCACCCCCCCTTTAACAGTGTAACAAGCCTTGTGGATGGGGGAAGCAGTAGATGTGATATATCTCAGATTTAGTAAGGCTTTTGATATGGTCTCACATGACCTTCTCATAAACAAACTAGAGAAATATAGCTTTGATCAGCAGGTCTCAACCATTGTGTTGGGGCACATTGCTGTGTTGCCATTCAGCAGTAAGGGTGTCATAGAAAGCTGGGGAAATGGCTGGATTCAGCTGAAGGCAGTGCAAGTGGGGAGGCTGGTGTGTCCTGTAAGGTTGCGGTATGCTGCCAAAAGTGTCATGACCCGTAAAAGTTTGAGAACCCTCAGCCTAGATTAATATATTATAAGGCAAGTGAACAACCGGTTGGAAACTGTACTCAGTGGTTCATAGCCAGACTGGAAGGGCACAAGGAGTAAGGTCCCATAGGCTATGTTTACATGTAAAACTTGATTTTTGGACTTGCTGAGTCTGAACTAAGTAGTTCAAAGTTAGCTTGAACTAAAAGCGTTTTTTTTTAGTTCAAACTAACTTTTTAGTTCAAACTACAAAAAGCACAGCTAGTTAAGAACTAAATGTTAGTTTGAAGTAAAAGACCCCAGTCAGTTTGAACTAACCACTAGTTTGAACTTTAGTTCAAACTAGCATGTCTACATTGGGCTAGTTCAAATTCAATATGCAAATAAGTTTGAACTAAGCAGTTAGTTTGGACTAACCAGAAGAACTAACTCACTTGAACTAGGCAAAGCCTAGTCTACACAGGGTTCAAATTGGTTTGAATTAAGGCTCCTTAGTTTGAACTAATTTGCTAGTGTAGACATAGCCATAGGGGTCCATCAATTCAATATCTTCATAAATTATTTGGATAATGGCATATAGCATAAACTTATAAACTTTTCAGACAATATCAATCTGTAAAAGAGTGGTGGATACTTTGGAAAACAGGATTAGAATTCAAAATGATCCTGACAAAACGATCTGAACTAAATAGAACTAAATTCAATAAGGACTAATGCACTTAGGAAGAAATAGTCAACTGTACAAACACAAAATGGGGATGACTGCCTCAGGAGTACTACGGAGAGGGACCTGAGGATTATAGTGCATCAGAAGGTAAAGATCAGTCAAATGATGTAATACTTTAAAAAAAAACAAAACAAAAAAAAAGCATTCTAGCAAATATTAGCAGGGTGTTGTAAGCAAGACTCAAAAAGTAATTCTTCTACTCTACTCACCAATGATAAGGCATCACAGCTGGAGTATTATGTTCATTTCTGTGACCACACTTAGGAAAGATGTGGACAAATTGGAGAAAGGCAAAAAGAGAGAACAAAAGTGATAAAAGGTATAGAAAGCCTTGAGGAAAGATTTAAAACGTTGAGTTTGTTTCATTTCAGAGAAGAAAAGACTGAGGGGGACATGGTAAGTCTTCAAGTATGAAAAAGGTTGTTATAAAGAAGAGGGTGATAAAATGTTCTCTTTAACCACTCAAGACAGAACAAGAAGTAGTGGGCTTAAATTGCAACAAGAGAGATTTAGGTTAGACATTAGGAAAAACTTTCTGGCTATGTCCACGCCTACACACTTACTTCAATTTAAGTTAAATCGAAATAAGTTAATTCAAAATAAAATCATTATTTCAAATTAACTTAAATCAAAATAAGCAAAAACCTCAAATTGAAATTGCTATTTTGAATCAGGAGAGGGGCAGCACGGGAGGTGTGGCAACATGGCCTCCTGAAAGGGCCATGTTGTCAGCCAATCCCCTGACTGGCTTTCACCTGGAGACCAAGGCAGGGGGAAAAATACCCCATCAGAGATCTCTCTGTGCCCTGTGTCCCCTGCTGCTGGTGGGGCAGCGAGGGAGGGAGGGACTGTGGAGCAGCTGCTAAGCCCGGCTTGCGGGGTGAGGTGACTTGGAGAGCTGCCCTGCTGGCAGTGGGAAAACCAGGCCCGGGGGCTTCCCTGCCCCCCTATCCCCACCAGCTTGAGTTAGGGTTGGGCCCCTCTGGCCCCCCTGCACCTCCCCTCCCTCCCTGGCCAGGGTGCTGGGGGGAGTGGGACTTCCTCCAAGGGTGCCATGCGCCCTGGAAGAAAGGTCACCTGTTATATCGATATGTGAGACATATCGATATAACAGAGCCAGACGGGGTTATTTCACAACAGTTTCAAAATAACCCTCATTTTGATATCAAACTAGGTTTTATTATTTTGAAATTATTTTCCTTGTTTCAAAATAAAGGAGCTCCTTATTTTGAAATAAGGAAACGTATCTGGACATGACTTTTTTAAAATTGAAACAACTGTGGTTGTTTCGATTTAAAAGCAGTGTGTGGACATAGCCTCTAACTGTAAGAGTAATTAAGCACTGTAACACATTACCCAGGAAGGCTGTGGAATCTTCATCACCAGATATTTTTAAGAATAGCTTTGACATACACCTGTCAGGGTGGGCTAGGTAACCTTTGCTCAGTGCAGAAGACTGGATATCTAACTTGGTCCATTCCAGTGCTAATTGTCTATGTTTCTATAAAGATTACAGTAGTTCTGGTCCTCTATAGATCTATATTTCATGTAACTTAAATCTGTGTCTGCATGTCCTGTGCTCAGGGTAAGCAGTGATTACAGAAACAATGAAAGTCCTGTGGCACTTTAAAGATTAACAAATTTCTTCAGGTATAAGGTTTTGTGGGCTGCACAACACTTCATCAGAAGCATCTCACTGATGTATCTGACTAGTCAGTTGCAGCCCGTGAAACCTTATGCCGGAAGAAATTTCTTGGTCTTTAAAGTGCTACAGGAGTTCCAGGCTATGTCTACACTTACACTTTAAATTGAATTAATGATGATTAATTTGATTTAAAGTATTGCATGGCTAAACTAGCTTTCCTTAGTTGGAAATAAAGACCTCCCTCAACATGAACTGAGGGAAGGCAATTTTGAAATGATGAAACTGCCCTAAAATTTGAAACGACGGTTAAATAAAACCTATTAATTTGATTTAACCCAGTGTAGCCATGTTAATTTGAACTAACCATTAGTTCGAATTAACACTTTTTGCCTTTCTTCCTCCCAGGGTGCCTTCCTCTTTCTATATATTGTGTGAGGGCATGGCCCTTCTTGGGGGGCCATGTTGCCATACCCCCCATGGTCCCCTCTCTTAAATCAAACTAGCAAGTCCTGTCCACGGACATGCTAGATCGATTTGGATTTCTAGTGAAGCCATGTTAATTTGATTTAACTTAATTCAATTTAATGATGATTAGTTCTATTTAATTAGTTCAATTTCAGTTAATTTGATTTAACAATCTACGTGTAGACATAGTCTCACTGTTTTTGCTATATACAGATTAACATGGATATCACTCTGGGACTTATCAGTGACTACAGAGTGAAGAAAAGTTTTCCATATATAGTGACTCAAATGATCCACCACTGTCCTTATCATAGCTCTGAAGATCAAAGGCCTGGTTTTCTTGTATATTCCAGAATTTTAGGTTGCAAAACCAATGAACCAGAAAAAGCAGGGTTTGGAGGCAAAGTGAGTTTTCCAAACCTGATGCATTTGTTTTAGGAGAAAACAGCTGCCTTCCAGAGTTAAAATTCAACCATTAAAATCCATACATTGGAGCTAAAGAACATAATTTTGAAAAGTTCATTGGCTCTCAGCCTGTTTCCCAAGCAGAATAAAATCCTACAAAAATTTATCTAAACCATACAGCTGAAAAAACACTTACTCTGGAAAGGTAGCATTTCCTTTCATCTTATTCACTTTGGTGACTGTTCCAAGCCTATTTAATTATCTAAATAATTAGCAACTGTATCTACAATGTGTTACCAAAACATTTCTCAAGTAGACTCATTTTTGAATGCTTTATTTCAGCGAAATGAGAGGAGAAGCAAGTTTCTGGAAATCCTTAATAGCAACTCAGAGTTCAGTTGCCAGGTGACTATGAAACAATATAAGATTTTAATTCCATCAGCTATATTGATGGACAGATGAAAATTTAAGAACCTATAATTCTCTTTTTAGCAATAATGTTGGCTGAAGATCTATCCACCACATTGTATCTGGTGAAAAAAACATGAGCTAGACATGGCTTTCCTGATGAGCTCAATATTTTGTATTACTAATACCCTATTTTTGCATATTAACTAGAATGTTTTAGCTGAGGATCTCAAAGCATTTTACAAATGGGGTAAATTTAGAACTTTATAAAGGAGGAAATTGAGGGACAATGGGTTTTACTGACCAAAGTGACTCAGTGAATAAGTGTTTGTCTGTGTAGCAGGGCAGTTGTTCTGCTATGAGGGATAACTGACCTGGGAACCAGTAGCCAATAGCCAATTGGGTGAGAGGGCTGCTGAGCCAATCAGAGGGCAGGTTGCTGGTATATAAGGAAGCAGCAGAGCTAGCTAGAGCAGTCTAATCTGGGAGCTGCAAGGGGCAAGGTATGCTTCTTGGCAGGCTAGTTGAGGACCCCAGCACCTTGGAGAGCTCTGAGTGGGAGCAGGCACTTGGGGCTGACCTAAATTGGGGCTACCAAGGGAGCAGCAGTCTGGAGGCAAGAAGCCAGGGAGCAGACAGTTGTGGGACTCCAGAGGTGAGACTGTGTGTGGTTGGGGCTGTGGGGAAGTGGTCCAGGGAAGTGATGTGGAGTAACTGGAGGGAGGCAGAAGCCTTGGTGGAGGCATTTAGGGTCCCTGGGCTGGGCCTGGGACCTGGAGAAGTGGGTAGGACTAGGCCCCTCCCTGCTCCCCCAGTGTGCTGGGAGTGGCCCAGGCTCATGGGCCCTAGACTGTTTTAGTGGCTGGGACAAGACTGAGTGGGGCCATAGTGTTTGAGTGGCCAGAACCCTGAATGGGGTGGATTTAGGGCTTAGCTGGGGGTTAAGGTCCCTGAACTATCCTCAGGACATGAGTCAGTGTGTCAAAAAGTGGAGTGCAGATCACCTGGAGGGGGACTTCTTGAACTAAGTTCCCCAGAAACACCACCAGGAGGTGTACTCCAGGTGTGTTGAATGCTGCAACCCTGTCACAGTCTAAGGAATTGGCTAGAATAGCTATTTCAGAATTTTACATTCTGAAATGCAGTCCTTTGGAATATTTTCTCTTGTGGACACTATTTTTAGCATAAGTTACCTTTGCTCCTGAATTATAAAAAACATTACTTCCCAAGCAGAGTGATTTTTCTAGAATGTGCATGTAAAGTAACTTTATTCCAGAATGGAGTCCACATAGTGAGCTATTCCAGAGTACCTTCTTCTGCAATATCTAGTTCAAATTCCCCAAAATACAGGGCAGGGAACCAAGCTACCTTATCATGGCTTCATTCTAACTAGTAGACCACTCTATGTACTCTTAATGTCTTTTCTGGTTCCCTCCTACAAAACATTCATTGTATAGATTTAGCCAGGACTCCTTAGCAAGAGAAACATTTAATCCCAGAAGTACTTAGGCATCTAAATCCCTTAATTTGTACCAATCAAAGGCCTGGCAACAACAATCTCACTTTTCCAAAAGGTACAGTGTGGTGGATAAGTCATCAGCTAAACACTAAATCTCTAGTTAGAGACTGCAAAATTTTCCTGCTGTGAAATGCAAGAGCAATGTCTTTATCTTGTTTTGGTTTTATATTTTATTTCACATAAAATGTTACTCTGGGGGGCAGACCTCTGATTAAACAGTTCTGTTGCATACATATGCTTTGGGACTTTTCATGTGAGTCCACCAGAAATCTTGTCTTGTTTACCCATCCACAAAATCACTTCCACTTTAGTATTTCTTGGTCCATTTTCATTGGTAGTAATCTACCATTTTCCCCCTTCATTTCCTATCTGTTTCACACTGTCCCTCTAATTCCAGGTTACTCTCATTATTGAAAAGTGAAAAACTAGCATTTTTAAAAAAAACTTCAATTCTTAGAAGCTCACTACTGCATGGCCATGAGAGGCTTGAGAGATGCTGACCACTCACAGCTGCCTTTGATTTCTGTGGGATTTGGAGTCATTTAACATCAGATGTTCACAAAACTGTATCCTGGCAACTTTCTTCTCCTCAAGTGTGGTACAGTACCTCCTCAAACTGTGTTCCATCCTGCTTAATCAAATTACCTTAGCATTTCATGCTGAATGATGAATATGCTGGAAAGAATCATAAGCAGTTTGTGTACAATGCACCAGCAGAATAAAGACACTAAATCCATCCAATACACTGGTCTCTGAATTATTCACCTAGCTCTAATATTTTTTACTAATATTTTTCTTTTTACCTTACAAGCTGTTGTGAGGTTTAAAGTACTATTCTGTGCATAGTAAAAGGGGAAATATCACAGCATGAGGGTGCAATTTATCAAATAATAGCCCACAAATGAGGGGAGAGGAGTATTGGGTGTACCAGGCCTGTTCAAACTAGCAATAGTGCATGACTTTTATGTGCCAACTACTCCAAACATGTCCTCTAGTTGTCCTCAGGAAGAGGTGACATTTAGGCAACTGAAGTATAAAGCATTCATGGAATGCAGCTCAGGGCCTTCAACACATCCTTAATTCTAGGGTGAATTCCTATGGATTAACATCTAAATCCAAGAGGGGGAATAAATAAATTATCCCTTCCTATGTGACACATGGATGTCACCTCTACTGTATGGTTTAGATTCATAAATCTGCTTCTGGCCCTTTTTATGCTCCAACTTCCATTCCCAGACACCATTCAGCCCCTGAACTGAGAATTGTTTCAGGAATATTCTAATCTAACACTCCCCACCATTAACAGCACTATTGGGTCATTACACTGGCTGATGGTTACCAAATCATAAGATGTTCCACCAATGTCCTTTTTCTCCCAAAATGTGCCAAGTATGGCCCATATGCAAATAGGCCAAGAAAATCACCATCAGATTGTATCTGCCTTTTGCTTTGCACATGGGAGCAAACCAAGATTACTGGAAGAGACTATTTCCCTAAACCATATCTTGCATATATCACCTTAATTACTGTCTTTACCACAGGCCTGGCACTAGGCATAGGCAGGCTAAGCAGTTACAAAGGGCTCCAAGTAGCTCAAGGGGCACCCCCATTTGTTTTTTTATGTTTGGGGTGGGGGGCAAGAACATTCCTGTTTAAGGCCTCCAATAGGCTAGTACTGCCTCTGGATTTCCAGTACTACTGAATAAACATTCTAGCTCCAATTAAAACCCTCTCATTATTATTTTTATTTTAATACAGCTAGATATTTTTAATAAAACAGCATAGTCAATAGTTTGAGTGAGTGACTGCTTCTTCTCCTTCTGCTGTGAAATGAAGAAATATTTATCAAAGTGTACTACCTTCCACTCTAGCCCCAAGTCCTCCCTGCACACATGCATGTATAAACTGCTCTCATGCCCAAACAGCCTGATTCTAAACCATTGGAATTAACATAATAAAATCACCACAGCTGTGTCTTGACTTTCTTCTCTGTGATACAAAAGGAAATGAGAATTTAGTTCACTAGGAGTGGAAGAAGCAATTCAGATACAGCATGTAAAGCTCAAGACCAATAGGATTTTCAAAGCTGCAAGCATAAGTGAATTATTTTAAGCAAAGGAGATAAAGACACTGCTCCATGCCATCTGTGATCACTAACAGCTGTGCAATGTTAGAGCAATGCACCCAGATCAGAATAGTAGCATTTTATATACATTTTACAATCACTTTGCACAAAGGTAAATGACTACAGAACGTGCAGGACAGTGGAAAATTGACCCTACAAAATTCCTTTAAACTACAGGCAATAAAGAACACATTGATCATTAAGAATTTTTATGAATATAGCACACACATGTAAATTATACAGCTTCCCATTTCTGCTGCCTTTTTAAACACATTAGTCTACCTTTTCTCATTCTCTTTTCTTAGTTACCTATTTTTCTTCTTTATTTTTTCTGCCATCAAGTCTCTTCTATCTTTAGTCTCATAACTTTTCTTCTCATCTCTCTAATCTCCTTTCCTTTTCTATCCCTTTATATAGTCAGGTTTTCAACTGAATATTCAGGGCCCTAATATATTGGCAATAGCAGTAATAGCTTACTGATTTTGTTCTTAAAATGGTTCAATCCCTCTGAGTTCTAGCCCTCTAGTTAACAACATAAATATAATGTCCTGGAAGAATATACTCTATGAGGATTGAAGAATATCTGAAATGAAAAAGTCCTGCAGATTTCATTTAAGGTCTTACCCTGAGCTAATAATATGTTATCTAATACATTATCATAACATTATTCTTTACTGTATTAATTAAATGCTCCCAGTAACCCTTGCAATAGACATAAGTCATGTGTTTACAGATAGGAAAGAAAAGCTAGGCCCCATGACTGTTAGAAAGCAAGGAAATTTATGCAAGTCCTTATTTTGGGAGCTACAGTTTCCATAAAGTTGACAATTTCAAGGTACTTTGGAACATACGTGGGCATAAATTAATGAGCACTCACTAACAATGAACTATATAAATATAGTGGCCTGAACCACATAGAAAATTAAAGACTATAAATCTAGAGTAAGCCTATTAACACCAAAGTGAATCCAAAGACTGGTTATGAATGTTGACAAAACATTCCTAAGGTAAATAATGTACCAAGTGTTGTAACTACTCTGGTCTTACTCTGCTTATGACATGTATATATACTCTTCTAATAACATGTAGAAGCAATGGAGCTGGATAAGCTATAGGGAGTACCACAAATATGTGCATATAGTTATTTGGCTTGAGTCATTGGCACATTCAGAGCTGGAGCTGGGAAAAGAAAAATCATTTCATATAGTGGAGACTTTTGATATTTTAGAATGTGGTTTCATTCCAATTCAGAAGAAAATCTACATGGGATTCACCCAGGAAAGCTCATGTGATAAATAACATTGTTAGT
Organism: Podocnemis expansa; assembly: GCA_007922195.1. NCBI lineage: Eukaryota > Metazoa > Chordata > Testudines > Podocnemididae > Podocnemis > Podocnemis expansa. The sequence goes on from ML681963.1 coordinate 30,605,610, forward strand.
CTTTAAAAGTGCCACAGAACTCACTTGTTTTGCTGAACTAGACTAATACAGCTACCTCTCTGGAACTTCTTAACTATTTTGAAATTCTCTGGGAAAGGGAATGGATCTCTTGGGCTGTCTGCCTAGTGGGTTACTCTAGAGCTGCAGACCCTGGAAGCTCTGGAGACTCTGACTACAAGGCTTTTTGAGCTGTGTACGCTAGAATCCCTGGGATTCCTAGCTCCAGGGCACTATGGATCATTCTAGCTTGTCAGATCTGGAGGATGCCTATCCTTCCTTCTTTTAGCATGCAGTCACATGCAGTGTCTTCTCAAACAGTCAGGAGACCCTTGTTCCAAATGCTGTGAGTCCAAGCCAAAGGCCTCCTGCACATATTCTAAAGGAGGTAATAATTGTTCTGAAGGGATGGAGGTGATAAAATAGAGTGTCTCAAGAAAACATACAGATGACCCATACAATCATAGTATTGAGGTATATAATGTCAGTAAGCAGCAGAGATTGCAGTTCATTAGAGATGAATAGATTTCTTGAGTACTTGAACTTCTGTGATACTGAAGGAAGATTGGAGGTTGGTGAAGCATCTGAGGAAGTGGGATCTTCTCCCGCGAAAGCTCATGCAAAAAATAAATCTGTTAGTCTTAAAGTGTCCCACAACTCCTTGTTGTTTTTTTACTGGACTAGACTAACATGGCTATCCCTTTTGAAATTGATAGAAAAGGTCTATATCTGACTAGCTTGCATCGAAGAATAAGTATGCCCAGATGCAGATTCAGATGATAGCAGTCTAGGCATCAAAAGAGGTGCTGAGGATATTGAAAAGTCTAATCGTGCTGATCTCTTCTTCTTGTGAATGTAAACTCCAGAAGCAGAGGAGGCTTTCAGTACCTGTCATCTTTTAGTAGAGACATGAGATATAAAAGCAACCTTAGACACTGTCATGGTACCAGAAACATTAAGACCCTCAACAATACTCCTTTTGAGGTCTGAAGTCTCTTCTGAGGGACTTAACATTCCTCTGTTTCTTATCGGTATTTATTAACGTCAAGTTGGGGACTCTCCTTACCATAGGGACATATGCAGAAGCTTCCCCAGATGGGGGGGGGGGGGTGACCGTATGGCTTTTCTCCCTTACAGTCCTTAGTGACCAAGTTTCTGAGGTAATGGAGATATCAGAAGCCTGAGTATTTGAAGATCTTGATAAGCTAGGTCAGGAGGAAAATGGGGCAATGCATGCAAGACAGTTCTTGGAGCACAGGTCTGAAGCCAATTTTAAGGCTTGCTCCATCATGAATTAATCTCCATACTCTTATGAGATCTGCTTTTAAATAAAACACAGATCTTATACTTTTAAAGAATATGGGTATCCCAAACACTTTAGAAACTAGGAATGTCAGTCTGTAACCAGGATAAATTCCTAGAAAGAAAAACATCATTAAAAGCCCAGTGATCCAGGCATACTTCAGAAATAAAAATTCCAAAATAATGTCCCAAATGGGGAAACAAACAAACAAAGGAACTAATTACAGTGATAAACTAAGTAAAAGTGGGCATACTAGAGGCTCCATCTCAGTTCATAGGCAGTTGAGAATAATTTGCCCATGCAGTCTTACTTATTTTCAGTACAGGGCATGGTCATGTGTAGAGCACCTGCATGGGTCAAATGGGTATCACAAGCAAAAATCTCTGATCAAAGACATGGGGGTACAAGTGCACCTGAAGTGGAACATCCATAGAGCCATTCCTCAAGTAATATCTCTGTTGCCCAAGAAATGCTTTCCTCCATATGCCTTTATTTATTTAAATTATTAACCACAGTTCTGGAACAGTCCTGCAAAGTGTTGAATGGACTCATTTATATGCTCATTTATACACTGGCAAATATTTTCCCAATGCCAAACTTATGTAGCCAGGGTGCAGTCTGCTGGATGCTGAGCAGATAGAATATTTACAGAGTCTTCAAGCCATGGAGCAGTGCAACCTCTACTTCTGCAACAGATAACTATAAATCTTAGATTGCTCTAATTAAGGTGCTTATCTATGCAATGTGTAAGCACTCGATATAGTATGATCCACACAACTTGCAATATCCGACCCTTGCACAGGAAATATTGCAGAATAATCACAAATCCAATGCCCTTACCTGCATTACCACCCCATTCTAACATGTGGTGTATAGTAGTTGTGGACTTCTTATCTAGGTTCCCTAAAATCTGCCTTTCATGAAGTAGAACCACAACAATCCCACTGAATGAGACTGCCCATGGAATCCATGAGCTGGCCCCATTAGGTTTCTGGGTTTGGAGACAAGTTGCTATCATATGCATTGTGCTGTCAATTCACACAAGGGTGCAGAGAACACAATGGAAGGAAAGGATAGTGGAAAAGAGAGAAATCAGGTCTAAACAGTGTAGGCTGCGTGGTATTCGGGTGAGGGGGTTGGTTTGTTTTTTTGTTAAATTAGAAATTCCATCTAGCAACACCAGGCTGAGAGAGATTGCAGCAGACCTACAGGGATGTGTTTACAAATAGCTAAAATCTGTAAGGTCAGCTTCATAATGACATCAATAATTAAAGAACAGCAAGACTTAAAATTTGCATCATTAATTTTGTTTCAAAGTTCAGCTTGTCTGCATGCTCCCCTTTTGCTTTGCCAAGGGCAGGAGACCTCTGCTTAAAAAGGGGACTCTCAACCACAGTTCATTAGTTAGCTGAAGGAGAAATCTTTCTCTCCCCCCCCCATCCTGTAGGAATGAACATATAGAACTGTAATATACTCAGCACAGCTCACTAGATGGGACTACTTCAGTTCATAATTGTTAAGCTGCTTAATGTTTTCTTTTGTCTCCCCGAATCTGAATGACTGGGATCTTTGGAACGAATGCTGATTTCCCATGGCCTTGGTTAGATTTCCTTGGTGGACCAGGACAGTGATAATCTTGTAGTCCCAACTTTGCTGTAGCTCCAAAAACAAGCCTCTCTTAATTATTCTGTCTGTATTTTTTGTTATTCTACTCAGTCAGTGGGAGCTGGGATTTTCGCACTCAGTGAACTAGGAATAGGAAGAAATATAGCTTACCTTTGCCTCAGAGAGAACAGCATGTGACTTACTCTCAGGTTTGCAAACAAAAAAGGCACCACAGTCAGCTAAACAAGCTGGCATTATAAAGGGTACTCTACTTTTAGGTGGATGATTTTAAGACTTTCTATTTTTAGACTATGAATACTGTTCCATATATTAATGTAATAATAAGAATGTTGTTCAAAATCATTCTCCTCTTTACTTGTCTCCTTGAATTTGAATTCAGGGATCAATTTCCTGAAACAGCTCATGCCATCGTGCTTAGCACTTAAAGTGGCATGAGTGGAAGAGGAAGTTGTAATGTGACCACATGTGACTGCATCAACTGACATGGGAAAAATGAGAACGCTTAAACTCAGATCTTGACAAGCAAGTAAAGACGAGATAATTTTCAAATATGCCTGGACATGGTGGTTGAACAAGTATTTTTTAGATCTTAAAAACTGAACCAGGGAACTTAGATTGAACTTGAAACTCTCTTAGCAGCAATAGAACAAATATCAGGGGACTGCATAACAATAATTAAGTGTGCAATAGAGGGATTCAGCAAGGACAAGCTGAGGAAGTACAGGTTATGATGATGGTTCTAGACTGGGATCCAGAAGACCTGTGTTCAGTTCTCACCTCTATTATAAAATCTGTCCATCTCTGCTATAAAACATTTCCTGATTTGCATTTATTTTGTGACCCTTTATAATGCTTGAATATACAAACGGACTTTAAAGTGAGTGTATATTATAGTCACAACAACTTTAAGGCCTTTAGCCTCACTGTGCCTCAATTCGCCACTTATACAAAAGGGTTAAAGCAGCATTGTTATGAAACTGAGGTCCCAGTTTTCAAAGGCATTTAGGCATTTAGGCATTGCTGGACTCAGGTTGCAATGCTAATTCATTTAGGAACCTAAATTTCATTTTCAAAAAGGATTTCATCGCTAAGGGAGCCAAAACTGCAGACAATTGTTAGGATTTAGGTTTCTAAATGCCTAAATCAATTCTGAAGATGAGATTTAGGCTCTGAAATCAGTTAGGTGTTCTGATACTAAGTGCAACAATGGTGAAATACCTTTAAAAATCTGGTCTTAAATATATTAGTGTTTGTGAGGAGCTTTTAGACCAGACTGAATGCCCATGAGGAAGTGCTTGTATATTTACAGTTGCTAAATGCTTTCCAGGTGTCTAGAGTGTCTGGGTGTTCATTTTGCAAGGTACGGTACAGATATGTAGTAAGAGATCATCCCTGCCCTAATGAATTTACTGACTAAACAGAGAAAATAGATAAAGTATGGGAGAAAGTAAGTATTATGTTCCTATTATAGATGGGTAACTAAAACACAGTGCCTGTATGACATGCCCAGATATCTGCGGCAGTCAGCAATTGAGGCACAGAGAGGTTAAAGGCTTGTTAAGGTAAAGTGACTTTAAAGTTGGTGGGATTGTAATATATGTTCACTTTAAGGTCCTTTTGTTTAGCCAGGCATTCTGATCTCTGGAGTCACCAACCAGAGAGTTAATTACAAGACCACTTGTCCTCTCTTAGGCTAGGAAACACTCTGTGTGTGTGTGTGTGTGCGCGTGCGTGCGCACGCGCGCATTCACAGACACATGCCACCTTATTCATCCAAGTATCAGAGAAAGAAATTCTGAGTGAGCTCACAACTTTCATTCAAGTAAGTGTAACAGATTGAAAATCTAGAGGATGATAAGCATTGGCGGGATTCCTAAATTCCTCCTTTCGATGTTATGGTCCATTGTACTTTGTCTGTTTTGCATAGTGGCTGAGTGTCTACAATGCCAGTAGGAAGACAGCCACAGCCAGCAGCACTGATGAGTCTGCAGCAGCTGGCTTAGCAGCTGTGAGTCAGAGTCTGCTATTTCAGCATTAATGACAGACCCCAGTAAAAGAATGAAGAATTCTTCAATGACTTTGGGTCCCATTTACTCTTGCATAGTGCTGAGAGGTGGGATGATCCATGGGCTAGAAACTTCGGGGCACGTCTGTGAAATATGCTCAGTAGTGGGTCTCCTGTGGTGGAACTCTGCCTCTTGCAGTCTGACAAACTTTGACCTTGAGGGCCCTTAAAACCTGGCTCTGTTCTGTTTAGTGAGATGTTTCATTCACCCTTGTACATACCTGGGGATGCGAGCCTAAAGACCGAGTGGAATGCCAGTGAGATTGACTGCTTTTGTTATTTCAAAGTGATGGCACTGTACAATACATAGGTATGCACTTGTTTCATCACTTTTTCCATGGGCCCCTGATGCCATGGTGCTGGGAGCCAAGTAATCACTAAGCTAATAAATACAATGGTTTAAAGTACATCAAACAGGGAAGAATATGGAACATTATAACTCAGTGCTTTATACCAAGACTAAGAGCAGGTGATTGATGATAACATTGGGTTGGGAGGCATTTTTTTCCCTGATAATTATATTTCTGATTTTTTTCATCACTGACCTTTTTTTTTAATCTGCCCAGTCTCTCTGAAAGTAGCATTAGCAAAAGCAACAATCATCCAGTTCAGCTGTACTTCATGCAGTTCGCAGCAAGAAGCCCAAGGACCAAACTGACATTTTCAACCGGAGTTTCAGTGAACTTCCAAGTCAGGACTGCAAAGTACTGTAGCCCAAATGAAGAAATTATCCCTGAGGTGCTAAGTTAGTAATTTTAAACTCCACCTTTGCTGCTACAATGCAGAGAAGGATGAGGTTTGCTTGGGGGGGGGAGTGGGTGTGTACAATCTTGGTGCATGTGTGGAAGGATCTTCAAAAGGAATATGTATAAGGGAATGTACAGGAATTCAAATAAGTTTAAGTCTCTACAGGAGGATTCTAAGTGGAGGTACTGAACATGATCACCCTCCTAGGTGCCCTAGCTTTGTTTCCCTCATTCCCTGTGCTGTCCACCTTATGGGCTGCCAGCCCTCTTTCAGACTGCCTCCCAAAGGAATAGTTGTGGATTCTTTCCACTGACAGACTTTCCACTTCAGTAGCTCATGGTTTATGTCAGGAGCATTGGACAAATTTGACCTAGTGTTTCCAAAGCACCATGAAACAGTGATCTAGCTGTGTAATACTACAGCACAGAGTGATGGTCAGGCCTAATGGGGGCTATCACATCTTCTTTCCACACAGTGCCAAAAGACACTTAGCTGTCACCTGAATGTCTCCAGCACTTCCGATGTCAGAGGATGCAGCCTGCACTTTCATATTTAATCTTTTTACTCCCTCCTTTTGGACCCCTCCCCTCCACAACATGCATTCAACCCCATTCCCTCCAACCTCTTTCTCCATTAAGCATCTCTCCAGAAATCAGGTCAAATCTAGATCATCTATTAGTTACTGTGCCTTGAAACTGTTCCTTTCCGTTTTAATTTGCACATGTAATAGGCTATTAAGATGCTTCTCTTAGCTTCTCCCTTTTCTGAACTGAGTACCAGCACAGAATACATATCCTTCATTGTGCTGGTCTTGCTGAAGGCCCACAAGATAAAACCTGACCCTGCACTAATTGGTCCCTGTACTAAAGTAACCATGGCAAATGCAGACATGTTTAGTGTCCTATTAAAAATTGTTCATCATCAGGACCTGCGGTAGTGATGCCCTTGAAAATTTCCATGGAGATTTCAACAATTTCTACTCCACTATTAAACTTAGCCTGGAATACTCTGCACAGGAGATCAACCTTCTGGATACTACAGTACAAATCAGGGATGGACACATAAACATCATGCAATGCTGAAAATCTACTGATTGGTATAGTTACCTACATCATTCGAGCTTTCATCCAAAACACACCACACAATACATTGTCTACAGCCAAGCCCTAAGACAGTGGTTTTCAAAACCTCAGACCCTCAGGTACTGGGTCATGATGGCCTCTACTGCAGTCACCAAGGCTATGTCTGCACTTGGCTTGTCAATTTGAATTCCTGAATTCAAATTGATCAATTCAAATTAATAATTGAGTGAATTTGAATTGACATGGCTACACCACAAACTCCAATTCAAAATGGCATGCCCATGGGCTGGACTTGCCAATTCAAATTGGAGGGGGCCACCATGTTTGGTGTGGCAAGATGGCCATGTGGCTAGAGCTGGGTAGGGGATGCTTTACCCTATGCCAGGCTCAGACTGCAGGGCCTGGCAGGGGAAGATTCCCCTGCAAGGGGTGGGGGGGCAGCCTTCTGCCTAGGGAGCTGCCCCCAGGGAAGAGACCCTGGTGGGCGGCTTCTGCCTGGCTGGCCGCCCGCCTGCAAAGCACCCCTGGCGGGTGGCTTCTGCTCCACAGCCGTCCGCTGGGAGAGCACACCCTGGTGGGGAGCTTGTCCTGGGCTGGCCACCCACCTGGGTGCTTTGCTGACCGCCCCGGGCAAGGAACTCAGTGGGCAGCTTCTCCAGCACTGGCCACCTGCCGGGAACACAGTCCTGTGGGTGCCGTCTGCTGGGGTGCTTTGCTGGCAGGCGGCCAGCCATGCAGAAGCCACCCAGCAGGGTGCTTTGCCGGTGGGAGGCCAGCCCGAGACAAGCCCCCCACCAGGGTGCACTCCCCCATTGGGTGGCTCTGGAGGAGAAGTCGCACTCCGGGGTCTCTTCCTGGCAGGTGGCCAGCCTCGTGGGAGCCCCCCAGGGATGCATTTCCCCCACACGGCTGCAGGGCAGAAGGAGCGCAGGGAAGAAGCAAGCCCCTGTGTGACCAGCCCGTCACCTGCTGCATGCAGGGATGCTTTTCCCCTCCGCACAGCTGTGGGGGAGAAGCCAGGTGGGGGAGTTGCTTCTCCCCCGTGGGCCCAGCCCCGCACAAGCCCCACAAGGGGATGCTTTCTCCCCTGCCTGGCTGTCAGGGGTCCCTGTCCCCAGCAAGGGGACCGGAACCCCAATACCCCCCAGCCAGATCTGGCTGGGGGGCATGAAGGCACCTTTGGTGCTGCTGTCCCCAGGTGCCAAAGGGCTATTCTTCTTTCCAGGGTGCAAGGCACCCTGGGAGGAAAGTCAAGCCTTGTCAATTCAAACTCAGTGAGTTTGAATGGACATGGCCACACTGGTCTAGTCATCACCTAGAGCCCCCAAGTCAGTCCTCTATCGCACATCATCAGAGATCCACAGCCTATTCCACAAGATGATCCCACACTCTCGCAAGCCTTGGGAGACAGACCTCTCCTTGCTTACGGACAGGCCCCCAACCTTAAGTAGATACTTACCAGCAACTACAGACCTAACAACAGAACCTTTAAAGAAGCCACATCCCTGCAAGGAACCACACTACCAACTTTGCCCACATATCTGCACAAAAGACATTGTTACAGGACCTAATGGCTATGTCCACACGTTAAATGTTATTTCAAAATGAGTTATTTCAAAATAAAGTTCTTATTTCAAAATAAGTTAATTCGAATTAAGAAAATGTTAATTTGAATTAAGGGGAGCACTCAGATCAAAATAGCATGCTCTGAGTGTGGACATGCTATTTTGATTTAGCAGAGGGTGGCATGGGAGGTGTGGTAACATGGCTCCCTGGCAGGGCCATGTTGCCACCCAATCCCCTGCCTGGCTCTCACCCTGGAGAGCCAGGGAGGGGAAGACAGCCCCGAGGACAGGGATCTCCCTGCCCTGCATTCCCTGCTGCTGGTGGGGTAGCAGGGGGTGGACCTTGGGGCAGCCTGCAGCCTTGGAAGCGTGGGTGAGAGCCAGCTCCCCACACTCCTGGGGCGCAGAGTGTGCAGCCCCAGCAGTGCAGGTGGGAGACAGCTCCCTGCTGCCCGGGGGGCTTGGCTGCTGCAGCCCCAGGAGCACGGGTGAGAGCCAGGTTCCCTGCACCCTGTGGCTTGGAGCCTGCAGCCCTGGCATTGCAGGGTGCCCAGGGGCTGCAGCAGGAAAAGCGGGGGGGAGCCACTGATCCCCCTGGCTGCGGGCTCGAGCCCACAGCTGGGAAAGCTGTCAGGGGTGCAGCAGTCCCCCCTGGCTGCCTTGTGCTGGGGCAGCCAGGAAAGCCCTGGGATCTGCCACCCTCCTGCGCCCCCCTCCACCTCCTCTAGCGCCCCGGCCAGGATGCTGAGGGGGTGTGGGAATACATCCCAGGGTGCCATGCACCCTGGGAGGAAGGTCATTTTGTTATATCAATATGTGGAGGGCACATCAATATAACAGAGCCAGACGTGGTTATTTTGAAACCAGAGTTTTGAAATAACCCTCATTTTGATACAAAACTAGGTTTTATTGTATCAAAATAATTTTCCTTATTTTTGAAATAAGGGAGCTCCTTATTTCAAAATAAGGAAATGTTGTGTTGACATGACTCTTTTTAAATTGAAACAATGGTGGTTGTTTTAGTTTAAAAGGAACATGTGGACAGAGCCAATAAAACCAGCTACTCCATCAAAGGCTCATTCCACTGCTTATCCACCAATGTGATTTATGCCATCATGTGCCAAAAATGCCCCTCTGCTTTGTATATTGGACAAACAGGACAGTCTCTGTGAAAAAGAATGAATGGGCACAAATCTGCCATTAGATAACACAACATTCTAAAACCAGTGGGTGAGCATTTCTGTCTTCATTATCACTCCATTGATGATTTACTATGTATTGCGGTGCTCTGATAGATGATTACCAGATCAAGGCTTCAAAGATAAGCTGTGGAGATTGAATTTATTTGCAAACTTGATTGCATTGCTTCAGAGCTTAATATGGACTCTGGATTTTTCTCTCATTACAAGTGGTGATTTGACCTCATCTTCCTCTGTATGCTGTTCCCCAATATTTGAATCTTTACAACTGTTTTGATTTGCTGTTAGTGTGGCTTGGTCCCCTGACTTACACTCCCCTGCGTTTACTTCCTCCCATTCTTTAAACTCCCCCATTTTCAAAGCATCTGACAAAGTAGGATTTTCTCCCATGAAATTTCATTCATTAAACAAATTTTGTTAGCCTTTAAGTGCCACAGGACTCCTTGTTTGTTTCACAAAAAATTAGTCACTCTTGAGTGACCCATATAATTTGGCTAGTGTTGTTCCTGCTGCTTTCATGCCAGAAAGTGGTTTTGTTTCATAAATTCCTTCTCATTAAAATTAACTGAGATCTATAATCCCTCCCCAGAAAGTCAGATCAGTTACCAGGTGTAAAAATTCCCCCAGGCTAAAAGGATTTGTTTATATACTCTGTTAATGGGTTAAGAACAACTATAACATAAGAAGAGCAATACTGGGTCAGACCAATGTTTCATCAAGCCCAGAACTCTGTCTTCTGACAGAGGCCAATGCCAGGTGCTTCAGAGGGAATGAATAAAAGAGTGTGAGCATCAAGTGACCCATCCTATCACCCATTCCCATCTTATGGCAAACAGCACTCCCTTCCCATCTTGGCTAATAGCTCTTGATGGATTTGTCCTCCTTGAACATACATAGTTCTTTTTTGAACTGCCTTATAGTGCTGGGCTTCACAACAACCTCTAGCAAACAGTTCCATGGATAGACTATGCACTGGGGGAAGAAATATTTATTTTTATTCATTTTAAACCTTCTGGCTATTAATTTCATTTGGTGATCTCTAGTTCCTGTGTTATAAAAAGGAGTACATAACACTTCCTTATTTATTTTCTCCACACTAGTTATGATTTTATAGACTGCTATCGTATCCCTCTTAATTGTCTTTTTTCCAAGCTGAGAAGTCCCAGTCATATTAATCTTTCTTCATATGGAAACTTTTCCATACCCTAAATCAAATTAGTTGTGTTTTTTTTTCTTTCTGTCTTCGACAATTCCAATACATCTTTTTTTGAGATGGGGCAACTAGATCTGAAAGCAATATTCAAGATGTGGGTACATCATAGATGTATAAAGAGCCAATATAATATTTAAGTCTTATTATCTATGCTTTTCCTTGTGATTCCCAACATTGTTAGCTTTTTTGACTGCTGTTGCACACTGAGTGGATGTTCTCAAAGGACTATTGATTCCAAGATCTCTTCTTGGAGTTGCAACAGCTAATTTAAACCCCCATCATTTTATGTGTGTAGTTAGGATCCTGTTGTCCAATGTGCATTACTTTGCTTTTATCAAGATTGAATTTAATCTGCTGTTTTCTTGCCCAGTCATCCAATTCTGTGAAATCCTTTTGTAACTCTTCACATTCTGCTTTGGATCTAAATATTTTGAGTACTATGGTATCATCTGCAAATGTGGACCCTTCGCTGTTCACCCCTTTTTTATATACTGGGAACAAATAGGAACATTATGTCCTGTCTCCAGTGTGACAGGCCCAAACAAGACTTAAGCATCCCAAATCCCTGTGAGGTATCATGACATTGCATATGGAGTTGTCAAGTACCATGTCACAACATATTGTATATTGAAAAGTTTACACTGCCTGTGTATATCATTGCACTTTGATTCCACCTCTGCTAAATCCCTCAGACATATCTTCATTGATTTTAACCTTGGTGGCTTCTTCTTTCCACCTCCAAGTGCCAGGGCTTCTCCAAATCCTGGATTCCAGCACGTTCAGAATACTGCCTTGCATCATCTCATATAAACCAAAGTGTGATCATACCCCATGTTGTCAAACAACTTCAGTGTCTTCCTATCTATTGCCACATCTAGTTAAATATGGCTGACCTTGTTTCAGAAAGCCTCAGCTTTACCTCATCCTCTCACTCATACAATTGGTCACAATCTAAGGTCATTTATCTGGCAAAAGCCACTGATGGAGTTGATTTGGATTATTTGCTGCTGTGATCATGAAATCAGAATCTGACCTATTCTTCTACTCACATAAGTTTGCACCATCTCTTTTATAACTTCTCACCCCTTTTGGTAAGAAATCCTTCTCCTGTGGAACAACTGACAACTGGAACAACCCTCTTATTTCTGCTTCATTAACTGATGATTATTTTAATTCAAATTTCAGATTAAAAGGTCTCTCTTCTCTTTCTCTTCTGTTTTATTATTTGATTCTTTAAATTGTTTAGTGGTTTTAGGTATGAAGAAGACAAGTTGAATTGCAAGAGGGGCAATATCGCACTGGGTAACATCAAACTCACTGTCTTTTTCACTAAATTTTCAAACTGATGTTCAAGATCTTTGCTACAGGAAAAGTTTTCTTTCCACATTTCTGACTGAAACCAAGATTAATTACAAACAATTGAGCAATTATGCATCACTTCTATTCAGTTTGCTGCACAGATTTTTAATAAATGACTCCTTATAATGCCCCTGAGGTATAGGTGAGTATGACTGTCCTCATTTTGATAATAGAGAAATTCTATCTCTCTGTCTATCTGGTTTGTATACCACATTCACAACATCTAAGTGCCATAGTTTAAATGAAGCACAGAGAAGTTCAGGCCATTTTTTTCAATAATCTCCACTACTTTTGGATCTCCAGTCTTCAATACCATTAAGGTTGCAAGCTAAACATTCAAAATGAGATTAGACTTTTGCAATTAATGATCTAAAGAATTTAAGCAAAGAGGCATAGTGATACACTGATAGCAAATGTAGGTGTCCCTGGAACCTAGATTCATGCTTAATCTACTAAAAATATGATGCCTTCCTAAATAGTGACACTATTGTGACATTTCATGCCCAAAAGACATTGGATACCTTTGGTTAAATTTTGAACACACATATAAATTGTTGGATGCTTATCCGAAGAGAGACTTCAAACATCTGGATTCTAGCCAGTCACTAGAGTTAATCTCTATTAATCACTGCAGGCAGGTGCGGAGCAAATATATGGAGAAGTAACAAACCTCCCCTCTTTATTTGTCTCCTTTGAGGCCAGTGGAGGCTTAGTTTTGGTAAACCACTGTGATGTCATTGAAAATGCCTTCATTTGGGGATTATGATGGTTCACTGAACTAGTCCTCTAGGGTTTTCTTTTCCTTTTCAAAATCCCTGAATGAAAACTGTGACAATAGTATTTTCTTTCAATGACTTAGTTGTCATTGGCCCATTCACAAAAACAGCATGCAGTCTGGCAGAGTCTGAGCTCAATGGTCAGAATGAGATGAACGGGTACCTCAAGCCACCTACATTTCAAAATGGATTTGTCACTGAAAGGTGGGAACCTCTAAATTCTTCTTTAATTATGGAGGTAGCATGGTAGACCCCACCCAGAGACAGGGAGAGCCTTAGGGGAAGTCTGAGAAAATGAAATGAAAAAGTGTGGTACTCTTGGCACATGACTAGTCCTGCTATTTCTATTTGGCTTCATTGGCACAGAAACTTAAACAAGAAAAAGCAGAGCATGCTGCAGATCCAGACTGATGTGTATTGGTGGAGTGGCATAGGAGATGCTTGATGCAAAGGAAGATTGCAAGGCATTGGCCGGGCTGGACCAACCAGCAGAGTAATTCAGATCAAGATTTTTGCCTATTGCCTGTTGAGGGGAGGGGTAGCAGGTGAACAGGAAAATGGTCAGAACCAAGATTTCTGGTAGATCTGGAGGAGTTAAAACAGGAGTGTCAAAGGAGGGGGTTCCACAGGGTAGAGGTACTTTGTCAGAACTCTAGCAAAGGGTCTGGACTGAAATAGCAAATGAGTCACATAAAGGATTGTTGGAGAGACTTCCACACTTACCCTATTAAGCTGGCACAATTAGCTTCTTATTTTTAAGAGCACTACATTCGCTCACAGTGAGAAAATGAAATAAAAGCCCATCATTCACAGAGATGATCTCACTCTCTTGTTAAGGGCCTGATTGTGGAATCCTTACTCATGTTAATGAGCGCTTAGCCATGAGGGTAGCACCATTGAATTCAATGGGATTCTTTGTGTAAGTAGGTGTTGTACATTCATGTCCAGTAAGTTTTACTGGTGCACATGAAAGTTATCAGATGGAACCAAATACTCTCTTTGTAGTGGTAAATAGTCCATTTTCTCAAGAGTCTAATTCTATAAAGATAACCCTGCAGCCATTCAAAATCAGAAGCTATTTTCTCTTTCCTTTACTTATGCTTGAGCCAGTCTCCTTTTTCCCCTTTTCTCTAATACCAGTTAGGATGAAAACTAACTCTGCACTCTGTGTAACCCATGATCCCCCACATCTGATATATGTTTGTTTTTCTGTGTAAAGTCTCCAGTTCCGCAGTCTCTCAGATCTATGGCTCTCTCCTGACTGACACTGGTATGGAAAGCATACAAAGCTCCCTAAAGATGGAACCAAGAAATAGGAGATGGTATGAATACATAATACCTTCTAAGGAGCACCCAAATGAAGGAACATTTCTTTTCCCCATTCAGCACCCCACTGTGCAAATTTAGCTAAATTTAATTAGGGTTTCCTAGAAGGGTGATTGGCATATTTTTCTTCTTAGTGCTCTGCTCTTTCCCAGGGGATTAATTCACTGCTAGGAGTGCCTCCTCTAGGTTGTTCTGGAATTTAGTGCCTTCTAGACCCAGATCTTCCTTCTTGCTGCTTGCTGCAAGCTCTACTGCCACTAATTCTGTTTCTGAGAATTCAGGTGCTCCTTCTTCATGACCTGTTCCTCCTGTTAGTTCATTACATGTGTCTCCCTGTTCTAGGATACCAAAGTCTCCAGGGGTTAAAGTCTAACTTGGCAGGCCCTAGAACCCTCCTAATTGGGTGGGCCCCCCTCCCACATGTCCAGGCTCCCCTCCTATACCCCAGCTACTGCCCTCAATATCCATTCCCCTGTCCCCAAAATCCACCCCTTTCCCCCAATGTCCATCCCCAATACCCGCCTCCAACTCAGGCTCCTCCAAGACTCCCCCTCCCCAGCGCAAGACAGGCTGCCCCTGTACTTGTCAGCAGGAAACTGCAGCCTGCTCATGTGCAGGGGAGCCCTCCCCCTGTCCTGCCTGCCAGAATGTAGCAGAATGCCATTCCAGGGCCCACTATTTTTAGGGGCCCAGGATTTGGTCCCCTAAAAATAGAAAATGATGCGAGAGCTCTGCATTCCGGGGCCCACAATTTTTCAGTGTGGGCCCCAGAATGTGGTGTTCTGACACCATTTTCTATTTTTAGGGGGCCCAGAATGCTGAGCCCCTAAAAACAGTGGGCCCCAGAATGGTGTTCCAGGCTGTTCTGGCCCACTTGAACCCCTGAAAATCTCACCTGGTAAATGGGTTGAGGCCATCTTTCCATTAACTGCACAGCCACTGCCACTTCCTTAGCAGCTTGTAAGGAAAATCGATCCTGTCCACTACTCCAGGTTCCAGCTGAAGGGTCCTTTCTTCATCAGCTAAGGGCCACACTAACCTATAGATTGCTACTTGGGTTTGCCAGGCTCACAACTCTCTCTCCCAGTGACTAACTGTAGGTTATCTACCTCTATAGCCCCAAACATACCTCCCTTCTCATAGGGAGTTACTGCAGACTACTTCTTTGCAATGCACTCTGATATTAGTTCCCTGACTTTATAGATGCCTTGACAGTTTTCACACAGGTAAGCATCCCCTAAGTAGGGCTTTCTTCTTAGTCTTAATTCTCTCTGCCCATAGTCTGATTGGTTAATTGGCCCTTTTGGCCTCCTATAAGCCCCTTCAGGACAAGTGCAGGATGGTCACCACATCACCCTCTTTCTGAAAAAATATTTCCTTTTGAAATTGTCATAAAATATGCATATTATTTTGTCTAACCCTTGGTAGAATTAATAGATTCACTATGAGATACCTACCTTTACTATTTTACATTTGCCACACTATAGAGAAGCCTTTTGAGGGGGCACCTTTTTCTGGCCTATTTCCGTGACTGCATTAGATCTGATGATATCTTAGAACTGCTTATCTATAATGATTTACAAATTTGGAATTTAAACTAAGTTTTCTTTCCTCTAAAGTATGAATCTACAGTGCCCAGGCAACTCTCCTAGGCAGCAGGAAATCCATCAAAGCAGAGACACTTAAGAAAGTTGAGGGAACCCTTCTGGATGCTTGACCTATATGAGAGACATTGCTCCCATACACTGATTATTAGGAGGACACAATTTTAAATGGAGTCTAATAGAAGTCTAATTGGGCAGGATATTTCTATTAAACAGGAAGATTTGTAAAATCAGAGATCATTAGCAGGCATTACACGTATTTTGCTAGCTAGAAGGATTTTAATCCCCTACTCTTCATTGCCTTGGCTCTAAAATATGAAAGACAATAAATGGGTACAGATGAGGGTTGGGCAATCTGAGCTGTCAGTTTCAGATAATGTTATATTGCAGCAGTGCCTTTGATACACTATGCCTTTGTATTTCAAATCCTTCATTCGTAGACTCTTGGAGGTAACTAATATGCTTCTCTCAAGGAAAGTCAGGCTGCTTGTGCAATGAAGTCAGCTAAATCCCACAAAAGCTGTGCTTCATGGAAATCACTAAGAACGCAGAGGTCATTGCTTCTGATCTCTCCCCAACTGCTGAGTGTAAGTAAGTCTGTAGAATTGATGTGCACGCAGCATCTGTCTATTAAAAACATCTTTCCTGCTTTCAAAGTGGTATTTTATTAATAAAGTCTATGCAAAAACTGACAGCTGTAGAATCCTGACATCATGGGCTCTTGTGTCCAGAAGCCAGAGTCTCATCTCATTTACATTGGTATAAAACAGAGTAAGTCCTCTGCAGTCAATCAAAATGCCCTGGATCACCACTTATATAACAGAGATCAGAGTCTGGCCCAAGGTCTGGTTAAAAAAGGTCAGATTTAGCATTTGCAGGACACCTGAATCAAGTGCTCTGAGCACTCAGCTAAACTACTATAATCTCATCATCATACCATCTCCAGGGAGCATAGAAGAGAACAAAAGGAAGCGATGTTAATGTTCTAAATCTCCCCACTATACAGCACAATTCAGTTAACTTCTAATCAAAGAGGTCCAAACCAGTCCAGACAAAATCAAGAACAAAGCAGAAGCCTTTCCCAACATCTGAAGTGAAGCTATTTACAAGGGCACTAACTGAGATCAGCAGTTTCCTTTCCTTTTACATTGACTTGCTTCATTTTAAAGTGACTTAACAGTCTTGGTTTCTTCTGGAAGGGGTACTGAAATACTGTGGAAAAGTCTGTTCTCCTGGTATTTCCATGCAGACAGGTGCTGGAGGTGCCAGAATTCTCATGGCTGGTCCCTGGGTAGTTTGAACATTTCATTGTTGTCCCATGCTAAGAAGTTTGCATATGAATCTGTACGTCTCCCATACCTGAGTGAATTTGGGTCTAGATATTACAGCATAGACCCATCACAGATCTGAGATGACTTTAGAGATTTGCTTATCATTAATTCTAATGAGCAACAGTGGGGTTAATTCAATATCTAGAAATACTCCAGCCTTCAATCTATGTTTAAAAGCTGGCTGTGTCTTTAGATGATAACCAAAGTTGACATCAGCAAATGACTCATGAGAAGACAGCAACTACAAAAGGAATGAAGGGGTTAATTCCATTAGTTTCCTTATTAGTTATTGAAGAAAAAAAAAGTACTTCCTTCCTCAAGCTCTACCTGTTAAGCAACTACAAACACAGAAGACAAGACTCTGCATTCAGTTATCCTAGGCTAAGTAACCGGACACAAGTGTAGCAAATCAATACAGGGTGCAGCTATTCTGGATTCTCACTATGATGACTCATATCAGAATTTGTATACTGTGTTGACCTGAGGAAGAGCTCCTCAGAAAGTTGCTGTATCTCAAGCAGAAGTTGGTTCAATAAAGATATTACCTCATCTACCTTGTCACTCTGTCATCAGAACTTTATACCAAGTAGTCAAGAACAGATGAGGCCTGTCTGTCTCTCTTGAGCTAAGACCAGAAAGTGACATGCTGATGAAAGAAAGTCTGTAATTTGAGCAGACTCTAATTATCGAGAACATGAAAGGATGCTATATTTGGCTCGAGAACAAAAGCAAATGACTGTTCTTTTAAAATCAGTTGCAACATTTGATCTTTATAATCTCTAGCACTCATAATCTTGCTGGAAAATAGCATCATGTAAAGAGATTCATAAATATTTCTGTGTTTATGTCACCCTTGGGATAATAAAACAATATTTAGTACTGAAAGTTGTTTCCCCTCATCCTGTATTTTCATGGTTGAAATACAGTAAATATATTTGAACAAGGTCTTTTGTTATCAACTCACTTTTTCTGTCTCTCAGCATGGAAAGAATAGTTAATTTATTCTTGTTGAGGTCTCTGCCACAAAATTAGTAGTTCCTTTTCTTCCCCCCCCCCCCTTTTCTGCAAATGGTTTTGGTCAGTCAGTCTGAGAAGAATCCTTTATACTGATAGATAGATACCAGAAAAACAGTTACCTAATAATGGTCACATGCAAGTATTTTGAAATTCCTCCCTAACTGAGCTAGAGATAGCCAAGATGGTAAGAAAACTATGTATGATGTAAACTGATATGTCAGGATGATGGAAATGGCATTAATGCAGTGGTTACCAGTACAAACCAAATATTCATTTTCATTCCCTTATTTTTCTTCTGAATTACACAGTTCAGAATTTCTATACTGTGCAAATTCATACAATGAAGGGGAATATGTCAGAGGCTTCAGTCAGGCAGATTGCAGGACAAGCATGCTACAGTCTCAGTCTGACTTGTAAAATTTCATGCTGTTCTAGTTCTTGATCTCTTCTGAGAAAAGGCAACAATCTTGTCAGATGTTTTTGTGGGCGAGGTTTATTCACAAGGGATCTGAGGGGGATCCAATAAGCTTATTATTACTTGTGATCCAGGTAAAATTTGGACAGTTTTTCAGTCAATTTCAGCTAAGAAATACACAGCTGTAAGTCTGCAGTGACTCCACTGAAGTCAATTAATTCCCTCTCATTTACACCAGTATAACTGAGAGAAGAATATAGGTCAGTAGCGTGAGCATCACCCCATGAAGAGACCCAGCACAGAGCTTATGAACCTTTTAAATGTCATTTAAGACCTACCTTGAGGCATTTAGTGGACTTTAAGTGAGACATAGCCTAATACTAGCTCTCTGAGTAAGGGGCAATTACACAGGTAACTCACAAAATAATTGAGATAAAGCGTAAGTCCATTGCTCCTGCCTTCAACTTTTACGACAGACTCAACTTTCTCAAAGACTGGATGCTTTTGCTTATTTGTTATTACCTATTATTATTCATTTAGTTGATTCCTCTGAGCTTCAGGGTTATGGAGATAAAATGTTTGAAATAATGTAAGAGGATGTCTCTGTGGCAGATCAAACAGAGCTGTTAGTGCAGTTTCAGTGACCCAAGAAGTTCAAGAAAGTATCCTAAATTTAAAGGTGTTTATCCAAATAGAAGATGAAGCCTGATGCTTAGTTATTTTATATAAATAATAATAATCAATAAAGCACTGTACAGTACAAGGCAGTACACAACAAAAGACAAAGAAGCTGCTTGCTGGAAATTTTCTAAACCCACTGTAACTATAAAGTAAAAAAATGCTTTGAGATTCCATCAAATTTTTTCACACATTCACCTTTACTTTCTTCCTCTCAGTAGGTAGCATAATTCAATCCAGTTGCCTTTGGCAGCAACCTTTAAGGTGGTGATTCTATGGAGGAATTATCTTTGAGAAAATAATTCCATTCTCTGGATATCTTGGCTAGCAGCATTTATCATCATTTAGAAAAGTAGTTGAAATGTTACTTGGAGGATGGGGACCATACGGGACTGGATGAGTGCTAAATTCTTTCTGATGTGCCTGTGCATGTGGATGTGGTATGGAGGACAGTAGATCTTTTTTAGTTTCTATAGCTATATTCAACATTTATCCATTAATATAGAAAAAACTCAATTAGTGACTCTATAGGGATCAGACTATAGCTCTACTATCTACAATTTAATAGCTATCATATATCATAGAGACCCAATTCCCAGGTAGAGTAGGATGTAAATGGCAGCAGCACATAGATAAAATTTTAAAAAAATCTTTAAATCTCTGTGACTTATTATAGTTCCCATTACCCATTCCTATTGCACATCTTGTAGTTTTTGTATAATTCACACCCTGCCTTCTGTAAATTAATGCTGCTGCTAGGATTGTGGTTAGAATATTTAATTTCCTGATACATCATTAAAATGAAAGGGAATTGTTTTCCAGTTTCAACTTGTTTGCATTATCAGAGAGTAATCATCCTAGTAACATGATGACTTGAGACTTCAGTCAGTCTGTGCTCTATGCTATGGGATCTTTTCATTAATTTTATTTATTTATAGAAATTTCCAGATCCCCACTTCCAAAGAGACTGATAAGCTCACTGAAATATTATGTATTAATAGTGGTCATGTTAGATCCTTGCAGGGGTTAAAATTGGCTGGAATGCAGCAGAATGCCATTGTGGGGCCCCACATTTTTAGGGGCTCAACATTCCAGATGCCCTACAAATAGAAAATGGAGCTGGAATGCTGTGTTCTGGGGCCCACCATTTAAAAATAGAGGGCCCCAGAATGCAGTGTTCCAGTTCCATTTTCTATTTTTAGGGTCCCAAACACTGAACCCCTAAAAATAGCAGGCCCTGGAACGGCATTCTGCTGTGTTTCGGCAGGCAAGGGAGAGCAGGGTTCGGGGGCTTGCCTGGCTCCCTGCACATGCACAGACGGCGCTTGGAGGCAGAAGCTGGCTGCATTGTCTCCTAGCCCAACGTGCAGCTGCCAGTAAGTTCTGGGCAGCCTGGCTCACACTTGGTTGTGGGGGGGGGTATTGGGGGTGCCTGAGCTGGGGGTCGCTATTGTGGGAAGGGGGTGGATTTTGGTGGTGGGTATTGGGAACTGGAGGTGGATATTGGGGGTGGGTATTGGGGGTTGGGGGTGGATTTGGGGGACAGGGGAATGGATATTGTGGGCAGGAGCTGGAGTGGAGGGTAGGCGGGTGTCAGGCTGGCATTTGGTGGGCAGGAGCTGAGGTGCAGGAGGGGGACCTACCCATGCAGGGGGGGGGGCACCTGATTAGTAGAGTTCTGGGGCCTTCCAAATTATACTTTAACCCCTGGATCCTTAGACCCAGAGGCTTAAACTCAAACCTTTCCCCCAAATTTAAAGACAGATACAGGGTACTGTATCTGCAATCACAGGAAACAAAGGATTGGCCATACTAGTTCTGACCTATCATCTAGTTAGTTCAGTGTCTCAAACAGTGGTGAAAGTCAAATGATTCAGAAAGAAAGTTCAGAAATCCAGTGATTGGATAATCTGCCTTTGAATGCACTGTGAATTTTGAGTGTGCAATGATTTAACAACAGGACCCAAACTGAACTCCATTCAGTGTTATGTGTAAAGGGACTGATAAGCCCTTACTGAAACTGATTGGGCCTTTTCGATTGGCCATTCCATTTGAATTGCATGTGGTGATTGATGGGCCTGGGAAGCTGCCCAGGTCAGTCAGCATCCCGGAGTGGGGACCCCCTAGTTCATGCCCTGAATGCCCATGACAAGATTGGGGGTCAAGCCCCCAGGAACTCTCGGCTAGTTTTGCTGGGGTTTCAGGGACACCACCATGCAGGAGAGTGGGAGAGGAGTCTTTGTGGTCAGGCAGATTTCTGGGTAAAGGCAGTGGGAGCAAGGACTCAGATCCTGTTGCTACCCACCTTCATCAGGGTGGCATATGAGCCAGGAAAGTTCCCCAAAATAGCGGGTTCATACCCCTGATTACATATATATAGGTGTTGCTCACAAAAGCTTTAAAACTGTAGACTTACCTGGTGTGCTGGATACTGCAGATGCCACAGGGCACTTCAAGTAGCAGAGCTTGCTTGACTGTCCTTGAGTAAAATATCTTGGTCCCACCAATTCTTGTACAGATCATGTGCCATGTGGAATTGTTCACCTAGCCGCTGCCTTACTATTAGAGAGGTGGGCTGTACTAGTGCCAAAGGCTAAAATATTAGGAAATTAAACTGAGGAGGTCTTCCAGCTGAAGTCTTGGTAAGAGCCTCATGATTTGGTCTGGGTATGTTGCACACTTTGAAATGTGAGGTATTATTAAATTAACATTTTAACTTGCAAGAGTTAAGGGTGACTAGATAAATAACAGATGGGTATACAGTGACAGATGCAGAAGAAGTATTTCTATCACAAGATTTCTGCTGAAGTAAATTCACAGGTGACAGTGAGAGAGGGTCCTACATAGTCCATACTGTATGGGTTAGTGGAGGGGATAGGAAAAGAGAAAGAAAAGGCTGACTTGGAAGGAAGAAGTGGTAATACATTCACTTGCTTGGAGAAGCCTGATATTTAGGAGAGGAAATATTTTCTTCAGTTTCTCTAACAAAGGCCAAGGCTGAGGTTAATATTTATACTGAACTTGCCAAGGTCCTCACAGGATATAACCAGTACTTTATTTCACAGTGAGGTGAAATCACAAGGAAAATCAAACAATAAACTTTCAGATAAATCTAACTGTAACTGTGGAAACCTGGCAAACAGTGTTTAAACGTATCCAAGTTCACACACAGTAGTTCCTCCCCGCCCCCCCCCCCCCAGGACTTGTCTACATGGTGGGGTAATGCACACTATAAATGTGTGATTTCTAAAGTACTCTAATATGTTTCACATTAATTGGTCCCTGTAGATCCTGCTGGTGTGAACTATTAGCTCTCAAGTGTTTCAAACACCAGTATGTTAAAGTGCACTAGGGAATTTTAGCATGCACCAGCACGGTTTATGCAAACTAATTAATGTACAACATGCTAATCCACTTCAAAAATCACACACCTGTAGTGTGCATTACCCCACTGTGTAGATGAGCCCTGAATAATGCAAGCCTAGCTTTGTAAAATACAAGAGACACCATGAAGGATTTCAGACATAGCAAGCATGGCACCTATGAGTCATCCATTCTCTGCATCCTAGTGGAAAGAGCTTTATGAAAGTATAAACTATACCCACTCTTTGTAGTGGTAGCTGTACCATGTATGGAGTCTGCTGTAGCCTTGCCTAATAAAACTGAATCTTTTAACTCTGTCAACAGCGGATTACTCTTTCAGAACTAGAGGTCCTGGGCTTCAGTCCTCAATGACCCATCTAAGAGCCCACAAAGAATGGGCAAAGCTGTTGAGGAAAAGTTAAAGAATAATTTAGCCTTAAGATTTAAATCTGGATTCAGAAACTGAAAATTCAGGATGTCAACTCTTTAGCTTTAGGTATGAAATTTGGATCTGGTTCTAGATTTAGATTCTGATTTCTCCATCCCAGAATCTGATGGGTACTTAGATTTTAGATTTGATTTTGGCGTAATTAAACGGAAAACATTGAGTATTATCAGATTAATTAAATGGACAAATGGACACATTAATTAAATGGATAACATCAGGGACAACATCAGACTAATTGAATGGACACTAATTATTATCAGATTCCAAAAGGGTAGCCATGCTAATCTGTATACAGCTAAAACAATAAAAGTCCTGTGGCATTTTATGTGTTAGTTTTTGAAGTATCACATGACTCATTATTATTAACTTTTTTTTTTTCTTTTTGCAGCTGCTTTTATATGTGAGGGCTCCAACTGGGACCATAAATGCTGATTAATCTTGAGAAAAGTTGTTTTCCCTGTACTTACGGGTTATTCTATGATCAAAAGTGGAAAATACCAGAAATCTCATGAATAAGCTTATCTTGGGATTTCCCTTCCAATTTTACATGTCGACAGGTTCTAATAAACTCTGGAAAAGCATTCCAACTTTGAAGTGCTCATCTGAGCCTAACTTTTTGAAGTTCACTTCACAACAGTGTTTAAGGTAGTGGGGCGTTTTTTTTTCTATTGATTTTAATTGTTTGTGTTTTCAGTTGGTTAGTATGGCCCCGAGCTCCACAGCAGAGGCGTTAGGAAAGCTGTGTAAATAATTATTAGTGGTAACACAACTTTTCCTACCACAGGGTTCTTTGATCTTCATATAATCTCCCCAACCACTTCAAAAATGGCTCACACAAAAGAAGAGTAAAAATAATCAAAATATAGAAACTTAGTTCTTAAGATCTACTTAGAACCTAAGAGTCTGATTGTTCAAGGCTCTGAGCACTTCCAGAGAGGTCCTGAGCAGAACAGTGTGCCACAATTCCCAGCATCCTGCAGGATCAGGCTGTGAAAGATTATGCATAATTATGAATATGTATTTGAAAGGTTAGTAGTGCATATTGTTCTTTCTGTATATTCCAGTTCTTTCTCTTTGTTATTTTCTCTAACCTCAGGAAACCATGAAGCACGACATTTTTCACAGTTGTTTTTCGTGACAAAGGGCCATCTTTCTAATTTGACTTTGCCAGTAGCTTTGGTACAAGTATATATGTCTTTTCCTTTCCTTTTAAGAAGTAGCATTTTTACCACTCCCTGAGGAGGCAAATTCAAGCTTGCTTTTTTGGACTTTAATATAGTTGAGGGAATGTTTGGGGAATGATCTTTTCTCTCTCTAAGGGTTATAGGCTCAATTGACTCCATTTCTGCTTTGAAAAATCTATGTAATCATTCATGATAATGGTACCAGCATGATTTTAGAGTGTTCTAATACATCATCAAAATATTCATGCAGATCCTTTCCCATCTGCAGTCACTTGTCACTTGAGCATTGAAGGAACCTTGCTTATGTAACCTCCTCCAACCAATATCACCATTTCCCTATTGCCTTTGCACAGGAGGTTTTGTTCCATGAGTGGCATTCAGACCGGAAAAGGTCCTCAAGAGATCTTCTAATCCAGTCCCCTGCACTCAAGGCAATACTAAGTATTATGTAGACTGCTGCAATCAAAATAATGAATAACAACAGATGTCCCAAAGACAATCAAAGCTCCAGAAGTGACCTATAGTCTTAACGACAGCTGAGACTTTCCAGAAGGAGACAGGATTCCATATGTTCATCCAGCTTTCAGGATTCAGGGCAGGTTTTGCTTTTCATACTATTCTATGCAACATCATGAATTTTAAGTCTTGGTTTCAGTCTGGCATCTTCAGTCTCAGACCCCAGAATCCTATTTCCTTACGTGAATCAGGCGGCATTTTACTTCCTTACATAAGTTACGTGGCAATTTTTCTGTTCCTTATTCGATGATTTATATGTCTGACTACATGGTCTTCATTCCAGTTATATATTCCACTGTAACAGTCAAAGCTTTGACATTAACACTTGTGTTGGTTAGTTACTTACATTATACAGTTAAGGAAGAGAAAGAATGCCACATAATTAAGGCTACCGCAAAGGGTAAATTTCAAATTTTGTGATGCTGAGTTTGTGGAGGATATTCCAGCATTCAAGCAAAAGGTTCATTTTTTAAGAACACTTGCACTGGTAAAGATTGACCTCTCAAATATTAACAGAAAACTAACATGAAATTGGTTGTGAATAGTTACATTAAAATTTAGCTTAAATTTAGTCAAAAGGCAGTGTTTTGCTCATTTGCTCTACTCTAATCATTATTTAAAGAAAATAAAAAGGAACAAACAAACAAAAAACACATGAAATCCAAGGTGGCACCTGCTCTTCCTTTTATTTTCTGCTGTAAATCATGTTATCTAAAGGCTGAATCCTTCTTCAGTCCCTTTGTTCCCTATCCACAATCTTCATGTAAGTTTTTCTTTTCTGATATTGTATCTCCTTCATTATATTGTAGTCCTCACCCCCCTAACTTACAAAACTGGGATCTTGGGTTTTTGGCCAGAAATATGCAACAAATGCAAACAGTACTTTACAAATAATTAGTAATACAACTACTACTGCCAAATGGCTGCCATGGTCTACTCCAAAGGTGGCAGGTTTTCCGCAGTTTGTGACTTACACCAGTAGATCCAAAGCATGCAAAGCAAACATTCAACACACAAGAAGAAAGGCACAAAATAAGAGCACACAGATACACAAGGTATCTGCAAGAGATTATAAAGATGAGCACTGGTGGCCAAACTTGAAAACCCAACTGAAGTCAATCACAAAACTCCAGATGATTTTAAAGAGGCCAGGATTTCACTATAAACAGTGGCAGGGCAAAAGGTGCTTCTTAGTTTCCTGAATCCATTTCTGTACAAAATGTTCTTCTTGCACAGTGAAAACTAATCATTCTTTATTAAAACTAATGATGCATGATTACTTTTGGAATGGCAGGTTGCATTATAAGTGGTGATGGGCAAATTGAAAATCACTGGTACGGGTTTGTAATCAGACATTCAGATTCTGCTTATCTGAACATCTTTGGGCTAGAAATCTATGGGTAATTTTGGATTAAATTATCTGTATTTCTGTGTCTAAAGTTAACTAGCTTTTTTTTTTTTATTTTAAATCCCTCAAGGAATCATCGGTTGTTCTAAAATAATGCAATAGCTGATTTAAGATATGTTGGGATTTATATATTTTCATTTTAACTTCTAGTGAAATATCAGACAGTAAAAATGTATGTAATACTTCTGCCAGGGGGACATGGCAAAATAAGGGCCGGGTTCTATATCTAGAGGTTTCCAAATAATGTTAAAGCACCTACCGGCTTGAGCCCCCATGCAGTCTTCTGGGAAATCCTGCACTATGCTCTGGACACCCCAAAGGTGTAATGCTTCCCCATTCACAAGCACGAGTCTGAGTATGGTGTATAGAACTTTTAATATTAATAAAAAAGAATGTAAAGATCCAATAGCAAAAATCAGTACTGATCTGGAGAATCAATGCAGAACATGGTTCCCAATGGATCCCACACAGCATCACAGAACATATAAACTTACTAGCAAGACCAGCACTGAACTGGAGAATCAGTGTAGAACAAGGTTCACATCAAACCTCAGGGTATGCAGGGAATGTCTGTCATGCCAACTGTCTGCCAGTGCACCCACTGGTCAGTCACTCCATCCACCTGTCTGCCAGCTCCACCTGCTGGTCACTCACGCTGTCCAGCCCTCCACTGGCTGCTCTCACTGTCCTCTGGCTCCACCCACTGTCTGCTGGCTCTGCCCACTGGTTCCTCACACTGTCCAGCCCTTCGCTGGCTGCTTTCACCATTTGCTGGCTCTGCCCACTGTTCACCAGCTCTTCCCACTGGCCACTTCTGCTGTCCAGTCATTCAGTGGCTGCTCTTAAGTGCTTTCAGCTCTTAAACTCAGAGCAACTGTAAACAGCTTCTTTTATTAAAATAACAAAGAAGCCTGGTCACTCATCTATCTTTTCACAGTAGGGCAGCCAGTGAAGCAATGCCTCAGGCATAGCTCAGATGAGCTAATGCTATTCCCCCACCCATTTCTTAACCTCACTAGGCTGAAGAAGAGGGAGGGCCCCTCTTTCCAGTTCTTTTTTTTTGGTAATGGTAACTTTTACCCTTCAACTAACCTAAACAGAGTTTGAACAATCAAGAGAGTAGCATATTACAAAAGAAAGTATTTCATGTTTCTTTTCAGTAGAATCAGGGGGTGTGTTCACACAGCAGTCTTATTTCGAAACAACAGAGGTTGTTTCAAAATAAGAAAGGCCACGTTCACATGACGCACTGTTGTTTTGAAACAACAGGTTCCGTTGTTTTGAAACAACAGAGTTGTTTCAAAATAACTTAAACCCCATCTGGGGATCAAACAACGTTGTTTCGAAACGATTGTTTCGAAACAATGCCGTCTGAACATGTTGTTTTGAAACAACGGTGACTTGTTTCAAAATAACTGTTGTCTGAACATGCTATTTCGCTTTGAGCTTTTTTCCTTAATTCGAAGTAACAAACTGTTAATTCGAATTAACTTATTTCGAAATAAGGTGTTATTTCGATACAACTTGTATTGAAACAACTTGTGTCGAAATAACCCCCTGTATGTGAACATAGCCAGGGATATTGACAAATTTGTGATCAAATTAACCTAAACACCATTACCCATATTGCCCTGCACCCATAGTGAGACTATGCTAATATGCTCTTTGTGCAGATGCAAATACAAAACCCATGCAGATTAGTTGCCCCTGCTTAGAAGCAGTTAGGCACAGCTTCTAAGCCTGTCTTACATATAAAACTCCCAAAATGTGAACACAGATTTTTTTTTCAAGCCTTTGAACAGGTTTCACTCAGGTTTGCTTGAAAATTAGGCAAAGATTAAGGTTGATGCTGATGGTTTTCCATGTCCAGTACAAAGAAGGTGTTATTACCTGGAATCTGGCCAGGGCTGTTTATATCTTATTGCCATGATAACTGGTGATTCTACCATTCCTCTGACCCTGTAAAGAAAATAATACATGGCCTGATCCAAGGCCCACTGACATCAATGGACTTCTTCCCCTTGGTTTTGATAGGCTTTATATCAAGCTCATAGACAGTTTAGAAGGCCAACTCATGCATCTCTTATCCAGTGGCATTGCTGGTGCTGGACACAGGGGGCACGTGTCCCAAGTCCCAGCACCAGTGCCCTGTGTGCACTGCAGTGGTGGCTGCCTTACCTGGTTCCAGCCCTGGCTGGGGATCTGGGGCCAGGCTGCTGGTTAGTGGTGGCAGGAGCCTGAGCTCAGCCCTACCCGGGACCCCAGCACCAGATCTGGTCCAGGCAACGGATTGGGGCCAGGTTGTGGGGCCTGGGCCTGGGCCCCAGGTCTTTTTCTGGGGCAGCATCGCTCCTGCTTTTATCCATTAATTTTACATACTTTTGAACAAGAAATATGCATTCACTATTGCAACTATTTAATCTAAAGACACAAACATAATTTTCCTAGGAGCAAAGGTCTGCAGAGCACTAGAGTGTTCATGTACCTTTTGTTCTCAGCTATAGAATTATACTAAATTCAGGACACAGCAAAACAAGCATTCATTACATTTTAAAGGATAATTGCTACCAAATAATTTATGGGTGCAAAATGCTACACAGAGAGCAGAGAACACAGCTACTTATAACCTAGTAAATTAAAACCAAACTGTCTGTATGCCAGGTATCTTGCATAAGATTAATTGGATCATATCAAGACTGCTAACATTAAAAAGATCAAATGGAAAAAGGAAAGATATAAACTTTGGTTATGTATCAGTATACCCTCAACTCAGCAGTTGCTGATTATTTATTGTGCACATAAACAGATGCTCCTAATACTGTTGTGCGATCCATGAGAGAGAGAGAAAAATATCTACCACGCATAATGAAGCAAAGGAAAAAGGGCTTGTCTTGAAAGTGCCTCAGAGGCTGTTCCAGTTGACTTCAGTGGTTCCTCATCTCCTTGTATGATCAAAGATTCTGGCAAACAAGCAGATGAGACCAAGAATCAGCTTTCCTCATTCCTAACCTTTTCTATGAAATGGTGCTTACAGCAGCATACAGGAAGGTATAAATTGATATCTATTTTTTTTTAAGAAAGAAAGAAAGTCTTCCTTTCAACCAAAGTACACCTACTAATTTATTATTGTAGGGCTGCTCATAAATTCTGGTCTATGCATAGTTATGTTTAATTGTAGGGTAGGTTGCAATGCCTTTGGCTATATTCACTGGAGTATTACAATAAAGAATCTCATTAGTTGGTTATTGAAGGTTTGTTTCTGCATATTTTTGTAGTGCACAATTGTTATTATTATATCATTGCTCACATACTATGGATCACCAGCAATATTTTATTTTTAATAATAAAATATAAAAAAGTATTTCTTTATTAAAAGAACAGGACTCATAGGGACTTTGCAGTCAGGCATAAGAAAAAAAAGCAATCAAATTCTGAATGAATCAACATTGAACGTGTCCCTTATATTAGGAGGAGGAGGAGGAGGAGGAGGAGGAGTATTATGTGTGTCTTACTAAAATCAGAGCAACTAAAACAAAAGTAATACAAGTAATAATTGACTGCCACAGTTATAATACCTGACATAGATACATTTGTACCTTAAGAGTAAGGGCCAGCTCCTTGGCCAATGTAAATTGAAGTTGCTCCATTAACTTTCGTGTAACTGAGCTAGTTTACAGGGTTGAGGATCTTGCCCTTTCAAAGCAAATCTAACAGAGGATAACATCAGCTGCTAACAGGAAAGACCACAGAGGCAAAGTAAGAAACTCTCTCATGCTGAATGAAAATAGTTAGCTAAATTTTCCTCTATTAAATTTTTGAGGTTTTACCCTAGATCAGGGGTCGTAACGTGCGGTCCCTAAAGTTATTTCCTGTGGCCTGCAACAACACTTAGAATTTCTTAAATAATTTATAATACAAAATCTAAAATATGTTTACTTATTTACTCTTTTTCTTACAGTACAGTTTCTTTAAGTTAATAAATTGACTTTTAGTGATGTATATATGTTACTCTTCCTTTTGACTATACCTTGTAACATTGCATGGAAAGGTTTCAGTGGTGTGGCCCACAGGCTAACATACTAGTCCTCATGTGGCCTCTGTGCTGATTTGAGTTTGAGACCCCTGCCTGATATTAACTCTGATGCCACTGAGAGAACTTGTGCCAAAGCAGTTAGGATCCCATTCAGTGAGAGTTGGTTCAGGATCTTAACTATAAGACACATGGTCAGATTCTGATCTGCTATGTAAGTATAAATCTGGAGTATTTCCATTGATTGTTCCATTGCTGTAGTTTGACTTCACTGGAGTTACTTTAGATCTGTAAATGCTAAGAATACTATAACTGATATAATTTAAAACAGAGTAGAATATCATTGACCAGATTTATCAATGTAAACTCACAGTAAGTCCATCCAATTTTGTGTTAAATTGGCTTTCCCACATAGTAATTGAAATAAATTTTTTGATTCATATCTTTGGTACCATGGGTAAACAGAAGAAAATGAGCATAAGGAGGCCAACATTACTAGAATTCTTCAAGAGACGTGGCTGTTTAACAGGAATCAATAATAACAAATTAGGGCTACATTCTATCATAACTCACATTTGATTCCTATGGGACTACAGTTCAGTGCCTTACAGGCTTTTTAACAGCCACCCCTCCTACCCCAGAGATTGCTTCTTTTCATTGGTGCAGGTGAGGGTGTGGATGAATCAGTGCCTCTGTTGAAGCAGCTTGGGCTATAGGAAATGATATTATTGTCAGGTGTTGTTATAATGTTGGACAAGACTATAACTTCAGGTTTCAAAAACTGAATCTGAATTTAGAATCATAGAATCATAGGGTTGGAAGGGACCTCATGAGATCATCTAGTCCAACACCCTGCTAAAAGCAGGACCACTCCCACTAAAGCATCCCAGCCACAGTTTTGTGTAACTGGGTCTTAAATGTTTCCAAAGATGGAGATTCCACCACTTCCCTAGGTAACTCATTCCAATGCTTCACCCCCTCCTAGTGTGAAAGTTTTTCCTAATATCCAACCTTGACCGCCCTAGCTGCAGTTTGAAACCATTTCTCCTTGTTCTGTCTTCTCTAGCTATTGAGAACAGCCTAGCTGCCACCTCTTTGAAGCACACCTTCAAGTAGTTGAATGTTGCTTTCAAATCCCCCCATCTTCTCTTCTGCAGACTAAATAAGCTTAGTTCTTTCATTCTCTCCTCGTAAGCAGGGCCATCCCTAGGGGGGTACAGGGCCCCAGGCAGATCGCCCTCTGTGAGGCCTCCACACCCCACCCAGCACTGGCGAGTGGGGCTGGCCAGCCCAGGGGAATGTCTGACAAGGCACATCATTCCTTAACCCCTCCAGGTTCCTATTGCTGAATATCAGAAGCCATGAAGCTCTGCAAATAGGAGTAGGGGGAAGGGTGATGGATCATATTTTCCCTGGGACTTCCAGCCAACTTGCATAGGTTCCCCATGCACTAGGGAAGTTGATAGCACCTGGGTGCGCAGCTGACACATGGCTCTGTGCCCAGCTGTGAGATGCCACCCTGCTGATCCACACCAGACACATCTACTGCTGTGGTTCCCAAGATTTTTAAATAGATCCCACTCCTCCCATGAACTTTGCTGTGATGCTTGCCTTCCACTTCTGAGAGGCAGCAAGAGAGTGGGGAGCAGGGGAGGGCAGAGTGGGGTGTCAGGAGAAGAAGTGGAGTAGTGCAGCTGGGTCGCAGGCAACAGGGAAGGCAGCACAGCATCTACAATTTCCCGTGCTGTTTCTGCCCTAAGCCAAATGCCTGGGCATGCTGCAGGGCAGGAAATTTAAAAAGGCTCTGGCCTGGTCCCAGCTTACAGGTGCATGCAAACCAGATGGGAGGAGATAGGGAACCCATGAGGCAAACAAGTCCATTTTACTCAGGATGGGAAAAGCAAGAAGGATCCACCCCAGAAAGGGGAGGAAAAAAAAAAAGGAAAAGAACAAAATACAAAATGAAAATCATGTCTGATCACCAGCCATTTACAATGATCACACAGGACCTCTGAGGAAGCAAGACACGGGAAGTTCCATAGATTTACTTGAGAGTCAGCAAATATAAAAGAAGGGTAAAAAGATGAAAACTTACCCAGTATCTGTGGGAGAATGGGCAAGCAACCCTACTCACCCTGGGATGGGCAGGGGGAATTCAAACATCAAAAGATTAGGTTAAAAACACAGTATAATCTTTGGCCAAAATAAAAAAAAAAAAGACTCAATTTTGCCATTCTTGTGATTTTTGACCACTTGAAACTGGCAGTAGCGTATAAGTTAATACCATATACTTCACTCAAGAAATCCCTTTCCCTTACTGTATTCTTCCTGCTAGTGTAGGTCCAGGCTTCTGTAGGCACAATGTAGGGACACAGATAGACAAAATGAATTGAATGTACCTTTAAAGCATCTGGTAGGTATCACTGTATCTGTTCTTTAATGTCATAACTGAAATAACTACCTCAGTTTAACAGACATTATAACCAATGTCCAACAAAGCTTGATGTTGCGAATTTAGAACTCCATTTTGTATTCTTGATAAAACTTGTTTTAGGTGTATACTCTGGAATTTCATTTAAACGTATGAACCAGATGTACCAGCCTGTCCTGATGAAATACAAGTACTACCTTAATGGCTAAGTGATGCAAACAACTCCCACAAAAGCAAGGATCCACCCCAGAAAGAAAAGAACAAAACACAAGGTGAAAGTCATGTTTGTAAATGGCTGGTGATCAATGATCACACAGGATCCCTGGCCCAGCCTGCCCACCCAGCTTCACCACCTGGGCTTGGGGGAGGCGACGCATGGCCCAGCCTGACTGCTGGGCCCCCCCGCCTTGCTGCCTGGGCAAGGTGGAGACGACCCCTCACGCAGCAGGCCCTCTGGCCTCACCAGCTGGCTTGGCGGGGGGTCAGTCCTTGGCCTGCCATCCTGCCATCCTCTTGCCTGGCCACACACATGACCTGGAGCCCAGGGGGGCATAATCCCTGAATAACCTGCCCCCTACTAGCCCAATGTGACTTGGGGCCCAGGAAGAGTCCTGGATCCCCAGCCCCCCGTCCCCCTCCAGCCTGACCACTGGCCTGACAAAAGGCCCAGGTGGGCCTGATCCCTGGCCAACTGCCCCACATTGGCCTGGCGAGATCCATGGCCCATAGGGAGTCCTGGATCCCCAGATCCCACAGACCCCTACCCCAACCTGGCTGCTGGCATGACTCAAGGTCCCCAGGGGAAGAGGGGGCAGATCCCCAGCCAACTCCCTGCTTGGCTCAGGCTCAGGTTCCCACCAGCGCCCGTGCCCCGCAAACTAACCTGGCCAAGTGTTTCCTGGGCTGGTGCTGCCAGCGTCTGCTGGAGGAGGAAAGAGTTAAACCTCCCTCTTCCCTCCAGCTAATGGCTCAGCGGCAGGCTGCCCAGCTACTCACTAGCAGAGCAGGGGCTGAGTGAGCCTGTGTCTGCAGGGGAAAAGCATTCATGGCTTGTTGTGGGAGACCGAGGACTCATGCCGGTCCCCAGCATTGGGTGGCAGCAGTGCAGGCCCCGTGGGGCCCCCCAAAGCACGGGGCCCTGGGTGGCTGCCCCACTCACCCTAGCCTTAGGACAGCTCTGCTTGTAAGTCACGTGCCTCAACCCCCTAATCATTTTCCTTGCCCTTCACTGGACTCTTTTTAATTTGTCGACATCCTTTCTGTAGTGTGGAGCCCAAAACTGGATATGGTATTCCAGATGTGGCCTCACCAGTGCTGAATAGAGGGGAATAATCAAATCCCTTGATTTGCTGGGAGCACTCCTACTGATGCAGCCCAATATGCCATTGGCCCTTTTAGCAACAAGAGCACATCGTTGACTCATTCAGCTTCCCATCCACCATAACACCCAGGTCCTTTTCTACAGTGCTGCTACTTTTCCGATCAGTCCCCAGCTTGTAGCAGTACATGGACTTTTTTTTGTCCTAAGTGCATGACTTTGCACTTTTCCGTGTTGAATCTCAAGATATTTCATTTGTCCCAATTCTCCAATTTGTCTAGGTCTCCCTGAATCCCACCCCTGCCCTCCAGGGTGTTTACCATTCCCCCCAAGCTTGTTGTCATCTGCGAATTTACTGAGTGCAATCTATCCCATCATCCAAATCATAAATGAAGATGTTGAACAGCACCAACCCCCTGAAGCCCTCCACTAGTTACTGGTTGCCAACTAAATATTGATCCATTGATACCTACCTGCTGAGCCTCATGATCTTGCCAGCTTTCGATCCACTTTAAAGTCCATTCATCCAAACCATACTTCCTTAACTTGCTCACAACAATTCTGTGGGAAACCGTATCAAAAGTTTTCCTAAAGTCGGCAGCTATTCCAGCATCTACATATCCTATCATCTCATCATAGAAGCCGATTAGGTTGATCAAGCATGATTTGCCCTTGGTGAGTCCATGCTGACTGTTCCTGATCCCTCTATTTTCCTCCAGTTGTTTCAGAATGGATACTTTGATGACCTGCTCCATGATTTTTCCAGGGATTAAGGTGAGCCTGATTTCTCTGTAGTTCTCTGGGTCCTCCTTTTTCCATTTCTTGAAGATAGGCACTATATTTCCCTTTTTCCAGTCATCTGGGACTTCCCCTGTTCACCACGCATTTTCAAAGATAATGCCTAGTGGCTCTGCAGTCACATGAGCCAAATCCCTTAGCACCCTCAGATGCAGTTCATCCAGCCCCATAGACTTGTGCACATCCAGCTTCCCTGAGTAGTCCCTAACCTGACCTTTCATCACCAAGGGCCACTCTCCTTCTTTCCATTTTGTGTTACCTGGTGTAGTGGGCTGGGAGCTGACCCTGCCTGTAAAGACTGAGGTGAAAAAGGCATTGAGCACTTCAGCCTGTTCCGCACCATCCTCCACGAGAATACCTGAGCCATTCAGTAAGGAACCTACACCATCCCTGATCCTCTTCTTGTTGCTGATATACTTGTAGAACCCCTTCCTGTTATCCTTCACATCCTTTGCTAGCTGCAACTCCAATTGTCCTTTGGCCCTTCTGATTTTATCCCTGCAGGCCTGAGCAATATCTTTATATGCCTGCCTAGTCACCCGTCCAGGCTTCCACTTTTTGTAGGCTTCTCTTTTGTTTCAGCTCACCTCAGAGTTCTCTGCTAAGCCATGCTGGGCACCTTCCATATTTGTTTTTCTTTCTGCACATTGGAAAGGTATCTTCCTGTGCCCTTAGTAGGTTTTCCTTATAATACAGCCAGCTGTCTTGGACTCCTCTGCCTTTCAGATTAGCCTCCCAAGGGATCCTGCCCATCAGTTCTCCAAAGGATTGAAAATCAGCTTTTCTGAAGTCAGGGTGTCAAATGAAACCATATTTGAAAATGTTCAGGTTAGAAACTGGGATGCTCTGTTCACATTTGGTCAATTATAGAGAAAAATACAAGCTGTAAAGTTAGATCAAGACATACAGTTGGAATTGTGGTTTAATATAAAAAAGAACCAGAAGTTGTCAGTGGTTCAGTAATACTACTCAGATCACTTTAATTTCCAGTCTGCAGATTTGTTGGGTCAGAAGGGTCAGATAGTTGGCAATACCAGTTCTATTAATCTGAAATGATTTGTTTAAGATTTGAATATATTAAGATATTTTTTCTTGTTACTCATGTTCCCCTAAACATTCTCCGGGTTTTGCAGCTTGCCCTGACTTCTGCACATTCAGAAGGTTATCCCAGGAGGCACGGGGTCATACTTCCCAAAAGTCATTTTCAGCAGGACATGATGTCCAATTTTCCATGCAACAGAGGGCTGAATAAAGTTTTAGAAAAGAGCTAGTCTCTGGGTATATTTTCTGATTGAACAGACTATGAAGCTTTTTAGCCACATCCATTACTAGTTCTAATTCATATTGGATAAAACACCCTTCATGCACACAGGGCCATTCTTGGGGGTGGGGGGTGATGGATGAGAGCGGTGATCGCCACCAGCCCTGCGGTTCTAGGGGCCCATGCTATCCTTCCAGCAGGTCAGTGTGGAGCCTGCACCACTGCCCCCCTCCGTTCTGGGGACCAAGCTAGCCAGCCAAAAGCAGTGCCCCATTCAGTGCTCCTGGTCCGCCCCCCCACCATGCACGCTGCTTTCTGCTTTGTGCCGGAGGCAGTGGGGAGGGGTAGAAGACAGCGTGGGGCCCATATTGCTACCCCCCCAGCCACTCTGCCTCCTGCCCTCTCCCTGCTGCTTCTGGCACAGAGCTGAAAGCAGTGCAGGTGGCGGGGGGTGGGGGAGTGGGGACTGGCAGCGCTGAATTAAGCGCCACTTTTGGCTGGCTTGCCTGGTCCCTGGCAGGGGACTGCTGGTGCAGGGGCAAAGGGGTCTGTCCCTCCCCTGGACCGGCCAGCCTTGCCCCCCTCCCAGGGCCAGTGCGGGGGGGGGGGCTGCCGGAGAGGCCCGCAGATGGTGATTCACCTGGGGCCCCACACCCACATAGGGATGGCCCTGAATACACATAAAGTTAGAGTCAATAGACTTTGCAGACTGTGTGCAGAGAATTTGTCGTTGGAACCAGGATTGAAGGCCACAGTATGCCCCTAGTCCCATGCACTTTGTACTCCAACCAATTGACAACAATTACATTCATAGCCCCTCCACACCAGTTGTAGGGATTATTGGAGCTCTGTAACTACAGATCTTGTGGCCTCTTACACTTTTCCACTTCTCTGGGCCTTATCACAACTTTCCGCAGTGTCCTACGTATATTCCATAGTGAGCATGGGCTGCACAGAAATCCTTGTGTGGCCACACCACTGGAAATCTACCACATCATTCCCAAAGTGGGACTGAAGAGGTCCAGAGTCCTCCTGATGGCTTTCTGCACTGTGGGAGGGAGGGAGGAGGGGTGAAATTTCGCCCTTTAACTCATAGGCTATAGAGATGTAGCTTTTATAGTCTCTCACCACTTGAAAGGGGAAAACATCTAGAGTATGAAATTAAACAAATAGAAATTAAGCCTGTAATCTACTTTTTGGTAACCACTGCTCTGAGCTCTGCCTGGAATGTGTTATCTTTGAACCCCATTTTATTAGATGGTGTGATAAGAAACTAAATCTCCATTTTGATTGCTTTACTCTGTCAATTTCATTTGATATTATATTCATTAATTTTAATTCCTACATTCATAAATAGTTTATGGTGCTGGCCATGAGCCAAATTCCTGTGCTCAATTGACTTGCTGGAGTGATGATACTGGTATCACTTCCTTGTGGCACATCACACAAAAGAGATTGTCCTTTTAATCTGTTCCATTCTACTTTAACAATCCCAGTTTTATGACTGGAATTTACAAGCTGTTCATGGCCTTTTATTTTCCTTTTCCATAGTGTGTCAAATCACAGCGCAATACTTTGCTTCGTTTTCAGAATTAAAACAAGCTAGGCAGGTCTAAGCAGCTCACAAGGCAACATTGTGGCTTAATGTCCAGTGGGCTCTTGAACGTTCCTGTTCATATGCAACAGGTTTCAAAGCTATTGTTCACAAGAACATTTCTTTTGGGAGACAGTATATGTGTTAACTCCAACCACAAATTTTAAAATAAAGTTACTGGGTAATTGCTGATACTTATTTTTCCTAAATAGTCAGCGCTGTGTCCACTTCAGGTGCCTGAATGTCAAAAATTATTAGAAAACTAGAAACATTGCCATATCAAGAAATACTGAAATAATTAAGTGGGCTTAGGTTAGAAAGGAGGTGAATTACAGAGGATATGACAGAAGCATGCAAAATAGCTAATGACAGAGAAGGTAAATCATTAGATTCTATTTGCCCTTCTTCATCCTAAAAGAACAAAATCATATGCAATGATACTGAAAATCAGCACACTTTAAACTGATAACAGATTTTTTTTAATACAATAAAGAATTAACCTCTGGAACTCATTGCCAGAAGATTGCACAGAGTCCAAGAGTTTAGATGGGTTCAGAAAGGGGATTGGACTCACATGCTATCGGGAAACTCAGAAATATCTGAGCCTTTTCTGATTGGAAAGCTTTTGACCTGTTCCTAAAGTTTGTTTTCAGTTACTTTATACAGTTTCTAGTTCATGACAAACTTTACTCCTCATCACCCCAAGATCATTTAATTTCCTTAAAAGCATTTCTGAGTGACTGGGTCAAAGGTGTCGGTTCAGGCAGATTGGAACTCAAATCCGAGCCTGATCTGAAGTATCCTGTCGGCGTCTCTATATCTGGAACCAAACGCTTGGATCCAGATTTTCACAGATGAGGTCATCCTCTTTTCATTTATGATCTTTCATTAAAGTCTATCACTCTTTTGAAAATAGTCTCCTTGGGCTTCATATAAATGGTCAGAATTTTTTAATGATTTAATAACTTACTACAGAATTATCTGGAGTGGAAAAGAGCACAATAGCAAAAAAAAATCTATTAAAATGAGTTAGTGTCCAATTATATGATTTTTAATACAGCTATTGAAAAATAAATCTGAACAAGATAATAACACCCAAACCAGGGCTTGATACAAACAATATTTATTCAAATAATGCAGATTATTGGCATGAGGAGACAAATGGGGTACACTTCTACAAAAACTCCATACAACTGACTGCAAGAAATGGAGTGGAACTGAAAATTTCCACCCTACAAAGACTGCATGAGTCCTGGGCCCAGGAGGGATGATGTTTTTATAAGAATTAGTGGTGGTTTAACTTTCAAGAAATTAGGTTTATATTGTAATGACAGAACTA
Source organism: Podocnemis expansa (assembly GCA_007922195.1). Lineage (NCBI taxonomy): Eukaryota > Metazoa > Chordata > Testudines > Podocnemididae > Podocnemis > Podocnemis expansa. The sequence continues at coordinate 30,644,603 of ML681963.1, forward strand.
GTTGCCCGCTGCCCCTTCTGGATGAACGAATCAGCTGCATCTCATAGGCATTTCCTGAGAACAGCAGAGTGATTTTTCCCCTAGCACAAATCGCTGGCTTTTTGAGGTTTTTAACCTGATGGTTAAACTCTATCTCACTCTTGGCTTATAGTCACCTAGACATTCCAAAGGGGTACCATATGATGCTGATTACATTTCTCTGAATTTGTGGGCCAGTTTATGCTAAAACAACAAGGAGTTGTATGGCACTTGAAGAATAACAGATTTATTTTTTGCATGAGCTTTCGTGGGGGAAGATCCCACTTCCTCAGATGCTTCGTGGGATCTTCTCCCACGAAAGCTCATGCAAAAAATAAATCTGTTAGTCTTCAAGTGCCACACAATTCCTTGTTGTTTTTTCACTGGACTAGACTAACACGGATAGCCATTTTAAAATTGACAGTTTATGCTAGCCTCAGTCCCAGTGTGAGTTAGAACAATACAGAAGCTGCTTTAACTTATATCATTAGACTATGATCCAGTCTTGCACTCCGTCCAGCTCTAATAGCCCCTGCCGTATGCCCTTCTGCAACATACCACCTACACTGAGATGTGGGGAAGAGGTCAGCTGATATACAAGTTGGCTTTGCCAATTTTATGTCTGCCAGGAGTCTCCATCTTCCAGGAAATTTCTCTGCTGCTGAGCTAATGCCAGAATGTAGAGCCTTTCGTGCTGCCTGGATAATTAAAGGGGCCAGATTATAAACAAGAATCTGTCCCCATAAATCCAGAAACAGTGAAACTGGAAAATTATACAAGAGTTCTACAAACTTTTCCAAGCCTAGTAAAGGTTTGGTTCACAGTTTGGTCTGTGGCTTGGACAAAGATGCAGATACTTCAAAGCCTTGAAGTAAAATGAACCTAACATATGGGCACTCAGAAAATCAAATAGGCTATAGAATTCATCAGGAACTGCACACAGTGGGCATACCTATCAAGCAAGCTGGATACAGAGCCTCAGTAATGGAGTCAGATTTACCTGTTGGTGCACATGGATACTGGAGAGTTAGTGTAATCCAATACAAATGTTAAAAGTGTATTGGACATGTAACAAACCTTTAGAAAGATGACTTATTTCAAGTTGTTTAGGAAGAGATGATCAATCGGTCCAGGTAACCAACAGGCAACTGTTATATATAAGAAAGTGATTTGGTCAGAGAAAATGAGTGACTACAGCAAAACAAATTCAGTCAAAGAGAACCAATTTTCTGGGTGATATACTCAACATCTAAAAAGAAGTCCATCAAAGTCAAGTGCATTAAACATTCCTCCAGGAAACTGGAACACTGTTACAAAACCATATATCGATTCCAAAAATGTAACAGACACTCTTCATTGATAAGATGCTTTTCACCATGATGATATTATTTTTTTACTTTTTACAAATATGTCCTTTTATGTCCTAAATTTATCCAATAGAATTACTTTTGTTTTTGTTTATTTATTGTGAAAAAAACTAAGTTACAAAAGTGAATTGTGCATCTTGTCAGAAGGACAGTGAGGTTTGTGGTCACTCCATTGTGTTCCAAGAATATATTGCATAGTTGTAGGCTCACTACCAAGCTATACACATAAATTCTGGTAACAATTTCTGTCTCATATCTATGCCCTCCTTCAATTCTCCTTTTACTTTTCAAAATTCTGGACATAGTTGTCGGAAACATGACAAACAATGAGGATTTAACATGCCACCATAAACTTCTAACTGGAGAGACTGTGTAAACCAATGTCAGTACATAGACATGTTTTGATTGGTAATAATGAACTGAGATAATACCATATGCTTCTGGGACTAATCCTGACCTTTTTCCAATGGATTTATGTCTGAACAAATCATATCACTCATCATTCATTGCATTTGCTGACTGGTGTGTGCCTGTTTTTGAAAATTCTAACTGACAAGGGCTGTAGACAAACGTACAGTGTGTGAACAACAGTATTGGTAAATAACAAGTTAGGGCAACTTTGTGTAAAGCAGACCATAAAATAAATTATTCCCATGTTTTGTTTCCATAGTGATATATTGACAGAGATAATAATAGTGTGATATCAAGGGAAAAGTACATCTTTACTCATAAAGAACCAAGCAGTGTTTCACTAATGTCTAGGTAGCCAGTTTGAATCTGTACTATGTTAGCAATGGCAAAAGTTGTTCCCATATGATGGCTATTGATTAGGGCCTGGTTCTCTATCCATCCAAGTCATTAGCTTCAAATGATGCATATTCTGGTCTTTAGGTTTTAATGGTGGATTTTTAAAAATGCTGCACATTGAATTCTGCTCCCAAAGGGAATTTTGACAGGACTTCAGTGGCAGATAATTTATCCAATGCTAAGTGCTTTAGAAAGTCCCATCTTAGATTTCAGAGCATGAATTATATCTTCCTTTATATATGTACTGCACTGTCCATGCTAAAGGCTTGATCTATGCTAAAAAGTTAGGTCGCCCCAGGTACGTTGTTCAGGTGTGTGAAAAACCCACACATGACAGTGACATAGTTAAACTGACCTAATCTCCAGCATGCACTGTTTCAGGTTGATGGAAGAATTCTTCTGTTGACCTCTCTGGCTGCCACTTATCTAGGTGGATTACTGCTGACAGGTGAACCAGTCCCATTGCCATGGCTAATGTCTATGTTGACATGCCACAGCAGGACAGCTTTGCCATGTATTTTTTTCAAGTCCAGAGAATCCTAAATAAATAATGTTGATAGTTTTTGAGAGTGGTTTAGATTTCAGTATAAACTGATAAAACCTAATGAGCAAGTATCCTCATCTCAAACACCTTAGTCCAATTGTTCCTCTTGTTGGTGTCATGAGAAAGCCCCAAAAAAGAATGAAAATGGACAGTGTACTACCATCTTTATTAGCAGTATTATGAAGAGACACAGGTCAAGTGAATGGTGCAGAGAAATTTTGTTTCTGCCCAGGCTGGAGTAGTCAATCTAAAATGTTGTTGCTTTCAGAAGTCCTTCAGTTTGTCATCTCATCGTAGTTCCAGATCAGCAAAATGCTTACTTGAGTGCTCAAAATTAAGCACTTTGCTGAATTCAATCCTAATCTGTTAGATAAAAATGTAATAGTAAAATATGGATGTAAGCACTTTAAAACTCTCTGCAAATAATATGAAGATTCTTAATGAACTTGAATGTTATGCTTTCTGCTAGCTGGAAAATCATGATGATGATGATGATGATGATGATGATGATGATGATTTTACTGAGATGGTGTCTAAGGACCTAAATCAAAGATGAAGGTCATGATATATAGTCAAATAATATAAAGAGAGCTTTTACCCAAGAAAGCTCACATCTAACTCCTAGACAAAATACGACAGTTCTATGTGCACAGAAACAGCAGTGAGCAAAGTTATTGCAAAAACGGAAATGAAAACTTATGTTATAAAAATTACATTTAATAACATGCAAAGGTTACATTGCAAAACTTGCTTGGAATAATTCTGTAACTGTTCTGCCAGGTGCCACTGACAGAAAAAAAGGCCAGAGTTAAATCTGTGGAGAGGTCCTTTTTCTAAGAATGAATCAAAAAATGTTGACAAGTTCCAAAGGGGTAGCCATGTTAGTCTAGTTCAGCAAACAAACAAGGAGTCCTGTGGCACATTTAAAGACTAACAAATATTATTTATTGCATGAACATTCGTACAAGAAAATCCTGCTTTGTCAGATGTCTTTTAAGCCTCCAGCCAGAGTCATATTTTTATTACTAGTTCTGGAAATGAAAACATAATCTCCCTTGTTATGACACACACTCAGAGGTGATTGGAAACATTCAGGTGGAGCAGTATTCCACCAGAAAATCTTGTTCCATCAAAATCAGTATGTTTCCTAACACAGACACATTTCACAAAGTCAAGTATGCATATGAATTCCAATTCTGCAGTCTCTGCACAAAAGAATGAATGTACACAATTCTAACATAATCAATAACGAAGGTCAAAAACCAATAAGGAAGCACTTCAATGTCCCTACTCACTCCACTGAAGATTTGTTAATAGCTGTTCTCAAACAAATAGATAACAAATCAAAGCTGCCATGAGAAACTATAGAATTGGAATTCATGTGCAAATTTGACTCTGTGGACTCAGGCCTAAACAGACACTATGGGTTCTTTTCCTGTTACAACAGGTAATTTTACTTTCCTTGTCCCCCTCCCACCTCCCTGCTAATTGCTGTACTCCACTCTTGGAATCCTAACAACTACTTTGATTTGCTGTTACAGTCTGACCAGATCCTATGACATACACTTCCCTGCATTTATTTGGCTCCCATCCTATAAGTTCCCCATCTTCAAGCATCTGACAAAGTGAGATTTTGTTCCACAAAAGCTTATGTGATAAATAAATTTGTTATTCTTTAAAAGTGCCACCAAACTCCTTATTTGTTTTGCTGGGCAAGATTAACACAGCTTCCCCTTTGAGATATGGATTACTACACTGATGGGAGAAGCTCTACGTTTGACATAGGAGCATCTTCACTTAAGAGCTATAGCTGTGCAGCTGAACTCATGCAGTGTTTTAAATGTAGCTCTGCCCTGACTATCAGATTCCCAGTGGATGTACTTCTAATTTCAAATTCAGAATTCATTTTCTACAAAATTCACTTTCCACTTTTTCCAACATTAACTGAAATTTATCTGCTTTTACAACCAACCTTCCTGGTAACTAATTTAATAAAATAGCCACTAGAATTCTGGAAATGAAACACAATAATAATAAGAATGAATAATAATCTAATAATAAAGCTGTGTGAACACAATTGCAGTATGTTTATTTATTTTTTTTAAATCAAATCCGTGAGTAAGTTTCTTGCATTCTTATTTGGCTCTAGTTGACAAGCACCCAATAGAGAGACCATTTTGGATTTGAAAAGTCAAACACTGCAAAGCCATGCTTTGTTGGTAATGGTAACAATTACATCATCCATCACCTTTATAGCAACAGGCTTATTTAATACAGTAACCAGCAGATGCTATTCTAGGATAAAATAGTCAATCTGTTAGTTTTGCTTTAGATATACAGCTGCAATAGCAAGTCAGGCATGAATTTTATTAAGTCATGTGAATTTTCTGTCATTCTGGGAGCTGTAGATTTATATCCATCCATGTATGCAGCTCCACTCAAAAATGAAATATAATTTAAAAACAAATACAAGAAAAGTATTTCATTCTTGAAATATGCAATTAATATGTGAATCAAAATACCATAGTTTGGTATGGATAGCAATATTCCAGGAACCACTCAACACCTAAAACTAAATGTGTTGCATAAAGAGCTCCTGTCTCCTCAATTAAGTCCTGGATTAGATTTATTTTAAAACGGGTTTTACTCAACATAATATGAATGTGAAGAGAAATATTTTCATTATTTCTTCTTTTATTATTTCAGTGGAAACACTTTCTTTTCTTTTCTTTTCTTTTCTTTTCTTTTCTTTTCTTTTCTTTTCTTTTCTTTTCAATATGCAACATACCAGCCCTAGGTGGTATATGATGATGGCAAGGGGATTGTCTAGAATGTGTGGTCCTGGTTGTCTGTGTTCAGACGACAGTTTTATTTCAAAACAACACCCATTGTTTAAAAATAAAAATTCTTATGTCCACACGACATACTGTTATTTTGAAGGAACAGGTCCCATTGTTTCGAAATAATGGCTGTTATTCCGAAACAGTAAAACCTAGTAGGAAATAGAAATAGCTGTTGTTTCGAAAGGGTTGTTTTGAAATAACAGCATTCGGACACGTTGTTTCAAAACAACAGCATTGTTTCAAAACAACTGTTTTGAAACAACATGTCTGAACGGCCTTATTTCGAAATAATCATTTCAAAATAACAGCCGTTTTGATAGCAGGCTTTCCCTTAATTCAAATTAACGTATTTCGAAATAAGGACTTCATTTTGAAATAACTCATTTCTAAGTAACTCTTTTCGAAATAACAGTTGACATGTGAACATAGCCATTGTGACTTGATCTAATCAATTACCAGTTAACAGAAGATACAAGGAGGACACAATGAGAAATGCAAATCTCAGATGTAGCACAGGGTAAAGCTGTTTAGGACCTTTAAACTTAATACAGTGGTGTTATAATAATTGGACCTACAAATTTACCCTAATTGTGTCCTCAACTTTAAAAACAGAGTATAAATTCATAAAATATTACAATAACCTATAATAATAAATACTGATGGGAGCTGGTAAGAAGGGGAGACAGACAAGTTGAATTAGTTCAAATAAAAAACTCTGACTGATATAAGTTAAGGACTATGTTAAGACAATGCTTGGTAAACAAATGTGTAGGACTGGAAATTCAATGAATTAAAATGGGTGTGTTAGAAATTAAGCCTAATTTAGAAACAAAATAATGAATTAATGGGCCACCTTTCACTTCCTTTTGGGGTTACCACAAAGAGAATAACCACTAAGCTAACTGACTGAAAGAAGGGGAAGGAGTGAATTTCACCATCATGGCTGCCATTCACTCCCACTGTCTGCTGGGACATGGATCTTTTTCATTCCAATCCTGAGAGATGTCCTGACCAGAACAAGCCTGAGTGAGGGAACCAGATAACATTGCCACTTCTGCCGGTTCTGCCTAAATCCCAAATACTATCTGGAAAATGAGATTTTTTTCCTCCCTCATCTCTCGAATCAATACCTTTCCTTCCATGCCTTATTCCTTTCCCTTTTACTTCTCTCTAATTAATAAGAGCCTGGTTTAGCTGGCCAAGGCTACATTTTTGCAACACTGCTATAAGCCTATAACAAGAAAGACACACTAAATTCAGTGACCTAAACACTGGAAAATTCCACAATACTGAACAGCATGGTTAAGGTAACCTATGTCCATGTGTAAACAAAGTCTGCTGTTGACCAAGCTGTTAGGGCAGCCCTACCCTTTCCCTTTTGGTTTCTAGACAGTTATTTTAGTTGTTATTCTTGGCATTGGTTGTTTTTTTGGGGGGTGGGAGGGGGGTTGTGTAGGTCTAGGATTTTATTAGCAATGTGTTGTAGTATATATTTAAGTGTGCATGCTTATTAACTGCTGTGGTGAGCTGCTTTTCCAATGTTTAGGGGCTTTTGTTTATATTATGAGTCTTATTAATAATTTTGTTGATTTTTCTACAGAAATGTGTTGTCAGTTAGTTGAATTATTTTGTCTGAAATTTGTTAAAATATACTGTTAAAATGCTATTATTGGTTACTAATATTTAGTGGTTTTATTATACTTGTTCAGAAGTAGTTTTACTGATTCTTTTAATGTTATAGTATAGCAGTATATACTTTTAATAAAAATATTATGTGGGGGGATAGATAGATAATTTCATCTTTCCCCTTATTCCTTTCACATTGTCCCAGCAGTAGCTGGGACCCTCTCAGGGAGGTGAATTACCTCAACTGACAACAGACTCCCTCCCTTCAGCACAGCTACCCTCACTGCTGCTGCACTAAGCCTACGCTGCTGTAACAGCACCATTGTGACATTATAAGCCTACAAAAGCTATGAGAGCTAACCCCAGAGACAGAAGCTGAATTTTCTATCTGTGCTAGTTTTTTTTTTCTTTTTCTCCTGTGTGTGTTTGTCTTGCTTTATCTTATAAGAAAGAGGATTAAATTTTAACAACAGCAACAAATAGCTCCTACCTATCTCCATAAATGCCTTTTCTTTTCCCCACGAAGACAATTACGGCCATCTAGTTTATACCATCTAAGAGAATATCAGACAAGGGTTTTTTCCTTCTAAAAATGCTTTGCAGCTTAAGAGAAAGGGAAGAAGGGATAATGTTAAAATGAAACCTTCACATAATAACTTACATTTCATAGATTCCAAGGGCAAAAGGGAGTATTGTGATCTCCTAGTTGTGCTTCCTTTATAATATAGGCCCTAGAACATCTACAAAATAATTCTTAGAGCAAATATTTTAGAAAAATATCCAATCTTGATTTACAAATGGTCAGTGTTGGAGAACCCATTGATAGCTATACTCCTGCTTTGAATGTATGTTTATTAAAAGGTTTGAGGGTTTTACAATGTGTTTGCTATGGAACTAAGCTGATTGAGATCTTTGTATATCAAACTCAAAATCTTGTTTAACCTTGTTTAGTCTTGGATGGTGTCAGCATCATGTTAACTCACTGGGTCCATATATTCTGTATAATTAAATACAAGGAAAAAGTGGAGGCATGGCACCACCAATGGATAAGGAAGAGTATCTTTATAGGGTTTCTTTATAGGTTTTGTTGTTTGTTTGTTTTTTAACACAGTGACGTTAAACCTGTGAATTGGACTGCATTTGACTTCTCAGACTAGACAATATCAGACCCTTCTTGAATAACTGGTCTCTTATTGTTATGCTATTATCCCTAGTATATTTCTGCTGCAGAGTTCTCAGCACAGACTCAGCCAGTCACAGTAGATATGCTGGTCTTAGATACTGTGCTATTTCCTGCATTGAAAAAAAAAAAAGACAAAATGCTAATTGGCTTATTGGACTACTTTGGTGAAAGAAATTGTCCCCTTTGATCTGTGGAATAATGAGATTTATTTTGAACATCAAAGTAATACATAAAAACTGAACAAGGAGATGAGCAGCTACATAAGCACCATATTTTCTTGTCTTCTGAGAAGCGGGGGAGGAAATCATCATTGCAAATGAGGGATGAAGGGGGAGTCTCTGGAAGTGCTTGAACAAAGGAGCAAGGCTCCCACAAGAATGTATATGACCTCTGCATTCTGTCACAATCATCTTAAAGACCTTGGACCAGATTCTACTTTTTTACCTGGATGTAGATCAGGCAGAACTTTATTAACTTTATTGGACTCGCTTTTGATTCACAAAGGTGTAAGCAGGAGTGGAATCTGTCTCTTCTTTCTGTTTGTAGTTGGCTAATTGGCAAACAGTTATAGCACTGCCATTATGGTATATAGAGACAAAGAGTTCCCACTCCTAAGCAATTCTTTTTTGGTGACTAATCTGAGGACCTGTCCCAGACTGAGTGTCAGTGGAGGAGGTTTTGAAACAAATTGATCAGTTAAACAGCAATAAGTCACCTGGACCAGATTATATTCACCAAGAGTTCTGAAGGAACTCATATGTGAAATAGCAGAACTACTATCCATGGTATGTATGCTATCACTTAAATCAGGCTCTGTACTCAGTTTTTAAAATTGCCTCCAGAGATGACCCTGGCAATTACAGGCCAGGAAACCAAACTTCAGCACCTGGCAAGCTGGTTGAAACCATAGTAAAGAACAGAATTATCACACACACAGATGAATGTAATTTTGGGGGGAGGATTCAACACTGACTTTGTCAAGGGAATTGCCACACTAAGCTATTAGAATTGTTTGAGTAGTTCAACAACTGTGGACAAGGATGATCTAGTGCATATGTATAGTTGGTCTTCCAGAAAAAAGTTTGACATGGCCCCTCACAAAAGACTGTTAAGCAAAGTAAGCTGTCATGGGCTAAGAGGGAAGGTCCTCTCATGGGTCACTAACTAACTAAAAAATAGAAAACAAAGGGTAGGAAGGTCAGTTTTCAGAGTCAATGGGGATAAACAGCGAAGTCCCAGCTAGGGATCTACACTGAGACTCATATTGTTCAATGTATTTCTAATGATCTGGAAAAAGGAGGTGAACAGTGAAGTTGGCCAAGTTTCAAGATGATACAAAATTATTCAGGATAATTACAGACAGGCTCACTGAGCAAAAAAAATGGCAGATGAAATTCAATGTGGGGTTTCTTTTTTTAAATCTCTGCAAAGCACCATGGATCAAATAATTATTAAGTACTAGAGCTTGCTGAGAATTTCCCAACAGGATGTTTTATTTTCCATTAGACAATGTAGATCTATTGAAAATTAAACATTTTAGAGAAAAAATGTTACTTTCTATGCATTTCCATTTCAGGGAAAGGGGAAAAAAGCCATAAAGTGATTCAGATTAATCAAAACATTTTGACAAACCAAAATTAATTTTTTCAGAATCTAGTTTTGCTGGAAATTTCAGTTTTGTTGTGTTTCATTCTGTTCCACATTAGATTTTTTTTTTTTTTTGACTTATGGAATTTCTGAAAAAAACAGAGAATCCAGTTCACATTCAGGTCAATTATGGGCAATACATATCATTGTTCAGTCATAATCATATGTAAACAAATGTAGCAAGACTATATAATTAAATGTTCTGACAATACATTGTAGAGAATTTTTGGTAAGAATTTAAAAACTAACTAAGATGATTCATCCTCTTTTATTTGATTTCTCATTCGCTTGCATTAGCACAAAGATGGATTATGTATTCAGATTTTGCTTACTAAATTTAAAAAGAAATAAAAAACTGGATTGGCCTATCTCAGAATGTGCATAATTCATCTGTATTCACAAAGCTCTGATGTTCTGTCCAATAATTAAACACTTTTTAAGGAACTGGATAAGGTAATTAATTTGCATTCTCTTTCATCATTGTACTTAAGTATGTGCCTAATTGCACATGTGTTTCACTTCAGTGTAGTAACCATCAGTGTGTATGAGACATATATCTGAGCACCTTTCTGAATCAGAGATTTATGGCCTGATTCAAAGCCTACTGAAGTCAATAAGAGTCCTAATTTGGGATCCCCATGTGTACATTTACTTTTGATTTCCAAAAATATTGTAATTGATACAGAATAAAACTACTGAAAAAAAGGAGAAATGAGATTGTTATGATATATATTCTAGGCAGAACTGGCAATGACTTCTTATAGTTTAGAGCAGCTATTCTCAACCTTTGCATCAGGACACAAAAGCATGCATAGCACAGTGGGTAGGTGCCACATGAAATCAGCCTGCCTCCAAAGCTCTCCCACTGTCAAAGAGAACTTTGGTGGCAGCCTGATTTTACACTGCTGATTCCACAGAGCTGTAGCTGAAATGTCAAGCACTGCAACTCCATGTGGAGCCACTGTCAATTCTCCCAGTTCTCTTCTGTTTCATGGTGGTGGGGGCTGCTGCTCAAGCCTCCCACAGCTGAATCTGCCTGTTGAGGAATGATTTCTTAGCTGGCAGGGGCCACTCTTCAGCAGTGGAGGAGCCTTGGTGGCATCAGGCCCTGTAAATTGGGAGCATCATTGTGTTTTGCACAGCCGGGAGTCGGTGTATTATCTCAAACATCTTGTGTCTCTAATGTCTCTGGGAACAATATGCCACAACAAAACTGCAAACATCTTATAGTTAAGGTTGACTCTATTATAAAAGTCTGGCGTTAGTTACTAGTAGCTTTGCCAAACTTCCCATGTTCAAACTGAATTTTTTCATTCTTGGTGTCTCCCTTGACTGAACTCTGTTGGAATGTTTCAGTAAAAATAGTTCAACTATCTCTCAGAAAGAGTTTAGGGGAAAATATTTATTTTGCCCAAATTAAAACTTCTATAACAATTTTGTTGAGAAGCTTCCATGTTTTGGAACAAGGACTGGATATGGTAGGGGCAGAGAGTTGCCAAGTTGTCAGGAATGTGCTTTCTGCCACCATGTGAAAATAAATTCAAATTTAGCTAACTGATAAGCAGGGGCGTTGTTGCCCCGGGGAGGGACCCAGGGCACGGCCCAGGCCCCACCCCCTGGCCCACAGGCCACACACTAGCTGCAGGCCATGCCCCCAGCCACGGGCAGGGCCGGAAGCCACCGCGTGCCACCACGGGCAGCTGGGCTTGCATCTGCAGCTGGGGATGGTGTCGGATAGTTTTAAGCTCAGTGAGATTCTTGGAAGATCAAAAATAGGAGCTGGGGCTTAGCATTTATGGACAAGGCTCGTGTGCAAAATTGAGACCTAGATTCAGATTTGGATTTCAAATATATGCAAAACAAGGATGTGTTTGCACCTAGAATTTTAATTATAGGCCATAGTCGTACTCCTGTAGTTAAGATAAAGATATCTCAATTCGCAGTAGTACTATTTCTATTTAAATTTCTCCCTCTGTGCTATGTATTTTGTTGCCACATCTAGAGATGCTGTAGAAAAATTATTAAAATATATTAATTAATTATGGCAACAAGGGAAGGCACATTTGGTCTTCATGATTCATGTTCTTAGCAGAAGTTCTTCATCCTTTGCAATTAAGGAACAATATTATGTTTGTAACATGAGTTTAATAAGCTGAAATGGAAACTTCACTTGCCAAAAATGTCTTGTGACTCAATGTTTTGTCCCCATCAGGAGTAGGAACATTTATTAAAATCTCAGCATTGGAATGTCAATTAAAATTGCATTGAAGTGGCTTATTCTTTAAGATGGTAGCAATAAAATAAATTAAACTGAGGTCCTATTTTTCATTCATAGGAAAAAAATTGAATAGGTGGGAAAGATTTCAGAAAAATTAGAGCATAATCTGTTATTTGCAGTGAAAACATCATAGATTAGGAAAATCCATCATGTTTTATTCAGGACTGGCATTTATTTTATATATATTATTAATTTTAAATAAGGTATCTATAAAGAATAGAAAAACATTATGTTTATATTGCAGATACCAGTGCACTATGAATCTGTTCTTGCAAGCAACACTGTCCCATTGATTTCAATGGAAGTTCCACATATACAAGAAGTCACAAGGCTTACTCCTACAAGTACAGTAGTGTAACCCTTCTGCCAGGGCGGGATGGCAGGACAAGGCCCAGGTTCTGTATCTAGGGGTTTCCAAATAATGTAATACCACCGACCGGCTCAATTCCCCACCCAGATTTCTAAGAAATCATGCGCTATTTCCTGGGCACCCCAAAGGGATAAGGCTTCCCAGTTCACAAGCACGAAATAAGTGTAGTTTACAGAACTTTTCATAGTAGTAAAAACACAGTAAAAAGGCCGGAAAACAGAAATCAGCATTGATCTAGGCAATCAATATGGAGCAAGGTTCCCAACAACACACCCTGTATAACAGAACATACAAGACTTAATAGAAAAATCAGTACCGACCTGGAGAATCAGTGCTAACTAGGATCTCATCCAACCCCAGGGTATGCAGGGACCGTCTTTCACGCCAGCTGTCTGCCGGTGCCAACCAGTGATCACTCACTCCATCCACTAGCACTGTCCCTTGGCTCCGCCCACTGTGCGCCAGCTCTGCCCACCAGTAACTCGCGCCACCAGGCTCACTGCTGGCCGCTTTCACTGTCTGCCAGCTCCTCACGCTGCCCAGCTCACTGCTCCATCTGCTGCTCCTCTTCAGTGATTTCAGACCAGAGAGATAGGGTTTCCTCTCTCTAGCTATTTCAGCTGAGAGAGAGTTTTTCCCCTCTTAGTGATTTCAGCTCTTAAACTTCAATAGCTGCAAACAGCTACTGCCATTAAAATAACAAAAGACAGGCCCTAAAAGAAGCCCAGCCAGATCTATCATTTGACAATGGGGCCAGGGGCTAAGACAAAATGCCTCAAGCACTACTACAGAAGGAGCTATGCAAGCCCCATCCCTGTGTTCCCTTTTCCAGGCTGAAATACTGAAATAGGCAGAAGCCTCTCTTACAAGTCTTCTTTTTTTTTTTTTTTTTTTTTTTAGCTAGGGGTAGCTTTTACCCTTTAACTAACCCAAACAGATTTGGAACAATCAGAGAGTAGCATATCACCAAAGACAGTATTTCATATTTTCCTTCAGTAGAATTACAGATATTGACAGATTTGTGATCAGATCAACCCCAAATGCCACTACCCATATTGCCCTGCACCCATAGTTTGATTATACTAATGAGTTCTTTGTGCTCATGCAAACACAAAACCCATGCAGATTAGTTGCCCCCCTTCAGAAGCTGTTAGGCACAGCTCCTAAGCCTGCCTTACATCAGCATTAGTGGAACTGTTGACATTGACTGCAATGAATGCAGGATCAGGCCACTGGCCTGAAGATATACAGATCATTTTATACAGCACTGAAATTCCATCACCACAAAAGTTGAATGTGGCAGCTGTTTAATAGAGTATAAGAACCCTGTGTACTAGTTTAAACCAGGAAGTGAAAACAAATCACTCTAAATGAAATTACTGAGGGAATCTAGGTAGGATTTAAACAAAGAGATGTAGATAGATAAAATTTAGAAGAGTGTGAATGAAATATTGGAAAAATCTTGAAAACCAGCATTTTCACATTTCATTTTAATTCTTAAAAAACAGTGGCTGCAAGAAAAAAAAAGGTTGCAAGAAATTTGTAACATTTCTTAGTCATTTTCCACCCCCCACCTGGAAAACAGAGACTTTTTAAAAATGCAAAATATTCAAAGGTTTGGAAATACTTTTGAAATAAAATCAGTTTGTGTCTATAATATGCAAAATATTTAACTATATATGACTTCAGTGTGACAAATCAGTATTTAGTAGAAATTTCACCCTCAATCCACAGATCTCCACCCACCCCAAATTTCTGGGTTGCAGACTGGCTTTGAAGAAACTGGTGACAGCTGTGACATTCCCCTCTGCAGTCTAGACTTGTGTATTGCTGGGTCATGCCAATTCTTCACTGTTGGAGCTCATTTTATTCTGCCCTGCTATATGAACTCCCACTCCTAGCTCAGCCCACAATCAGCTTAAAGCAGAAAAGTTGTTCTCAACTAAGCGAGAGTGTTTCTTGCCAGTCTCTCTTGGGATCTTGTGCTGGTATGATCCCAGTCAATACCAGCAATCCCAGATGTAACCCCACATGCTGTTTTACAGTGTTCAGTGCTACCCACTACAAACTCATTGGTTCATTGATTTATTAAACACATTGATATGCACCAGTTTTTATCACTTAAATATAGTCTCTAACACACCTTAAACCAAAAGCTCTGTTTTAGATAACACAAATAAACAAGTCAAAAAGATTGTATGTAATTCTAAGTCAGGTAAAATTTGATCAAAAGTAAATAAAAGGCAAATCACATTCTAAACTAAGTTTAACACTTTCAGAAACCTTGCAGACATCAGATTCTCACCTCATGCTGGCTCTTCAGCCTCCAGTGAGGCTTCCCCTTAGCTCAGTACTTCAGTTTCCTGGTGGTGTTTATAGATGGAGGCAGAAGGGAGAGAGAACAGCAGAATGTCTCTTCTTTTAACTTATTCCTTTTCCCCCCTTTGGGATCTCCCCCCCCACCCCTTTCAAGGTCAGGTGACAAACAGTGGTTGTGTATGGTTTCTCTGTGGGTACTCTGGCTAGTCTTTTATTTGCTGAAAGAGCTGCTTTTATTTTATGTATGCCTTAGTGAAGTGTGAATGGCCCTTCAGCTCTGCAGAGTTTTTCCTGTATCTGTCTCAAGCCATGAGACTCATGTTTGGAAAGATTACATAGCACATGACATTGCATTCAAATATATTACTGTAAGAATGCTATTCAGTACATCGCGTGCATTCCAAAAACATCTTACATGACATATTTTGGATTATACACTACACAGTTACACTAAAAGGGAGAATATGGGGGGGGTGCAATATATCACAACAGTTTTCACAGGCAGTTCTTAAAAGGCTGTTTGGGACTTTTATGTATTGAAATGAAGGAATGTCACAGGATGCACATCCATGGAACCCTAGGGTATAATCTGTGTAACTTTCCAGTTCACTTTTGCAATGTAATGGTATGGTTTGATGCCAAATATGCCATTCAAGGGATCCTTGATGGATGTTCATAACATGTTCTGCATTATTAATAGGGTATCATGTTTCCTGCAGCATCATATATATGTACAGATGTGGAGTCTGATTCCAAATATCTCACATGGTTCAGGGGTGAGGGAGAGAATCTGAGTGGCCTCCCAGCAGCAGGTAAACAGTGAGCATTGCAATCACATAGCCAGAGAAAATAACAATGGTTAAGGACTAGCTAAATGTCTGTAGCACCTAGCCTGAGGGAGGGGGGGAGCTGGAAGAGGAGGGAAAGGGGTTTGGAAACAAATGTACTTTGATCTGTTAAAGACTTTTTTCCAGAGAAACACCTTCTGGAAAACAACGCCAAGAGACTGGGTCTATCCACATGGCCAGGAGGGCCAAGACTGACTGAGCAGAAGGAAGTCCAGTTTTGAAAGAAAAGATGCTCTCAATTTCTCATTTTTGCCCATTATTCATACTGCAAGGTATTGAGCACCAGTTGACAGATGCTGCCTTCTCTCAACCCCAATGAAAATCAATGGTAGGTTGAGTCAACCCTGTCCATTCCAGAGCATGCTCAGCATCTGTTCAATTCCCAGGGGGTTGGACTCGATGATCTCATGAGGTCCCTTCCAGCCCTATGATTGATTGATTGATTGATTGATTGATCTGTCTCCTTGCTAGGTTGAAGGAAGCAGAAATAATTTGAGATATACTCCTCCAATTACCTTGAAAATGTACTGCCGCCAGCTCTCTCCTTAGCTTGAGCACCTTTGCTGAAGCATCTGTGACAGTGTTCTACAGAGAGTGTGATGATTTATCTCTCAGGTCCCAACCCACTAATGGCCTATATCGGGGTGGCCAAACTTATGGAACTCAAGAGCTACACAAGTCGATTATTAAACCTTCAAGAGCTGCACTGAGGCATATAACCACATACTTTTACCTACTCCAAAATTACTAAGCTTAAAATTCATTGTGTACTTTAATTTTATCATAAAAACTGACCCTACTAATGCCAGATTCTAATAATTACAAACGGTTACCATGAAAACTAGGCCTACACAGTAAAAACTTAGCTGTTGCTGAATGTAGAACACTGCAGGCTAGTGGCAAGTTTTTTTTTTTCTTAAATCTGGGCAGTAACTTGTCAACGCAATAGGTAAAAGGTCTCTCAGCTGCTGATCTCTAAGCATTGTGCAATGTTTCGATTTAACAAATTTCATTGTGGAATACAATGCTTCACAGACGTAAGTTGTGCCACCACTTGAAAGTAATCTACTTTCCGTTTTAAACTTCTCTCATTTGTATTTTCGTTTCTTAGTGTTTCACACAATGTTTAGGACTTGTAAGACACAGTTTTAACAAAGGCGTAAGCTGCATTAGGGCCTATGAGAAAACCTAAACATGCCGTGCTTCCCCCCCACCCCTGTTGCCGCTTCCTTGCTGTCTCTTACCATGATGCTGCTTCTCTGGTCTCCCTAACCATGCCTCACTTTTGCACCCCAACCTCGACCATGCCACAGCTTCCCCGCAGGCTCTGATCATACTGCCACGGCTTCCCCCACCAGCCCCAACCATGCTGCTGTGGCTTCCCCCCGTCAGCTGTGACTACGCTGCTGTGGCTTCCCCCACCACCCTGACCATGCTGCCGTGGCTTCCCTCCGCTGACTCTGACCACCTTGCCACGGCTTCCCCTGCAGACTCTGACCACGCTCCTGCAGTTTCCCCTGCCAGCCCAACCATGCTGCCGCAGCTTACCTGCCAAGTCTGACCTTGCTGCGGCTTCCCTGCTGGTCCTGACCACGCTGCCATGGCTTCCCTGCTGGCTCTGACCATGTTGCTGCGGCTTCTCCTGCCACCCTGACCATGCTGCCACAGCTTCCCTGCCAGCTCTGACCTTGCCGCAGCTTCCCTCACCAGCCCTGACCACGCTGCCGCTTTTCTGCTGTCCCTGACCATGTTGCCCTTCCCTGCTGGTTCTTCTGTGAGCTACACTTTTTCTTTGAAGAGCTGGATGAGGCTCGTGAGCCACAGTTTGGCCACACCTGGCCTATATAATCCAGCTGGAAGCCCGCAGTTAGACTGGACAAATGGAGGAATGGATAGAGAAGCCAGCCAGGCAGAAAAGAACAAGACCACAAAAAAGCAAGGCTGAGAGCCAATTTTAAACCTGATGTATATAGGCACAAACCTATGGCCAATGGATTTACAGTCCCTTACATTAAGCTTCTTATATCCAGTGAAGCCCAGATAAAGAAAAAGAATAGACAGAGAAACACAGGAGAAAAGAAATGAATAGATGTCTTGGCAATTCTGCCCAGTGAAGGGAAGGCCAAGAGACTGAAATGTAAAAGTGTGTTACAACGGCAAGAGAAAGGAACACATTATTTACTCATCTGGGTAGTTGTGCCCTTGAAAATTATAGGGCATGTCGTGAAGCATTCCAACAGAATTCTGTCAAAGGCTCACAAAAGATTTAGACTTGTGTAAAACAAAAACTCCCCAGAATATCTCTCTCCCTGTCCATTAATATTAATTTTTAAAAGTCACATCAAAGCCTCTCAAGAGTACAGTTTTGCTCACGTGGAAAGAGAATGTTGCAGTACATCAGAAATGCATCTCTATTCTGCTTGTCAAACTGGACATCTCTTAGCTGCCAAGATAAAGATGTCCTCATAAGTGTAGGCAAATGTCTGGAAATTATATTTGGCAGAGAGTTGCTGTATTAGAAACACAATCATAATTGAGACATTTAAGCTGCCCCAGTACAAGAAATCCTTTCTGTACATCTGTGCTTCCTGGAACCTTAAACACCAGGGGCTTGATTTTAATTTGCCTAAAACCATGTTCCTGTCAGTAATGATGTCTACGAATTATCCTGTTAATCTTTCTAATGCCAATTTTGCAGACAGTGGTCATCGGAACTCTATTAGATTTCTCCAGGTAAATTCACTTTGCAGGAGGATCCTACATCAAATAGACATTACTGTGAGCGGGAATTGTATGCAGTTAATAAAAGAGGCTCTTCTTGGGCAACTGCCAGGACACCTACTGCTTAGCAATGTTCTTCTGTCAAATGGACAGGAGTTTGAATGAACCAAATGAAACGGATGCACAGTTTACCACATAGCATCATTCTGTAACCCACTGCACATCTTTTTTTTTTTATCATTGCTTAAATGCAGTGGCAACCTGGGAAACCTAAGGTGTGAACAACAAGGATCATAGAATCCAAACCCTATATTCATACTTGTTATTCTGTAAAAATGCCACCATTAGATAGTCAGACTCTGCTGCAGTGACTGGATGTCTAAGGATTACATTTGACTTTCAGAAACAGCTGTGAAACCTCTGAGAGTCAGTGGATTTTCAGAAGTGTCATAAATAGCAGATTTTAGGTCAAAGTCTTAGACTTTGTCAGTCAATAGCACAGTGATACAAAATGTGGCAAAAGAAAGGAAAACTGCCCTGAAATTACCAGTCTTCATTACAATAAACAGAATTATCTAAAACACAGGTGAACACGCTATGTTGGGGAAGAGTCACATAGCTTTTGCAAAGGGAAATCATATCTCAACAGTTTACTATTATTTTTTGAGGGTGTCCAAACAATTGTGAGGACAAGGATATTCCAACTGGTATAGTACAGTAGGATTTTCAAAAAGTCTTTGACGAGGTCCAACACCAAAGGTTCTTAAGTAAAGTACGCAATCATTGGATAAGAGAGAAGTTTCTCTCCTAGATTGATAACTGGAAAGCTAGGAAATAAATTTTAAGAGTAAATGATGGATTTGCAAAGTGGAAAGTATTAAATAGCAGAGCACTCCCAGGATCTGTACCAATGCATGGGCAGTTCAACATATTCATAAATGATCTGGAAAAGGGACCGAACAGTGAAGTGGCAAAAAATTGCAGACCATACAACAGTTATTCAAGATAGATAAATCCAGGGCAGATTGCAAAGAGCTACAAAGGGCTCTCACAGATGGGGAAAACAAAATGGCAGAAGAAGTTCACTGATGACAAGTACAAGGTAATGCATATTGGAAAAAATAGTCACAACCACACATACAAAATTATGAGTTCTAAATAAGCTGTAACCACTTAAGTACGAGACCTTGGAGTCATTGTTGATAGTTCTCTGAAAACACCTGCTCAGGATGCAGTGACAATTAAAAAGCTAACATAATTTTAGGGAAAGAATTTATAAAAGAAAACATAACACCACTATATAAATCCATGATACTCCTACTCCTTGAATACTGCCTGCAGTTGTAATTTTCTGATCTTGAAAGTGATATATAGGAAATGGAAAAGATGCAGAAAATGACAACGAAACTGATTAAGGTATGAGACCGTTTCCATATGCACAGAGATTAAAAAGACTGTGATTATTTAGTTTAGAAAAGAGACTATTGAGGAGAGACATAATAGAAGTGTATAAAATCATGAATAGCATGGAGGAAGTGTTGAGATACTGAATATGGTAGTTGTTCACATAACACAGGAATGAGGGGTCACCTAAAGAAATTAAAATTGTGTTTAAAACAAACATGAGGTAGTACTGCACACAGTACACAGTCAATCTGTAGAATCTGTTGCAAGGAGATGTGAAGGGCAAAATATAACTGGGTTCAAAAAAAGAGTTAGATAAATTCCTGGCAGACAGATCCAATGGCTATTAACCAGGATAGTCACAGATGCAACCCCCTGCTAAATCCTGACTGCCAGAAGCTGGTATTGGATAACAAGGGATGATCACTCAATAATTTCTCCATTCTGTTCACTCCCTCTGAAGCATCTGGAACTAGCCAGAGTCAGAAGACAAGACACTGGACTACATGGACTACTGCTCTGATCCAGCATGGCCATCTTCGTTTTTATGGAAAAGCGATGGAGGTTATACACATTGTGACAGTCATGAGATGAGGAGCCAGGGACGATTTGTCTGTGGGCCCCCCTGTGGTGGGGAGGCAGACTGGTTTAGAGGATAGGCTCCACATTCCCCCCATTCCCCTGGGTTGGCTGCTCCACCCGGGACAAGAGAGGCCAGCTCAGAGGCTGGGCTCTGCTCTCCTGTCCCACCCCTGGTTCTTGCTGTTCTGCTTTGGGAGCGGTGCTTCCCAGGGCCAGAGGCTAGGCTCCACACTCCCACCCTGCCCCTGGGCCTGCTGGTTTCTCCACTGGGCTGGGGTGTGGCAGGGCAGGCCAGTCCGAAAGCCAGGCTCTGGACTCCCATCCCTGGGGTGGCCAGTCTGCCCCAGGAGTGGGCAGGGACATAATGTTACCAAAGGCGAGGTGGTGCCAACAAGGAGCAGAGCCAGGCCCAAGAAACCACAGGGACCTGAGTAATTTCCCAGCTGCCCTGCCCAGCAATCGGCCCATTTAACTAGGCTCAACTGTCTACTGAGAACACTATACATCTCATTCTGTTTGGCATTTCAGTAGGATCATTTTTGGAAAGTATTATCATCTCAATTAGTCTCAGAATATCTTCCCTTTCTGTTCTTCTCAGACTAGTTAAACATCATCCACATCCTTTCATATCCTTTGTTTCTATGAAATGTACAAACTTTCCTAACCTGCTTCTGGGAACCCTGATCCTTGTACTTACTAATAACCTGTTCTGGGCCATTACTAACTCTTCCTGTGATTTTATGCTTTAACACTGAAATACCACTCCAGAAACTCTCTCTTTGAATGGCATCAGAATTAGCAATTTTGATTCAAGCTTCATTGTTATTTTAGCACATACGTGAGCGTTGCTAGCATCTAGGAACCACAGGGAGGCAGGAAGAGGTCTGAAAGTGTGCCATTTACAAGTCTATAATTTGGCACATTGCTGTTTAAAATAACACAATGCTGTTAAAAAGTATATTGGCCTCTTTAATATTGGATGGAAACTCTTCCACTAACTAGTTAGATGTATAAATTCAGGCTGTTTCTCACCAGTCAGCAGCAAACAGATTAGATTTAGGATTTTTTTTTTAAATTCAAGTTTACATAGAAATGGAATCAATTTTCAAAGTGTCAGATTCAAACTGTGTTATTTGTGTGAGAATTGAAAACACAGGGCAGCAATTTTATCTGGAAATTAAGAAAATTTGTGGCTGAGATTATAAATTTAAAGTGCATTGCATGCTATCGGGAAGCTATAATTAAAAGGTTACTAATTATCCGTTTTATCTTGTAATCATTCTGTTTCAAAGTCAGGGGAGGAAACTGGTCATACTAGCCAACAAACCTCAATAAAGTAATTGTAGGCTGTCAGCTTTAGTGCTTTTTGTTATAACTGTCCAATCCCTCATGTTTGGGAACTGAATCCAAAAAGTAAAACTATGCTGCATCCATGACAGATCTTTGCTGATTCATCAGTTATTACTATTGTTTGTTTGCAAAGCACTGAAAGTACTCTGTTGTGTTCTGTATCTGCAGGTCCAAGTCTAAAATGAGCTGACATAACATATGGAACTGGAGGGCCCAAGTGACACCTGGTGACATTGCAGTGACACCTTCTCCGGGGGTATGTTCAGCGTTAAAGGCCTTTGAGAAAAATTGGGCCAAGGAGGATTTGCAGAAAGGGAGAGACTGTAGACCTTGCACTTTGTGAAATTCACAGGAATGGCAGTTTCTGTCATCAGCTGCCAGCCCAGGAAGGTTTTGTGGGGGGGAGGGCAGGGGTGTTTAACATGAAGTATTGGAGTTTCTGGAACAAAAAGAAAAAAAAAGAAAAAAAAACGGTTTGATTTAAAATATAGTTTGGAAAAATAGTCTGATTTGAAATAAATATTCCTGAAGTTCATACAGCTCCACTATATACATGGTGTGATGCTGATAGCTAGTATTCCCAGGTCACAACCTCAAAAAGGTATAAAAGTGCATCAATTCATTTATTCTGACAGGAATCATAAGAATGCCAAGAGGGATTCTAGTGGGGTCAAGCCAATTTACTTGTGTGTTGAATAGTTTAAAGTAATATTAGTCCTATTATCTTGACGTATCTGTAACTTGTTTATTTGCACTGCATATGTATGCCTTATGCTTAATTAGCCCTAAATCAGAGATTTATGTAGTATTAAGATGAGAATTAGCTTTATGTGTGAACTTCCTAAAAACTTAATGAATGTTACCTTTCAATTATCTATTTCTGTGGTAATGAATATCCACCAATAGTATTATCAATATCATTGTAATGTGATTACTTGCATATGCATAGGTAGTACAGTGTTGATTTAGAAGCAAGTGGGTCTTGTTGTAGTAAAGACTCAAAATGAAAACTTCAAAGCAACAATGAAAGCCCACAGGCTGCCTGTGTTGCTTACTCATCAGAGCCCATACTAAGATGAAGATTCCTGGCAGCTTGCTTCCTGTGAGCAAGATCTATAAAATATTGGATCCTGGGAATAATTTTTATTTCCAGTTCACCTGAATTCTGCCAGGGGGAATTCCGTATAACTGACAGAAGTCTCCAAAAGCCATTTTTGGGAAGGCCTGAGAATCTTGGAAAAAACTCTAGGAGTCTGTTAAATTACTACACCTCTGCTATCATCTTGGACTTACTACTCTTAACTCATCTATTTATATTTTATTTGCTTTAACCTTTTAATTGCCATTTATTTACTTAGCTAATAAATCTTTAGTTAATTTACTAATGGAATTGGCTGTCAGTATTGTCTTTGAGATGATCTGGAGTGTATTCTAAGTTTGCATAAGTGACTTTCCCATTGAGACTGGAAGATCTTAATGTCTAGTGATTTAGGTTTTAATAAGCTTTCCTCATGAAGTCCAGTCTGTCTTGATAGTAAAGTGGGGTCTGTAAAGCCTAAGGGGAGTGTTCTCTAACTCCATCATAAAGCTTATATAGTAGTCCAGGGGCACACTTTTATGACTGGCATAGTGAAATCTAGTGATAGAATACACTACTACTCTGGTGGGGTCTGTGCTGATTTCTGAAAGTAAGTCTGACTTAAGTTTGGCACTCTCAGCTGTGAGACACTCCAGGCACCACAAAACACATGTATTTCAGTTGTACATTTCAGTACATTTTTTTACCATACCAGAGTTTTTAAACTTGACATGCAATTAAAATAATGAGTGACTTCTAGTTATATGTCACAAGGACAAGTACAGAGTCCTGTACTCAGGACTGAAGACTCTCACACACTATTACAGACTGGGGACTGATTGTCTAGACAGTAGTGCTGCAGAAAAGGATCTGGGGGTGTGGTAGAGTAGACAAGAGCATCGAACAGAAATGAGAGAACACCATGCCCTGTCATAAAGTTAGGCCTGAACCACAGAAGAGTAAGCGTGAGTAGGTATGTCAGTGCAAAAGCTAAAGGACTGTTTTCAGCAGGAAGAGAAGAGATAGCTGCAGGGCAATTAGAGACAGTTGAGGGTAATCAGTGGATACCTCAGGCCTAATTAAAAACCACACCTCTATTAGCACAAGGGGGGAAGGGGAGAGACAATAGCAGCTGCCCTTGCCGCCAAATTGGAAGCCAGAGACACCTCCAGAGGCATAGTGACAGGAAGGAGGAAGGGCTAAGGCGCAGCTGAGCTAAGGAGCTACTCCAGTTCTGCAGCAGCTGAGAAGCCAAGACCCGGCTAAAGGAACTGCCCAAAGGTAACCTGAATGGGAGAGAACCCAAGGGCTATGGACTCAGATTGTACTCCAGGAGGGCGCCCCATGGGCTGGAGCCCTCCCTGAGCATGAGAACAGGAAGGTCCTGCAAGACAATGAGAGAAGAGACTGGCAGGATGGGCAAATTTACCATAGGCTTAGCACACCAGTGGAACAGCCACCCTGTGGCACAAGCTAGGGGTACTTTGTTACACCCTTATTGACAAGAAGACTAATGACATATTGGGCTCCATTAGTAAGAGTATTGCCAGCAGATAAAGGGAAATTATTATTCCCCATTATTTGGCACTGGTGAGGCCACAGTTAAATTAATGTATCTAATTTTGGGCCCTCTACTACAGAGATGGTGTGGACAAATTGGAAACAGTCCAGAGGAGGGCAACAAAAATTACTGAGGTGCTGGAGCAAATGAATTATGAGGAGAGGCTGAAAGAACTAGGTTATTTCATTTGCAGAAGAGACAAATGAGGATAGATTTGATAGCAGCTTTTTAACTATCTGAAAAGGGGTTACAGGGGGGATAGTCTGTTCTCAGTAGTAATAGATAACTGAACTAGAAGCAGTGGTCTCAAGCTGCAGTGTGGGAGGTCTAGGTTAGATATTAGGAAAAACTCTTCACTAGAAGGGTGGTGAACCTCTCAAATGGGCTACCTAGGGAGGGGGTGGAAGGTTTTTAGAGGTTTTTTAAGGTCCAGCTTGACAAAGTCTTGGCTGGGATGATTTAATTGAGATAGGCCTGCTTTGAGCAGGGGGTTGGACTAGATAACTTCCTGAGGTCCCTTCCAACACTAGCATTCTGTGCTTCTATGTATCCAGTACTGTGGAGATCTGTGGTGTATTTTTGTGCAAACATGATTTATAGGGGTATTTATCATGTTTGTGGGGTATGTGTTTGTATGTTAAGCTCTCTCATCTTAATTTGGACAAAGTTCTTTGAGGCGTAGACCAGCAGTCCTCAACCACAGTGTTGGGAAACTTTACTGTTTCACCACACAGTAGCAAGTTTGTTACAGAGAGCTGGGAGATGGCTGGATTGGCTGGGTGGGTCGGTTTGTGTGTCCTGTAGGGTCGCAACATGCCACAAAACATGTCGTGACTCACAGAAGGTTGAGAACCACTGGCATAAACAATGTGTTGATCAGAGGTGTCGCTGCCCCCCCTGGCCGCAGGCCTCTGGCCGGGGGGCTGGAAGCAGCCGTGGGTGGCAAGGCCCCATGTCCCCGCCTGGAGATGGGGCTGCCGTGGGCAGCCAGGCCCTGGATCCCCCAGCGGGGACTGGGCCAGGAGTGGCCTCTGTGGTCGAGCCCCAGATCCCCAACTGGGGACGGGGTTGCTGTGGCCGTGGGCAGCTGGGCCCCGGATCTCTGGCCCAATCAGGCCAGAGACCGGGAGGGGCATGGCCCTGCCAGACCCAGGGCACTGGTGCCGGGATTTGGGGCCCATGCCCCTGGTGCCCAGTGCCAGCAACACACCTGGTGTTGATACAGTGAGCAGTACAGTGGCTTGGGGTACAATGCAAAGAAAAATAATGTCTGATCACATGTACATTTGTCTGTCAGTTGCATACATAACTAACTAAACATAACATTTGATGGGTATGTTATTTGATTGTTGTTTGGAGATTATAAATGTTAAGTTGGAACTGTTATGGGCTGTAACGAGCTATTGTGGGTTGTTAGGTGGGTGGTGGGTGTTGGAGAAATGAAATGTTAGCTGTGGTGCAGTTCTTTTAAGAAGCTGTTGCCTATCACCAATATGTTTGATTTTTCTCTGCTTGGATTTCTTTGACTGGAATAATGGCTTAGTATAAGGCTGCTACTGAAAAGGTATACCAACCCACATAAACAAAACAGACATATATGTGTTGTCAAATACATTTAAGACAATTTAGTTCACTATACTGGAGTCACATAAAAGTTTTTATGGTTTATGCAGTTCACTGGACTGGAGTAAAAAGCTCTTCTGTGGATTATTAGCTTATTGAACTGGATTCATGAACTCTAGATCAGACTCCATAATTCACTGGACAAGAGTTGCAACTTATGTTATAGTTAGTTAATTAATCTCAGTTGGCTGGCTACTTGCTTCTCCTTGTAGAAATAGGAAGAAATATACATGGTGGGTCATACATAACATCCTTTTAAAACAACTCATATTTTAGTGACAGAGCAGAAGATCTATGTGTAGGCAAATCTATAATCAGAAAGAAATCTAATCAGGCTGTTAGGAGTTTAAATATTTCTTCTGATGTGAACTGTAAGGAATCACCACTGTCATACAGCCCTGCCCACGAAATGATTCCACAGATTAAATTTTGCATTTCTGTATCTCAGTTGAGATTTTTTTTAACATTGTTTTGTTTTGTTTCTCTTTCTTTTAATTCCTCTTTTGTTTCAAGATATCAGCGGGCAAAAGTTTCCCTTGACATTTTGCGTTTGGGCTTGTTATTTTAGACACGGGGTAAAGTAATTGAAGTTTGAAGTAATGGGTTCTTCATGCTTCTTGGCTCCTAAAGGTGAATCCTAAGTGGGGAATTGAGAGGGGAGCTGGATAGTTCAGGTTGCTCAGACTGGCCTGTGACTGTCTGGGTCTAGGGGACTGTTTATGATTATTCCTCATATTAATATTTCATATTTGGCAACAATCCATATGTGATATGCCATGCCTTGTATCAATAGGAAGGCTGTAATATGCTAGGAATGATTATATGATTTACATGTAGGTAACATATTTGCATTAGAAATTAGGAATATGTTTGTTTTATGTGTGTTCCAAGTGATTTGTTCTTAAGGCAATCCCAGACTGGGTGTCTGCAAAACTATTGTTCCTCTTGATGGCCCCTATCAGGGGGGCTTCCAGCTGCAGTGAGCCCGGGAAGAAACCTGTTTGACCAGTTACCCAGACTGACCATGTGGCCCAACTCCATTATCTGGCAAGGACTCTGAGGTAAATGGCAGGGGATCCATCTCCATTTTGTCTTTAATCTTCAGTCTGTCTGCAACCAATGCCCTTCTCTGGAACTCTTCTCCGGGACTGAATAAAGGACTGAGACCCACCCAGGTTCTGGGTGCATACCAGGGAAATTGGACTAACCCGCAAACTACAGATTCTTCAAGGATTTGCTTTCTATGGACTCCAAATCAGTTGTATGTGTGTGATCCTCTTTAACCCTTTAACATCTCTCATATTTTGTTAGTTTTCTTTTGATATTAAACCTTTAGTTGTAGTTACTAAAGGATTGGCTGGCAGCATGGTATTTTGGGCAAGATCCAAGCCTATATTATTCTGGGTGATGTGGCTGGCCCTTTGGGGTCAGTAGCACCTATTTCTTTAAGGGACCGAGTGGCTGAGGGGGACCAGAGAAGCTGATGTACAGTAAGGGGGCTATTTCTATTTTGTTATGCTTGGTGATGACCAGAGTGGGGAATTGGAAGCATTTTTGTCACTGACTGGGAGACTGGTTTAAGTACCACCCATCAGTGGTTTGGGGATTTGGCCTCTGGTTTTGCAGCTTGCCCTGATTTTGGCACTTTCAGAAGGTTATCCCAGGAGGCCTGGGTCACATGACCTATAGTGTTTTATCATTTCTATGTCACTGGCTCAAATCAAACCAGGTCAGCAGTGAATAAAAGTTCTGAGCATCTGATGGCTGTGTGATCACTTATCCAAAATGAGCTTGTTAATACCTCAATTTTATTTCTCAGTGAATAGGAGTACATGTTGCATATCACAAAAGATGCCCCTGGAATTCTCAGGAGAAAGACCATGCAGAACTCAATGGTCTTGGATGATAAATCCCCCCCCCCTTAATTCTCTGAACCTCAGTTCTCTAAGTCATGGGACTGGGAAATCTTGCTCTGCCAGTATATACACTATGACTGAGTGGATAAAAAGATTTCAGTCTCCAGAGTTGCAATAATCTGGCACCCTTCACCACATTAAATACAACTGAAAATCATTTTGATCCTTCTCAATTGCTCAGGCTATTAAAGAGAATCAAAGAGGGGTTATTCATCAAAGTGGACCTTGTGTCATCCTGTCTATCAGGGACAATTTGAATTTCATCTCCAGAGCCATATAACTAGTGCAGCATGGACAATTCAGCTGTAGTTCAAGATTCCTTCCAGCATCCCAACAAATACCTGGAGTGTCACCATTAGTGGTAAGAGAATAACTTTGTATCTATGACCCCATCCCCCCAGTCCTTGGAGTCTATATTGAGAGTGCCAGCACAGGGAGGAACCAGATGTGATAATGTTTTTTCACTGGGAATATTTGTCCACAAAACAGACAGAAGAAGTTAATCGCTGAAATTTGTCATTATTAATCTTAGCAGAAAGGAAGAGTGGTTCAGTGACTAGAATCTTCTGGGAGTAAGAACACCTACATTCAATTTCCTAATCCACTGTCAATTGACTGTCGTTTAGTCTTTTTCTGTGCCTCAGTTCCCCATGTGTAAATTCATATTGCTCTACATCCAAAGGCTGTTGTGAAGATAAATGCATTGAAGATAGTGAGGCACTCAGACACTATTGAGATCATTATAGGTATCTAAGATAAACAGATAGGAAAAGTCATCTTTAAGCTATGCTAAATCCTGTGAGTCATCCATTTCCCTAAAATAGTCAGTACTCAGCTGACTGATCATGTATTCTGGAATGTAACCTGATGCCATTGTGCAAAGATGTGCCTGTTGGCTGATCTATTCTCCCTGCAGTTTTGAATAGTTTTGGCTCTTAAAAGATTATCATTGCAGTTAAAAGAATTATAAGTTTCATAAATTATGATTAGCCACTTGCATATCTTTTTATTGATCCTGTAGGGGAGACTAATTTAATAACCTAGATGAGGCTGTATCTGTGTTTGTTGTGAAAATTTGTTCTGAGTTATGAAAATGACATTGTGAAATGCTTAAAATGTTTCTTTGCCAGCATGTTTCCTATTGGGGTATAACCAGCAACATAAACAACACCTCAGAATTGTTCTGCAGTGTCAAAATGGCAGCTGTACATATTGCATGATTTTGTCCTTTTAATGTGTGCCAATATGCAGCATTTGTTCTTCTAATGGTATTGTAATCCTATACTATTGGGATAATGTTTCAACATTTTAATTATTAAAGATGGGAATTTATGATTTTTGGCTTGTTCTGTTCT
The DNA here is from genome assembly GCA_007922195.1 of Podocnemis expansa. NCBI lineage: Eukaryota > Metazoa > Chordata > Testudines > Podocnemididae > Podocnemis > Podocnemis expansa. Next base: position 30,674,043 of record ML681963.1, read on the forward strand.
TGGCTTGTTTGCTGGAACTATTACTAAGTAGAACCAGGTTATGACAATGGATTTTAGTGAAACATCACATCAGATGAGCTATGGCCACGTGTATATAGAATACAAACAACTGTTAATAGCAGGTTTCATATCCCTTTGGAAGGGAGGATGATTCAGTGGTTTGGTAGCAAATCTGAGACTTAGAGACTCTGGGATGGTTTCCTACTCTGTCACAGACATCCAGTGTGACTGTTGACAGGCCACTTAACTTTTCTGTGACAGTTTCCCATATGTAAAATGAGGACAAATGCTGCACTGCTGCTACTTGGCTGATTGGTCCCCAGCCTGTAGCAGTACATGAGATTTTTCAAATCCAGTGCTGTGATGTTAGAACTGGGACATCATCTTCCAAATCAAGGGAGTTATCTTTCCTGGGAGTAACATTCCAGCCACAGAGTAAAAAGTAACTTCATTAGGATTGATATGCATGCATCAAGAAAAGTACAGATTCCTTAGTTAAGGAATTTACTGTAATATGCATCTCTAAAGTAATAGAAATTGGAGATGGGAAAGAAGTATTTTGTCATATTCATTTACTGTTGGCCAGTGTGGGATTCCTAAAGCTTATTGTCCAGGGGTCTGTCTACTCCAAGGGTAATATTTTTCAAAAGCATCTAATGAATTAGGAACTCTCATCACTTTTTCTCTTCAAAAGTCGTACAACTGATTAGGCCTGGATTTGTAAAGGCATGTAGATGTTGTTGCACTCAATGATGCAAACCCTAACTGATTCAGGAGCCTAAATATCATTTCAAAAGGCACTTTGAGTCTGGACTTCACTGTTTGAATGGATTTCCTGTTATTCAGTCCTAGGGTATGTCCATGGCTATGTCTACACGGGGAGTGCTTGTTTCGAAACAACACGTTTCGAAACAAGCTGTTTCGAAATAATATGTTATTTCGAAACAACT
>ML681963.1:30675392-30699366 GCA_007922195.1 Podocnemis expansa
AGGTAACGAGGTTTAAGTTATTTCGCAAAGACCACGGCCATTTCGAAAGAAGCGGTTTCCTTCTTTCGAAATGGCCGTGCGTCGTGTGGCCATGGCACTCCTTATTTCGAAACAACCTCTGTTGTTTCGAAATAAGGAGTGTGTGTGGACATACCCCATATGTCTCTCTTATTTCAAAACAACACTAGTTGTTTTGGAATAAAAAGACTATGCCCACATGACCTTTTCCTGTTTTGAAACGACTGAGCCCATTGTTTCAAAACAAGAGCCATCATTTTGAAACGGCTTAAACCACTTTCGTTTCGAAACGACAGCTATTTCAAAATGAGTTGTTTTGAAATAACACCATTTGGACATGTTATTTCTAAACAACACTTGTTCTGAAATAACTGTCCTGACTTTCTTCCCAGGGTGCACAGAACCCAAAGGAAGCAGAAAGTGCTGTTCTGTGCCCATGCCTGCCAGTGTGCTGACAGCCCTGTTCAGGCATGGCAGCATGTGGCTCCACTGCCCCAGGGGGGCGATGCCGTGCCCCCATCTGGACCACTGAGGACGTCCCGTGCATCCTCAGTATCTGGAGGAGGGAGGACATCCTGTCCCAGTTCCAGGCTAGCCACCAGAACATATATGCGGACATTGCCGCAGAGATGTCCGCTCAAGGTCATGAGCACACCACCGAGCAGGTGCGCTCAAAAATAAAGGCGCTGAGGCAGGACCATGCCTGGACCAGGGAGGCATGGGAGCTCCAGGGGGCAAGTATCACTTTCTATGACAAGCTCCATGCCTTCCTGGCGCTGGAGCCGAGTGGCCTGCCAGCTCAGGCCATCAACACTGGCCAGCGCCCAAGCTCATCCTCCAGCCCTGAGGGAGCAGACATGGAGTATGAGGTGTCCCTGGACATTGCCACCAACAGCAGAGGCTGCACCAGGGACCCCAGAGCTGTTCCCTGTCCCAGAGGAAGAAGAGACCAGCCTGGAGGAGCAGGGGCCTGAGAACATCCCGGCCGCTGGCGAGTCTGCGCTGGGCACAGGAACATCGTGCTGGACATCTGGAGCCCCCATGGGTGCGTCTTCCTCTCCCGCAGAGGTATGCAGGGCTGGGCCTGTCCAGGTCATGGCAGCGAGGGGGTACAGGGCTGGGCACTGGAGCAGGTAGGGCACAGGGTCAGTGGGTGCAGAGGCCCTCCCATGGGCATGGGTACCTGAGAGATATGTGGCACCAGAGTCACAGGCCTCTCTGTGCCTGGGGTTGGTTAACAGAGGATGAGTGTAAAAGATGCAGCTGCGTCTTAAGTGGGATGGAGAGCATGCAGGCCACACCACTGGCAAGTGGCATTGGGAGACTCCCTAGAGCGCCTTGGGTGAGTCGAGCTCACCATTGTGGGCACCACTAGCATGTGTGCCTCCAGGGTACAGTTACCAGATGTCAGGCACAAGGAGAACATGGTTTTCTTTTTACTGTCGTGTTCTTTTTATCCTCACATTCTCTGTCTGGCAGGCATTTTAAAATACGGGATTTTGTCAGGCTTTTTACTATAGGGGTTAAAGTATCCTGGAATGCCATAGAATACCTTATTTTTAAGGGAAGGTGTTCCAGGGCCCCCTAAAAACCAAAGAATATTACATGAATACTACATTTTCTCCCATGCATCCTCCAATGTTCTCCTTTTTTTACATCCCTGTCCTCCTTTCCAGGCTTTGGTATCTGGTAGCCCTACTCCAGGGCAATGTCCCACAGGATCCTGAGTCCTGCTGACAGTCAGGGCAGAGGTGTGTGTTGCACACAGACAAGGCCAGCAGGCAGCAGGGGCCAACTGTGTGTTATGCTTCCCTCCAGCAGGTCATCCAGCCACCCACTGTGCACCACCACTGAGCCCACACGGCAGACCAAGACCACTCGGGAGGAGGAGGGCCTCCGGACGCGTGGGGAGATTCTGGAGAGCCTATATGAGCTCGGCCAGTGGACAGAGGCATACACCCAGGCATGGTGGCAAGAACAGGCCAGGCACCAGGACTCTGCCCTCCACCTGCTGCAACGGGCAGCAGCCGTGGATGACCGCATGGTCGCCGCAATGGAGCGGCAGGCACTGGCCATCGAGCACCTCAGTGACCACCTGACCACCGCAGTTGAGGACCTGGCGAGCAGCATCCGCCACCCCTGGACCCCCCACAGGCCCTGCCTAAGAACTCCCCTCGTCCCCAGACTCCCCCTACATTTCCCCAGCCCTTCCCTGCCCCAACCTATGTTCTGTCAAATAAATAGTTTGAAACACGTATTATTGATTGTCAGTGGCTTTATTGGGGGTAGTTCACAGTGCGGGTGGATGGGTGGAGGCTGGCTGTGGGCGAACAGGGGAGAGGGTGCTGTGGGGCAGGGCAGGCCTGGGCCTCAGAGTTCCTCCATGGCAAAGGTGTCCATCAGTGTGTCACGAACTGTCACAGCTGTCTGTGATGGCTGCTCCCATGGGGGCACAGGTCTGGCTTGCTCGTAGTCCCTGGCAAGGAGTTGTGCCTCAGCTTCCCACGCAGCAGCAATAGTGTTGCCCCGCAGTGCACAGAAGTTATGCAGGGCCACGCACGCGCTGATGACCTGTGATATTGTCCTCTCTGCAAGGTGGAGGTGCATAAGGAGGCACTTCCAGCGTGCCTTCAGGCAGCCAAATGCCCACTCAACCACCTGGCGGCAGCAGCTTAGCTGGCGGTTGAAAAGCTGCCAGCGGGGATAGAGGGGCCCTGCGTATGGCCGCATGAGCCATGGGCGCAGGGGATAGGCCGCATCTGCCACAATGAGGATGGGCACCTCTACTCTCCCATCACTGATGTTATGAGGGGGGGAAAAAGGTACCCACCTCCTTGCCTCAGTACAGGGCAGAGTTACGGAGGACCCTAGCATCATGGGCCCTCCCTGGCCATCCCACGTAACAGTTTTGAAAAATGCCCCGGTAGTCCACAAGGGCCTGGAGGATGATAGAGTAGTACCCCTTGCAATTTCTGTACTCAGTGCCTCTGCGCTCCGGGGCTCACACAAAGATGTGTGTGGCATCCAGGATCCCTGCACAATTGGGAAAGCCTGGTATAGCTATGCCAGCAGTGGTGTCCTGCAGCTCCCCTTGTGTGACCAGGCGTCGCAGCAGGATCCTGTTGATGGCCCTGGTGACCTCTACCAATGTTCCCAGTGGTGGACCTCCCGATGCCGAAAAGGTTTGCCACAGACCTGTGCGACTCCAGAGTGGCCATCTTCCACAGAGTGATGGTCACTCTTTTCTCAACAGGGCTGGCCGGTTTCATGGTGGTGTCCCTTCGGCAGAGCAGCAGGGTGAGTTCTGCAACCAGGTGGTTGAAGCTGGCCCTGCTCATGCAGAAATTCCTCCACCACTGGTCGTCCCCCCAGGTTTGGAGCACTACCCGCTCCCACCAGTCTGGGCTGGTCTCCTGGCCCCAGACCTGGTGAGGCACAGAAGAGGGCAGGGGAACTAGGTCTGCTCTGTGGCCCAGATGGATGATAGACTGGGGCGCAGGCTGGGCGCCATCAGGGTCTGCAAGCAGAGTGTCCCACATCAGCAGGATACTCTGCAGGCAAGAAGAGGGTCTATTTGTTGCACAGCGCTGGCTAAGCAGCCGGGCAGAGTCCATGTCTGCGTTTCACAGTGCACTACTACCCAGAATGGACAGGGAAGTGAGGTTGGTGTCAGCTTTTATAGGATTGGCTGGCAACATGGCTGCTAACATGGCCCAGTGAGGGGGGCCATGTTGCCACACCTCCCATGGTGCCCTTCACCTAAAGCAAAATAGCAAGTCCTGTGTTTGGACATGCTATTTTGATTCCAGCTTTTCCCTTATTTCGACTTGATTTTTGGTTATTTTGAATTAACTCATTTCAAAATAAGGGCTTTATTTCAAAATGAGTCATTTTGAAATAACTTATTTTGAAAGAATGCACTGCATGTGGATATAGCCCTAGTTTTTATGTCTGTTGTGCATCTTTTCTTCGTTCATCCTATAGCAGCAAAAAATATTTTTTTTCCTTAGTGAACTAGGAATTTTTCTTTGAGGCAGTCTTGCCTGGCAGTTAGGGCACCAGACAAGGAAAAAACAGTTACTGTTTTAATTCCTGGCTATGAGTTGTTTTATGGCCTTAGGTAAGGTGACTTAGTGTCTCCATCTTTAATAAAATAAGGATGATACCTACCTTTGCAAGAGACAAGCTATATATTCTACTTCCTCTTCCCTACCATTCCCTGCCCACAGGTGGGAGATCTGCAGTAACCAGTTTCAAAGCTCAAGCATCATTTTGGATAACACACAGTTTGTGAAGATCAATGCATCCAGTCATGGAACAGAAACAGTGCTATATGGTATGGGTAACTGGTCACAAAACTTGAAGAGTGACTACTGGATAATAGACTGACTATTCAATATCAGCACTTTGTGAACATGGTTTGGGTATGTTCCTGAGAAGACGTTATGGAACAATTGTGAAAACTGAACAAATTAATTAAAGATCACCATTTTATCACTGGCAAGTTGTGATGGGAAACAAAATACTGAACTATATTGTCAAATTGTTCACATAAATAGTTAGATTATGTCAGGGGTGTCACTGGCGACTGGCCTTAGGTCCTACTGTCAGTCCCCTGAATGTCCAGGGCAGCCCCTGCCTCTCCCATCCCCGTTCTCAGCCAGAAATCTGGGGCCTAGCTGCCAGCAGAGGTGCCTGCCTCTCCCAGCCCCATCCCAGGTCAGGTCACCCGCGGCATCACCCACATCTCCCAGAGATCTGGGCCAGGTGGGTGGCGGCAGGAGCCCAAGGATAAATCAGGCCTTGGGAAAGAATCAGGGCTGCAGGGGTGGGGCCTGCAGCCAGGGTGTGGGGTATGAGCCCATGCTCCGGATCTTTCCCAGGGGAAGCAGTGCTCCTGGATTAGATATATTTCAGCACAGTAGAAAACATGCTTAAATATGGGAATATTTGAGGAGATAAGGAAAATAACCTTGTGGTTAGGGCACAAGACTGTGACTTGGGAGACCTAGGTTTTGTTCCTAACACTGTGCCACGCTTTCTATGTAACCTTAGGAAAGTCACTTAGGCATTGTCTAAACATGAAAGTTGTGCAGACTTAGCTATACTGGAATAGTTAAAGGGGTACAGCATAGTATGGGAAGAAGAGTAAGATACATAGTTGTTTTTCCATAGGATGATTTGTAAATCTCCCTCCCTGAGTCTGTTCTGACTGACAGCCTCTGAGCATGCTCAATCAGAGCAGGCTCTGGGTGGGAGTCTCAGCCTGATGGAGCCATGCCACATTGTAGCCAGGTAAGAGGTTCTGGGGCAGGGAAGTTTGGGTAAAGGCGAGCCAGCCCGGCAACGAAAAGGCATGGGGAAGGAGGTCGACCTGGGGCAGCAGGGGGAGATAGCACAGTGCAGCAGAGGGTTGCAGAAGGATTGAGGGACAAGCAGTGAGATGAGGGGGTTGGGGAAAGGTTTGAGGAACCAGAAGCAGGACAGGGACCAGGGGCAGTAGTTGGTGTAGCGGGTGGGCAAGTAGGGGATAGTAGACATTTGGGGGGCAGTAGCTGGGGTGGGGGAAGGACCTGTGTGAAGGAGGCCTGGGAATCTGGAGTGTTCCAGGACCCACCAAATTGTACTTTAAGCCCTGTTTGTTCAGTGTAACTTTATCAACAAAATACTGCACATTTATCTGATAAATTGGTATAAAAACTGTGTGTGATTAGGCCTAATTCTTTTTGTGCTTTGGTTCCCTAATTGCCCACTAGGAATAATAATATTTCCCCACCTCACCAGGAGGTTTTAAGCATAATGTCCATTAATGATTGTGAACCATTAAGATAATGCAGTGATGAGGTCCCTGTAAGTACATACATACATGAATCTGGTGCAGGCTCAACCTGGATTTAATATTATTCAGATTGGTATACTCATCCCTGTGGTACGTCAGGTGGAGTGTGGTCAGGCACAATGTGTTCTTATCAGTGTTGTTTTGTGTCTGGTGCTGATATTGGTTTGGCTGTGTATGTGAATGCTTGTGTGAATTGCTGATGGTGTGGTCACTCAGGTTTACCCCTCACTCATATTTCTAAATGGGAAAACAGTTAGTCCAGTGATCTAGAGCCTGGCTTGGCTCTTAAGCCAGAACTCAGTTAGCCTGGTGTTCCTAAGCTGAGGTGTTCCTTTGGTTAACATTTTGGGTTACCTTTGGATGAAATCTGTAGTGTGAACTTCGTGATTTGGAGCCTAGGTGGATCCTATGTGCAAGAAATAAACTGAGGCAAAACTCACGATCGAGGAAACCAACACAACCACATATCTTTGTAGAAACAAAAGTGCCAGCCTGAGCTTTATTTCAGCATAGCACTATGGCAAACAATCTATATCAACAGATTTGTGGGTGGCATTTGTGCTCTCAGTGCAGCAGAACAGCTCAACTGATGTCAGGACTCGCTGTCACCCCCTTCGGCTGCACAAAATCTGAGCTCTCAGGGCTCCTCTTCCTATACTCTACTGGGACCTACAGACTCAGCCCCCTTTAGGATCAGAAATTATCTTGATTGGTCCACATACTCCTTTTTTTGGTGCCATTCATTAATTTGATAGGTCCATGCATCATAGACATCCCCATCCATCAAGATGTCAGGTTTCACCAAGCATTACCTTTATCTCCTTGGCACTAGGCCACCCTGACACCTCCCACCTTTCAGGTACTTTTCCATTTTTCATACTTATTACTGCAATTCCACTTATTTCTTCCCAATTTCAGTGAAGCTGAACTTACACAACCTGTCTCTTGTTTGTATCGTCAGTTCAGGCCCACTGTACCTTCTGTTCAGGCCCCATATTTTGGATTGCTTTGTTAGGAGTTGGGCCAGCACTTCTACTTTTACTTCCTCCTACAATTCCTAGAAAGAAATGTATTTACACTTAAACTACTGGCTTTTAAATATACAACACACTGCTTCTTTTTATTGGTTTGGGAACTGTGACCAAATAAGTTTGTAATCATATTAGTAATGATTTCCTAAGTTATACAGGGCAGAAAAGTAGTCACTGCCTGGCTGGTAGGTAAAGAGAGAAATCAAAACACAGAGTCCTTATGCCAGCCTGGGGCCTGCTCCTTATTAATGAAGTTATTGGGTTGCTCTGCCTTTGTAAATAATACTGCTCCAACTGGGTGTGTAAAAAGCAGCATTCCTCTGAGTAATGCATAATAAACATCTCCACATGGGAATTACTAATCTGATATCTTAATATTCACTCTGTGTGTGGGAGAGAGAGAATTTCCAGGGCAATTGAGAGAGGGGAAAAAAATAAAATGGGTCAAAAAAATTCTCTTCACAAAAAGAAGGCAGTGAACATGAAGCCTAATATTGCTGAGATTTATTCTTTTGGCTAAGTCAACATGCTGAGGAAAGGGAGTGTAGTTTTATATCACTATTTTAAAAATTAGAGAAGGGGACAAAAGAGCAGACTGTAGCCCATGATAGTTCTCTGCTGGACAAAACAGCACACAGGCCAGAGAAGATCAGAAGGAAATTGATAATTTTGAAGGCAACGTGGAGTGGAAATTAGTTTGGAGCTCAGTAAGAGTTAGCTGGTCATGAAATAAGATACTCTTCCCTGAGACCTGGTTCCGGTCAATATTTTGTTATTCTTGCAGGGGCAGGCATATATGATGGCTGTTGGTCCCTGGCACATTCTTATTTATGAAAATTGCAAAAAATAACTCTAAATGATGGTTGGTAAGGAGTGGATAAAAATCTCTCCCTTGAACAGAGACAATACTACTGACCTCAACTAGGGGATTACCAGGGAATCTGAGTGTATTCCAACCAGGCTGGGATGGCCAACTGAAAATGACAGGCTCAGAGCAGGCTGCCAAAGGAAAAGCAGATTTTTCCCGGTATTGGTGGGCAACCTGAAGTAAGAACTTCCCCAACCAGCCACAAACACTGTTTCTGTTTTCCACACTGGTCATCAAGAAGTCACATCAGAACATAGAGGCCCCTTTACTACATTTCTGCCACTGGCTCCCAAACAGCAACTGGATCTAATGAAAATGTTACTTAAAACTCCAAGCTCTTTACCAAAAAAGTTCTTCTGATAATAATGTTAATTATCTTGATTTTAAAAATTACAGGTCCACACTACATTTCCTTATTTCAAAATAAGGAGCTCCCTTATTTCGAAATTGGGAAAGTCATTTTGATATAGTAAAATTTAGTATTATATTGTAATGACAGTTAAATCTAAACTTATTTTGAAATAACACAGTGTGGAAGTGTTATTTTGATTTAACTGTTGTTTTAATTTAACACTTTTGACCTTCCCCTTCCCAGAGTGCTGTCCTTTTTCTATATGTTGGGTGGGGGCAGGCCATGTTGCCACATCTCCCATGCTTCCTCTCTCCCAAATCAAACTAAGAAGTCCTGTCCTTGGACATGCTAGTTCAATTTGAGTTTCTAGTGAGGACATGTTAAATCAATTTAACTTAATTTGATTTAACTGAATAAGTGTGGATCCTATAAATTTGGGTTTAACCAAAATTGCATGCTGCTAGTTAATCCTTTAGTAAATAAATTGAAGGTTTATTATACAAGGAAAGAAACAAACTATCAGAAATGTTAAAGGATTAAAACAAATCACATACATTCAGCTATTTTTGAAAATCCATGGAAATCAAGTATTTAGCAGAATCTGGAGATTGCAGACATGTGGGTCCTCTGGTAAATATCCAGTATCTGCAAAACAAACAAGGAGTCCTGTGGGACTTTTAAAGACAAACAAATTTATTTATCGCATGAGCTTTTGTGGGAGAAAATCCCCACTTCAGATGCTGAAGATGGGGGAACTTGCAGAACAGGAGGAAAATAAATGCAGGGAACTGTAAATTATAGGATTAGGTCATGCTGTAAAAGGAAATCAAAGCAGTTGTTAAGATTCAAACATGGGGAAGCGGCAGATAGAGGAGGGTGAGGTTAAATCACCTCTTGTAACGGGAAAAGAATCCATAGTCACAATTTATTCTTGCTTTCACACAGTCAGATTTTCAGATGAAGTCCAGTTCTGCAGTTTGTCTTTGAAGTTTTGATATGTTACTCATGTGCTTGAGCACAGCTATTACCAAATCATCAGAGAAGTGAGAAGGGAGATTGAAATGTTCCCCTGTTCTCTTATTGGTTTTTGAATGTTATTTATTATGTCAGATTTGTGTCCCTTTATTCTTTTGCACAGAGACTGTCCTGCTTCTCCAATGTATAAGGTACAGGAGCATTTCTGGCACATGATGACATAAATCACATTGGTGAATGAGCTCTTGAAAAAAACAAAAGAACATTGGTTGTCACCTACAACCCTCAAGTCAGACCTCTACAGCACATCATTAAGGACCTACAGCCTATTCTCCAAGATGATCCTTCACTCTCTCAGGCCTTAAGAGACAGATAACTCCTAAGGGCCCTGCAAATAGTGTAGTAGCTAGCACCTCTGCTTAATGTGCAGAAGGTCCTGGGTTCAATTCCCAGGGGGTTAGACTCTATGATCTCATGAGGTCCCTTCCATCCCTATGATTTGATTTGATTTGATTTGATTGAACTACGGACAGCCCCCTAACCCTTAAACAGATGCTCACCAGCAACTACAGCCTTAAAAATAGGAACATTAAAACAGGTACATACACCTTCAACAAGCTATGTTGACAAATGTGGCCACATAGCTGCCCAATAGCCACCATCATAGGACCTAGTCAAGCCAGCTATTCAATCAAGGGCTCATTCATATGCAAATTTGACTATGTGAAAGAAGGATTAAATTGTGACTATGGATTCTTTTCCCATTACAACAGTTGATTGGACCTCACTGTCCTCTATGTGCTGTTTCCCAGTGTTTGAACCTTAACAACTGCTTTGATTTGCTCCTACAGCGTGACCTGATCCTATGACTTACACTTTCCTGTATCTAGTTTCCTCCTGTTCTGTATGTTCCACATCTTCAAAGCATCTGTCACAGTGGGATTTTCTCCCATGAAACCTCATGTGATAAATAGATTTCTTAGTCTTTAAAAAGGCCACCAGGCTCCTTGTTTGTTTTGCTGGACTAGACTAACATGGTTACCACTCTGAATCCAATATCTGGATGGTCTCAGTCCTTCGTTTCACAACTTCAGTTACAGATGAATAGATCCAGAGTTAGGTGCTGGCTGAAAGCTGCATAGACTGAAAGACAGAAAATAGAGGTGATACAGAAGCCTTTTCAGAGGCAGCTTTTGGGGTCGGCAAAGCAGGAGGCTGCCTAGGGCCCCAAGCAGTAAGTGTCCCCAGTAGAATACTGCAGGGGTGGTTGCCTGCTTTTCCTAACTCAGGGGTCCACAACCCAGAAGAAAAGAGCCATTTCCCCCAACCCTCCCACTGCATGAGCACAGATGGCCCAGGGGAAGTGTTGCGGACACTAGCGCTCCCAGGGGGATTGGGAGGGCACAGACCATTGGAACCAGAGGCTATGCCACCCACCCTCCCTCCAGCAGGGGCGCGGAACTACAGTTGGTGGGGCAAGGCCCGGGAGCAGCCTGCTCCAAACAGTTCATGCTGCTTTACCCCCAGACACCCCAGGGCTGAACAGAGGCTGGATCAGGCCCATTCAGCCCTGGAGTGCCTGGAGCCAAAGAGGCCTGAACTCTTCAGAGCGGGCTGCTCCAGCCCCCCCCCTCCCCCCACCACAGCTCCGTGCTGGCCAGTTACTGCTCCCTGGGGGGGCATGGCTGGCTAGGGGTTGGCGGGGAGCACTGCATCACCCCTGCTGGAAGAAGGGTGGGGCGGGTAGTGCAGCCTTTGGCCCCAGCAGTCTGCAGCCCCCCGCCCCCTCCTCCAACGAGTGAGAGGGTCCACGGTGCTTCTCCTGAGCCACATCACATGGTGGGGGCAGTGGCAGGGAGCTGGGACGGGGAGGCGCTTAGGGCTGCAGGGGGGCCTGGGGTCATGGTACAGGTGGCAGTGGGGCCTATAGGAGGCTCTTTAGGGGACTCCACTGCAGGTCTTTCCCTAGAGCCCCCAATTGCCTAAGACTGCTTCTTAGAAAAGGACCTGGGTGTTATGGTGGATGGGAAGCTGGATATGAGTCAACAGTGTACCCTTGTTGCCAAAAAGACCAATGGCATATTGCACAGCATCAGTGAGAGAATTGCCAGCAGATCAAGGGATGCAATTATTCCCCTCTATTCATCCCTGATGAGGCCACATATGGAACACTGTGTCCAGTTTTGGGCTCCATGCTACAGAAAGGATGTTGACAAATTAGAGTCCAGCAGAGGGCAGCTAAAATGATTAGGGGGTTGGGGTACATGACTTACAAGGAGAGACTGAAGGAACCAGGCTTATTTAGTCTGCAGAAAAGAAGACTGAGGGAGGATTTGTTAACAACCTTGAACTACTTGAAGGGATACTCCAAAGAGGAGGGAGCTACACTGTTCTCAGTAGTAACAGAGGACAGAACAAGGAACAGTGGTTTCAAGCTGCAGCTGGGGAGATCAAGGTTGGATATTAGGAAATCTTTCTCACGAGGGTTGCATCTACACTTACAGGTTAGTTTGAATTAAGGGGGCTTAATTCGACCTAACCTACTCCCTGTTCACACTGGGTGTTTATTAAGACTTTCCTTAAGTTGAATTAAGGGAAGTTTAATTTGATTTAATAACACATACTTTTACTTTGAATGACTGGTTAGGTTGACTTTATTAAATCAAATTAAGCCAGTGGTAGCCAGGGAGTAGAGTTAATTCAAATTAATTTGCCATCCTTAGACCTTCCTTCCTACCAGACACCCCTCATAAAGTACCTGGCACAGGAAGAGCCTGCCCTGGGTAAGCACAGGGCAGGACTCATCCCATAGCATTGTGCTCCCCAGAGCTGGCCAGACCTGCTGTGTGCAAGCATGGCAGAGCAGAGCAGCCAGCACCAGAAGCAGGCCTAATCCTGGAGCCACCAGGAAATACTGGACCTGCTTGCCATCTGTGGGGACGAGCTAGTCACTTCCCAGTTGGGGGATAGCAACCAGAACCTCGAGGTGTAGGCCTCCATATGCCAGGACCTGGCTGCAAAGGGCCACACCAAAGTCATGCAGCAGGTCCAGGTGAAAACTAAAGAAATATGCCAGGCTTACAACAGAGTCTGGGAGGAGAGGCTCCAGACAGGGGTAGCCCCCAGCACCAGCAGTTGCCAATATTATGAGCAGCAGAATGGTTTCCTGGGCCAGGAAAGCAGCAGCCTCCCAGCCACACCATTGGGACTGCTGAGCCCCCCTCCCTCAATGATGACCAGGAGGAGGGCTTGGTGCGTGATGATGTGGTGCTGGAGAAGGTGGGGACCAGCCAGGATCAGGCCACCTCACCAGCCCTGGACTCGGCAGCCAGCCCAGAGCTGATCCCTGCCCCAATGGAGGGCCCATTTGAGGAGAAGGCTCCCCCTTCAAAGGGGGAAGATGCAGATGAACACCCAACCCCAACTGCACCTGCTGGTAAGTGCCCCCTCTCTCCCTGTGGGCAGAGGTGGGCACTCCTGTGGGACAGGCACTGCAGGGAAACACAGCCCAGGGACAGGCAGGGTCCCAGTGGTGTGTGGAGGCCCCCTCAGAGGGGCTGGGGGCCATGCTGTGTGGGGGAGCCAGAGCTGAGTGGTGCAGTGGTGTGTTGGGAGGACCATAGGCGCGAGTGCCAAGGCCAGGCAGCATGCACCTGGCACTGCTGGCACATGACCTCAGGAGAAACCCCCAAGGCAGGGCTGCCTGCAAGCTGCCACCACAGGCACTGCCCCTGACATAGGCAGCACAGCATGGCAGTGCATGCCAAGGGGTCCGTGTCCCAAAGGGAAAGGACAGAGAAGCAGGGAGATGGCCAGGAGACAGCAGCTGCCCTCAGGCTGCACACTACACTAGCTTATTATGGGAGGCACTTCATTCTTTACTTCTTTCCAGCAGGCCCTGTGCCCTTGCCTGGCAGCACTCCAAGGGTGCCACCAGCCCCGACCATGAGGAGGAGGAGGGCACTGTGATCCCAGGATCAATCAATCAATCAAAGTCAATCAATCAAATCATAGGGCTGGAAGGGACCTCATGAGATCATTGAGTCCAACCCCCTGGGAATTGAACCCAAGCCCTTCTGCATGTTAAGTAGAGGTGCTAGCCACTACACTATCAGCAATTCGAGGAGCTGATCTGCATCATCGAGCACTTTTGGTGGTGTGGCAGGAGCAGGAGGATGCCCACCATATGGTTGAGCAGTGGCTGTGAAGGGCCAAGCACTGCTGCTCAAGCAGATGTTGTACATCATAGAACACCAGATGCAGGCCCTGGGGTACCTGGAAGAGCGCCTAGTCCCACGGCTACCTGCCCTGCACTCCAGCAGCAGCCCTCCTTGGTGACAGCCCAGGGCATGGAGTGGACGTGTGCAGGCCTGGGACCTGCCTGCCAATGGCCATTAGCCCCAGCCCTACACCCTGACCCTCCCCCCGTCAAATCCCCCTTCCTACTCCAAAGCTCTCACCCCTCCATTTCCCCCTGTCAATAAAAACCCTTCACACAGCCTTATGCTTTTATTGATGTGGGTGCTGGAGCTCACGTGATGGTGACAGTGACGGGCCTTGTGGCAGGCCCACTCCTCAGAGCTCCTTGCTGATGAAGAGGGTCTTCAGCGTGTCACAGATGAGAAGTGCTCACTGCTGGGGCCACTGTGTCTGGAGCTGGATGTTCTTGGGCTGCTCATACTCACAGGCAAGCCTCTCAGCCCCAGCTTCCTAGACATGGGGGCTCTTCCCCCCTGAAGCTCACAGAGGTTGTGCAGGCAGCAGCAGGCACTGATGACCTCCAGGATGTTGCCTCTCTGAGCTACAGGCGGGTCAGGAGGGCCCTCCAGCATGCCTTCAGGTGGCTGAAGGCATGCTTGACAACTGGGTGGCAGTGATTCAGCCTCTGATTTAAGCTGTTCCTGCTGGCATTCATGTGGCCTATGTATGTCTTCAGGAGCCAGGGCAGCAAGGGGTAGGTGGCATCCCTGAGGATCAGGATGGGCATCTACATGTCCCACTGGGCAATGATGTGCTTGGGGAAGAAGGCGCCGACCTGCATGCACCTGTACAGGGCAGAGTTGCCCAGGATGCCCTCTCTGGCCAGCCCGTTTAGATGTTGCAGAAGATCCTTCAGTGGTCCACGAGGGCCTGCAGGACAATAGAGTAGTGTCCCTTTTGGTTGACATAGTCTGCAGCTCGGATGAGTATGTGCATGACATCCATGATGCCCCCACAGTTAGGGAAACTGAGTCCGGCAAAGCCATTGAGGAGATCATACATGTTGGCCGAGGTGACAAGGTGGGCTAGCAGGACCTACTTGATTGCCTGGCACACCTGCAGGAGGGCTGTCCCCAGGGTGTCCCTCCCAATGCCAAAGTGCTGGGCCATGGAGCAGTAGGAGTCTGGGGTTGCCAGCTTCCACAGGGGGACTGCCACTCACATGTCTATGGGCAGAGCAGATCGTGGTTGGGTGTTCATGTGCTGCATAGCTGGGGTGAGCTCATGGACCAGTTTGAGGAAGGTCCCCTTGCTCATCCTAAAGTTCTGCAGCCACAGGTCATTGTCCCAGGTGGTGAGGCTGATTTGCTCCCACCAATCAATCCTGGACTCATGTGCCCAGAGGCAACAAGGCACAGAGCACACCATGGTAAGTGCAGAAGTATTCAGGGGTGGCAAGGTGAGGAACAGGCTGCCATCTGCCTCTGCACAGTCAGGGTGCTGGAGAAGCCTGGTCTACAGCAGCAGGAGCTTTCCCAGGAGTTTGCAGGTGTTGCTCAGCTGCCTGGCAAAGCTCAGGAGAAGAGCGTGGTCCTTGAACTGCTCAGTCTCCATGTTGCCAGGCACAATGGGGAAGGTGCTGAGGTCACTTCCTCTTTTAAAGGAGTGGCCAGGGAGACGGGACCTTCTGCAGTACCATGTTGGCAGACATCTCACAACGCACCCCTCCTAGTTCACCCTGGCCCCCCAGCTTGACTTACTGGTCTAGTGTAGACTCTCTGGCTATGTCCACACACAGACAGTTAAATCAATTTAATAAAGTTGCTATAAAAGTCATTACATCAATTTAAAGTAAATTGATTTAACAGGTCCACACTGTCCAGGAACAGGACTTGCTAGTTTGATTTAGAGAGGGGACCATGGGAGATGTGGCAAGATGACCCCCTAGAAGGTCCATGCCCCCACCCAATATATGAATAGAGAAAGGCAGCCTGGGAAGAAGAAGGGCAAATGTGTTAAAACAACTGACAAATCGAAATAACGCGTCCGCACTGTGTTATTTCAATATAATGGTTGTGCTCCAAGTGTCGTTTCAATTTTAAACGAGGTTTTATTGAATCGATCCAACTTTCCTTGATTTGATATGACAGAGCTTCTCATTTTGAAACTAGAAAATATTGTGTGGACCAAAGCTTTTTTTTTTTTTTAAATTGAAATAACCAGCGTTATTTTGATTTAAAATCTCTGTATGGCAATGCTCTCTGTAAGCTGTGCAGCCACGCAGCCCCCCCACCACTGCCCCATGCAGGGGACACTGCCAGCCACACACAGCCAGCAGCCAGAGTCCCTACTCGGCTGGAAAACTCTGTCTTCCAGCCAGCTGAGAGCTCCTCTGGTGCTGGGAGTTTTAAAAACTCCTGCCCACAGAAGCTCTGACAGAGCATTCGCAGAACATCTGAGCATGTTCCGTGAGTGCTTCTCCAGCTGGAGCAGCTGTGGCTTGGCCGCACCACTCCAGAGGGCCGGGTTAGGGTGCGGAGGGTTGAGGGTCTGGCTGGCTGGTGGGTTACTGAGGGAGTGGGTTAGGGTGGGAGAAGGGGGATCAGACTGGCTTGGGGGCGTGCTGAGCAGGAGCCAGGATCGGGCCATTTGGTGGGGGGGACCAGGAGAGCATGGAGGGCAGGATCAGGCCTGTGGGGGGGGATGCAGTCCGAACAGCAAGCAACATAAGTTGCTCAGCTGCCCCAGGGCCTTAGAGGGAACATTGTGGATATACCCTCTACGTCGAATTAGTAAAGCCTACTTTAATTCAACTTAGGAGTCCAGTGTGGACTCTCTACTTTGAATTAATAATTTGAATTAAAGTCGAATTAACTAATTCAACTTAAAGTTGAATATCCTTTTCAAGTGTAGACATAGCCTAGGAGAGTGATGAAGCATTGAGGTTGGATATTAGGAAAATCTTTCTCACTAGAAGGGTGGTAAGCATTGGAATGGGTTACCTAGGGGGGTGGTGGAATTTCTATCTTTGGAAACACTTTAAGACCTGGTTGGACAAAACCCAGCTGGGATGATTTAATGGGAATAGTCCTGCTTTTAGCAGGGTGCTGGACTAGCTGACCTCATGTGCTCCCTTCCAACCCTATGATTCTATGATTTTGTTCAAAGGACCCAGCTAGGTTTTGTGGCTATCAGATAACTGATATCAGTTTTTAAACAAATCAGGCAAGCACTTTGCTGGTAGCTCAAGGTCATTTCAAGATATTGGATAATTTCCTTTAGTAATGTTCACACTGAGTTTGATTACTCAATGCTTTATAAAATTTGCAATAAACAACCAAAGTGATTTAGCCACACCCTTTGATCTCTCCTTATTTCAGAGCATTAAAAAATTCCCATATCATTTATTTTTACATGTATCATTTGTAATTTGAATAAGCACATTCTCTTTTTGTTCTTTGTAAAACAAAGTACTGCAATCAAACCTACAGTAATCACCATTTGTAAGGGGTGATATTGATAACAATATTAGCTCTGGTTTTTTAGTACAATTTTTTTCCTCCAAAGCTGGGATCAGGAGGTCACTTCTCTACATGTTCCATTATTATTCACAATTTCAGTTTTATTGACTAAGCCATAGATCAAGCCACTAGTTTCTTTCTGGCTAAAAAGAAGAGATTCTTACTTATTGCCTCATCATTGATTAAGCTAGAGCAAAATTAATGTTTAATAGCTGCATAGTTCCAGTATATGAACATTTTGACCTTGTTAAAATAAATAAGCACTTCAACACCAATGTTATTTACTTGAAGAAGTCACTGGTATATGGGGAGAAAGAGTAAACCTTCTTTTATTAACAAACAGTTATTTTTAGATCATCACAAAAACAGCTTTTATGCCTGTGCAAGTGTAGCTTTATTTGGCCAGTGTTTAAATATCCCCACTGGTACTTAAAAAGGAAAAGAAAGGCTGCCTGTAAATATGGATGAGTAAGAAAAAAAAATGTTAATGCAGCAGCACATATTTCAGTACAAACACATCTGAAGCCCAGAAGCAGCTGTTATCTTCTTTTGTATCTCTGGGTTCCAAATGAAACTAAATGAGTGACCTTCAGCACCTGTCTGTCCTCACTCTGCCACATGGCAATGATTTGAGGGACTGGCATTGTTCTTCAACAGCTGGGCCCATCTGTTTCTACAAAGGGGTGATGAGAATACTTGAAAACTTTCATACACAAAAGTGCTGTGATGTTCATGTTACTGAGATGAGTTGTCATTGTCAGGAGTCAAGACACTACTTGTGATAGGCTTGGAGGGCATTCAGATTGTTCAAAGAAAGATGCTTTCTTAGTATGCTTGCCAAGGATGCCCTTGAACACTGACCCCAAAATATCAAAGGAGATCAAAGGAAGGCAGACAGAGTTATACATTGGTGATAGGCAGAGTTCCTCCCTATTCACAGAACAGCTACAGTCAGGGCAGTGGCAGTGGAAGCCAGACTCCTGACCATCTGACCCAGTCCTGACCTAGAGGAATCTCTCTAGCTCGGAAGAAAACTGTCTTCCTATCCATGCAAATACTCAACGGCTGTGCTGAGACAGCCAATACAGGCAATGGTAAATGCTGTGATGTGTATGTTTCTTCATTCAGCACTGGACTGAATCCACTAACTCATTATTAAAGAATCCACCGAGCTGCTGTCAATCACTTTCCTATGTCAGCACTCACAGGTCTGCTTAAAGTAGACCTTATTAAGCCGGCTTAGCATGTCCACACTCAAAATGCCAGGAGAAGGCCCATGTCCACACTGGCAGTGGCTAGGTTGCCCTAGGAGTGGTGCATTGTGGGTACCTAGCCCACAGTGCCCCACAGCAGAGGTGCCCCTCTCTTCCAGCCACTCCTTTACTACAGGAACTGAGTGACCACATCACCCTCCATACTGTGTGTGGCAACAGGGAGACTAGGGAGCCTGATCTAGCCCAACGATGTGCCAGCGCAGCACTCCACACCCTCCCTATGTTGCCCAGACTCCTCTGGCTCTGGAACAGGTGCTGCAGGGCAAGTGCCAGCGCAGGGGCAGGGCGCAGCAGTTGTTAAGACTCAAACACTGGGAAACATCACATAGAGGAAAGTGAAGTCAAATCACCTGTTGTCATGGGAAAAAAAAAACCCATAGTCAGGATTTAATCCTGCTTTTACACAATCTAATCTAAAAGAAACAGCAACTTTCTTTCTTTCTTTCTTTCTTTCTTTCTTTCTTTCTTTCCATGTAATGTTTCACAGTGTTTGATTCTTAACAACTGCTTTGATTTGCTGTTAGAGTGTGACCTGATCCTATGTCTTACACTCACCTGCATTTGTTTTCCTCCCATTCTGTAAATTCCCCCATCTTCAAACTGTCTGATGAAGTGGGGGATTTTCCTCCCATGAAAGCTCATCCAATAAATAAATTTGTTAGTCTTAAATAGTGCCTCCAGACTCTTTGTTTGTTTTACAAGAATATTGGGGGGGGTCCTTTGAGAAGGGGAGACACACAGGGTTGGGTGGAGAGGGGGAGAAACAGGCAGGGTCCGGTTGAAAAGGGCAAGAGGGAGACGGGTTTGGGCAGAGAAGGAGGAGGCACCAAGGACTGGGCTAAGAAGGGCAAGGGGGAAGACACACAGTTTTGGATAAAGAAGGGTGAGACACCCTGGGTGGGGCAGAGAAGTGAAGAGAGGGAGACACACAGGCTTGGGCAGAGAAGGGGAAGACACCGAGGACTGGGTTAAGAAGGACAAGGGGGGAGACATGTGGGTTTGGGCAGAGAAGGAGCAAGACAGGCTGAGAATGGGGGAGACATGCAAGGTGGACTAAGAATAAAGGAGGCAGGCAGGGCCGGGCTAAGAACAGGGGAGACATGCGGGATCAGGCTAAGAATGGAGGAGATGCTGGGGTCAGGCTGCAATGCAGGGAGAGGCTGAGGTCGGGCTGAGATGTGGGGAGATGCCGAGTGGGGCTGCGATGCAGGGAGATGCTGGGTCAGGCTGAGATGCTGGGGTCATGCTGCGACGTGGTCAGATGCTGGGGTCGGGCTGAGATCCTGGGGTCCAGCTGAGAACAGGGGAAATGCTGGGGTCAGGCTGCAATGCCTGGTTGGGCTCAGAACAGGGGAGATGCAGGATCAGTCGGGGAAAATGAGGAGTTTGGCTGTGGTCCACACAGCTGGGAATGCTCCCAGCTTTGGTGTGCCTTCTAGCCAGCCCCCATCCCTGTGTTTTCTGTGGTTGGGAGGCCAGTTAAGTTGACTTAAGGCAACTCCTCCTCCACATTGCCTTAAGTTGACTTAATAAAGTCAACTTCACTGTAAAGTAGATTTCATAAGTGGAAGTAATAAAGTCGACTTTACCTGATGCTAAAGTCAACTTTATTGCCCTGCAATGTAGGCAGGGCTTTGTTTAAGTCAACTTAAGGGCCCTTAAGTCAACTTAAACAGACACTGTAGATACCCTTAGTGAGGCCCAATTTGTTATAGTTGACTTTATAAAGTCTATCAATGCCAGGGGACCCATTTGAAGTCAACTTAATAAATCAACTTTAAATGGGTCCCCTGACTTACGTTAACTTTATAAAGTTGATTTAAATGGCTCTAATGCACTAAGTCAACTTTATTAAGTTGACTTTAATGGGCACATTGTGTTTATTTAACTTAATAAAGTCAACTTAACCCTTAAAGTTGACTTAAAGGGCAGGAGTTATTAAGTCGACTTAAGCAAGTGCTTAAGTCAACTTAATGAACTCCAAATGTGGCCAGGGAATTGCTTAAGTCGACTTAAGCCTACAGTGTAGACATAGCCATAAAGAGCAGAGGGAAGCCTATCCCATATAAGCAACACGTGAATATCTTCTAGTGGTTGCAGAAGGAGCCTGGGATACCAGGCTTCTATATCATCTTTGCCAGTGACAGTCTGTACCACTTTAGGAAAGACATTCTCTGGGTTCACTTTGTCTCTCCATAAAAACTGCACGAAAACAGTTATATGCTATGAGTCTGAAGTAGTAAATTAGTTAATGCTTGTAAGGTGTGCTGAGTTCCTCAATCTAAAAGCCTATAAGTATAAAGTATTAGGTGCTTAACCAGGGTGTAGCAATAACTTCTCCTTTCTGGCTAGATGAAGGGAAGGTTCCAAATTATTGCTATTGTTTTATTTCATAGTGGGTCACATTCTGGAAGAGTTTGATAATAACTGGAATGAAGTATAATTATGACACCAACATAAATAACAGTTTTCTCCATCCACCTTAATAACTATTTTTTTGGTCCCCAAAAATGTGTAACAAGTGATACCATTTGTGAATCCTTGAACTAAATAAACATTGTGCTTATTCCCAGTGCAATCCTGTTGAGAATACAATTATTAAAGGGAATCTTTTCTAGACTTGACAATTCAGTTTTCCATTAACCCATCCTTCGTTAGAGTTATTAATGTTATAGTAAAGAAGTGACATCCTTTAGAAACATTTGGGAATTAAAAAGGAGCACATTCTCTTGAGGGAATTAGCTGTGTTCAGCCTTTTATAAGGTATACCCACTGACATCTGACATTACATTAATCTTAAATGTTTTCTATTAGTTTCGAGTAAAATTGATTATCTCATCATTAGATATTTGCAATTACCACTCTGGTGCCTCCATCTTCCTTTTGCAATCATCCAGTTTGCAATCAAAACAAGAACACTTTTTCTATGACATCATGAATAGAATATGGCTGAGATTTTTTTCAAATCTGTAGAGGGGAATTGGACACCCAGCTAAGGGGAATAAGGCATCTACATCTTTCATTCAGCTTTGAAAAGCAACACATAGTTTGTTTGAGTTTATTTCTTTAATGGTTTTATTAAGGTTGCTGTTAACATTTTTAATTAATTTTTTTTTATTACAATCACTAGCTAACTTAAGGCCATATTTCCATGGGTATGTATGAACCCTACAAATGCAGGTAGGCAACTGTTGGGATTTGCAATTAAGCACAAGTGAGTTACGTGATAACTTGCCATTAATTTCAATGGGAGTTGGTCTCTCATCTTGCCTACAGTGAGATTCTGCTCACAACAATTGTAACATAAAAGTAGAAACTTCATTCTACAAAGACTTCTTCATATATTTAGTGTGAGTTTAGTTTTATGCTAGCAAAGTTGCATCCTGACAGAGATATTGAGCTAGAGAAATTAAATATTGAGTTATTCCTTATAGTCCTTGGTAACAGAAATTGACCTTTGAGCCTACATGTACATAGGTCTTAGCTATGGTACAGGACAAACATGTGCCCCAGGCCGTGTGCTACGGGAAAGCCCCATGCCAGGGCAGACGCTGTGCTGGCTGGCTGTTTTACATCTCTTGGGCCAGCCAGCCAAGACTGGAGTCACAGGTGTGTAGGGGGGTTTGCGTGGCAGTAATGAGGGGGCTGGGGAAGCATGTGGGATGAGGGAGTTTGGCAAGGGCCAAGGGAGTAGATGGCGGATGCCCAGTGACATGGGTTCCTACCCCAGCCTGAGGCAGGAACAGTCTTTAGCCCTGGGTAGGGCAAGCAGACCATTCAAAAGACCCATCCCTCACGCAGGACAGGGCAGGACATGGCAGACAATGTAAAGATTCTATAGCCTTGGATAGGCCAAGCAAACAATTATGGTCTGGCCCTCAGGCAGGGTGAGGCAAATGAGGTAAGTAGTCTCTAGGCCCCAGATAGAGTGGTCACCCCAAGGCTGGGGTAAGAAGAGGGGAAGGCAATGCAGGCCAACCCAATTCCACTGTAGCCCAGCCCAGGGCTCTTGCAGTTACAGGGTGTCCCATCACAAGTCAGTGGGGATCAAGCCAACACTCACTGCCAAAGCTACAGATCACAACAAAGCCAGACTGGGCTCCTTCCTTCCCCCGTTTCCCTAGTGTACCTGGTCTTTCAAGTTCCTCAGTCTCCTTGAGGTACTCACTAACAGGTCTAGAAGCTCCTCAGAGCCATCTGTGACCCGGGCCTACTGTGATAACCTTCTGAACGTGCCAAAATCAGGGCAAGCTGCAAAACCAGGGGCCAAACCCCCAAACCATTGACAGGTGGTACTTAAACCAGTCTCCCAGTCAGGAACCAAACATGCTCCTGATTCCTCCACTCTAGTCATCACTGAGCAAAACAAAACAAAAACAGCCCCCTTACTGCACATCAGTTGCTATGGTCCCCTCTAGCCAGTGGGTCTCTTTATGAAATAGGTTCTCCTGACCCCAAAGGGCCAGCCACATCACCCAGAACACTATAGGTTTGGATCTTACCCAAAATACCACACTGCCAGCCAATCCTTTAGTATCTACAACTAAAGGTTTAATATAAAAAGAAAACAAACAAAATATGAGAGACGTTAAAGGGTCAAAGTGAATCACATACATACAAATGATTTAAAGTCCATAGAAAATAAATCCTTGAATATCCTGTAGTTTGCAGATTAGTCCCACTCCTCTGGTGTGCACCCAGCAGCAGCAGCAGCATCTGGGTGGGTCTCAGTCCTTTGTTCAGTTCCCGGAGAATAGTTCCGGAAGAGGGTGTTGGTTGCAGACAGACTGAAGACTAAAGACAAAATGGAGAATGAGCTATGGCATTTTATCTCAGAGTCCTTGCCAGATGCAAATGGAGGTGGGCCACCTGGTCAGTCTGGGTAACTGGTCAAACCAGTTTCCTCTTGGGCCCACTGTAGCTGAGAGCCCCCTCCTGATGGGCCATTAACAGGACAATAGTTTTCAGATGCCCAGTCTGGGATTGCCTCAGCTCAAACAACTTGGAACATGCATGAAACAAATAAGATTCCTAGATTCTAATACAAATATGATAACTACATATAAATCATATAATCATTCCTAGCAGATTATAACTTTTCTATTGACACCAAACATGGCATATCACGTATGGATTATTGCAAATATGAAATATTAATACAAAAATAATCATAAACAGTCCCCTAGACCCATACAATGTCACACCATCCTCCTCCAGGTTGCAGGTCCCAGGTTCTTCATCAGGTGACCTTCACTCAGATCACCTTGTTTGGTCCTTAGGGCTGCAGGCGGTGGGCAGCTCAGGCACCTTCTCTCCAGGGTACCACTCACACTTAGATCCCAACACCTGGGAAGCAATGCTATTCTCCATTGACCATTCTCTACTCACTAAGCTGACAGTTCTGCCCTCTATAACTCCCCTTCCTGTCCCACTTCTCTGCTTCATGTCAGGAGGGGGTGAACTTTTGGGTTCCCCCACCTGGGGTTTGTGTAACCCATGGCTATGTCACACTGGGAATTTAGTTTAAATTAAGGAGGCTTAATTTGAACTAAGTTAGTCCATGGCCACACTGGCTGTGTTCACACAGCACTCTTATTTCGAAACAACAGAGGTTGTTTCGAAATAAGAATTCTGCTGTTCACACGACACACAGTTGTTTCAAAACAATGGGAAGCCCTTGTTTCAAAACAACTGTGTTGTTTCAAAACAAGTTAAACCCCATTTGGGGTCGAAACAACCTTGTTTCGAAACCCTTGTTTCGAAACAATGCGTGCGAACATGTTGTTTCGGAACAAGGTGTTCTGAAACAACATTTCAAGGGCTGCCCCCTCAGCACCCTGGCCAGGGAACCCTCAGCACCTTGGCCAGGGTGCTGAGGGGTGTCCCCTGGCCAGCA